>CM053028.1:53211167-53938667 GCA_028564925.1 Lithobates sylvaticus
CTCTGGGGACCCTGACGTAAGGGGAGGCTTTCTAGGGGCCCTGACGTAAGGGGAGGCTCTCTGAGGACCCTAATGTAAGGAGGGAGGCTCTCTGGGCACCTATGCTCACGGCATCATGGGTCAGGTAGAGGGCCCCTTAGCAGAATTTTGCTTAGGGCCCCAGGGAGGTCAGGATCGGCACTGCTTGTACTATCTCAGCTATGAACGCTTTCTGGACGCATCACAAACGCGTTAGAAAACACCACAGTCATTTGTGAGGCATTTGTGGCGTGTTTGCAGTGCGTTTACATAGAGGCGTTTGGGAAGCGGTAACGGTAGCCAAACAACAGATGACGGATGATTTGTGGTGCGATGTGATGTCATCGCTCGCTGCTACGCACACCATTGTGATAGGTTGCTCGGAATACCCGTATAAACGTCTGCTTTTGGCGCCAATGTAAACTTGTCCTAAATAGATGTGATTTCTTTCTGTTTTAATGGCTCTTTTCATCTACAAGAGGGAATACAATACTAGTGAGGCTAACAATAAAAAGACTGTGCGTCGGGAGCGCGCATGTCTCCTCAGCAGGCGCACTGGGGTTGTGAATAGACACGGGAGCGCGCCTACAGACACATCGCTTCAAGAGGCGGCGTGTGGAGGGGCGTGGCATTTACGCTATCCGGACTGGCGTAGCTAGGCGGCTTTTCCAATAAGTAACGCGGAAAGAGATCGGTAGGCGGGGCGCTATCAGCTGAACTGTTTTATCTAGCCGGGCTACCGTAGTAGAAGGCAGAAAGCCATGTGAGCTTGCAGCCGGTGCAGTGCCATAGAATGAGATTTGCCATAGAATGAGATGCTCCGCCTCCGTCACATCCTATTGGCTCACAATCAGTCTCACTTTGGCTATCATAGGGAGAGGATCTCCTCCCTGTGATAGCTGGACCTGCACGGAGCTCTATAGGAGCTAAATAGGCGATTTGAGTTGTGGTTTTAAGGGATGGCTCAAAGTGCTGAGTGACACTTGCAAAGCACGGAAAATGTTTTGTGCCGCTTGTATCTTTATCACCGTCACCCCCATGCAGCAGCAGCAGCTGAGGAATCCGCAGGAGGATTCCAAGCTGGAGCTTCTCTGCATTCAGTCTATTGAAAAGGCAGAAGATCTTTACTACATTCCGCCGCTGCCATTCGCTCTCATTGTCCTAGACGGGGGGAGATTCTGAGCAGCTGGCCGAGCCATTAACTCCTGCACACTGCTAGCGAGAGAGCGGCTTTTTAATTCTTGAACCTGTAAATGCTGGAGCGTCCAGCTAGGAGACTTCCCCTGGATGGGCACCGCAATGCTCTGACTTCTACTCTACTTACAAAGCCCCGTGCAGAATGAATGGTGAACGGGTGGGGGTTGGGGTTGCAGGGGGGGGGGGGGGTTTTTCCTGTGAACAGTCTTATTTAGCAGTGAATATATAATGGGATGTGAAGCGTTTAAGCAGAAAGCAGGCTTTGCAGATGACTTTGTACCTTCCTCTCTCTCTGTCTGGTGATTGTTATCACTGGACACCCTGGCACCTGGGGCTGTAACGTGCCCGTCGTCCACAGGTCCTTTCACATGGGACTGCTTGCCCAGTTCTGCAGATATGATTGGTGTGTGCCCCTCACCCCCCCCCCCCCCCCCTCCTCCTTCCTATGTGCCCTGCACTGAACTTCTACCTCCAGTGACAGAGATGAGCCATCCACCGGGCTGGACCGGGACACGGAGAGCTCCGTGCAGGTCCAGCTATCACAGGGAGGAGATCCTCTCCCTATGATAGCCAAAGTGAGACTGATTGTGAGCCAATAGGATGTGATGGAGGCGGAGCATCTCATTCTATGGCAAATCTCATTCTATGGCATGGGACCCGGAAGATATAACAGATTTTATCATATCCATGTATGGGGGATATATCTCCCAGCACAGGATACAGAAAGATCTGGATGCATTATGAACCCCTTTATCACAGTGCTATGCATGCAGCAGGTGGGGAGCATTAATGCCTTGCCACCTCATAAATGTGCGCTTGTACCGCTCTCCATCCGTGTCCCCAGGACTGTCAGGTTTTTATTGCTGTCTGTGTTCCTTACTGACCCTGCTAGCTATTGTCACAGTAACAGGAGGTGATGGGAAATCTACAATCTTTCTTGTTGTCCCCAGAACAGGAAGAGAGGGGACATCTTCCTATGGGGACACCTGTCTCAGCAGAGATTTCATCTCACTTCCTGTTCTGTCCCCACAAGGGAAATGTCCCCCAGAACTGAGAATAAAGTTGTGTACACTGCATACTATGACATAAGGCTCTCTGCACACAGGACTATGGTGGACGTTCCGCCAACATCACACAGAGAACTGCAAGTCCCAGCATGAGATATATGTATACACAGCGCAGGATGAGGGATGTCCCCTCTCCACTACCGCACACCCTCCATGCTGGTACTTGTAGTCACACAGCCTGCTGGGACCTCCAACGTCCGCTCCTGGATAGGCTTTCTCCTACGTGACGTGTTTCCGCTTCCTGTCCGTCTACTGCTCAGTGAAGATGGCGTCCTCTGTACCGGAGGCCGAGGATTCCGGGACTGACAGCGAACTGCTGGCCTGCTCCGCCCGGGATGTGGCGCTGGTAGGTGTCCCCTCCGTGTACCGGGGCCCCTGTGTATGAGCCAGGGCGCCACTATCACCACACCGACCTGTCCACATTGCCAGCTTCTAGAAGGATCCAACTGCACCCTATCTCCTACCCACTGCACCTCTGTCCTGTGTGCGCCACCTGTTCTACCCACTACACCACCTCTACTACCCACCGCACACCTCTGTCCTGTGTGCCACCTGTCCTACCCACTGCACCACCTCTACTACCCACCGCACACCTCTGTCCTGTGTGCCACCTGTCTTACCCACCTATGTCCTGTGTGCCACCTGTCCTACCCACTGCACCACCTCTACTACCCACTGCACCTCACACCTGTCCTGTGTGCCACCTGTCCTACCCACCTATGTCCTGTGTGCCACCTCTACTACCCACTGCACCTCACACCTCTGTCCTGTGTGCCACCTGTCCTACCCACAGCACCACCTGTCCTACCCACTGCACCACATCTACCCACAGCACCGCTGTCCTGTGCGCCACCTGTCCTACCCACCTATGTCCTGTGTGCCACCTCTCCTACCCACTGCACCACCTCTACTGCCCACCTCACACCTCTGTCCTGTGTGCCACCTGTCCTACCTACTGTACCTCTGTCCTGTGTGCCACCTGTCCTACCCACTGCACCGCTGTCCTGTGTGCCACCTGTCCTACCCACTGTACCACCTCTACTACCCGCTGCACCTCACACCTCCTGTCCTGTGTGCCACCTGTCCTACCCACTGCACTACCTCTACTACCCACCACACACCTCTGTCCTGTGTGCCACCTGTCCTACCCACTGCACCACCTCTACTACCCACCGCACACCTCTGTCCTGTGTGCCACCTGTCCTACCCACCTATGTCCTGTGTGCCACCTGTCCTACCCACTGCACCACCTCTACTACCCACTGCACCTCACACCTGTCCTGTGTGCCACCTGTCCTACCCACCTATGTCCTGTGTGCCACCTCTACTACCCACTGCACCTCACACCTCTGTCCTGTGTGCCACCTGTCCTACCCACAGCACCACCTGTCCTACCCACTGCACCACATCTACCCACAGCACCGCTGTCCTGTGCGCCACCTGTCCTACCCACCTCTGTCCTGTGTGCCACCTCTCCTACCCACTGCACCACCTCTACTGCCCACCTCACACCTCTGTCCTGTGTGCCACCTGTCCTACCTACTGTACCTCTGTCCTGTGTGCCACCTGTCCTACCCACTGCACCGCTGTCCTGTGTGCCACCTGTCCTACCCACTGTACCACCTCTACTACCCGCTGCACCTCACACCTCCTGTCCTGTGTGCCACCTGTCCTACCCACTGCACTACCTCTACTACCCACCACACACCTCTGTCCTGTGTGCCACCTGTCCTACCCACTGTACCACCTATACTACCCACCGCACCCCTCTGTCCTGTGTGCCACCTGTCCTACCCACTGTACCACCTCTACTACCCACCGCACCCCTCTGTCCTGTGTGCCACCTGTCCTACCCACTGTACCACCTCTACTACCCACCTCACCCATCTGTCCTGTGTGCCACCTGTCCTACCCACTGTACCACCTATACTACCCACCGCACCCCTCTGTCCTGTGTGCCACCTGTCCTACCCACTGTACCACCTCTACTACCCACCTCACCCATCTGTCCTGTGTGCCACCTGTCCTACCCACTGTACCACCTATACTACCCACCGCACCCCTCTGACCTTTGTGCCACCTGTCCTACCCACTGCACCACCTATACTACCCACCGCACCCCTCTGACCTGTGTGCCACCTGTCCTACCCACTGCACCACCTCTACTACGCACTGAACACCTCTGTCCTGTGTGCCACCTGTCCTACCCACTGTACCACCTTTACTACGCACTGCGCACATCTGTCCTGTGTGTCACCGGACCCCCTGCTGAGACCTGCAGGGGCAACATATGTGCACCAAGCCTAAGGCTCCTAAAAGCCTGGTACACATGGACCGAAAATCAGCTGGGATCAGTCGGTTCAACAGAAACTTGCGGACTTTCGGCCTGTGTACATCATCAGCTTGACCCGCAGAAGACCAACATCCAATCAGCACTGGTAGCCAATGGCTTTGAGCGCTGATTGGTGTGTTCTGCCTGGGGACACAATAACTCAGGAGGTTGCTGTACTAACATCACATAGTTGGCGCCTCCGTTTTTTTTATTTTTTTTATTCAGCCCGCTGGGTTGAATGAAGAAAGACTTGGTGTACCCCTGGTGTACTCTAAATTCATTGGCTGATGTACTGCACTGACTGCCCTTTTCACTGTCACATGACTGCTTTACTCATGCCCTCTCCCCTCCTCCCCCTATTAGGCAGAGGGGCTTTATGGCGACCTAAACTTTTAATGTTTTTTTATTTTTTGTCATTTCTTAGACCCCCCCCCCCCCCCCCCAAACATTACATATTTCTTTTTTAAAGCAAAGGCCCTAGAGAATAAATTGATGGGTGTAGAAATTTCTTATTTGCTCAGCGTTTTTTCAAACACAGGAACTGCATATCCTGAGCGATAGGAATTGAACTTCCCTGAGGAGACAATCTGCAACCAACTACACATAGGATACAGTGGTGTTTATTTACTAAAGGCAAATCCACTTTGCACTGAAAGTGCACTTGGAAGTGCAGTCGCTGTAGATCTGAGGAGGACATGCAAGGAAAATAAAAAAAAGCAGCATTTTTGCTTGCACATGATTGGATGATAAAATCAGCAGAGCTTCCCCTCATTTCAGATTTACAGAGACTGCAGTTCAAAGTGTATTTGCCTTTAGTAAATCAATCCCCCTTGTATATCTAAGGCTGCTTTCACACTGAGGCGCTAAAGTGCTAAAAATAGCGCATGCAAAGCGCCCTGAAAGAGCCGCTCAATGCTTTCACACTGGAGCGGTGCGCTTGCAGGACGGTCAAAAAAGTCCTGCAAGCCGCATCTTTGCAGCGCTGTAGGAGTGGTGTATTTACCGCTACTTAAGCGCCCCTTCCCATAGAAAACAATGGGGCAGCGCTGCAAACCCGCCTGCAAAGCACCGATGCAGCGGCGATTTGGGGGCGGTTTTAACCCTTTATCAGCTGCTAGCGGGGGTTAACACTGCCCCGCTAGGGGGCGTATAGCGCCGCTAAAACGACGGTAAAGCGCCGCTAAATATAGCCCCGCTTTACCTCCAGCGCGCTTAGCGCCTTAGTGTGAAAGTGGCTTAATTATACACACAGGATAGACTCTACAACCAATAATGTGCACACGGGATACCTTTTATAAATCCAATTATATACACACAGGATACAATCTATTACCAACTACAACCCCAATTCCCAAAAAATTGGGACGCTGTGTAAAATCTACATAACAATAGAATGCAAAGATTTGTTAATCTTAAAAAAACACGTATTTTATTCACAATATAAAATAGAAAACATATCAAATGTTTGTTTAAACTGAGAAAATGTACCGTTTTTAAAGAGGAAGTAAAGCCTCTGGAAAAATAAAAAATAAAAAAAATACACCCTGCAAGACAAATAGGATACTGGCTCATTATGAATTACTTGCCTGAGATCGAAGCCCCCACATCGGCCTTCGTTCACCTCCTCCAGCGCCATCTATCTCGGAGTGACTTCCGGGTATCGCAGTTCCGGCACTGTGACTGACCGGAGCCGCAATGACGTCACTCCCGCACATGCACGCTGGTGCCGCCACTGGTGATCGCTGTTAGAAACGGCACACTCAGTGCGCCGTAGACATCGGTGACGCTATTTCTGCAAATATCCCCTAAACCTTTTAGGTTTGGGAGATATTTCTTGCACCTACAGGTAAGCCTTAACCGCTTCCCGACCGCCTCATGTAGATATACGTCTACAGAATGGCACGGGCAGGCAAAAGCACGTACGGGTACGTCCCCTTTAATTTGCCTGCCCGTGGGTCGCCCGACCCGGTCGGGAGCTCCGTGACCACGGCCACGGGACCAGCGGACCCGATCGCCGCTGGTATCCCGCGATCGGGTTACGGAGCTGAAGAACGGGGAGAGGTTTGTGTAAACAAACCTCTCCCCGCGCTTCCTACTCTGCCTGTCATTGATCGGCTGTTCCCTGTCATCGGGAAAGCCGATCAATGACGTCAGACATACAGCCACGCCCCCCTACTGTAAAAAAACACACACACGTCACACTGACTCCTCCCCGTCCCCTAGTGGTTAACCCCTTCACTGCAACTGTCATTTACATAGGAATCAGTGCTATTTAAATAGCACTGATTTCTGTATAAATGACAAATGTCCCAAAAATGTCCGATCTGTCCGCCATAATGTAGCAGTCACAATAAAAATCGCTGATCGCCGCCATTACTAGTAAAAAAAAAAAATATATTAATAAAAATGCTATAAAACTATCCCCTATTTTGTAAACGCTATAACTTTTGCGCAAACCAATCAATAATCACTAATTGCGATTTTTTTTTTTTTTTTTTTTACCAAAAATATGTAGAAGAATACGTATCGGCCGAAACTGAGGAAAAAAAAAAATGTTTTTTTATATATTTTTTTGGGGATAGTTATTATAGCAAAAAGTAAAAAATATTGCATTTTTTTCAAAATTGTCGCTCTATTTTTGTTTATAGCGCAAAAAATAAAAACCGCAGGGGCGATCAAATACCACCAAAAGAAAGCTCTATTTGTGGAGAAAAAAAGGACGCCAATTTTGTTTGGGAGCCACGTCGCACGACCGCGCAATTGTCAGTTAAAGCGACGCAGTGCCGAATCGCAAAAAGCAGCCTGGTCCTTTGGCTGCCAATTGGTCCGGGGCTGAAGTGGTTAATCTAGGCTTACCTGTAGGTTAAAGTGGTTGTAATGGGTTTACAACCACTTTAAGGAAAACATAAGGTGATTTTAAAATATATGACAGCAACACATGTTTTGTGTTGACAATAAATAGTGCAGATTGCAACACTTGTAGGCCTCTTGCACACAATATGCCTGTTTGAGCATCTACTTTTTCAGACTTTTTTTTTAATGTATTTGCGTGTATTTCCTCGCATATGCCATTGCACATTTTCGAGCAAACTTATTCTCGCGTTCTTCTGCAAATTGTAAATAATAGCCATTAGCGCACGCTATCGCGCCTGTTTGCGTGCACTTGCGAACATTCATGCGTATATAGGAGTAATTTACTGACCAAAAATGCAGATTTTTCATTCTTTTTTTTTTTTTTTACTTTAGAATACACAGCGCTTGT
This sequence comes from Lithobates sylvaticus, assembly GCA_028564925.1. NCBI lineage: Eukaryota > Metazoa > Chordata > Amphibia > Anura > Ranidae > Lithobates > Lithobates sylvaticus. The sequence continues at coordinate 53,219,044 of CM053028.1, forward strand.
TTACACACCTGTGTGCATAGTCACATTACAATGAATGGGCTTTATTTTAGCTCAATAAAAAAAAAAAAAAGAGCTGTACTGAGCTTTTTCAATCTGCAGTGTACAAGAGGCCTTACTCGTCTGATGCGTAAACGATGATTTGTAATGCATGTTCTGTGGAAGGCGACACGTGTCAGAAAAAGGACAATCCCTATTTCCTGCATTTTTCAGAAATGTTAAAATTAGGGTTGTCCCGATGCCACTTTTTTAAGACCGAGTACAAGTACCGATACTTTTTTTCAAGTACTCGCCGATACCGATTACCGATACTTTTTTTTTAATGTCATGTGATGGGGGGGCACGCACTGATGGGGGGGCACGCACTGATGGGGGGGCACGCACTGATGGGGGGCACGCACTGATGGGGGGCACACATTGATGGCTGGCTGCATGGGCACTTATGGCTGGCTGGCAGTGGATTTAGGATTTAGTTTTGCTCTGAAAAAGCCCATCTTGGTACACCTAGCACTCAGCCTCAATAAAGCAGCAGCGGACATCTTGTTACACCCAGCCCTAACTATATGGGCTGGGTGTAACAAGATGTCCGCTGCTGCTTTATTGAGGCTGAGTGCTAGGTGTACCAAGATGGGCTTTTTCAGAGCAAAACTAAATCCTAAATCCACTGCCAGCCATAAATAAGTGCCCATGCAGCATGGGCACTGGCTGCATGGGCACTTATTTATGGCTGGCAGTGGATTTAGGATTTAGTTTTGCTCTGAAAAAGCCCATCTTGGTACACCTAGCACTCAGCCTCAATAAAGCAGCAGCGGACATCTTGTTACAACCAGCCCTAACAATATGGGCGGGGTGTAAAAAGATGTCCGCTGCTGCTTTATTGAGGCCGAGTGAGTGCAGGGTGTACCAAGATGGGCGTCGGGATAATACACGCCACGTGGTTTAACGGCAACACGGAGCGTCACTTGCATTACTGAATGTGACGGCTCCGATCGCCTATCTAGTTGCACAGAAACACGGAGACACGGAGTACTCACTCTCCGCTCGGCTCTCCGTAGTGTACTGATCTGCTCTCCGCTCCGCCCGCTGACTCCGCCCTCCGCTCCGCCCGCTGACTCCGCCCTCCGCACCGCCGCCCGCTGACTCCGCCCTCCGCACCGCCGCCCGCTGCCGCTGACAAGGTATCGGGGCTAAGCATCGGGCGCATTTGTGCGAGTACAAGTACTCGCACAAATGCTCGGTATCGGTCCCGATACCGATACTAGTATCGGTATCGGGACAACCCTAGTTAAAATGAATGACTTCTAATCGAAAAGATTGCATTTATTTTTGGACATCTAGAAGTGCAGGAAGCACTTGGTGGTGAAGAAAGACTTCTTAACTATAGTTACTGCCACATAATAAATAACTTATGTGACTTTTTGTGACAGTTTCGCATTTAATTTCCTTGCCTTTAGTTCCTAACTCAATAGTTTGAGCAGAAAGCGTACCGACTTTGGTTCTGTTACAGTAAAGTTGACTTTCAGGCCCCTTTGTTCACCGGCCTGTCCGTCTGCAGAGCGTTTCTACCAGAATTTCAGTGCGCCCAGAAGGGACATGTCATAATCTATGGCAGCCTGCAGCTGGATGGAGTTAAATGCATAATATCCGACACACCGGGAGGGACGCACTGCAGCGGGAAAGCCCTGTGTGCAAGGGACCTAACAATAATTGATAGTTTGATATTTACATTACTCACATCACTTTACATACAAAGAAAAAGCCAATAGATTCTGTAAGAGTGCCTGATACAGAGCCTAATGTCAGCTGCTTTATGCCTCATTCACACGACAAAATTAGTTTAAGCTGCTGCAGGAATCCCAGCAGATTTGAAGATGGACTGTCAGGTAGATGCGGATATTTGCAGCCACTAAGCCCCTGTACAAAGCAATGACAAGCTGTTCTCCAGTGTTCAGAATTGATCATATGTGGAGTGACCACCTGCGGTTAGGGACAGTTGATCGATCCAAGGCAATGTAGCCTTGCAGTAGTGTGAAACTCAACATTGCTTGAGTGTAACATAGCACTCCTATTCTAATGAAGCATTCAACATTTGAAGTACAGGGGGGCCCTGCTACAAGCATAGATTTTCTCTCATTTCCAGAGTTGCGGTTTAATCACAAATCTACACACCGGCCTCTTGTCAGATGTGCAGCTGATGAACACTGCTGGAAAAGCAAGATGTGACTTCTCCTGCTTTGTGTGTCATCTGACATGACGCATAGCTCAGGGGAAACTGGGTGCTTTTTGCTTGCTTAAAAAATAAGTCTAGGTAAGGAAGCTCAAAGGGCAAAACATCCTGCTATCGTAGCATTTTCTCCAATCATCAGTGACCACCCTTACTTTAACAGCTACAGGAAATCTAGAATATTAGGACCAGTGTGTGGCCACTCTTTATGTGTCATAGCTGGGAGGAGGTGAACCAGAAAGCAAAACTCTGCTGCCCATGATTAAGTGTTGAGTTCCCCCATTTTATGTGTTTTTTCTTTTGTCTTTAATAGAAATGGCTCCAAGCAACTGATCTGCCAAAAGAAGTCTACCAGCATCTCGCCCACTATGTCCCTCAAATATACTGCCGGCAGGCAGACCCAGTTACAGATCATGAAGAAATGCTAGCACAGCATGTCCTTCTGGGACCATTGGAGTGGTACGTGTGCGGAGAAGACCCAGCCATTGGATTTCACAAGTTGGAACAAGCAAATAAACCCTCCCAGCTCTGTGGTCGTGTGTTTAAAGTGGGTGAACCAACTTACTCCTGCAGGTGGGTTCTGTGCTCCAATTTAATTTCAAACTCTTCACAAAGCCTTATACTTTGTAGAGCAGAGTATGTCTTGGAAGAACAATTTGCCTCCACTTAGCAGACACAATCACCTGCTGTCACTGACTAGTAATCCTCAAAAATTATAATGTTTATCTGTACTAAAGCTGTCCTAGCTTTTTTTTTTATTTTTCACAACAGTACATTGGCTATCGGTCTCTGTGGTGGGGACACACGAAAGAGCGCGTTCTCAACACAAACTCTTGAGATTTTATTTTATATGTGTGTGTGTATTTTATATTTATATATGTGTGTGTGTATGTATATATATGTATGTGTGTGTATATGTGTTACGCTATCTTTGAAAGAACAGTACCCCCTTACCTAATACCTCTTACAGCTCCTGCGCTGTCCCAGCTGCAGCTCTCTTTTTCTTCGGTCTCACAGGACACACTGGCGCCATTGTTTTCTACTGCTGTCAGTCACACTTCGTTTGAGGGGGGGGGGGAGGGAACGAAAGAGTGGCTATTCAGCACTATGTGTGTCTATGGACGCACACACCCCGGCTTGGGAGCGCACATGCACAGGTGCCCCCTTAGCAGCTGGCTTGCTAAGGACACTCGTTAGAGGAAGGAGCAGACAGTGATACACAAGATACAATATTTGCTGCATAATTAGTCCAGACACTGAAAGTCTCACACGTGGTATTACCATACTTTGCAGAAGTAGTAAAATGTGCTTTGGGCTGCAATTCTTTGTATGCCTAAGCTGTGTGTGAGAAATGTAATATTAAAAAAAAAAAAAAAGTTTTCAAAAGACTCGCCATGCCACTTATAAAATACCTAGAGGTGTTTACTCTCCAAAATGTGGTCATTTTGTGGGTGTTTCCACTGTCCTGGTACTGCAAAAATGTGATGGGTATTCATGAAATTAGATGTGTAATTTATGCCCCTAGAAAGCCTTAAGGTGCTCTCTCGATTTTTGGCCCTCTGTGTGGTTAGGCTGTGAAAAAGTCTCACACATGTTGTATCCCCTAAAGCTGGCCATACACAGTTCGAATTTCGAAAGAATTTTCTTTCAAAAATCGTATCTAAGAATTTTCGTATGAATTTCGCACCATTAGTGGGCTGCAGCAACAGCTGGTTTTCGTGCGGAAATCAAATTTGAGGAATGGACATGTTGGAAATTTTTTGAAAAACAAACGATTTTCTAATCAATGATGGGTGAATCATGCGAGAAATGTAATAAGAAAAGAAAATTTACGGAGAGAAAAGAAGATTCTCAGCCAAGAAAATTCTTTTCTGTAGCAACATAAGGTGAAATTAAAGGCTTGGTTGGCCGAATTTCGAAAATCAATGGTGGCCCCATCGGATCACAAAAAAACGAACTTTCTGATTTTGAAAAGAAAATTCATTTGAATTTCGACCATGTATAGCCTACATTACTTGGGAGGAGTAGCAGAATGAGTTGGGGTGTAATTCTAAGTATGCCTATGATGTGTTAGAAATTTCTCTTTGTGTAAAATAAAATACATTTTTAACTTTTCTTTCCTGCACTTGAGGCAAAAAAAAATACATCTTCAAAAGACTGGCTATGCCTTTCTGAAAAATACATTGGAGTTTGCTTTCCAAAAGGGGGTCATTTTGTGGGTATTTCCATTGTCCTGGTGCTCCAGGACCTCCATAAATATGATAGGTTGTTAGAGAATTAGCATAATTTATGTTCCTTGAAAGCCCAAGGTGCTCCTTGGATTTTGGGTCCCTCTATGCATTTAGGCTGTGAAAGAGTCTTACACATGTGATATCCCCATACTCAGGAGACATAGCAGAATGTGTTTGGTGTAATTATAAGTATTACTATGCTGTTTGTTAGAAATAACTTGGTAAAATTACAACTTTGTGAAAAAAAAAATCTTTAATTTCGTAATTTTTCAAAAAAATTACAACTTCAAAAAACTCACCATCTTACTAAATATCTTGGACTTTCTACTTTCCAAAAAGGGATAATTTGGGGGGTATTGCCCTGGCATTTTTGGGTCTCAAGAAATGAGATACGTCGTCAGTACATCAGGATTGATCATATATACAGTGCATCCAGAAAGTATTCACAGCGCTTTACTTTTTCCACATGTTACAGCCTTATTCCAAAATGGATTAAATTAATTATTTTCCTCAAAATTCTACAAACAATTCCCCTATAATGACAATATGAAAGAAGTTTGTTTAAAATCTTTGCAAATTTATTAAAAAATCACACGTACATAAGTATTCACAGCCTTTGCCATGACATTCAAAATTGAGCTCAGGCGCATCCTGTTTCCACTGATCATCCTTGAGATGTTTCCACAACTTGATTGGAGTCCACCTGTGGTAAATTCAGTTGATTGGACATGATTTGGAAAGGCACACACCTGTCTATATAAGGTCCCACAGTTCATGTCGGAGCACAAACCAAGCCAAGGAATTGTCTGTAGACCTCGGAGACAGGATTGTATGGAGGCACAGATCTGGTGAAGGGTACAGAAAAATGTCTGCAGCTTTGAGGTCCCAATGAGCACAGTGGCCTCCATCATCCGTAAATAGAGGAAGTTTGGAACACCAGGACTCTTCCTAGAGCGTGCCGCCCGTTTAAGCTGATCGATCGGGGGAGAAGGATCTTGGTCATGGAGGGGACCAAGAACCCGATGGTCACTCTGACAGAGCTCCTGAGTTTCTTTGTGGAGAGAGAAGAACCTTCCAGAAGAACAACCATCTCTGCAACACTCCACCAATCAGGCCTGTATGGTAGAATGGCCAGCGGGAAGCCACTCCTCAGCCCACATGACATGACCGCTCACCTGGAGTTTCCCAAAAGGCACCTGAAGTACTCTGACCATGAGAAACAAAATTCTCTGGTCTGACGAAACAAAGATTGAACTCTTTGGCCTGAATGTCTGTCTGAAGGAAACCAGGCACTGCTCATTACCTGGCCAATACAATCCCTACAGAGAAGCATGGTGGTGGCGGCGGCGGCATCATGTTGTGGGGATTTTTTTCAGCGGCAGGTACTGGGAGACTAGTCAGGATTGAGAAAAATATGAATGCAGCAATGTACAGAGACTTCCGTGATAAAAACCTGCTTCAGAGCGCTCTGGACCTCAGACTGGGGCGAAGGTTCATCTTCCAACAGGGCGACGACCCCTCAGCACACAGCCAAAATAACAAAGGAGTGGCTATGAGCCAACTCTGAGAATGTCCTTGAATGGCCCAGACTTGAACCCGATTTTAACATCTCTGGAGAGATCTGGAAATGGCTGTGCACCGACGCTCCCCATCCAACGTGATGGAGCTTGAGAGGTCCTGCAAAGAAGAATGGGAGTAACAGCCCGAAACTAGGTGTGCCAAGCTTGTAGCATCATACTCAAAAAGACTCGAGGCTGTAATTGGTGCCAAAGGTGCTTCACCAAAGTGTTGAGCTGTGATACTTATGTACATTGTTTTTTAGTCTTTAATAATTTGCAAAGATTTCAAACAAACGTCTATCACATAGTCATGGGGGGTTATGGTTCGTAAAATTTTGAGGAAAATAATGAATTGAATCCATTTTGGAATAAGGCTGTAACATAACAAAATGTGGAAAAAGTGAAGGTGTGTGTGTGTGTGTGTATATATGTGTGTGTGTGTGTGTGTATGTATGTACAGTGGTGTGAAAAAGTGTTTGCCCCCTTCCTCATTTCCTGTTCCTTTGCATGTTTGTCACACTTAAGTGTTTCGGAACATCAAACCAATTTAAACAATAGTCAAGGACAACACAAGTAAACACAAAATGCAATTTGTAAATGAAGGTGTTTATTATTAAAGGTGAAAAAAAATCCAAACCATCATGGCCCTGTGTGAAAAAGTGATTGCCCCCCTTGTTAAAACATACTATAACTGTGGTTGTCCACACCTGAGTTCAATTTCTCTAGCCACACCCAGGCCTGATTATTGCCACACCTGTTCACAATCAAGGCATCACTTAAATAGGAGCTGCTTGACACAGTAAGGTCCACCAGAAGATCCTTAAAAGCTACACATCATGCCGAGACCCAAAGAAATTCAGGAACAATTGAGAAAGAAAGTAATTGAGATCTATCAGTCTGGAAAGGGTTATAAAGCCATTTCCAAAGCTTTGGGAATCCAGCGAACCGCACAGTGAGAGCCATTATCCACAAATGGCGAAGACATGGAACAGTGGTGAACCTTCCCAGGAGTGGCCGGCCGCCCAAAATTACCCCAAGAGCGCAGCGACGACTCATCCAAGAGGTCACAAAAGACCCCACAACAACGTCCAAGGAACTGCAGGCCTCACTTGCCTCAGTTAAGGTCAGCGTTCATGCCTCCACCATCAGGAAAAGACTGGGCAAAAATGGCCTGCATGGCAGAGTTCCAAGGAGAAAACCACTGCTGAGCAAAAAGAACATCAAAGCTCGTCTCAATTTCTCCACAACACATCTTGATGATCCCCAAGACTTTTGGGACAACATTCTGTGGACCGATGAGACAAAAGTGGAACTCTTGGGAAGGTGTGTGTCCAAGTATATCTGGTGTAGAAGGAACACTGCATTTCAGAAAAAGAACATTATACCAACAGTAAAATATGGTGGTGGTAGTGTGATGGTCTGGGGCTGTTTTGCTGCTTCAGGACCTGGAAGACTTGCCGTGATAAAAGGAACTATGAATTCTGCTGTCTACCAAGAGATCCTGAAGGAGAATGTCCGACCATCTGTTCGTGTACTCAAGCTGAAACGAACTTGGGTTCTGCAGCAGGACAATGATCCTAAACACACCAGCAAGTCCACCACCGAATGGCTGAAGAAAAACAAAATGAAGACTTTGGAGTGGCCTAGCCAAAGTCCTGACCTGAATCCTATTGAGATGTTGTGGTATGACCTTAAAAAGGCCGTTCATGCTCGAAAACCCTCTAATGTAACTGAATTAGGACAATTCTGCAAAGATGAGTGGGCCAAAATTCCTCCAGGACGCTGTAAAAGCCTCATTGCACGTTATCGCAAACGCTTGGTTGCAGTTGTTGCTGCTAAGGGTGGCCCAACCAGTTATTAGGTTTAGGGGGCAATCACTTTTTCACACAGGGCCATGATGGTTTGGATTTTTTTTCACCTTTAATAATAAACACCTTCATTTACAAATTGCATTTTGTGTTTACTTGTGTTGTCCTTGACTATTGTTTTTTAAATTGGTTTGATGTTCCGAAACACTTAAGTGTGACAAACATGCAAAGGAACAGGAAATGAGGAAGGGGGCAAACACTTTTTCACACCACTGTGTGTGTGTGTGTGTGTGTGTATATATATATATATATATATATATATATAATTACACACACCTACTTTCAGACTAAATAATATACACTGATTTGGATTATTTTTAATAAAGAAAAGTAGCAGTATACATTTTGGCCTAAATTTTTGAAGGAATATATATTTTCAAAATTTATAATAGAAACTAAGAAAAAAAAAGTGTTTTTTATTTTTTTCGTTTATCTTGCAAAAAAACAAACAGTGGTGATAAAATACCCACAAAAGAAAGCTTTATGTAACTGAAAAAAATATAAAAATGTAATTTGGGTGTTGCATGCCCGAGTCATTTTCATTCAGGATGTGACCGCACTGAAAACTGATAAATGGCCTGGGCAGGAATGAGGTGAAAGTGTCCGGTCTTGAGGTGGTTAATATGTCCAAGATGTTTTCAGCTCGGTGCAGTAGCAGTGCAAGTTAATATCATTTATTTTTAGCCTTCTTTATAGCCTGGCCTTTCACTCAGCCTGGTTGCTCTTATTTTACTTCAGAGCGCAGTTCCAATCAAAAGATTCAACTATTTACCGTAATTGACAATGCCATCCAACAAACACTGCAGCTACGCTGAAGATGGTGCGTGATTCTTTACCCCGTGTCACCAGTATGAAAAATCTCGACTAGCCGTCTCCTTAAAAAAAAAAATATATACTTTAATCTTTTTCATAGCTCCTGGTGCCCTGGTCTGTCAGACAGAACGTCTCCTGCAGGGCACTTTAATTCCTCCTGCAGGCTGCCACCTCACTACAGAATAGACATGTGCAATTTGTTTCGTTTTTTTTTCGGTATTTTCGTTCGTTCGTTTTCGTACGAATGAATGAATCATTCGAATCGTACGAATCCGAATAACGAATCGTTCGAATCGCACGAATCCGAGAAACAACGAAAATCCGAAAAAAAACAAATTAGAAACAACGAATGTACTAATGAAGAAAATCCGAAAAACGAACGAAAAAATTCGTACATTCGTAATTTTTTTTTTTTTTTTTTGAATTGGTAATTTTCCGTGTCCCTTACAATGGTGCTGCTAAACGTGCTTCGAATGGATTGAACAAAAAAAATCGTACATTCGTAACTTTTTTTTTTTCGATTTGTAATTTTCCGTGTCTCTATTGAACAAAAAAAATTCGTACAATCGTAACTTTTTTTTCGATTTCGTAAATTATTAAAATGTAATAGCATACACATTACATCAAATTATGAATTATGCTCCGATTACGAATCTACGAATGTTACGAATGTACAAATAAATACGAATGCTTCCGAAAATTAAACTAACGAAAAAACGAATCAACGAAAAAATAACTCTTACGAATGTACGAATCGTTACGAATACGAACACAGACGACTTACGAATCCGAACAACGACGACTTACGAATGTACGAATCGATGGAAACGAAAAAAACGAAACGAAAATAAACAAATTTTTTTGTTGTGCACATGTCTACTACAGAATAGTGATGTAGGGCTGGTGGACAGAATCACAGTGCCCAGCAGGGGGCATGCTATCCAAAGCGTCTGGAAGTGATAGGTGTGTCTGGAGCTCTGCAAGAGAGTTTATCTTCACTGAAATGTGAGGTTTCAAACTTATTCTTACAGGACTGCTGGTCGAATTCTTCTTTAGTTAAAGCAGAGTTCCGCTTAAAAAAAAAAAATTAAAAGTCAGCAGCTACAAATACTGAAGCTGCTGACTTTTAATAATCGGACACTTACCTGTCCCAGGGTCCAGCGATGCGGGGAAACGAAGCCCCCCTTCGTTCCCCGCTCTGCTCGCGGCGCCAGCATTCTTACTGTGGGCACGCACTGCGCATGCGCCATGATATGCCGCACAGTCATCTGGGACCTGTCACGTGTCCCAGATGACTGACTGCGCCGAGGTGAAGTGATGTCACCAGCCTGGGCACTGAAGGAGGCAGACTATGAGGGACCCCCTAGCAACAGGCATTTAGAGGTAAGTTAAAAAAAAAATATTTTTTTTTTTTTTTTTTTTTTTTTTTTTTTTTTAAATGATTGTAGGAATTTTCAGCTATTTTTTTTTTTTTTTTGGGGGAAACATCACTTTAAGGTCCCAAGGAAGTGGCCGGTACCAGGAGGACACTGCAAAGTGAAGTATATGAAGAACATAGAGATCACTAAATGTGAATAAGAAAATTATGAATGCAGTCGATATGTCAAATGTGAAGAAAGTGAAAAGGCTGAACTTGGGCTGCCTTGTTTGCAAACAGGAAACAAACGCTGAGCGACTCTTAACTTGACCTGGTTTACAGTAACTACTCCCCAGTGCTTCCCGCCACATCACCTTATCTAGCCCTGAGCATCTTAAGAGTAGCATCCCCCAAAAATAGCTTCTCTAGAGATCCGGTTACCTTCTGCGCTGCTCTGTGCCCTCGCCTTACACTCTGCCTTTTGTCAGTAAGGTCACCACAGTGGACTGGGGTCTCATCTGCCCAGCTCTGTTATGGCAGGAAGTTAAAAGTAATCTTTGATAAAAACTAAATATGATGCAATACAGTTTTCTGAACTCCTTGAAATATAGTTAGGCTCCGTTCTCACTTGTGCGACTTGTCGTGCGACTTTTGACACAGTCACATAGCAAGTCTCAGCCCATTGCATTTAATGGCACTTGTTCAAATCGGTGCGACTTAGAAAAGGTCCCTGAGTTACTTTGATGCGACTTTAGTCTGAGTTAGTGCCAGAGTGTAAAGTCTGATCAAGTTGTGCTGCAAAGTCGCATTGGAAATTGTGCGACTTTGGAGTCGTGCAAGTGTGAATGAAGCCTTACAGTTTTAGTTGTATTTATTTTAAAGATGAGATCTAGGTTTTGTAACTTTGCATATACCATACCTTTCGGGATCTCGCTGGAAATTACTGTAGTAGACACAACTAGTCCAGTGATCTCCACTAGCTTTCAAACCCTGTGCCATGTGGCTGCCCTGCTACATTGTGAACAAAGAAAGTCTCACTCTCGGCATGGGTGCCATTCAGAAAATACTTAGCGTTTTTCTCAATAAATGCCAAGCATTCCCTGGTTGGTCACGGTGGAGTGTGACATCACTGCCCTGCCTCTCCACCTCATCCTATCATAGAATGCTTTGCATTTTCTTTGCAAAAATGTCCGATGTGTCCGCCATAATGTCGCAGTCACAATAAAAATCGCTGATCGCCGTCATTACTAGTAAAAAAAAAAAAAAAAAAAGAAAAGAAAAAATATTAATGAAAATGCTATAAAACTATCCCCAATTTTGTAAACGCTATAACTTTTGCCCAAAGCAACCAATAATCGCTAATTGCGATTTCATTTTTTTTTTTTTTTACCAAAAATATGTAGAAGAATACGTATCGGCCTAAACTGAGGGAAAAAAACGTTTTTTTATATATTTTTTGGGGATATTTATTATAGCAAAAAGTAAAAAATATTGCATTTTTTTTTCAAAATTGTCGCTCTATTTTTGTTTATAGCGCAAAAAATAAAAACCACAGGGGCCATCAAATACCACCAAAAGAAAGCTCTATTTGTGGGAAAAAAAGGACGTCAATTTTGTTTGGGAGCCTTGTCGCACAGCCGCGCAATTTTCAGTTAAAGCAACGCAGTGCCGAATCGCAAAAAGGGGCCTGGTCCTTTGGCTGCAAATTGGGCCGGGGCTTAAGTGGTTAACAGCAATAGATTCCAAATGCAAATACCACACTTAAAATCAACTCTGACCTTTTACCTGCTTAATTGATGAAGAAATAACAAAGGAGTAACCCACACCTGGCCATGAAACCGCTTTTGATTCAATTGTCCAATTACTTTTGGTACATTGAAAAAGAGGGGATGGCTATTCTTAGGAGCTGTAATTCCTAAACCCTTCCTCCGATTTGGATGTACAAGCCCTCAAATTAAACCTGAGTGTGTGTACTTCAGCCCATATCCATTATATAACTACAGCTTTAATATGTTTTGGCAAATACCTGAAAAAAACTAAAATTGTGCCTGTGTCCAAATATATATGGACCTAAGCTGACTTTTACATTCCAGACTCCATTACTAAGGCTTCATGTACACTGGCCGCCGCCTTCTTTTTTTTTTTTTTTTGGTTGAACGAATACTCAGCTTTACTCATGTCACTAATACCCCAAACCGGAGTTACCTGCTGTATTGTATGCCAGTCAGTCAACTCCATAGATACAAGCTGCTAAATTTTATATACCGAGCATAACTTTTCCTGTAAAATTATTTTTGATTTCGTCTCCCGGTGCGTCTACTCCATTAATGTTTAGGACCGCGCTTTACATTTACAGGAAAGGTGTATCATTGTCATTGTGTGGTGTTCTCTGTTTCTAGGAAAGCGTCCTGTATAATATGATGTTTTTTTTGTTTTCAGAGACTGCGCAGTTGACCCAACATGTGTCCTGTGCATGGAATGTTTCCTGGGAAGTATTCACAAGGAGCATCGATACAGGGTAAGCCATTCATTTTAGTTTCTTTAAAGCTGATGTTTGAAATGATGATAAAGGTATTTTTTTTTTTTATTATTTTAAAATAATAAAAAACATATATTTTTCTTACCCGCTCTGTGCAATGGGTTTGCACAGAGCATCCCTCAGGTTCCTCTTCTCAGGTCCCATCTCCGAATCTCCTGGCCCCTCCTCTTGAGTGACCCCATAACAAGCTGCTTGCTATAGGGGCAATTGTGCGTTCTCGCTCCCGAGCCTTGCTCTTAGACACACAGAATGGGGATGGGGCCGCCCCCTGCTTCCTCCTCACTGGCTGTGATCTGTGATTGACAGCCAATCAGGAGGCAGAGACCCAGGAGAGCAGCCGCTCTCATGCACATGCTCGGATAAATATTAAGGGGGGGGGGGCTGTGGGGGGAGCTACATGCTGAAGGTTTTTTGCCTTCATGCATAGAATGCATAAAGGTAAAAAACCTACAGCCTCTACAACCACTTTAATCTGTGTATAGTTTTGCTTTTCATGGTTCCTCCTCCCCCTTAACATCTTCAAGTCATTTTTAAATAAAACCTTTCTGTTTTCATTACATATCTTATTTTAGACTCGGTGAAGTCTTCACTGGGTGTCTGTGCTTCTCTATGCAATGTAGGAATTGTGTACATCAGGATTAATTTTTCAGATTTATATACCATAGTTTGGGGACTTTATACATTTCCTATAGGCTAAATATTCACAGATTTTTGGTTATTTTTACCAAAGAAATGTAGCAGTATACAGTTTGTAACAACAAAACCTGGGGAATGCCCAGGGAAAAACCAAGCCTACTTACCACCAGCTCGCAGACAACCAAATTAACCTGTCTAACAGTATGCGTTAAAAACAGGGGTTTAGTCCGCACGCATTTGCAAACGCATGCGTAAGCCACAGAGCCTTGTCAAGGCACTCTGATATCTGTGGTCCTAACACTAAACTAAGAGTGTCCCCACAGTGGAGGCACATGCATTCTGATGGGTAGATGAGGGCAGGTGGACTGAAGGGGAGCCACCCCTTCTTAAAGGTACAGGAGCACACCAAACGCCCAGCAGATTGCACAATGGCTGCAAAGGTGTTGGTGCGCTGCTGGACCAATACAAACACTATGTGTTAACAAAAACTTGCCACCGTCCCCATCTACAGCTGGCTATCGCAGTAAGTAGCATTGGAAGGCTAAAGCAGATAACAACAAAACCTGGGGAATGCCCAGGGAAAAACCAAGCCTACTTACCACCAGCTCGCAGACAACCAAATTAACCTGTCTAACAGTATGCGTTAAAAACAGGGGTTTAGTCCGCACGCATTTGCAAACGCATGCGTAAGCCACAGAGCCTTGTCAAGGCACTCTGATATCTGTGGTCCTAACACTAAACTAAGAGTGTCCCCACAGTGGAGGCACATGCATTCTGATGGGTAGATGAGGGCAGGTGGACTGAAGGGGAGCCACCCCTTCTTAAAGGTACAGGAGCACACCAAACGCCCAGCAGATTGCACAATGGCTGCAAAGGTGTTGGTGCGCTGCTGGACCAATACAAACACTATGTGTTAACAAAAACTTGCCACCGTCCCCATCTACAGCTGGCTATCGCAGTAAGTAGCATTGGAAGGCTAAAGCAGATAACAACAAAACCTGGGGAATGCCCAGGGAAAAACCAAGCCTACTTACCACCAGCTCGCAGACAACCAAATTAACCTGTCTAACAGTATGCGTTAAAAACAGGGGTTTAGTCCGCACGCATTTGCAAACGCATCTTAACATCTTCAAGTCATTTTTAAATAAAACCTTTCTGTTTTCATTACATATCTTATTTTAGACTCGGTGAAGTCTTCACTGGGTGTCTGTGCTTCTCTATGCAATGTAGGAATTGTGTACATCAGGATTAATTTTTCAGATTTATATACCATAATTTGGGGACTTTATACATTTCCTATAGGCTAAATATTCACAGATTTTTGGTTATTTTTACCAAAGAAATGTAGCAGTATACAGTTTGGCCTACATTTATGAAGAAAGATTATTTATTGGCAAAATTTACCACGGAAACAATTTTACTTTATTTAGCAAAAAATAACTCCAGTGGATTAAATGCCACCAATAGAAAGCTCTATTTGAATGATAATTTTGACATTTTAATAATTTTTTCACACAAAGTATGACAGCGCTGAAGGCTGAATTGGCCTGGGCAGAAAGAAGGTAAAAATGTCTGGCATTGAAGTGGTTAAGAATAGATAGTGTTAGAATTTTCTGCCAGTTTAAGGTAAAGTGGGTTTTGTTGTCATGCATGGGAATGCAAAACCTTGCTTGATGCAGATCCAAAGGAGGCACCTAACAGTAAATTGTGCAGTGGCGGCTGGTGGTCAATATTTTGGGGGGGCGCGGTAAACAGACCTTGCCCCCCCCCCCTCGCATGATACATGGCCTTACGGATTCTTCATCCACCCCACACCTAGGGGTGCGGTGCGGGGAGGACGACTGGGTGGTGGTTCACTGCTGAATCCGGGCTCCTGGAAGAGGCTATTGCTGCCAGGGTCATTGCTTCTCCTCTCAGCCGAACAGGAGGCGGGTCCTGAGACCCGATTGGCCGGGAGTCCTAAGACTGGCCGGGAGGAGAGAACAGGGAAGACATTAGCGAATATTAATTCGCTAATGTCACACAAGTGGGTGGGCTCGGGGCGCAGAGCAAGCCCACCCTTTTTAAAGCCTCCGACTCTAATCACATGCTCAAAAAAATAATAATAACCCGTTTGAAATCCATGCGTCTGGCACCCTGCATGGAGATTGGGGGCCGGGCGCATAGATTAGGGGGAGGGGCCGCCATTGAAATTGTGAATGCTCTCTCGCTGATACAGGACATTTACTGTATTTCTGTGTTTTTAGATGACCACGTCTGGAGGTGGAGGCTTCTGTGACTGCGGAGATGCTGAAGCTTGGAAGGAAGGTGCATACTGCCAGAAGCATGGAATGCACATCTCTGAAAAGGAATCTGAGGTAATGAGATTTGCACATAAATCAACGCCTTTCTTTTCCTCTAGTGTAGTTCTAAAAGAAGAGGAAACTATTTCTGAAACTGGATAGTGTGTCTTCATGGTGATGAATGCCAGGATTTCCAGAAGGCTGGTTTACTACCTTGCCATGGCAGCCCTAAATTTCCTGTTTTGTACAGTACCTTGTTATTGCAAACAGAATCTTTTTTAAATTATATAATCTTTATTTGTTTTCTTCATACAAAAAGAAGCAGCTAAAATACATACACACATTTAATTTCCATAAGCTCATTTTCTCACAGTTTGCTAGAAAAAATAAAAAAAGAAAAAGAAAAAAGTTACCGTTAACCTACAATTTCTTTGTACCTCCCGCCTTTCTTTTGTTACTTCTACTGTATTTCCTTCTTTTCCTGTCTCATTCCCCTTACCTTTATGCTCTCTTTATCCCCTCTGTTTTACCTATACAGTATTCTTCCCTGTTTAGTCTCCCACCTCCTTATCCATTACATTGGGCATCCCTGCTTATCCATCCATGTTTTCCACATTTTTACAAATTCTTTCATATTTCCTCTCCTCGTATATACCGTTCTTTCCCTCCATATTGTTTCTGTTATTAATCTCGCCCATTCTCTTTCCGTTGGGGGTTTTTCAGCCGGCCATCTTTGCGCTATTAGCTTTCTTGCTTGGAATAGACCTCTCATCACTGCTTTAATTACCCAGGGGCCTCCGACTATTCCTTCGTCCAGCCCTAGTATACACAGTCTGGGACTCATTTCTAACCTCGCGTCGTAGACTGTGTTCAGCGTATCGAGAATTTCTGACCAGTAACGAAACAATTTCGGGCATTTCCACATCATATGTGCTAGGTCTCCAGTGTCTTGACACCTGGGGCACCTGGCGTCCTTTCTCCACCCGAAATCAAAGAGTCTCTTAGGAGTGTAATATGTCCTATGTAATAACATCAGGTATGAGACCCTTTGTGCGGGCGAGACCGACACCATGTGTCCCTTCTCAAGTATTCTCAGCCATTGTTCATCTGACAGGGTTCCGAATTCTTTTTCCCACTTCCTTCTGCTCTTAAGTCGTACTGGGCTTTCTACACTGCCTTCGCATATATATGGGTAAATTTCTGCTATGAATCCTTTGGTCTTGTCTTGGGAGCCTATTCTTTGATATACCGGAGAGTTAACCCAGTTTGGTCCTTGTTTCGCAAATTGCTTATTTAAGGCATGCCTGATTTGTAGATATTTATAAAATGAGTGTTTCGGTAGGTCATAGTCTGTTCTTAATGCGGTGAATGTCTTTTAGTATCTTTCCCTCGTATAGCTGAGCTAGCTTAACTATCCCCTTTATCTCCCACTCTTTAATCTTCCCTATCTTCTCCACTTCCTGCAGGTTCTTGTTATTCCAGAGGGGGGTGTATTTTGTCATGCCCTCCAACCCTTTTACTGCTTTTAGTGCTTTCCAGACTTTTAACCCAAGCCTCACCGTGGGGTTTCTATAACAAAATGAGTTTGCCTCAAGAGCCTCTATTATTGATCTATGCGGAGTACCTGCTATCATTAGATCCTTATTACCTCCTCCAACTCCCCCTATATGTTGTAGTTGGGCGGCTAGGAAGTAGCTTCGTGGATGCGGCAGTGCCATCCCGCCCTTTCTTGTTCCTAGTTGTAATATTTGTAAACCTATCCTAGGCTGGCCTCCTTTCCATATAAGTTCTCTAAACAGCGTGTCAATTTTCCTGAACCATTTTTTATCTATCCATGTTGGGCAGTTGTGCATCAGATACAAGAGCTGTGGCTGCCACAGCATCTTAATCAAATTACATCTCCCCGCGACCGATAATGGGAGGTGTCTCCAGATTGCAATTTTAGATTTAAATTTAGCTAGTAATGGTACAATATTATCATTGATGTAATTATTAGGGTTCTTCTTTATGTTTACACCTAAATATTTAATTTGTTCGACCACTTCTAGCTGTAGGCTATCCGGTGTCCTCTGGTTCCCTAGGGGGTCTATAGGCATTAATGCAGATTTTTCCCAATTTATGGTCAGCCCTGAAATTTTCCCAAAATCTATGAGGATGTTCATCACCTGCCTGGGGGATTGCTCCGCATCCCCCAGGAAGAGGAGGACATCATCCGCATATAATGCGATTCTCTCTTCTCCCCCCTTTCTTCTAAACCCCTGTATGTTCGTGTCTGATCTAATTACGCTGGCCAGCGGCTCCATTGCCAGAGCAAAAAGCAAGGGGGACAGTGGGCACCCCTGTCTTGTCCCCCTCTCTAATTGAATTTTGTCAGAGAAATCATTATTAACCCTGATTTTAGCGCTGGGGCCCGTATACAAGGTTTTAATCCATTCAATAAATGAGGGGCCAAATCCAAATTCCCTTAAAACACGCCATAGGTATCCCCATTCTAAACTATCAAAAGCTTTGACCACATCTAGGGCCATAACCACCCTTGTCCCTGTATCCTCTGTTGGTGTCTGCATATTGAGATACAGCCTCCTGATATTTATACTGGTGGATCTACAGGGGATAAATCCTGTCTGGTCCGGATGTATAAGTCTAGGAATAATTTTATTTAGTCTAATTGCCATAACTTTCGCAAGTATTTTAGCATCTGCACAGAGCAAGGAAATAGGTCTATAAGACTTAGTCTCTAGCGGGTCCTTCCCCTCCTTATGTAAAACTATTATTGTTGCTTCCGTCATAGACGTTGGCAACCTCCCCTCCTCTTTCGCCCAGTTAAATACTTTAAGAAGCTCTGGCAGTAGTACTTTCCCATATTGTTTATAGGTTTCTGCTGGGAGGCCGTCTGGTCCTGGTGATTTCTGATTGGCCATTTCTTTCACCGCCAGTTGGATTTCCTCCAGCGTTAGCGGTGCCTCCATTATCCCTCTTTCTTCATCTGTGAGAACCGGAATGTCAGCGTTTCTGAAGAATATGTCCATTTCCCCTTCCTCCACCGTCCCACGCGATCTATACAGTTTTTCATAATATAATCTAAAAGTTTCTGTAATTACTGACTTTTTGGATGATATTTCACCTTTTTCAGTCTTGATCACAGGGACGCTGGAGGGAGGAGAATTGGTTCTCACTAAATGTGCCAACATTTTCCCAACTTTTTCCCCCTCTCCATAAGCTACCTGTTTCTGGAACAATCTCTTATTCTCTGATTTCTTGATGACTATATCTTTATATTCCTGTTGTTTAGTTAACCATACGCTTTGTGTATCCGGTGTGGGGTTATTGACGTAATCTCCCTCTGCTTTCATCAGCTCTCTCTTAATCCTACTCTCCCATTCCCTTGTGGTCTTTTTAATTTTTGATACTGATTGAATGAGAATACCTCTTAGATACGCCTTCAGTGCGTCCCACATTATACCTCTTGTCACTGACTCATTATTAAATTTTATAAATTCTTCCAGTTTTAATAACACCTCATTTGGGTCCCCTATTAATTCGAACCAAATTGGGTTCATTTTCCATACTACAGGGGATCTTTTCCCTTCTAAGTTTATTGAGACAATCAGTAGTGCATGGTCAGATACTCCTCTGGGGTGATATTCTATATCCCTTATGGTTTGGCATGCTTCTTCGTTTCCCAAGGCTAGATCTATCCTTGAGAGCGTGGAATAGGAGCTTGAGTAACATGAAAATTGCAGCACACCTGGATTCCGCGCCCTCCACATGTCAAAGAGCCCTGCCTCCTGTAAGAACTGATATAATCGACTCTCATCTACTTTCTGACCATGTACACCCAGTGGGAATCTATCAAGTTTTCTATTGATAACCTCGTTAAAATCCCCTACTGCTATAACCGGTACCCCAACTTTGTCTGCTAGAAACTCCAATAGCCTATACATTACATCAAGTTTAAACGGAGGGGGAATATAGATATTTGCTAGAACATATTCTCGGTTTTCAATTACACAGTGCAAAAAAATATACCGTCCGTCTCTATCTATACTGATCTGCCGACAGGAAAACCCCAACTCTTTCCTTACCATCACAGCCACTCCCCTTGAATAAGAGGTATGAACTGAGTGGAATTGGCATTGGTATTTCTTGCTTTGGTTTTGTAACTTAGAGTCTTGAGTTAGGTGCGTCTCCTGTAGGCAGATCAGTCCTACCCCACTCCTCTCCAAGGTCTCTGCCACTGCTGCTCTTTTTGCCGGTGTGCCCAGCCCCCGTACGTTCCAGGAGCCAATACTCAGTATCCTAGTCTGCATGCTTCAACGTAGGAGAGAGGGAAAAAAGGGGAAGAAAGAGGGGGAGAGAAAAAAAAGAAAAAAAAAACGGGAAAAAAGGATATGTACACAGCAAGACAATGCTATGTCCCAGATACTCTACCCCTCTGCCCTTGTTAGAGGAGAGAATACTGTAAGGGGTAGAAGGTTCTAATACAGAAGTCAATTGATCCCATCTTATACTTATACTATACTTATGTTATAATGCTCACCCATCCTACCGCTACATAGGACCCGGAAGAGAGGGATAATAAAATATAAAAAGTTTAAAAAAGAAAACAAAGGAGAGATGAGAAGAAAGAGAAAAGTAACCAGGCCTTTAGCAAAAGTGAATACCCCTTGTGAACAAAAAAATCTTTCACCTGTCTTAATATTCTTCTCTACGTGAAAAAGTGCTAATCTTTTTTCTAAGTGTTTGTCTAACAATATTTTTAGCTTACTGCTTACTTCCGTGTGAGCTAAATATTTTTCCCGTGTTTTACTTCGTTGCATCTTCACCCCCCCTCCCCCCTTATACCATTCTAGGTTATCCCTAAGGACTTCTTTTGTGACCGTTACCACACACCCTTTACCCACAAACTCCCCCCCTCCCCTCCCCTATGCTTATGTACCAATCCACTCCCACCCCCCCCCTCCTCCCACCCCACCCCCATCCTTACACACACTGACAGCTGTGTTTCGCCCCTCCCCCCGCCCGTTCATTCCTTACTTTGGTGCTGTGTGGTTCCTTCCACCCTCTTATCCCTGTGCAAATATTTTCCCCTAAGACACCTCCCCCCTCATCCCTCTATATTTGTTCCTATATCCCTAAACCCATCATCCCCTCGTTTTAATCATTAATTGATCTTTCCGATCCTCCAACCATGTGGTCACATTTGCTGAGGAATCAAAAAAAAAAGTCTCTCCCATTGCTACCACACGTAGCCTAGCTGGGTACAGTAAAGCATAAGTAACATCAAATTTCTGGAGTTTGCGTTTGATTTCTATAAAATCTGCTCTGCGCTTCTGTAAGTCAGGTGAAAAGTCAGGGTACAGTGAGATTTTGGCTCCCTTGTAGAAAATACTCCCCATCTCTCTGGCCCTGCGGAGGAGCATAACCTTGTCCTTAAAGTTCAAAAATTTCATTAGTATAGATCTAGGATGCCCTCCCTGGGGTGGGGGTCTAAACGGGACCCTATGCGCCCTTTCAACTGAGAACTGTTGTGAAAAAGTCTCTCTTCCAAACATTTCGATAAGCCATTTTTCCATGAATACAATTGGATCCGATCCTTCACTTTTTTCCGGGAGGCCTACCAGCCTCACATTGTCCCTTCGGAGTCTGTTCTCCATTTCGTCCAGTTTTCCTGCAAATTTATCTGATTGTTCTTTTAGGGTTTTAACCTCTTGGCTTATTGGGTACATGTCATCCTCTATTTGACTAATTCTCCCTTCTGCTGCTGTTATTCTGTCAGCCGTCCTTTCCAGCTCGTGGCGCACCAGGGACAGTTCCTCTTTGATATTTTTCATTTGGTCACATAACTCCCCCAGGGACTGTTTACATGTATTGACTGCCGCCAGTACGTCCTTTAGTGTCGGCTCTCCTTCAACCGTTGGTGCCTGAGCTGAAGCCAAATCTGGTTTTCCAAGGGCTCCTACATTTTTGTTGGTTGTGCTCTTTGCTCCTCCTATAGCGGCCCCCGCAGCAACTGTCTGGTTGTTTATTTGCCCTTGGCTCTTTCTGTCATTTGACACTTTCGCCTGGATTTGCTGTCCCCCTTTAGTTGGGCTATGGGCTGGGGTATGAGCATACTTTTCCAGCTTTGCTGCAGCTGCTGATGCCCCATTTGTTAATGTGGGCTGGGACCCTTTTTCCTTATCCTTGGCTGATCTTAGTGATTGTGTCCCGACACTCTCCAGATTGGCCTGCTCTTCCCCTCTCCTCCTTGCTGACATGTTGCCCCTCCTGGGCCCCTCTGGGGTCCAACCCAGTCAAATACCGGCTTTAGGATGAATTTTATAAAAAGCAGTCCTCTGGTGGCCCTTAAAAAAAAAAGGAGGGGGGGGGGGAGAAGAGCCGAAAAGCAGAACAAGGGGGACAGTCCTATATATAAATCACAGCCTATGATCGGACCAGAATAGTTGAAATTAGAGGAGGATATAAGTACAGAAGTGTACGTATATATTCACGTATATTCACGTATATGTGCACAACCCAGCGTTTCTATTTGCAGTCCTTAATTGCAGTGGAGCATGTAAAAAGCAGATATACGCATCACAATGTTTTCACACAGTTTTATATATTGCTTTTATCAGTCCTCAGACTGCGTTTACGGTTAAAAAGGGGTTTGGGAGGACGCCAGTACCCATGCACAGCGCAGCCACGGAAAAAAAAAAAAAACAGAATCTAAAACGATTTATTATCCATTAAGTCAATGTTGGCTCCTGGCGTTTCTCCTGGGTAATCTGTGTTTTTATATAGGTCTTCAAACTTCACACCATCATGTTCATACTTTTATTTCTTACATGGATCTGCTCACCCTATTGCTGTCTTTTGTCTTCTTTTCGCTTTTAAAGCAGTCTTAAACCAAAAAGCAAACATTTATTATACTACAGCTTACCAATTCTTACCAAAGAACAAGCGCTCTTCCAGCTGTATCAGTTTACAAGCAGGAGACAAACCATGAAAAAAGCGGCTGGAGGGCTTTCACATTGGCGTAGGGCTCTAGCAGGATGGTAAAAAAAAAAAAAAAAGTCTAAAAATCTTTGGAGCGGTGAAGGAGCGGTGTATTTACCGCTCCTACCCATTGAAATCAATGGGGGAGCGCGGCAATACCACCGGCAAAGCGCCGCTTTCAGGTGCTTTGCGGGAGGTTTTAACCCTTTTTCGGGCGCTAGCAGGGGTTAAAACTGCCCCGCTAGCGCCCGAATAGCGGCGGTAAAGCGGCGCTAAAAAATAGCGCCGCTTTACCGCCGACGCCCGAACTGCCCCAGTGTGAAAGGGGCTTAATATGTCATGATTTGGCTTTGGGCTTATTACTGCTTTAACTTTTCAATGCATAATTCTCTTTTCCAGAAAATTGGTTCTTCTTATAACATCAAAAATGAGAACTTGAGATGAGAAAAGCTTTGATAAGGGATTCATGTGTTTGTTTTCCTAGCTGTCAATAATATTAGAATTCTTAGAAGTTCAAAGGCATCAATGCTTTATCTTGTTTTTTCATTGTCCTACTTTTACAGAAAAAAAGAAAAACAATCCTTACATTTTCATCCACAAAAGTACATACATTGACAACCTCAAATTATAAATTGTAGCAAACAGCATATCCTCCATTCACACTTGTGCGACTTGTCATGCAACTTTGAACATCAAAATGGCATGACAAGTCGTTCCCCATGTTTTCCAATGATAACCATTTTTATATATGTGCATTTTAAAGTTGCAGCGGCTTCAAAGTAGTTCATGCACTTCTTTGGTCCGACTTTCATGCAACTTGAGGGCCAAAGACTTCAATGTTAACGCTCAAAAGTTGAAAGTCGTACCTAGATGTTATACAAGTTGTCCATTTTCACTGGTCAAAGCCCTATCCAAGTTGCACCCATCCAAAGTTGCATCAAAGTTGCACTCCAAAGTCTTCACAACTTTGGAGTGGTACAAGTGTGAATGGAGCCTTACTGGTGACGCATCACTCCAGGAGGACCTGGAGAAAAGCAATCTTGTCGGACCTGTTCCTGTTGAACAGTGTAAATATCCAGCCCATCAATCGCCCGTGCTACCACTTAAATGGGTGCAAAAGACAAAAAAAGTGTGTGTGTGTGTGTGCAACAAGAGATGGGTGTTTGTCCGGACTCACTGTCGGAGTTCGCGGCCATTTCAGGAAGTGTTGACTTGTCATGCTTGAGAGCACATGATGTCCCGGTACGTGGTGGAGCATGTAAATAGTCTAATAGAACCACATTTTCCAGAAACATATCTCCATCTTTTTTGCTGAGGGAATAGTTTCCTTCATAAGGTTAATTTAATTCATCTTCTTAAAAAAAAAAAAATAAATAAAAAAAAAAAAAGCGAATGGTTTGTTTACAAAATAAGGGGTTTCAGCTCTTTGCAGCATTAAGAAGGTGTAAGGCCCCTTTCACACTGGGGCATTTTTCAGGCGATACAGTGCTAAAAATAGGGCTTTCACACTGGAGCGGTGCCCTAGCAGGGCGGTCAAAAAAGTCCTGCTAGCAGCATCTTTGGAGCGGTGAAGGAGCGGTGTATTCACCGCTTTTACCTATTGAAATCAATGGGATACCGCGGCAAAGCGCCGCTGTTAAAACCGCACCGCTAGCAGCCGAATACCGCGGCTAAAACGTCAGTAAAGCAGTGCTAAATATAGCGCTGCTTTACCGCCGCCGCCGCTCCCGCCCCAGTGTGAAAGGGGCCTAATAGAGAGCGCTTGTAGCGTTTCATTGACATAGGGGTGAGGTGTAGAAGAATAGCAACCGTGTAAACAGGCATTGGGACACGAGTGAATTGGAAAATCCAGTGTCCAGAAGCCTTGTATATGACCGGGTACGACCAGAAGATGTGGAGCAAGTCTGATCTTTTTTACTTGTAGACACATCAGTACATTTGAAGATCTTTTTTTGTCTTTTATCCTTGCTTTTTCCCTATACGCTTGCTCTGACTTTAGATTTTTTTGGCTTTTACTCAGGATCCACTTGTTCAGTTATCAGAAGATATGGTGGCAAGAGCTTACAATATTTTTGCAATAATGTTTCAATATACAGTGGATATACTGACATGGGAGAAAGAAAACGAGCTGCCGCCAGGACTGGAGTGTGTGTAAGTACAAAGTCATGTCTGCTGATTTTGCTGGCATGCTCCTCTTATAGAAGATAAGGCTTACCTAATACCTTGCTTCACAGGCACATAATGTTAGAAAAACACCTGGCAAATTCAGATATGCACATATATATTATGTGTGTGTTTTTATATATATATATATATATATATATATATATATATATATTTTTTTTATTTTTTTTGTGTGTGTAATCGATAACTGTAGGAAACGTGCCAAACTGGTAGGACTTTTGCGGTATCTGTGGCCAGATATAGTTTGCTATGCATTTGATTGGGTTTTTTAATCACTCTACTGTATCACTACCTGTGTAGCACTCATGATTAGCAGATCATGGGTGTAATGCAGGGCACTTGCAGACTCTGTGTGTAAACTGTTTAGCCATACAGTGTAGGGCCAAACAGTTACACGCGAAGAGGAAGCATCGATGAACTACATAGAGCGCTCAACCTCGCTGTGGTAGTTCATGGAGAACTACAAGCTAAGGGCCCCAAAGGCTGCTGGACCTTGTAGTTTTCTATTTACAGAACACGACCACGCTCTTTGCAGAGTGCGACAGAGAACAGGAGAGCATCTACTACCAAAATGCTAGTAATACTGAGTGAGCAGTACATGTGTCCCATTTCATATCATCTGATTGGTTACTGTTGGTGACCGCACATTATACCTCATCAGTATTTTTTGCATGGCCTAAATGGTCATTGTGCAGGAAAAGCAGTACTGCTATCTTAGGTTTTGATGACTCGGCCTCCAGTTCAGCCTTGGATTTTTAGCATTTTTGTCCTTTAAAGAGGAAGTAAAGCCTCCTCAAAAAAAAAAAAAAACGGAACCTGCAAGGCAAAGGCATAATGAGCTAGTATGCATAGCATACTAGCTCATTATGAATGACTTACCTGAGAACGAAGCCCCCGAAGCGGTCCTCATGCACGATCTTCTGCAACGCCATCAAGCCCGGAGTGACTTCCGGGTCTCGCTGCTCCATCGCTGTCATTCGCTGGAGTGGCGATGACGTCACTCCCGCGCATGCACACGAAAGCGGCATATCGTTGTGAACTCTGCATGCGCAGTGCGCCTGCTCGCCGCTGTCTACAGCGATGCCTGTTTTTTTCTAAATGACTCCTAAACCATGTAGGTTTAGGAGATATTTATTGGACCTACAGGTAAGCCCTAATCTAGGCTTACCTGTAGGTCAAAGTGGTTTCTAAGGGTTTACAACCACTTTAAGTATTTGCAGTCTGAAATGTAGCTCAGAAAAATGTGCATATCCACGCATTGTGTAAGTAAAGGGATCGCTAAAGAAAATACTAATCAAAACAGCATTCTTGTATAATAGTGAACATCACAGGTGGCAGTATATACCTTCAACTATAGTAGGCGAAGCATCACAGAGCTCTATACACCTTTCAGCCTGCATCGTTCAATGCAGTTCAGGTGTTTCACTGACTTTGGCATGGGGAAAAGGGCATGCCTAAGCACAGACACAAACCAACATTGATATATGCATGTGATGTGCACAGAGATTTCATTTAAAAAACTGAAAGTGTGTTTGAGCACCTTTTTATGTTAAATTATATATTGTTGATATATGAAAAATTAAACATAGCACAACCTATTTTTTGATTTGCACAGTTTGGAATAAAAGTTTTGTTTGAAAAAGCGAGCACTTCAGGGAACTGCACATTTCTTCAGGGCTCCATATAAACTGCTAAACAAAATCTCATGGCAAAATGTAGGTCCAAAAAAATAACCCAGGAAGGTATTTAGAATGTGTATAGCAGAAACTTATAGACAAGTTTCTAGTTCACTGGTCTGCAAACTGCGGCCTGAGGGCCAGATGCGGCCCTTTGCTTGCCTTTATCTGGCCCTTGGGGCACCTTTCCTTCCCACTGATACAAGGCACTATTTCTCCTACTGATAACAATGAGGCATCATTCCTTCCACTGGCACCAACAGTGGCACCAAATTCCTGCCACTTCCACTGTCCAATAATAGGAATTAAGTTCTTCCTTGACACCAATGATGGAGCACTATTCCTCCCACAGACACCAACGATAGGGTGCTATTCCTTTAACTAATATCAACGATGGTGTACTATTCCTCCACAGGTACTATGTCATTTCCTTACTCCCAAGGCTAAGGCATTGTTGCTCCCACTGACACTGGGGCATTTTCTCCTACCACTGGCCACAGTCCGGCCCCCTAAAGTCCAAAGGACAATAAGCTGGCCCTTTTAGCGGAGCACCAAAAATATTAAAAGTCAGCAGCTACAAATACTGCAGCTGCTGACTTTTAATAAATGATCACTTACCTGTTCCAGGTTCCAGCGGTGTCGGCAGAATGTGACGAGCGACCGCTCGTCTCTCAGCTGCTCCGCCGCCATCCTCTGTCAGGGAATCAGGAAGTGAAGACGCAACGTCTTCACTGCCCGGTTCCCTACTGCGCATGCGCGAGTCACGCTGTGCGTCTCTATTGGTCCCCGCTGTGTCCTGGGAACTGTGTTTCCCAAGACACAACGGGGCATCCTCGGATATGGGCGGGATGCTAGTCCCGGAAGTGGGTGCATATACCTGTATTATACAGGTATCTGCACCCCCCCTCCCCCTGAAAGGTGCCAATTGTGGCACCGGAGGGGGGGAGGAATCCCATAAGCGGAAGTTCCACTTTAGGGTGGAGCTCCTCTTTAAGGAAGTTTGGAGACCCCTTGTCTAGTAGAACAGTTTTTATTCTTTAGGGCATGCTTTATTCAAATAACTAAAACCTAGGCCTGATTTATATGATAATGCTGCTTTGAAGATGATCCCCAGCTTTTAAGGAAGTTTAATCAGTTTGTTTGGACCAAACTGGTTCAAATGAACTATGTCCTTCACTACTAGATGTGCCTCAATTGTGAGCTGTATAAACTATATGTAGTTCAGCTACTTAGAGTACACAGCGCTGTGTTGCAGCATCTGGATGGGAACTACCTGTTCCACTCCCTGAGCAAAATCAAGTCAGGCTTTGCCATTCAGAGGGTGCTTTGTATTTTATAAATGAATATAAAGCTTCCTCTGCTTGGCTGAGGTGGAGAGGAAGGTGCATGACGTTATGATCTCCAACTCAGCCATTCAGAGGAAGCTTTCTTGTATTCTATGAATAAATGCACTTTCTGTGAATGGCTGAGCAGGGCTCAGCGCGACTGAATTTTTTTTCTGGGAGCAGGATGGAAATTTTCCATCCAGCTGCCAGAACACAGTGCTGTATACTGTGTGTAGCGGAGGCTGCATACAGTATATACAGTGGACACATCTAATAGTAAAGGGGTAGTAGTTTCTTTGAACCAACTTGGTCCAAACTATTTAAACTTCAATAGAAGCTGGAGATCAGCTTTAGGCCGGGTTCACACCTATGCGAATTAGATGCGGATTTCTCACATCCAATTTGCATAGCAGGAGAATGTGACCAGCTCCCTATGGAGCCGGTTCACATATCTCCATTGCGGCTGCGGAGCGCACTGCACAGAAACTGTGCGTCTTTGGCTCCGTTTTCAGGGCCGAATTCAGGCATAGATTCGGCCCGGATTTGTCCATGAAACGGGGAACAGGGTTGCACAGCGCTCCTGTGCGATCCACAGCCGGTTCCAGTGTGAACCCGGCCTTAAAGTAGATCTTGCAGTAAAATGCAAAGTCCACCTACATTTTGTCTCCCTTTCCAATTCACAAAGCGTCTACAAAAAGTTGGTGTGAAATGCACCTCTAAAGAAAAAAAAATTTGATTTATCCCTAAAGCCCAGTACACACGGGCTGAATGTTGGATGGCATTAACCGGTTCAATAGAAGCCGGCCAACATTTGGTGTGTATGGCAGCCGGTCCAACAGAAGCTTTCTGTCGAGAGTCATGACCGAAAATGGTCACCGACAGGCTCCCGATCAACTCTCTCAGCAACTGGCTGAGAGTGCTGACCGAAGTGTTCTGGCGGGGGGCTGTTCCTCTCTCAGAACACAATAGCACAGCAGGGGAGATTGCTGTACTAACATTGGATTGTTAGTACAGCGCCTCTGACCTAAGCAATTTTTTTTTTTTTTTGTTCAACCAGGAGAAAAAAAAAATAGTAGTATTACAAGGCTTGACTCTCCCTATCATCTGCTAGGATGTTTTCACACTCTTTATGGCCAGATCCTGAAGAACACAGAGCATATGAAATCTCACAAGAAGACACTCCTGCAGTGGACTGGGGTGTCTTGTTTAATTTTGCCTGCTCCTACATTCCCCAGGAATCTTCCTAGGACAGTGACGACACGCCCAACGATGTGGAAGACTCTGTAAGGTAGAAACACCTGCTAACAGTAGTCGGTTAATAAAGGGGTGGGGGCCAACGCAATTTGAGCAAATTTAGCATTTTACAGCAAGGCCCGCTTTAAAGCGGTTGTATACCCGCAGACATTTTTTTTAAATTTTTTTTAAACCAGTAAGGCAAAAGGCATAATGAGCTAGTATGCACCACATGCTAGCTCATTATGAAATACTTAGCTTAGAATGAGGCGTCGGCAGCTGATCCTGGTCCATGCCGAGGGAGCTGACATTTCCCCTCCGTGCGTCTTCTGGGTTCGCGGCTCCGGCGCTGTGAGTGGCCGGAGCCGCAATGTCGTCACTCCCGCACATGCGCGCGGCAGACTTCTTTCCGGCAAGGACCCTCACAGCACATGCAGCCGCTGACGGCAGCGGCTGCATGCAAAGTGAATATCTCCTAAACAGTACAGGTTTAGGAGATATTCGTTTTACCTACAGGTAAACCTTAGTATAGGCTTACCTGTAGGTAAAAATAGAAAAAAATGGGTATACAACCATTTTAATGTTTGTTTTCTATAATCAGGTTTACTTTAAAGCTCTGTTCACATTGGGGCGGCTTCAAAGTCAGCCGACTCTGAAGCTGCTCCATACAGCTCAATTTCATTGAGGCTTGTAAACGACTTCTTTAATGGAAGTCAATGCTAGCCGCTCCGAAGTCGCCCCCAAGTAGTGCAGCAACCTTTTTGTAAGTCGGAGCGCCCGTGTGAACCAGGACTAATAAATGATGTGGCAGACAAGCTTCTGTTTGCATATAGTGATTTGTAGCATTTTGTATTTTTCTTCCAGAGAGAAGGATGACACCTATTACTGCATGCTGTTTAATGATGAAGTTCATACCTACGAGCAAGTGATCTACACTCTGCAGAAGGCAGTCAACTGCAGCCAGAAAGAAGCCATTAGTTTTGCAACCACGGTTGACAGAGATGTGAGTTTTTCTCGTTTTGTGTATGTTGATAGAACCTCTTTCGAATTTGACCTATTTATGCATAAATTGTCATGAATGTACTATTGAAGGATTTGGTAAATAATCTATTGCTTTTGTCTCACAGGGGCGTAGATCTGTGCTGTACGGGAGTTTTCAGAGTTGTGATCAAGCCAAGTCGGTCATAGTGGTGAGTGTCGCATATAAGAAATGTTTAAAGTGTATCTTAAAGAGGGGGTCCAGCCCCCAAAAAAATGTAAAAGTCCGCTACAAATACTGCAGCTGCTGACTTTTAATATTAGGGCACTTACCTGTCCCGGGAGCCCGCAATGTCGGCACCCCAGCCGATCTTCGGATCGACTCCCAGGTGCTGCCGCTGCCATTCCTGGTAAGGAAACCAGGGGGTGAAGCCTTTTTTGGCTTTGCTTCTGGTTCCCTACTGTGCATGTGTGAAGTGTACTGTGCTTTCCAATTGGCCCGGCTGCAGGGGAGGGAGGAGGGGGGCATATAATATAAACAGAAGTTCCACTTGTGGGTGGAACTCCGCTTTAAAAAATAAATGCAATACTAGCTTACCCTCCACTAGTTCTTTTGTTACAAATTTCGCGTTCCTACCGTCATCTGGTGATCCTGCCAGTGCTAAGTTTTAATTCCACTTCCTGTCTTAGGGTGAACACTCTTGCTGAACTGAAGCAACCTTTCCCCCACAGATGCAAAGTCCCAATGTGGACTATGAGCTGCCATAGCATTGTACAGGGCACAAGCACATATACAGCTTGATAGCTTTCAGCAAGGTGTGCCCACAACCAGGAAGTGCAAGGCATCTTGGGACGCACAGTTCAGGATAACCTTGTCATTAAGGCAGTGTTAAACCCAAAACTAAGGATGAGCTCAGGCATGATCGCAACCCGCACTTGCAGAGCCCTCCAGGAAGTCGGCACTGCACTACGCTAAGCACAGGCAGTGAGACATTTTCCCGATCCGCGGCTGCAGATATCAAGAAATGTCTCAATGCTTGTAATTAGCGCTGTGCAGTGTCGACTACCTGGCGGGCTCTGCGCATCCGGTTGCGGTCACGCCTGAGTTTATCCTTACCCAAAACCATAAATGTAATATATTGCAGCTTACTAATCAGTTGTAGAATCTGCATTCGTTTTTTCCTCTGTTTTCACCTGGTGACCTGGCCAGTAACACCTCCTATATTAGCGTGCCCCTGCTCTTGATAAAGGAGCACAGGAGACGCCTTTGAACAGCATTGTCGGTCTGGGGTTAATGTTAGGTGAAGTAGCAGATTTAAAAACACTAACAAATTGAAGCCAAACTCCAGCTCACACTGCAAGTACACAGGCAGGTACAGCAACAGTTTTTTTTTTTTTTTTTTTCTTTTTGGGATAAAAGTTTTTTACAAGAATAAATTCATTAAGATTTTTAGCACACCTGTTGGTGTTAAATGGTTTGTCTCAGCATTGGTACAATTGCAGCATAGCCTGTTGAAAAACAAATGACCTACTGGCTAGATCACAAGGTAAAAATAACGGAAAAAAGCCTAAAAAAGGCAACTAATGCAGCCATTGCATCTAAGAACTGGCAAGAATATAATAATGTTTGCTTTTGGGTTTAATACCACTTTAACTATGAAACAGGTTCAAAAAGCATAATCGATCACGGGGAGCGAGGTGGATGTGCATGGAGTTACACATATTGAAGTCCATCCAGTTGAACCAAAAGAAAAAATCAAATAGAAAACTTCCATATACTGTACACCCCCCCCCCCCCCCCCCCCCAATAAAGCATGATCCCATTTGCTGCAGCGGGGGAAAAAATTCCTCTAGGAGGCAATCGGTTATTACCTATAAAGGCTATAAATATAGTTGATCCACCTAATAGGTACTCAAAATACCAATACATACAATTTTGGGAAGGTTTATTTATACTTTGCCTGCAAAGGAAACAGGAAATGAAAACAAGTCCACATACCACGCCCTCCGTCACCTTTGGGTGTGTTCATTCTTCTTTCTTGGAAAAACCTTCAATCAGCAAAGCTCTTGCCACCTGGAGAGTTGCCCGACTTTCTTCAAAATGATACAGCCCTACCACTTTTGATAGAGGAGAGGGGGGGGGGGGAGGGAATTGAAATGGCAGTTCAAATAAAAAACAAAAATAGTTGTGCTTTATATACTGACCTGGTATTTCTTTTTCTTTTCAGAGGAACACCAGCCGGCAGACTAAACCTCTTAAAGTCCAGGTCATGTACTCCGGTATTGTGGCACACCAGACATTTGGACTCCGAATCCTCAGCTGGCTGGGACAGATCCTTGGCTACTCGGGTATGTTTTAGTGCTTTTTAAAGGTCCAGTGTCAGAGCTTACCCAGGTGGATGGCATCACTGCCCTCCATGCGATAATGTTTGGACCTGGTGATTGGCCACTCAGGCCTAAGCATCCTCGTATAGGAGAGGTTACTTGTTCTTTCATACCTGTCCTACTGTATTGCTCTGGAGGTGGTAAAGAAGTGCGGATCAGTGAGTATCAGTGAGTATACTTTGCTGGTGGATGTGGGCTACCAGGCCCCTATTTATTGTCTGTCTAGAATTTTACATTGGGCAGCCTTACCTCTCAGGAAAAAGCTGTGTGTCTTGATATAGAGCAGGGATCTCCAAACTTACGGCCCTCCAGCTGTTGCGGCACTACACGTCCCATGAGGCATTGTAAACCTATGACATTCACAGACATGACTAGGCATGATGGGAATTGTAGTTCTTGAACAATTGGCGGGCCATAGTTTGAGGACCCCTGATATAGAGCCTCAACCTAGAGAAATTATGTTCAAATGGTACAAGGTGTACTACATGATATGTAAAATGAGAGGGGAAAGGGGTGTTTTTAATGTTTACAATTGTCAACCAATGATATGTTGCAGTTTATCCTTACATGTATGCTTTATTCTGCCTCTCTCCAGATGGGCTGAGGAGAATCTTGTGTCAGGTCGGTTTACAAGAAGGTCCAGATGGTGAAAACTCATCTCTCGTAGACAAATTAATGCTGTGTGATTCCATATTATGGAAAGGTAATATTCCACAGATGTTTAGATGTACTTTTATCTCCTTTTTGTAGTTGAACAGTACAATCGATTTTAAATGTGCAGGGCCACAGGTAAGCTCAAAATTGTATCGCAAAGAGTGCATTACTCTACATTAAAGCTACATTACAGGTGAGCATCTAAATGCATATGAGAGCTGTTTTACCTGGCAAAGGTTCTATGATCTTGTCCATTCAGTCCTGATATTTATACATCTCCGATAGGCCCCACAGTCAGGTTAGTGACTTGACCTGTCTCTGCTGCAGTTAGGCAACAAAGCTAGATCACCTTCCTTGCCCAGCCTGTGATGAGACCATGAAGGAGTGGCAACAGACTGATTCTTTTCTGTACCTGGTGAAATGGAATGTTGGGTTAATCGAATTTCAAAATCAGTGGTGGCGCCATTGGATCACAAAACACACAAGTTCTGATTTGCAAAAAAATAAATAAATTTGTTTTGGAGTTCCACATATGCATGGCCTGCATAAGGCTCTGGGTGCTGCTGAATAATACAAACATTGTGCAATCACATGTGTCAGAACTACTTTAAAGTGGATGTAAACCCAAAATTATTATTATTATTTTTTTTTGATGTCATAATGTAGAGAATAAGATTTCCTTTCATTTGAGCCCAGTCTTGCCACACAGATTTACTCGAGACCTGAGCAATCCTCTTTTATTTTTCAGTTAGAGAAATCTTGACAAAGTCTTGAAAACTTTGTCAAAAACGCCCCCTTGCTGTGAGTGACAGGTGATTTACATATCTCATGCACTAGCCTGAGACAGGTTATCATCAGATCACTAGATGTTCTACTCTGCCCAGCTCTGACTACATTCATGTCCCCTAAATCACTTGTCTGTCTATAGTCTGCTGACTGATCACTGCATCCCATGATGAGAAACATCCAGTCAAAACACAGTAAAGGCAGCCAATCCTGGGAGAGCTGGAGGGGAGGGGAGGGGGAGGTGAATTGTGAACTTTTTACACAGGATGTGCCTGTCTCAGGCTAGTGCATGATATGTAAATCACCTGTCACTCACAGCAAGGGGGCGTTTTTGACAAAGTTTTAAAGACTTTGTCAAGATTTCTCTAACTGAACAATAAGAGGATTGCTCAGGCCTCGAGTAAATCTGTGTGGCAAGACTGGGCTCAAATGAAAGGAAATCTTATTCTCTACATTATGACATCAAAAAAATAATGTTGATTTACATCCACTTTAATTATAGCATAATCCGTGTTTATAATTTTTTTTTTATTTTTTTTTTATTTTTAGGGGCAAGAAACTGCTACCACCAGCTTTTCATGAGCAGCTTGTTGATGGACTTAAAATACAAGAAACTTTTTGCCATTCGATTTGCAAAAGTAAGTTTGATATTGCCTTCTTTATTCTTTAATCTTATTCAGTGCAGTCTTTGTTATTTAGCAGAGAATCAGTACCTTTCTGTTCCTGGTAAAAGGCCTGAAGGGCACTGCAGCTATTTTAGCAGGAAAGATGGAATGTGGAAATAATTGACATGTGATTCTGTAACGGGATCTGATTTAGTTTGATTAACTGTCTTTATCTGGGAGGCCCTGATTATTTCAGTGTGTAGAAATCCTTTAAAATTACATTAGATGAACATTAATAATTTGTGTTACAGAGAATAGTAATATTTGGATGTTAAAGTGTATGTAATGCCCAAACACCATGGCACATGACAGGATTACCAACAAACCGCTTACCTGTTTTAATGGAGCTGCTCTCTCCCTAGCTGGCTAGGGGAGCTCTAGCATTGTAGGCCAGCTTGGAAGTGATTCTATAGATGTAAATTAAAGTTTTTCTTTGGAGAATTGTCCATGTCACAACAGCTTAATGAACCAATTCGGAGGGGAAAAAAGTATAACAAAAAACCCTTTTGCATCCACCCATCACAGTCCCAGTTCACATTATTGCGGTGTGGCAAACCGCATGTGATTCGCACAGAAATCGCACCACATTCTGTTCAAATCACATGCCATTCTTTGCAGTGCGATTTGAGCCATTAATTTTGTATGGCTTAAATCGCACCGCACCTACACTAAAGGTGCCTTCACCTTTTTTTTTTTTTCTTGCCATGCAATCGGATCAGATTACCCATGCGATCCAGTTCAGCCAATCATATTGCAAGTCATTTTTGGGGTGTCGTAACATTGACACTCACAGCAGTTCATGTGAATGCAGTGTGATTGTTATGCAGTGTGAGAAACGCACAGGAATTTCTGCAAATCTCACAATGCATCAGTGTGAACAGAGACTTAATCTTCAAGATTTTACATTTTTGTTCTTGGGTGTAGATAAGTTTTAATAGATTAAACTTCTACTCCAGAACAAACAGGTTATACAACATGGTGATCAAATCATTAAACAATCGCATAGCCATAACTTCCCTTCCAATCCATTTAGACTCTTGATTAAAATAAAGTAACAGTTTTTATGTCGATGTCCTGGTGCTGGATTTGTACTTTTCTATTGTGTTTGAGTACTATTAAAGCGGTTGTAAACTGCTGAATGAAAAAAAAAAAAAAAAAAACTAAGACAAAGGCATAATGTGCTAGTAATCATTGCATACTAGCACATTATCTAATTCTTACCTTAAAACCAAGCCCTTCCAGCGGCGCCTGGTCACTGCTGAGGGCTGACATCTTCCCGGGCCCTTCTATCAGGTTTGCGGGCTCCGGCGATGTGAGTGGCATGTATGCGGGAGCCCTCAGTTCCCGCAAGAAGCTCTGAAGGTCTGGCACGGTATGCCTATACTTTCAGAGAGCATGCCGGTGACGTCAATGGCTGCATGAAGGGTGAGCATCTCCTTAATGGTGCAGGTTTAGGGGATATTCATTTTACCTACAGGTAAGCTTTTATAGGCTTACCTGTAGGTATACATAACAAAGTGGGTTTTACTACCGCTTTACTTCACAAACAGGGATGTTGTAAAGACGTGTCCAACTTCCTTATCTCTGTACACATTTTAGGTCAGCGATTCAGACAGCATTAAAGTGCACCTTTGCCCTGACTATTGACATTAGACAAGCTATATATTCCTAACGAGTAGGAAAAGGGCTTTTAAACATTCCATCCTTGACCTCTCTTGCTGTTTTTAAAGTGAAGTAAGCCCCAATGCAAGGGTAGGTTTTTTGTTTGTTTTTTAAAGCTTTAATCTAGCTTCTCCCCAGATGATCTTAATCCATCACCCCCCAGAGATAAAAAGCTTGTGTAATGTATTATTATAACTGCTGAAAAGCCAATATCCTTATTATTGGAGATCATGCAACACTTTTTGGTACTCGTTAATGTTCACCCGCTTCCCCACAATCTATGGGGAAAAGGGAGAGCATTGAGTTGTGTGAGATATCTCTTGGCTCAGAGTTTTCAGAAATGTGTTTATAATTTAGTATATTTCTTCTTAGGCAAGACTTTGTTCCCCCAGCTGTACTGGCCTCGGGTGATACAGAGATTAAATAAATTCTCTTATATAAATTGTACCTACCTAATTGTAATTACAGCCGTCTTTCCCCTACATCCATTCAAAGTGCAGAATTCACACCGGATCTCTCAGCTCTGAAAGGCAGGGGATGGGGAACTGAAGTTACATCAGTGAGGAGAGCTCTGAAAGCTGATTGGAGGGAAGAAACGCACCCTCCTTCACACAGAAACAGAGCTGGAACTGTCAGTCAGCTGGAGCTCCCTCCCCTGTCACCATTTTTATCTTGGTGTCAGGAAAACTTGTCAGAAGTGACTCATACAGCAGAGGAACAAAGCAGCGGACTGAAATGACACTTATGCCTAGTACACACGATGAGACAATCGGACGAAAAATACCGCTTTAAAAGCGTTCGTATGATAATCTGATCGTTAGTAGACAGCTTTCGAGAGCCGATCATGACCGTTCCATTGAAATTATCCGAAGGGACAAACCACATTTTTTTTTCTGGTACGAAGTCTGGCAAAATGTGTAATGCAGCCCAGTGCTTTGATGTACAAAGGACATTTTGATGTCCTGGGGTACTTCCAGCAAGAATAATAATTTCATTGAGAGAAAAGAAAGCAGTGCTGTTCACAGTAAAAAAAAGTCTGGAGTTCTGCTTTAAAGCAGGGTTGCACCCAAAAGTGGAACTTCCGCTGATTTGTCTCCTCCCCCCCTCAGGTGCCACATTTGGCACCATTCGGGGGGGGGGGGGGGGGGCATATACCTGTTGCCTATGCAGATATCTTGTTCACACTTCCGGGAGTCCGGGCCGTGGCCCATGACATCACCACTCGGCTCCCACCTCTCCCTGCCGCTGGGTCAGTAGGGGAGAGGAGCCTCGTGCATGTGCAGTAGGGTTCCCGGCGTGAAGTCGTAAGTCTACACTGCCGGGTTCCCTTATCTGCAGTGGCGGCGGCAGAGTAATGAAGGGGTTAAAACCCCTGTGGATTATTATTTTTTTTTTGCCCATCTGTCCCCTTGCAGAGATTCTCCTTCACTTTCTGTCCCATAGCCAAACAGGAAGTGAGAGGAAATCCCTACAAATTAAGGGAATTCCTTGGGACCCCAAGGTCACCAAAACTAGTGTCTCCATTGGAAGATTTACCCTCTATTTCTTTTCTAGGGACAACCCAAAATTAGGGACTTTCTTTCACTTTCAACTATAATAGTAAACAGGACAAATGGAGAGGGTGAATCTCCTTAAAGAGGTTGTAAACCTCCGATAAAAATGAATATGAAATACTTGCCTTAGAATGATGCCCTGCAGTGCCGCTCCCACGGCGGACATCGTTCGCAGAATCCAGCGCTGTGATTGGCCGGAGCCGAGATGACGTTGCTCCCGCTGGTACTGCCGGTCACGGCACGGGTCCTGAAGAAATAGCACAAGCAAGGCCGTTCCTTCAGTGCGCATGTGCCGATGATGTTGGCGGCAGCGTATATAGTAAATATCTCCTAAACTGTGCAAGTTTAGGAGATATTTACAGTACATACAGATATTTTTATAGACTACCTGTAAGTACAATTAAAGAGGAAGTAAAGTACTTTCAGTTTTGCTTGTAGAGCTCTTTCACACTCACAGCGCCCAGGCGCCGGCGGTAAAGCGCCGCTATGTCTAGCAGCGCTTTAACGTTGTTTTAGCCGCGCTTTTAGGCCGCTACCGGGGAGCTTTTAACCCCCGCTAGCGGCCGAAAGAGGGTTAAAAGCTTGGGCGGCGCTGCCCATTGATTTCAATGCGCTGGGGCGCTTTAGAAGCGGTGTATTCGCCGCTCCTAAAGCGCATCAAAGAAGCTGCTTGCAGGACTTTTTTGGACGCCCTGCCAGCGCAACCGCTCCAGTGTAAAAGCCCTTCGGGCTTTCACATTGGAGTGACAGGAGAGGCATTTTGCAGGCGCTTTAACGCCAGTAAAGCTCCTCAGTGTGAAAGGGTTATACCTTAACTAATCCCTAGTCTATGCAAAATAAAGAAAAATGAAATAAAAGATTTGGCTTTACATACACTTTAATGCCTTATGAACAACACTGATGTTAGTTTCTGACATTGCTTGTGAGTTTCTTCCCATATGGATTCTGTAATGAAGAATTTCAGGGATGGTATATCTTTACATAGTTACATGTACCTAACCAATGTAACTATGCATTCACTATATCTGGCTGATGCACCTGGAAGTTGCCTACGCTGCTTCAGCGATCTCCACTTCCAGTCCAATGCTGAGCGGCCAGCCTGATGCATTGTGAACACAGGAGGTTGACCGCTGAGCGTGGGAAGCCCTTCAGAGAATGCTTTGCAAAGCATTCTCTGATTGGCGAGGCAGAGTGACTGATCTCTTGTAATCCTAATACATCAGGCCAGCCGCCCAGCACAGGAACTGGAAGCAAGTGGAGAGCACTGGAGTAGTGGTGTCTACGTCAGTGATTTTGAGCCCCTTTAGGAGCATTGGCCAGGTCTGGTATATGGGTAGTTGCATTGGTTCAAGCTGGACCAATACCATACCTGGTATTTATCTTTACATTTTTACAGGAATCTATAGCTTTCTCTTAGATACCTTTCTTGAATATGTTTTATTTAAATGCATAGGGGAGCCGTCATCTCTGCCCATTACATATCGTTACTGTGCTGCACAATGATTCATATTTTACAGTTTTTATTCCTCAGTGCAGATCTGTCAGTCATCAAAATCTTATTTTATGGATTATTGAGCAGGGAA
This sequence comes from Lithobates sylvaticus, assembly GCA_028564925.1. Classification (NCBI taxonomy): domain Eukaryota; kingdom Metazoa; phylum Chordata; class Amphibia; order Anura; family Ranidae; genus Lithobates; species Lithobates sylvaticus. The sequence goes on from CM053028.1 coordinate 53,258,215, forward strand.
GTTGGCTGAGGAACTGATCTATAGATAAATACTTTTGAGAGATTAAATGAACCTGTTAAATAATCAAATTATGGTACAGCAAGTGTTTAAACTGTTACTAAACCCACAACCTTAAAATCAGTCTGTATATGCAGTAAAGCATACTTGTTATACTCACTGTGGAACCTAAGGGGTTAATCCTCTGTATTGTGTAAAAAGGCCGTTTGATCCCATCTTCTCTGATCCTCCCCTTTTACATTCCCCAATCCATCTGTTGATAGAACAGAGCCCTCGGGGGCACTCTGCACATGCTCAGTTTAGTGTGTGTTGCTAGAGACATCTTTGTGTTTTTTTTTTTTTTTTTTTTTTTTTTTTTTTTTTTGCATGAAATCAGCACAGGGCCAATCGGCGCTTTTCAGACCGAGGGTCAGGGGTCATGCATATTTACTAAAATAATTTCAATTACATCTACTGTGGGAGACGAGATGTAGTAAATTGAGGGTGCTGGGTTTATTAACACTTTAAACTGCTTGCAGGTATAAAGTACAGCCACCTAGAGGTGTCTGTGTACCTATCACAGCTTCCATTACCCCTGGATGCCAGACTTTTGGGAAACTGCAAAACACCAACACCTGTTCATGTCGGAGCTTGCCTGCTTCCTTCTGTTTTTCATACATTCCTGTGGACCCATTACTAGGGTTGGCTGCCTCTCTGATCAACAGAAATAGGTGGTAGGCATCAATACCAGGCCCTCTAGATGCTTGCACTTTATACCTGCCATCAGCCTGATGTTTTTATAATAAATGTAAAGTCAACATTTTTCTTTTACAATAACTGGTAAACTTTATTCAGTGACAATGCACTATAGCAGGGATATGCAATTAGCGGACCTCCAGCTGTTGCAGAACTACAAGTCCCATGATGCATAGCAAGACTCTGACAGCCACAAGCATGACACCCAGAGGCAGGCATGATGGGACTTGTAGTTTTGCAACAGCTGGAGGTCCACTAATTGCATATCCCTGCACTATAGTTTACCTTGAAATACTTTAAAGATATGAAGCCTAGTTTACAAGGCCAGTGTGGATTGGAGGTGAATTTCCCACTTGTTGTTTAGAATTACCAGCAGTTGCAGAAAGATTTTATGGAGGATGATCACGAGCGAGCCGTGTCGGTGGCTGCTCTGTCTGTCCAACTCTTCACTGTCCCCACCCTGGTGAGTAAATGCCCGCGTTTGTTGTGAACTGATAGATGGCACCCCTTGTCTTTCTTACCTTCCTCTCACTAGAACTATGAGCGATTGCAGAGTGATTATGTCAAAGATGACCACGACAGGGAGTTCTCAATCACTGACCTATCCGTACAGATATTCACAGTCCCTTCACTTGTAAGTATCCGAGTCACTGTACACACACGCAGCGTCCTTGGATTCGTAAGTATTCGCCAGGCTGACGGGCCGTGTCAACCAGCGCAAACAGTTCACCTCTTATCATGGGTTGCATGAGTCGGTGCTTGCGCTAATTTCACTTCATAGTTTTCCCCCTACGTGCTTATCATATAATTTTGCCTTGACATAATGGAGAAATACATGTTATAGGGTGTAACACCTAAATGCAGGTGTATGTAAAGGGTTTTTTTAGGTTTTAGATATCATCTTTTATAGTAATTTAGAAGTTTTGTTCCACTAAAGCTGTCAATAGATGATTTGTTTTTTATTTTTCATGCAGCCATGAAAATTGGATTCTTCCATTCAAACAAACGAGGTGGATGGAGGCATCCACCTCACTTGGCTATTGTATTCTGACAGTGAAACACTCTGCTGTCAGAGTACACTGATCAGCACCTGTAGCCACTGATCAACAAACGTTTTCTAACATTGTAATCAATTTCTGTTGAACAGGGGTGCCCACACATGGATGGAAATTCGGCCGATCCCTGCTGAACCAGACAAATTTCAATCCATCTATGGACATTTTTCCCAGAGAAGTTGTACATGAGTGAAGTGTTCCTTGTCACTGTTTTGAGCAGGCACAATGTGTGTGCACTCATTAAGTTGGCCATTGGACTACCTATCTCATAGAACAGTGATGGCGAACCTTGGCACCCCAGAGGTTTTGGGACTACATTTCCCATGATGCTCATGCATTCTGCAGTGTAGTTGAGCATCATGGGAAATGTAGTTCCAAAACCTCTGGGGTGCCAAGGTTCGCCATCACTGTCATTGACCTAATAAGCCAACAGAAGAGCACCCATGGCAGGATTTCTTTTTATACACTTTGCAACACAAAAAATATTTCCTTAAGAAAACTATACAGTGAGATGGGAGACTAAACATACTGATAAATAGATTTGGGGTTTATATACACTTTAATAACAATTTTGGCTTATAACCTTTTTCCCTATAACCTTTTATCTGACAAATTAATATTAAAGTGAACCTGTCATGATAAAAATAAGGGAGCTGTCATTGCTGGTTTCTTTATTTTTTTTATTTAATATTTTCCAGGTCCCTGACTTATATGCTTTTTGCATGGCTTCGTTACAGAGTCACTGACTTGAACAAGCATAAAAGCAAATAAAGTAAAAAAAAAACTGCCTTGATGCTTGTTCCTGGTCAAAGATTCTGTAAGTAGTGAAACCTTAAGACTGTGTTCACAGCTAAGCGTTTTTGGGCATTTTTCTGCTGTAAGCCTCGGCTCTAAAAATGCCCAAGACAAATCCCATTCATTTCAATGGTCCCAGTTCACATTTGAGCATTTTGTCATCTGACGCGAAATGTCTGAAGCTCAAAAAAGTACAGGAGCTTCTTTTTTTGGCAGGCGTTTTCTGCTTTTTACATTGGTAACCTTTTGACCTGTAAAAATTGCGGCAAAAATCGCCGGACGTTCTGCCTAAAAACAAAATGCCTAGGTGTGAACAGAGCCTAAAAGAAGTATGGCCAAAGCTCTTTTGGCCATACTTTTCATGTGGGGCACAAGAGTGCACTTACTGGTGCTCTCCTGTGACCCAGAATAGCTAAAGCCTGCTGACAGCACAGACCCACTCCAAATTCTGAAGGGATCCTGACAATGTCGGGATCCATCCAGATGCTTTACAGGCAGCTGGCTCAGCCTCTAAGTTCACAGCTATGAGACTGAGCCAGCCACAGCCACCTCCTCTCCTGCCCAGAGTAGTGGTGTTGAGCAGAGAGCTGGTGACTGACAGTCGCTGCTCTCTGCCCAGTGAAAAGCAAGAACTGCGCCTTCAGCAGTCATCTGATCGCTCAGTTCTCGGCTTAGATCTGGCAGGGGATATCTTGCAGCATCGATGCTGCAGAAGGTATCCAAGTATGTACAGTGGGGGAAAAAATAATTTGATCCACTGCAGATTTTTTAAGTCTGCCCACTTACAAAGAAATGAAGGGTCTATCATTTTTATATATAATAGGTGTATTTTAAATGATGGAGAATCCAGAAAAAAACACATGATACAAATGTTATAAATTGGGTTGCAGTTCAGTGAGTAAAATAAGTATTTGATCCCCTAAGCAAAACATCACTTGGTACTTTGTGAAGCAACCCTTGTTGGTAAGCACAGAGGTAAGACATTTCTTGTAGTTGGTTACCTGTTTTGCACACATCTCAGGAGGGATTTTGGTCCACTCTTCTTTACAGATCTTCTCTAAATCCTTAAAGCGGAGTTCCACCCAAAAAGTGGAAGCTCCGCTTTTCTGCCCCCCCCCCCCCCCTCCAGTGCCACATTTGACAGGTACCGCTCCCCGCTTTCGGGGAGACCTGGCTGCGGCGAGGTCGTCCGGAAGTTCGGCCCCCCTCAACCTTCCAATGCCGCCGGGCCATTACCAAAGCACAGCGCAGTAGGGTGGCTTCACTCCCTTACAGGCAATGGCGGCAGCACCTGAAAGCTGATGGAAACATCGGCTGGGGTGCCAACATCACTGGATTCCAGTACAGGTAAGTGTCTTAATATTAACTTTTTCGTTGGGGGCGTTGGACCTCCTCTTTAAGGTTTCTTGGCTGTCGCTTGGCAACTCAAAGTTTCAGCTCTCTCCATACATTTTCTATAGGATTAAGGTCTGGAGACGGACTAGGCCACTCCATGACCTGAATGTGCTTCTTCTTCAGCCGCTTAGTTGCCTTGGCAATATGTTTTGGATCATTGTCATGCTGGAAGACCTATCCACGACCCATCTTCAGTGTTCTAGCTGAGGGAAGAAGGTTCAAATCCAAGATTTTTCACTACATGGCCTTGTCCATTGGCCCCCCCAATGCGGCAAAGTCGGCCTGTACCTTTTTAGTAGAGAAATAATGTTTCCACCTCTGTGCCTGACTGTGGGGATGGTGTTCTTAGGGTCATAGTCAGCGTTTTTTCTTCCTCCAAACACAGCGAGTCAAGTAAATGCCAAAGTGCTCAATTTTGGTCTCATCTGACCACAGCACTTTCTATCAATACTTCTCTAAATCATTTAGATGTTCATTGGCAAACATCAGACGTGCCTGTACATGTGCCTTCTCGAGGAGGGGACCTTGCGGGAGCTGCAGGATTTCAATCCATGGCAGTGTATTGTGTTACCAATGGTTTGTTTGGTGACTGGTCCCAACTGCATTGAGATCATTCACAAGCTCCTCCCGTGTAGTTCTGAGCTGATCCCTCACTTTTCTCATGATCATCCCATGAGGTGAAATCTTGCATGGAGCTCCAGACTGAGGGCCATTGTCGGTTATTTTGTATTTCTTCCATTTGCGAATAATCGTTCCAACAGTTGTCTCCTTCTCACCAAGCTTCTTGCTGATGGTCTTGTAGCCCATTCCAGCCTTGTGCAGGTCTACAATTTTATCCCTGACATCCTTTGACAGCTCTTTGGTCTTGTCCATGATTGTGAAGTTTGAATGGAATAGAGATTCTGTGAACAGGTGTTATATACATAACTAGTTGTCGTTGGGAGCACCTTCCTAAATTGAGAGGACTAATCTGTGTACCACATAGTGTAGCCAGTCTGTGGGAGCCAGAATTATTGTTGGTTGGGGATCAAATACTTATTTTACTCACTGAACTGCAACTCAATTTATAACATTTGTACCGTTTTTTTTTTTTTTTTTTCGTTTTTTTCTGGATTATTGGTTGATTTTCTGTCTATCATTTAAATAAGACATTCTTGACCCGTCATTGCTTTGTAAGTGGGCAAACTCTGTAGAGGATTAAATTATTTTTCCAACTGTGTGTTTGTTTTTGTTTTTTTTATAATCCCGCACTTCCCCTTTTAAGATGAGCATATTTCTATTACAACAGGCTTACCTAGATAAAGGGTCATTGTAGGTTAAGTCACTACATATCCAAATTCCTATGCAATATTTCCATGGAAGTGACACTGAACCTGTGATGATGCTGTTTGATTGTTTATTCAGCGTAGGGTTCAGAAAATATTGGTGATCCTTTTAAATAAAAAAAAACAAGAAAAAAAATCAGAGTCCTGCCAATACCCTAAAATGTTGAGCCGTTTCATGATCTTTTCTACTTCCACCAACCTTTTGCTTAGGGTTAGGGAGTAGGTTGAAGTGGTGTGTTTTTTTTTTTTTTTTGTAAAAATAAAAAAATAATAATTTTTTTTTTTTTTTTTTACATACCTCTAAATACCTGTTGCTAGGGGGTCCCTCGTAGTCTGCCTTCGGTGCCTGGGCTGGTGACATCACTTCCCCTCGGCGCAGGAAGGGCTCCCCAGTCATCTGGGACCTGTCACGTGTCCCAGATGACTGTGTGGCCAATCGCGGCACACGGCGCCGCTCGCGCATGCCCAGTGGGTGTGCAGCTGTGAAGCCACAGCCGGGTGACCTACAGTTGCAATGACGGCGCCGCTGAGTGGATTGGGGGGCGAGTGGGGCTTCGACCCAGCCCCCCCCCCCCCGCATCGCTGGACCCTGGAACAGGTAAGTGTCCGATTTATTAAAAGTTAGCAGCTGCAGTATTTGTAGCTGCTGACTTTTAAATTTTTTTTATTTTTTTTTTGGGATACACCTCTTTAAGATTAGTTTTATTGTGAGTACAGAAAACTTAACTCATTTCATGCTTTATTCCCATGAATGGATGTTCATGACAAGTATAACTGTTCACACTTCTTTTATTCTTTTCAAGGTTTTTCACCGTTTTAGCACCAGATTCTCAGTACATGTCGACACAATGTCCCCCCTTATTGTTACTATTAATATTTACTAAAGTTGAAACATTTTGATCTTGCCTAGGCCCGGATGTTGATCACTGAAGAGAACCTAATGACCATCATAATAAGGACATTCATGGATCATTTGAGACATCGGGATGTCCAGGGCAGGTTTCAGTTTGAACGATACACAGCACTGCAAGCTTTCAAGTTTAGAAGAGTTCAGAGCCTAGTTTTGGATCTGAAGTAAGTAGGCAAATGGAAACCTAAATGTACCCCTCCAGGGTACTTCTTCCAGCTTATATGAGCCCTGGCCAACCTGTAGTGATGGGGCGCTTCACACTGATGTAGTTCAGCCTTCCCACACAGCAGGTGCAGCACAGTGTACCCGTGGGTTTCATGCAGGTCACCTGCACTTTCCTATAGACATTTTTTTGGAGTTGTTGGCTCTGGTGCTATTCTGCTCCTGTAAACAGAACATCTTTAGTGCTCACAATCATATTGGTTGGCAGAGCAATAAAGCGATATTTGATCCTTTCATTGAGATCGATTTTAGGAAGCTATGCTGGCAGTAGGGGGTCTGTGAAAGAAGATCAACATTTTTTTTATTTTTCCTCGCTAGATATCTGCTTATTAGCAAACCTCCTGAGTGGTCATCAGCTCTACGCTTCAAGTTTCTTGAAGGGTTCTATGCCTTTTTAGAACTGCTGAAGTGCATGCAGGTATGTCCTTTGTCCTCCGTCTTTCATTATATGCAAATTCTTTGTTAGAAATTTCTCCTGTATTGCTGCTTCACCTGTCTGTCTGTGTTTTGTGCAGGGGATGGACCCGATAACCCGCCAGGTAGGCCAGCATATTGAGATGGAGCCAGAGTGGGAGGCGGCTTTCACTTTACAGATGAAGCTAACCCATATAATTTCCATGATGCAAGATTGGTGTTCTATTGATGTAAGCATCACATCCTACTTTTTTCTTCAATGCGTTGATTTTATCACATTCAGTCTATGCCCAGCTATAGCATAACCTTAAAGTGAGCGAAGAACAATATAAAAAAGTAAAGTTGTGTCTTATTGGTCTCCAGGAGCATGTTCTGATTGAAGCCTATAAGAAATGCCTGGAGGTGCTGACACATTGTCACGGTGGGTTCACGGATGGGGAACAGCCTATAACTCTCAGCATGGCGGGTCACTCGGTGGATACCATACGATACTGTGTGTCTCAGGAGAAAGTTAGCATCCACCTCCCGGTCTCACGACTTCTAGCAGGTAGGTATTGCAGATTTAGCCATTAAGTTGACAACACAACTGAAAGCAACAGTAAAGATTAATGGATTCTCATTACCTCTGTTTGAGATGAGGAACGGGACAAGACAAGGTTGCCCGCTGTCCCCCCTCCTTTTTGTTTTGACCATGGAGCCTCTATTGGCTACAATCAGAGCCAACCCAGATATTGGAGGGATTGAAGCGGGAGGGGACACCCACAAGCTATCCGCCTTTGCGGACGATATCTTATTTTTCATAGGTAACCCGCGGACGTCCATGCCGCACTTATTGTCTGATTTGAAGCGATATGGGGAAATTTCCAATTTTAGAATCAATCGCACGAAATCCTTTATCCTGAATGTTAACATAAGTAAGCCTGATCAGCTTTCTCTACGGGAGAGCTTTGACTTTCCTTGGAGGAAGCAGATCAAGTACTTAGGAATAAACTTAGCAAAATCGATTAAAGAAATGTATAATATCAACTATCTCCCGCTCCTAGACGAAGTAAAAAAGAAATGCAAACAATACACCAATAGACCCCTATCTTGGATGGGGCGCATAAATACAGTTAAAATGATGGTACTACCGGTAATTACGTACAAATTTCAGATGTTGCCTATCCCACTCTCGCCGACATATCTTAGAAAATTAAAATCTATAATTATAAACTTTATTTGGAATAGTAAGAAACATCGCATAGCACTGAATACGCTAAAACAAGATAAAAAACAGGGTGGCCTTGCGGTTCCTGATATAGTCAACTATTACCATGCCATCGTCATGTCCAGAATCCCGGAGTGGGGCAAGGAGTCGACCGATAAAAGATGGGTCAGCTTGGAAAAAGAGATTAGCACAGCACAATTGGATAGAATAATTTGGAATCCACCGACACATAGATTTTTATCTGAGAATACACACACTATCACATTAAATTCACTAAAAGTATGGGATAAATGGTATAAAAAGGTAAACCGAAATGACAACTCACTATTAATAACACTAAAAGACAACGAATTCTTTCAGCCCGGGAAAACTGAGGTGGGTGGGGAATGGATATTAAAAGAGGAAACACGTTTAAATGATGTAATGCACAATGGGAAAATATTAGTATTTGAGGAATTACAAGGTAAGAGGGAAATCCTAAGGCTGGATAGATGGCGGTATCTCCAATTAGACCACTTCATCAAAAGCCTACCTCAGCCAATTAGGTCAGTTACCGATACTACATGGCTGGAACGTATATGTATGGAAGCTAATACTAAAAAAATGATCTCAAAGATCTATAAAAAGATGTTGGAGACGGAAAGGGAGGAGATCCCGCCATATATCCAAAAATGGGAAAGGGAATTAGGTTTGCAACTAGACACAGGCACAATAGGAAAAATCATAAGAATGACCCATAGATCTGCAATAGATGTCAGGACGGCAGAGGCGAACTATAAGTGCCTATCGATGTGGTATATCACGTCTGATAAAGCAAGCAGATATCAAAACGGCACCTCTCCAGACTGCTGGAGAGGGTGTAAAGAAAGAGGGACTATGGCCCACCTTTGGTGGGAATGTAGTAAGATCAAAAACTACTGGGCAAAGATTATAGTATATATCAAGGAGATCACCCACAAGGACCTAGAGAACGACCCCTGGGTGGTTTTGATGCACGCTACAAAGGAGGGGGTAAAGCACTATGAAAAATCACTGGTACCACACCTACTTAACGCAGCAAAGAAACTTATTGCAAAGAGGTGGAGAGAACCGGAAGCCCCTTCCATGTGGGAATGGGTCGACGCGGTTGAAAGTATTCGACTCATGGAGTCCCTTAAAAGGAACATAGATGAAGATAACGAGGATACGGGAGAGTGTTGGGAGAGCTGGAAAAATTTCAAGCAAACATGGAGCTATGCAGAAGTTATTAGGTTATAGAACCATCAGCTGGACAGAAACCAAAATAAACAATCTATAGGGACGGAAATAGCGATGAGACAATAGGAGGGGGGGGGGGGGGGGGAGAAATTTCTTATGGGAGCAAAGAGGATATATTTAAGCGGTACACTGAGATGTGGCGATATAAGTGGCTTGTCAATATCTCAAATTAATAAATATTTAAACTATGTGAATGCCACAATGATGTGATAACAAAACAAAATGGACAAAACTGATCGGTTAAAGCTGATTTAGGTCCTCTTGGGGAGTTGAGCTGAAGTGGCAAAAAAAAAAAAAAAGTTGACAACACAACGATAGATCTCTGCTCTGTTTAAATAAAATGTATGAAAAGGGTATTTTTCACTTCTGCTCTGTATGCTGCTACTGATGTCTGGCCAGAAACTGTATCCTGGGATTCTTGAGCTCTTAACCAGTTCCGCCAGAGCAGTTTTACTGCTACAGGGTGGCATCTGTGCACCGGATCATGGGTGTGTGTATATATACGTGATCCGACTCTTCCGAGTAAGGTACGCGCCGCCGGCGGCCTGCTCCTGCTGTGATCACACACAGCTGGAGCTTAGCGGCAGGTACCGCAGACTTGATGTCCGCCAGCACCCACCGATCAGTACGCAGGCAGAACGGCTATCTGCCTATGTACACAAGGCAGATTGCCCTTCTGTCAGTAGGGAAGGCATGGATCCTGTGTCCATGCAAAGCAGGAACATGGATCCATGCCTTCCCCTAGTAAAAGCACCTCCCACACTGTAGAAAAACACTGGCTAGGCACACAATTAACCCTTTGATGCCCTCTGTTATCCCCTTCCCAGCCAGTGTCATTAGTACAGTGACAGTGCATATTTTTTAGCACTGATCACTTTATAATTGTCACTGGTCCACAAAAAGTGTCAGTTAGCATCCAAATTGTCTGCCACATTATCACAATCCCGATATAAGTCGCTGATCACCGCCCTTATTGGTAAAAAATTAATTTAAAAAAAATCCTATAGTTTGTAACTATAGTGTCTAACTTTCACTCAAACCAATCAATATACGCTCATTGGGATTTTTTTTTTTTTTTTTTTATGTAGCAGAATACATATTGGCCTAAATGGATGAAATTAGATTTTTAAAACCATTTTTATTGTATTTGTTTTGAAGCAGAAATTGTTACTTTTTTTTTTTCTGTTTTATAGCACATATAATACAAAACGCATGGGTGATCAAATACCACCAAAAGAAGGCTCTATTTGTGGAAATAAAAGGAAATAAAAGGACATATATTTTATTTGGGTACAGAGTCTGTTAAAGTAATGCAATGCCGTATCACAAAAAATGGCCTGGTCAGGAAGGGGTGTAAATCTTCCAGAGGTCAAGTGGTTAATTTGTGCTTTTGAGTTTAAAGCGGTTCTGCACTCATTTCATTTAGTAAATCTCTTTGCCTTCCAAATCAGGCAAAGAGTTCTAAATGAAATGTTTTTTTTTTTTTTTTTTTTTATTACCTTGTAATTGAAGACTTCCGGTGTTCTCCCTCTGCGGCGGCGGGCGGGGTCTTGCGTCGATCGTCGTCACGCCGCACTGTCTCCTGGGATCTGGTGTCATTGATCCCAGGAGCCAGTGCGGGCATCTTCCGAAATCTCGCGAGATTTCGGCCACATCTTCCGAAATCTCCCGAGATTTCGGCCGCATCTGCCGAAATCTCGTGAGATCTCGGCAGATGAGCCGTTACTGCGCACGCGCGAGTAACGGCAGTGCATGCTGGGCCATCAAAAGTCCCTGTGGGTGTTTCACATGCCCACAGGCAAGATGGCCCCCAGCACTAAAGAAGAAGACGAGGAACTTCATCGGCGAAAACCGGCGGCGATCGAGATGGAAGATGGAACAGGTGAGTCCCCTAATAAAGGTAAGCACACTTTATATTACATCCTAAAAAAAAAAATTTTTTTTCAGAGTGCAGAACCGCTTTAATACCAATTTGACAAGCAGTAAAAAAAGCCTTTAAACAAGCCATCAGTAGTGAGTTTTGTGGTCAGAGCCACTTTAGACTTCAATTCCTCCTGGGAATTCACAATAGAAGCCAGATCTCAGCACTCTGTTTTCTCCTCCCCACCTGTACCTTCTCAAGAGAAAGTGAAAGAAAAACTGATAAGGTTTAATTGCTGACAAACTTTGAGGACAAACTACTCCACAGTGGCCAAAGCTACAGAGACTAGCAAGTGCTTGTTTTAAAATTCATAAATTGCTTGTTAAATCGTTATTAACACCAAACTAAAAAATTAATATATTGAAGCTTACCAGTCAGATGTGGTGGCTGCATTTTTTTTTTTTGTTTTTTTTCCCTAAGGCTTTTTTCCCCCCTCTGTTTCCACCTGGTGATCTGGCCAGTAAGACATTTCTGTATTGGGATGCCCCCCACTCTGGATGAAGGCGCAGAGGGGCACCTTTGGACAGCAGAATTGTCAGTCTGGGGGGAGGGATGGGTTAGCTGGAGTTTTGGCTTCAATGTGTTAGTGTATTTAAACCTGCTAGTACATCTAGTACTTTACAAGCAGTTACAGATAGTTTTTGCATAAATGAATGCTGACCGTTGTGAGCACCCACCTGTCAGTGTTAAATGGTTTGTCTCAACTGCTACATCTGCATTAAAAAATAACATACCTACTGGCTGAATCACTAGGTGAAAATACAACTTGTAAAACAAAACTATTGCAGCCAGTGCCACCACATCTAAGAAGTGGTAAGCTGCAATATAATAAGTTTGCTTTTGCATTTATTACTGAAGGTCCATAAGCTGTCCTCAGTTCTATATTAAATAGTGCCTAATGGAATAATTAACTGGATCTTTGTCCTAATTCTTATTGCTTTCTTTTTCACTCTTAGGGCTACATGCATTGCTCAGTAAAAGTGAAGTGGCCTACAAGTGTCCCGAGCTCCTGCCATTTGTAAGTAGGTGTATGTCTGCCTGTCCACACCAAACACAATCCACACATTGGTCAAGACGTTTTTAATGAAAGCACTCTGTTCATTAAAGTGGTTGTAAAGCCTAAACATTTTTTGCATTAAGGAAAAATCTTTAGGTTGTCCACACCACCACATTGGCTCCCGTGCTGTCAATCGATGCCAGTGACGAGGGAACGGGGCCGATTCCCACTGTCTGTGTCAATGGATTCAGCAGCAGGGCTCGGGTGCAAGCACAAATGAGTGCCCCCATGGGAAGCGGCTTCCCATGGGGGCACTGGACAGAGGGGAGAGGCCAGGAGCACCAACGGGGGACCTAAAAAGGTTTGCGGCTGCTCTGTGCAATTCCATTGCACAAAGCAGGTAAATATAGACATTTTTTTTTTTTTTTTATTACCTTTTACAATCACTATAATCTTGACTAAACTGCAGAACTTTACTGTCTATGGTCAAATATATAGAGTAAAACCAGATCATTTTTTTCTGACCTGTATAATAATGACTTATTTGGCTCATTGACAGTGGCTGTATGTTGGAAGTTTGGCTAGAGTAAGATAACCCCTTCAGAAAAAGATGGGTTAAAAGTACAAGCACTTATCCTCTTTCTCAAATATCATTTTGGCTTATTCTTTATTATGTTATATTATTTCATGTATGAATGTGCTTTGTAGTTATCATGTTTGTTGACTTTTTTTTACTCAGAGTGAACTGAGTCCACCAATGCTGATTGAGCACCCACTCCGCTGTTTAGTGCTATGTGCTCAGGTGCATGCTGGAATGTGGAGAAGAAATGGATTCTCTTTAGTAAACCAGGTGGGTGATAGTCTTTTAATGTTTGCCAAACATTTCTGTACTCTTGTTAAAGTTTACCTATGCTGCTGCAGGTCCTCAGGGCACTTACCATAATGTGCAACTTTGCACGGCTTACTTAAAGCGGAGTTCCAGGCAAAAACTCCTTACAAAACGTAAGCACACCCCACCCCCCTTCGTTTTTTTTATTTTTCATACCTTTTTATCGAAAAAAAATTTCCGGACTTCCGTCCCACGGTGCCGTGGGGACATACGTCACTTCTGCAGGTTTTTTTTTTTTTGCCCTGTTCCCCCCACCCCCATTGCCTTCTGAGATCTGTGTGTGTCCCAGAACACAACATGACTGTGATAGCCTCTCTATATTCTCGCAGGTCCTCAAGGGTAGGTTCCCATTCATTGCCAAACACAAAACCATCTGTAAGGCTCTCCCACAGCAATCCAGGGACTCCAAAGTCATATCCCTCTGGAGAGCATTCTGTTATCTCCCCCTAAATATCCCTACTCTGCGTGCCATTGCAGAGCCCGATAATTATTGTCCAGCTCTATCTCCTGCTGGACCAGCCTGTCCAACTCAGTCACCCATTGCTCCTGGGGCCGCTCTCCCAGGAATGCCATCCGCAATGCCCATTTACTTGCCCGTTGCTCTTGGGTTGGGAAGAACTTGCCCTGTTTTATACCAGTGAGCTGGAGGGCTCCAATCCAGAGCTCCACCCAAATCTGCTGCCTGAGCTCCAGGTATTCATCCTCAGACACAGTCCTTGTGTATGCTGAAAGGACAATCCGCAGCAGCCCCGGGAACTCTGATGCCAGGTCCATATCTCTGCTGGGGTGACCGAAGTCTGCTATCCTGATCTTAGATCCCGGTGGAGGTTTGGATGTCCCAGACTGCAGGAAGCAACCCACTGCTTGACACCAATGTGACGAAACGTCCCTACACTCGGCTTGAGTGCTTTTGTCATATACCACTTTCTCCCAGTCTGAATATAGATATCAGATATTCCAACCACTCCCAAGCACAAAACAGGATGACACTTGCTTAGTGCTAACATGGACTGATTTATTAGAACCAAAATGACAAGTATTTATAATACAGTAAAAGAGGAGATCCCCCCCCCCCTCCTGCTCATATTACTCTAACAATACGCCTGTAACAAATTAACATGAGCTAATTAACTAATCCCTTTAGTCAGCCGATGTGACTCTGTGCCCATCAGGAATTCACTACAGGTCAGACTTGTTGTCACCGAGCTTTCATTATTATTCATTATCATAAGTACAACCACAAGACATTTTGTCACAATAGCAGGAGCTCCACTAGGAGTCAGCCCGTCTACTACATTGTACAGAGGACAATGTGATCAGCTCTCTCAATTAACATCTTGAGTTCATCAACAAACTAAGAATAATCTTTACATATATCCTGGGAAATATTGTGGATAAATATTACTTACTTACATTTTAAGTAATCCAAGATATATTTTCTCACTCACCCTGTGCCAGGATGTCACAGGGTGACTTAGACATAATAGGTGCATGGGGAGCTGAAACATGGGTTTCCCAACCTTTCCAAGGGATTCTGGGTTCCATGTGCCCTCCCGTCACAGGGACCATTCAGAAAGCGCCACACAACTGGTGCATGCACAGTAGGAAACAGGCTTAGTAAGGATGCCGGCGCCTGCACCCAGAGCTGATGGACGGGTCGGCTTCGGGAGCCGACATTGCGATCTCCCTGGACAGGTAAGTGTTTTTATATTAAAAGTCAGCAGCTACATATTTATAGCTGATGACTTTTAATTTTTTTTCATCCAGGCTGGAATGCCGCTTTAAAGCGGATCGTCACTGCAACTGAGCACCACAAACCAAAAGCACGATTTAATTTATTTTTTATATTCAAAGCAAACTCCCCCATCCATCCATCTCTCTAGTCTTCATTTTGTTGCGAAATCACTTTGAAAACCACACACTTAGCATTTCTGACCGTTGCCATCTTGAGTAAGGGCAGATAATTCATGTAGCATTTGTTTCCTGGAATCCATCTGCTTTTAGCTCAAGCATGCATGCAGAAGAGTGGGCTTAGCTGAGAAAAACCCTCCTCCCGTCGTCCCTTGGGATGTATGACATCATCTGCCTAGGAAAGAAACCAGGAAGTAAGGCCCCTTTCACACCGGGGCGTTTTTCATGCGGTGCAGCGCTAAAAATAGCGCCTGTTCACCGCATGAAAAAATCCGGCCCCTTTAACTCCAGTGTGAAAGCCGGCGGGCTTTCACACTGGAGCAGTGCGCTAGCAGGATGACAAAAAAAGTCCTGCTAGCAGCATCTTTGGAGCGGTATAGGAGCGGTGTGTTCACCGCTCCTATACCGCTCCTTCCCATTGAAAAGAATGGGAGACCGCGGTAAAACCGCGGCAATACCGCCGCAAAGCGCCGCTACGGCGGCGCTCTGCGGGGGGTGTTTAACCCTTTTTCGGCCGCTCGCGGGGGGTAAAACCGCACCGCGAGCGGCCGAAAACCGCGGTGAAAACGACGGTAAAGCAGCGCTAAATATAGCGCTGCTTTACCGTCACCGCGGCTCACTGCCCCATTGTGAAAGGGGCCTAACTGATGAAATGTAAAAAAAAAAAAAAAAAATAAGTTAATATGATCTACTTTCCGATCTATTAATGCTAGCAGCATGAGGATTAATGCTAAACCCCTTAAAGGGCCAGGAGGTGCCGAGTCCAAGGGGTTAACCCATTTTGGCACTCTCACCTCCTAAATTGCCATGTGCTAGGGATGAAACTTCACTTCATCACTGCTGCCTTGTTATACCGATCATCTTCAGCTGCTCATATGCATAGGAGTTATTACGTTCCTGCAGTTACTTCCAGAATCCTACACTGAACTGCGCATGCACAACAGCCAGTGTACATTTAGAAAAAAAAATGGTAGGCAGGGGAAGAGTTTTTTTTTTTTTTCTTTTTTTTATGGCAGACAAGACCTACATAGTTTTTTCTGCCTTAAATACCTACCTGCTAGCAATTTTTTAAACTGGTTTAGTTGCATTTTAAGCTACAATCTACCCTACATACAGCCCATTATGACACTCACAATGGCCTGTCGGCGTGCTCACATTCAAAGGGTTTAGGGGAAGAAAATTTTAGATGACCAAGAATGTTATGGGGTTGTGAGAAATATCATAAGGATCTACTGACTCAGGAGCTTCTTTGAAGAAACCTTCACATTATGCTGATGTTCCTTAATAAGCAGCAGAAACATTTTTATTCATTTTAAATAATTTTTGACCTGATATATTTTTTCACAGATTTACTACTATCATAATGTGAAATGCAGAAGAGAGATGTTTGACAAAGACATTGTGATGTTACAAGTAAGCAATTCTTTTTTTTTTTTTTTTTTAAATATATCTATTTATACTGCTCCCTTTTTAATGCATTCACTTGAAATTGAAATTGATAAAAGTTAAAAACCATCAAAGCCAAAAAGCCTAGAATAAGACAGAATATATTTACCATATCTACATTGATGTGTGTCTTTTGGGTATCTGCATATTCTTAGATTCAAGGCAAAGTCACAGTGGGGTTGATTTACTAAAACTGAACAGTGTAAAATCTGGTGCAGCTCTGCATTGAAACCAATCGGCTTCCATTTTTTTTTCTGTTAAAGCTTAATTAAACAAGCTGAAATTAAAAGCTGATTGGCTACCATGCACAGCTGTTCCAGATTTTGCACTCTCCATTTTTCTAAATAAATACCAGTGTCTCAGCAATTGACCTCACTGATGCTTATACTTATCTTGCCTGCGCTCCCTTGCCGTTTCTTTCATCACAGTCAGCCCTGAAATCAGCAGTCTCTGTGATCTGGCGGGTTGGAACGTCAGTCGCGTGGCAGTGCTTAGGCCTAGCTTTTGGCTGCTGAGCCTGAGAAATTGCAGAGTAGTGTCGCCAGCTACAGTGGAGGAAGGAGCCGTGAGGAGCACAGGAAAGGTGAGTATTGGAATGTGTTAGCCCTTTTGCAGAGAATCTGTCACTTTGCCCTGCAAATGTCAAGGTGACAATGTCTCTTTAAAAGTATAGGTAAAAACTATGCGGTACATGTCTGCAATTCAAACACACTACCCCTTATTTTGTCTTGCAAAATTCTGTAGTATTTTACAGTACAGTACAGAAAAATAGCTGTTGATCCTGCCAAAAAAAAAACTGTGCTCCCAATTTCTTGCGAGTGGTTAACTTTGACTCTGCTGCACTATTACAAGTGGTGTTATCAACCCTTCTTGAGTTTCCATATGCAAGACTACAGAACACCTCCTGCTTATGTTTCTAGAAATGAGGAGAGGCCACGCCACTGCGCAAATACAGTTTCTGTAACATACGATGTCCACTCATCCAGAAATGTGTTTTTTAATTCTAGGCCGGAGCTTCCATGATGGATCCCAACCATTTTCTGATGATCGTGCTCAGCCGGTTTGAACTCTTCCAGATATTTAGCACCCCTGATTATGGGAAGAGGTTCAGAAAAGACAACTCAAACAAGGTACGATTTCATCCTCTGTTCCTCTAGATGGTAGGTGAAGTTGAAAAAAGACACAAGTCCATCAAGCCCAACCTATGTGTGTGATTATATGTCAGTATTACATTGTATATCCCTGTATGTTGTGGTCGTTCAGGTGCTTATCTAATAGTTTCTTGGAACTATCGATGCTCCCCGCTGAGACCACCGCCTGTGGAAGGGAATTCCACATCCTTGCCGCTCTTACAGTAAAGAACCCTCTACGTAGTTTAAGGTTAAACCTCTTTTCTTCTCATTTTAATGAGTGGCCACGTGTCTTGTTAAACTCCCTTCCGCAAAAAAGTTTTATCCCTATTGTGGGGTCACCAGTACGGTATTTGTAAATGTAAATCCTATACCCTCTGAAGCGTCTCTTCTCCAGAGAGAATAAGTTCAGTGCTCGCAACTTTTCCTCATAACTAATATCCTCCAGACCCTTTATTAGCTTTGTTGCCCTCCTTTGTACTCGCTCCATTTCCAGTACATCCTTCCTAAAGACTGGTGCCCAGAACTGGACAGCATACTCCAGGTGCAGCCGGACCAGAGTCTTGTAGAGCGGGAGAATTATCATTTTATCTCTGGAGTTGATTCCCTTTTTAATGCATGCCAATATTCTGTTTGCTTTGTTAGCAGAAGCTTGGGATTGCATGCCATTGCTGAGCCTATCATCTACTAGGTCCCCCAGGTCCTTTTCCATCCTAGATTCCCCCAGAGGTTCTCACCCCAGTGTATAGATTGCATTCATATTTTTGCCACCCAAATGCATTATTTTAAATTTTTCTACATTAAACCTCATTTGCTATGTAGTTGCCCACCCCATTAATTTGTTCAGATCTACTTGCAAGGTTTCCACATCCTGCAGAGAAGTTATTGCCCTGCTTAGCTTAGTATTGTCCGCAAATACAGAGATTGAACTGTTTACCCCATCCTCCAGGTCGTTTATGAACAAATTATGGAGAGTACTAAAATATTAGTACTCCCCATTTATCACCCCCCTCTGAACTCGCCCTTGTAGCCAGTTTTCAATCCATGTACTCACCCTATGGTCCATGCCAACGGACCTTATTTTGTACAGTAAACGTTTATGGGGAACTGTGTCAAATGACCTTTGCAAAATCCAGATAAACCACGTCTACGGGCCTTCCTTTATCTAGATAGCAACTCAACTCCTCATAGAAGGTTAAAAGATTGGTTTGGCAAGAACGATTCTTCATGAATCCATGCTGATTCCTGCTAATGATACCGTTCTCATTACTAAAATCTTGTATATAGTCCCTTTTCATCCCCTCCAAGAGCTTGCATACTATTGATGTTAGGCTAACTGGTCTGTAATTCCCAGGGATGTATTTTGGGCTCTTTTTAAATATTGGTGCTACATTGTTTTTTCTCCAATCAGCTGGTACTATTCCAGTCAGTAGACTGTCAGTAAAAATTAGGAAAAATGGTCTGGCAATTACTTGACTGAGTTCCCCAAGTATCCTCGGGTGAAAGCCATCTGGTCCCGGTGATTTATTAATGTTAAAGCGGTTCTGCACACATTTCGTTTAGTAAATCTCTTTGCCTTCCAAATCAGGCAAAGAGTACTAAATGAAATGTGTTTTTTTTTTTTTTTTTTTCACTTACCTTGATCGCTGACTTCCTGTCCTCTGTCTCTGCGGCGGTGGGCGGGGTCTCTGCGTCGATCGTCGTCAGGCCGCACTGTCTCCTGGGATCTGGTGTCATTGATCCCAGGAGTCAGTGCGAACATCTTCCGAAATCTCGCGAGATGTCGGCCACATCTTCCGAAATCTCGCGAGATGTCGGCCACATCTTCCGAAATCTCGCGAGATGTCGGCCACATCTTCCGAAATCTCGCGAGATTTCGGAGAACGTGAGCTGCACTTCGCCGTTACTACGCACGCGCGAGATCGGCGCAGTAACGGTGGTGCATGCTGGGCCATCTGAAGTGCCTGTGGGGTTTCACATGCCCACAGGCAAGATGGCCCCCAGCAGGAAGGATGTTGCTAATTTTTTTTACAGGACGAAAACCGACAGCAATGACTCTGAGAACAGGAACACGTGAGTACATAAAAAAACATGTTGCAATCCATAGCATCGTTAAAAAAAAATAAAAATAGACAGTGCAGAACCGCTTTAAGTTTCCAAATGTCTAATTTTAATTCTATTCTCTGTTAACCATGGAGGTGCTTCCTGTGATGTGTCATGAGGATAAACACTTCATGTATTATTATTTCACACTTGGGTTGGTTTTGCACAGCCTGGTTCTGGTATGATTTTCTGTGAAAAGTGGTAGAGAAGATGAGTAGAGCTTCCGACCATCGAAATTGCTTACTGGACGCAAAGATTTTTCCGCTTGTGTGGACTTTGAGTGGTGTTGACCCTGTAAAGCATTGCACAAGGGATCAGCAGATTGCTGGTTCTTGCAGGAAGACGCTATGAACTACCACAGCGCTCATAGCACAGTGGTAATCCATGGAAAACGGCAAGCTGACAGCCGTAAAGGCTGCTGGACCTTGTAGTTTTCCATTCCCAGAGGACTATAAATGAGTGACTTGGCATGGCGGGTGTCATTTTTTAATTCTGGCAGAAGACATGGGTAGAAGATCCCTGGTCTGCTTTCACAGTGGGGATCGGGGGGCAGTGCATTGTTACACCCTGAATATAGTAGTAACATGTTATGAAAGGTAAACTTATCCTTTAATATATTTAGTTCCTGTTTTATAATGTTGCATGTGCTTTTTCCAATGAAGAGCCTAAAGGGTCAGTGTCTGCTGACAGCCAATCCATCACCAACAAGTTATACTCTCCCATCAGCTCCATCGCTGCCTGCTTCCTTTCAGGCATTGCTGTAATGGAACAGGACTTTTTGGTAAGGGGGAACATGTGACCTCCACCCATGTGACACACAGTGCTCAGACTTGAGCTACCAGTCATCAAGACTTGTGCACCTGTATTTCTGTGCAGCCAAGTGTGACAGTTTGCAAAGTTTAAAGATATATTTATTACTGAAGATAATATGAATTTCCCCCCAGAAGCATACTTGAGTGATCAGGGTCAGGGTTTATTCAGTCACAAATGTGACTTTAGAGCAGCTAAAAGGAGGAATTTATGACTCCAGCTGTATGTAACCATGTAATAAATATGTCACAGTGCACCTCACTGCTCCTGTTTAGTATCGGTTTTCCTTCCAAAAGGATTGATGACTGTCCCCCACTATCTTTCTAGGCATAAATTATGGCTTTGTCCTTTTTAAAATTCTGCGTGTCTTCTCTTCTTCCAGGACATAGTGCAGCAGAATAACACCCTCATTGAGGAAATGTTACATCTCATCATTATGATTGTTGGTAAGTTTACTTGCTGTCATTCCTCCTGATTGGCTTAAAGCGGTAGTAAGCCGCAGTTGGAGAAAAAAAATTAAATCACTGCCAGGCAATGTCCATAATGTGCTAGTGTGTATCGCATGCTAGCACATTATGAGATACTTGCCTTAAACAGCCCTCCAGCACCATGCTGTCACCGCTGAGAGGGCTTCAATCTTCCCCTGGTCTTCCTTCCGGGTTCGCAGCCTCCAGCTACATGAGTTGCCGGGGGGGCGGTGATGACGTCACTCCCACGCACGGGACACGCCGATTGTGGCATGGGCTCTGAAGGTGTGGTATGCCGGACCTTTAGAGCGCTTGCACGGGTGATGTCATTGCCGTTTGAATATCTCCTAAACGGTGCAAGTTTATGGGATATTCAGAGTACCTACAGGCAAGTTTTATTATACAGTAACCTGTAGGTGTAACAGAGTTTACCACCACTTTAAGTCTGAATAATTGTATTCTTGCTGAATTTGTAATATGTTATGGTCTGTCATCATGCTATTCCAGTTTGCAATTATTTCTATATAAATGTGGGCTGTATGTCGCACATGTTTAGGCACATTCGCAGCCGTGATTTTTGCCGCAATTTTGATGCGATTTCAAGGAATGCCTGTGTAAGTGACATCAAAATCGAACCAAAGTAGTGCAGGGACTACTTTAAGGTCGGAACAACTTGAAGTCTTACTAATATGAATGGCTGTCATTGGAAATCATGGGGAACGACTTGTCATGCTACTTTGCAGTCCCAAATCGTGGGACAAGTCATATAAGTGTGAAAGGGGCCTAAAGCGGAACTAACCCCTCATCTTTTTTTTTTTTTATTTTTTTTTACCCAACAAAACTACCATCTTAGCTTCTGTTTAATCTGCAATTGCCATGGTGCTGAACATAGGATCAGTTATGACACCAGCCATTTGATGGTTTATCAGTTTGGTTGAGGACACAAGCAAACATGACATTCTTGGCAGGCATGTAACTGGGAACCGGTCCCCTGCGTGGCCAGTTGACTGGGTTGCTGTTATGTTAACACGACCCAGTAGTTGTTGTATGTTATGTGTTATGTTATGTGTTATGTTATGCTTTACCGTCGTTTTCAAAGCCGTGGGATATGGCGACGCTGAATTGTAACTTCAGTTTGAAAAGCCCGCCGAGCGCAACGAGCGAGGAGATCCTGGAGGCGTGATAGGCTGCCTCCCCTGCTCCGTCATCCACGCACGACAGACAGCTGACGGTCAGACGCGGAGAGAGAGTGGCCGGCGCCTGCTGATAGGCTGCTATCCCTTCCCCTGTCAGTTATATGCGCCGGGGAGATGAGAGATGAGAAATCCTTGTCGGTATCTGCGAGCAGCGGTATAGAGCAGAAAGAGAGGAGTGAGTGGAGCGACACAGAGCGGAGACGAAGGGGGGCCAAAGAGTAAAATCTTACGGAGGGACGAGCATTGACATTGAAAAACATTGAGGGAGCTCACAAGGGATTTAAAAGAGCTGTCCGATAGACCCCGGAGGGGTGAAACCGCGGATCAACAATTTTTGATTTTTATACCCTGGTACCCTGAAAAGATCTGACAACAGCCATCTAAGGGGTGAAAAGTGAGAGCTTCTCCCTGTCTGAGGACGCCTGAGGGGTAAGTGATTTTACACTGTCAAGATACCCTGTAAAGTGACCAGTGATCAGTGATCAGCTGCTAGCCAGATTGAAGGACACCTGGAATTTGAACCAAGAGAGAAGGATAAGCCTAGCTGGGGCAAATCCTAATATTGTAATATTGTACAGGACATTACTCATCTATCTCTAAGTATACTGCCTATTGCCCACTGATTTGTACCCCTACAGTTAATGGTCTAAGGGTGAGATACTTTGGACAGAAGGGAGCCAAATAACACGCGCAAAATCTCCCTCCCCCTCAAAGAACCCCTCTATATTAGGCCATTATCACTGGCTGGCTTGCGGAAGATAATTAACTACAGCCACGATAATTTGGTCTACTGGAAGAGGGCAATTGAGGTTGAGTGGGGTGGTGGAAAATCTGCAGCACACACTACATGAGTCAGCGTGGCAGTATGCCGTCACAACGCACCACCAAAGCAAGCCTAGCGGCAAGTCAAACAGCTGCAAAGCTGGAGAAATTTGCCCATATCCCAGGACAGACCCCCCCCCAAAAATCCCCAGCAAGGTCAGCAGGGACCTATTAATAAACAATCCGGGGTGGCAGGTATAAGGAAAAGCCAAGGGCAGAGCAATCCTCCATTGGCATTGGAGTTGGGTGACCCAACGGGGAGACCCCAGGACCAAACGCTTGAGGCAACCCGAGAGACACTATCGGAGGTGGGGGCTGTAGTGGACCCTGAACCTTCATTAAAAGAGGTCCTGCATGTTGTGAATTCCTGTAGAGACTGCTTGAGAGAAGTGACGGCTCAACTTAAAATAATTCAAGATGAGCTCTCCCATGTGAGACATGATATACAACAAGTCCAGGAGAGGACCTCAGCTTTGGAGGGCAGAGTGGGAATGATCGAGGATGACCTGGCCCCCCTTAAACGAGAGATGAAAGTTATGAAAGATCAGCTTGCTAAACAAGAAAACAAAATTGACGAAATGGAAAATAGGATGAGGAGAAAGAACATACGTCTAGTGGGACTACCCGAGTACAGTGAGGGCCCAGACCCAGTGGGGTTCCTTGAGAAGTGGTTTATCGAGGTGTTTGGACAGGAGAATTTCTCACAACTTTTCGCAATCGAGAGAGCGCACAGAGTCCCCTCCAGACTTTCCCCGTCGGGAGCCCCTCCAAGACCCCTGCTGGTTAAAATTTTACACTTTAAGGACAAAGTGTCCATCACCCGCAGAGCCAGAGAAATGGGCAACATTCTATATAAGGGCTCCAGGATATCATTTTATCCAGATTTTTCCCCTGACCTACAAAAGAAGCGAGCAAAATTTGGAGAAGTGAAACGCAAATTACGTCAAGAAAACCTGACGTATGCATTACTCTACCCGGCAAGACTGCGACTAACCGCTCCTGGGGGGACTATTTTCTTCGACTCTCCGGAGGGGGTAGAAGAATGGCTGGTGGCCCACAAGGAGAGACTCTAGTAGTCATAGGACATTTAATGGCCTTATTAACTGGGAGGACCTAGTCCCCCCCTTTTTGAGCCTTTGGCCTTTCCCTTCTTTTTTCTTAATTGTTTTTTTCTTTTTTTTTTTCTGCCCTTTAGTCTGGGGTAGAAACAATTTTCAATACCCATTTTTAAGTCACAGCACGGTTTGGGCTTTTCTCAGGGGGAGGGGGGGGGGGAGGGGAGGGGGGAGAGGGGGGGGGGGGGTAGGGAAGGAGGAGATCAATGAGCAAGGTGTCGCTGACATGGAAGGGACACAGCTCAAGGCTCTCCTGGTGTATAGGATGTATAGGACGTTTTATGTTGTTAGTTTTTCTTATCATTGATGGTAAATTTCTTGGCACATGGGGTTGCTGGGATAGGGAGGGAAAGGGAGGGGGGGGTAATTTTGAGTAAATTTACACTTAATGAGCTACAAATAGTGTGTGTATGGAAAGGTCACAGCAAGAAGTCCCCGGGTACGCCTAGAAAGGCAATGCGAGGTTTGAATAGGAAGTATGGACGACACGATTGGATGAACTGGTATGAAATGAATGAAATGAGTAACACGGAGTTTAGGAATGAAAGGTGGAGGGAGGAATGGAATAGGTTCACCAAAGAGAACATAATGTTCTATGTAATTTTTTTTTTTTTCTCTCTATACACTAGCACGATACAGGAAGCTAGCACAGGCACAAGTTTAAATAATTTTAGTAAACATTTAGAACCACAATTTTTAAGAAAAAATTTCGTAGTACACTAATGACTGAAACCTCACAGATAACACGGAAGAAAATCACAATATGTTTTACCGCGGTATTCGGCCGCGCGGTGCGGTTTTACCCCCGGAGTGGCCGAAAAAGGGTTAAACACCCCCGCAGAGCGCCGCCGTATCGGCGGGGTTTATACCGGGGAGATCCACGAGTATAAACATCCGACTGGTCCAATTGAATCTCCAAATACCCTCCGATGAAGAGGGGCAGAGAGCCGCCGTATCGGCGCTTTGCCGCGGTTTTACCGCGGTGTCCCATTCTAATCAATGGGAAGGAGCGGTATAGGAGCGGTGAACACACCGCTCTTATACCGCTCCAAAGATGCTGCTAGCAGGACTTTTTTTGTCATCCTGCTAGCGCACCGCTCCAGTGTGAAAGCCCGCCGGCTTTCACACTGGAGTTAAAGGGGCCGGAATTTTTCATGCGGTGAACAGGCGCTATTTTTAGCGCTGCACCGCATGAAAAAACGCCCCAGTGTGAAAGGGGCCTAAGTAATGAGGACGTCTTAAAAGAGCCCAGATATCACTAATCACTGGACAGAGGTTTTAATCCATCTCAATCTATCACAAATGAAGAAAACCATTTTTAGCTTGTCACACGCTTTAAGTTCTCAGCAACACACACATCTTGGTGGCATGGCCTGGGAACTTCCTGTGCTTGCGTTGGAAATGTTATTGGTACCTAGATCTGTTTTGGCTTTTAGAAACTTCCAGATCTGCTCAGTAGGATGTGTTCTGCATAATTGATGAAAACAGCCCAGGTTATATGGTATTTACTACCTATGTTTTATGTTCCAGGTGAAAGATTTTGCCCTGGTGTAGGACAGGTGTCAGTCACTGATGAGATAAAGAGGGAAATCGTCCACCAGCTCAGCATTAGACCTATGGCCCACAGTGAACTGGTCAAGGCCTTGCCGGAAGATGTAAGTGTGCCTAAGTTTAATAGGCAGGTTTTCTCCTATGTTGAAAGGTTATGAATGTATAGTGCATGATGTCTGCTAAGGTTAATATACCCATCACTCTAAGCAGAAATAGCCACTTTTCATGAACATACTTGCACATTATGATAAGAGCTCTGAGGGCCACAAATAACTACAGTTCTGCTTTAATAGTTGAGTACATCTCACTGCAGTACACAGTGACTGTGCCCTGCAGTCTCTCCATTGCCAGTCCTCTGAGTTGAATGAAATCTCTTGCTATTTAACCCACATCCTGTCAGCCTAGAACTGGATGGGTCTTCAAGGTGCTCTGAGCTCACAGGTGTATGCTGCGTCCACCTTCATATAAACCCTGTTATGCAGTTACAGTACACCATAGTAACCCCAATGCTAATCATGGCTGCCCCCTGATAATATATCCATTTGTCATAACTGCCACTGCTTCAGAGCTACATGGCTCCATTCTGTCATCTTCTAGGGATGGAGCAGACGTTGGGGGGAGTGCCCACTATAAAAACAAACCCCTTGGATCAGACTTTTTTTTTTTTTTATCATCCAGAAAATGAGCTTTATTGAGAAAAACGTAAGAAAAGCGTAAGATAACAAAGCCAAACAGTTTACTTTGCATTGTGTACATATAACACTTTACTTATAGTACAAATCCATGAAATCAATAATGCACTCCCATTTCATCAAAATCACCCAACATTAAGCATTAAGCCTCAATCCATGATCAGGTCCGCTGGGGCTAGCCCAGGGACCTCTAGCCATGGAGCTAGAGGACATCCTCTGTGATAATGTATAACTTTTTCCATTTGTAGTTCATTACCAACATTAGCTATCCATTCCCCAACTTTAGGAGGGTCCTCCTGACTTCCAATGTACCATTATCCACTTACAAGCTAAGGATAGAACTCTGACTATGGCCTATCGTATGGTTTTCTCATTCAAATTCATCCAGCAGACTGAGCAAGCACTGACTTGACTTTAGGGTCAAGAGGAAGAGATACCTGGAATACCCTGGTCATGGTATCGACCACTGCACGCCAATACCTATGCAATTTTGGGCACCCCTTGATTTAGACTTCAAAGGCAAATTGGACCACAACAAATTATTAAAAACCTATATTTTATTATACCTAAAAAACATAAAAGTAGATATTTCTACATGAATGGACATGATTAAAAACATGTATTCACATCTTGTACAAAGTGCGGCCTACCATGGCCAATTATATTCAAATTAAAGGCGAAATCCAGCCTGAGTTTTTAAGGCTGGGCTTCTCCTATGGGTCACAAAAGTGCTATTCGTTTTGCACTTCTGTGACCCGTTTTCAGTGGAGAGCGGTCTGAAGTCCGCTGACGTCACTGGAATCAGTCCTGGCAGTGCATGATCCCGACTTAGGAAGTCTGGATCTGCCAGCTGCCTGGACTCATGGCAGTCTCAGCGAACCACTGAGACGGCCGCTCCCGCCCCTCCACAGGTCAGCGCTCCAATGAGCGTGGAGGATCAGAGCAGGAGAGATAGTTGCTGACTGTCAGAAGCTCTCCGCTCGGGGGGGGGGGGGGGTGAGAGAACCGAGCCATCGGCGGTGTTCTGTGGCTCGGTTCTCGGTGCAGAGGCGGCGGGGGACAGATACAGCATTGGTCTGATGCTGCATCCACCTAGGTAAGTATGACTCTCCCAAAAAAAATAAAAAATTCTTCTCCATTTTTTTACGTAGTAATAGGTGAGTGAGTCCCTGTGCGTCAATGCATTTTGCTTCCTCAGGACACACAGAAGGATGACACAGGTTAAAACAGGCCTCACTATATGAACAAAAAGATATACAGCATATTTCAAAAATGTCTGTTACATGTGTATAATATTGTATATTGTACATTATAAACAATGTAGTCCATTCCATTTTCATATTCACCTTGTCTGGATGTGAGCATGCACACACACAAAGTACTCAAATTAGTGTGTAGGGATGTGGCAATAGAGTGGTTTTAGTACTTTTGAATCCCCGCTATAGTTACAGGAGGGAGCACAGTCTCTTTCCTGAGGGCGGCTCATGCTCTGTGCCCACACTTGTCGGCTCAGGCGAGTTCAGCTTCTGCGACAGGAGAGAGAGAGAGCACACAGTGCGTTTTGTGGCCCTCATAAAAAGCACAGCGCTCCCTCCTGTAGCATTAGGGGGGTACTCTCCCTAAAAGCTGTAAGATGACAGGATGAAGTCATGTAAAGCAGTGGCAATTTTTTAGGACAAGTTAATGTTATCACAAATATGGTCCACAGATATGTTTACCAGAGAAAAGGCATGGTTGTAAGATCCAGTCAGCATAGGGTGCAGTTATGATGTACAGTGACTGCATAGTGGCTTTTTAATTAAAGGATAAGTGTACCTTCTGCACATGTCACACCTGTATTTAGGGTGTAACATGCTCAGCACCCCCCCCCCCCCCCCCCACAAATAACACCCACTCCCTGTAACAGAGGGCGTGGGTTCTTCTCCCCACATCCGCTGTCTCATTTTAAAAATGACACTGCTCTGCGGAGCTCCACATCCTTCATTCACAGGAAGTCCCATCTGCCACCAACTTGTAATCTCTCATTGAACTAGCCGGGTGCTAATCAGCGCGCTCGTAGTTAACCGACAGTTCCTGCAGCTGAATAATGTGGAGATACATGCAGAGAGCTCTCATCAATGTCTGCAGGAGCGTGAAATTGCACCCATGATCTAATGAACGTAAGTGCAATGCTCTGCAGGCTCAAAGGTAAAGAATTAATAAATGTGCATTTTTAACCTGGAAAATCATGTGCATTTAGCACTTGGCCTTTAAGGTGAAACAGATGACCCCATGAAAAAAAAATTGTGCAGACACACACACAAAGAAAATTGGGGGAGGGGGGGGGCAGGATCTCCTTCCTGGAGTTCTCCTAGCTGTTAGGGTTGGAGGGGTTAAGTGTTAGGAGGTGTTGGAGCAAAAAATTCTGCTATTCTCACTGATTCTCATCACAGGCAGCCTTGTGCTGAAAACTCACTGGTAAACAATACAATAAAGGTTCAAACTATCTGCTTACTGAAAATACAATATAGTGTACCCTACTGACGATCTCTACAGATTGTTCATGTATTCCCCTGCAGATGGCACCCTACTCTTTCCTCCCTCATATCTTCCCATTTCATGTCTGCAAGTGCACACAGCACACACTGTTCATGTATTGTTGAAGTACTCTGCAGTTACTGTGTGATTGACCTGATTTAAGATATGCCTCTAATATCGAGTCAATTACTTTCTTTGCTTGAACTGATAGGAGAACAAAGAGACGGGAATGGAGCAAGTGATTGAAACGATAGCGTCTTTTAAGTAAGTTGAGTGAAGTAAGACCTTTTGTGTCATTTTATTCAAGATTTCTAGATGTGCTTATGTCTTTGTTGCTTTTCTGTTTAGAAAGCCAGGCTTAACAGGAAGAGGCCTGTACGAGTTGAAGCCTGAGTGTGCCAAGGAGTTTAACCTGTTCTATCACCATTACTCCAGAGCTGAACAGTCCAAGGTAAATGCTGTGTTAATGTACTTAAAAGTATTTCTGAACCCAGTCACTAAAACTTCTTATAAGCCTTGACATGACATTACCGTTTCATAAGTCAATCACAGCAGTAATAGAATCCAGTAGAGTTATTACAGAAAGCCTTGAGTTTAACCCTTTCACTACCAGCACAATTTTTTTGCATAAAATCTGAGTATTTGGCTACAAATTAACATAACCCCTTCACGCCGACCGTACACAAATATGCATTCTCAACTTGAAGGGCTTATACCGGGGTGATGCCTGCTGCTGCAGTCATCACCCGGTACCGTTTTTTAGAGCCAACAACCAATTTGGCTAAAAGCCACTCGGCTGTATTCTAAAGGAGCGGGAGGGGATATTCTCTCTCCCGCTGTTCTTCCCGGGCCTCACATTCCACCGGGAGTCCCAAGCCACCATTTCAGCTCGTCCGCCACATAGGCAGATTTGGCTTTGATCGGGGCTCCAATGTAAAATCTAGGAAGCGACGTCACAACGTCACTTCCTCTTTACTCGTCTGCCAGTGGCGCTAATTTAAAAAAAAAAATTACCGTATTTAGAAATGCTGATTTTGGCGATCTGAATACTAAAGTGCAAAGGAGGGATTGGGGGTCTTTAAGACCCCCAATCCCTTTATAAAGAGTACCTGTCCCCACCTATTTCTGTCAAAAGGGATGTTTACATTCCTTGTGACAGCAATAAAAGTGATCAGATTTTTATTTTTTTTTAAAGGGACACTGTTAAAAAAAAAATCAATAAGAAAAAAATAATAATTTTAAAGCGCCCACGTGCTCGCGGAGCAACATAAACGCATACGTAAGTCGCACCCACAAATGTAAAGAGTATTCAAGTCACACATGTGAGGTATTGCCGCGATCGCCAGAGTGACAGCAATCATTTTTAGCAAAGACCTCCTCTGTAACTCTAATCTGGTAACCGTTAAAAAATGTTCTATGGAGATGAAGTACCGTAGTTTGTCGCCATTCCACGAGTGTGCGCAATTTCAAAGCATGACATGTTGGGTAGCTATTTACTCGGTGTAACATCTTTCACATTATACAAAAAAAAAAGTGGGCTAACTTTACAGTTTTTTTGTGTTTTTTTTTTTTTTTGTTTTTTTTTCTTAAATTTTTTTTTTTTTTTCATGAAAGTGTTTTTTTTCCCCAAAAAATTGCGTTTGAAAGACTGCTGCACAAATACCGTGTGACCTAAAAAATTTGCAACGCTCACCATTTTATTCTTTAGGGTCTCTGCTAAAAATATATATAGAATGTTTGGGGGTTCTAAGTAATTTTCTAGCAAAAAATATGGATTTTAACTTGTAAGCAACAAGTGTCAGAAATCGGCTTAGGCATGAGAGGGTTAAAAAGGTCAAAACACATTTTCTCAAAGCAGAGGGCCCAGTAGAATAAAAAGGTAGTAATTGCAATATTTTATATCACATAATTTTGCAACACTATCAAATCTATAGTTTAAGAAAAAAAAAAATATAAAAACAAAAAGATAAAATGAATTATAGTGCACACAAAATTTGTAAAGCCATTTTTTGTACAAAAGATGAGGTTGTATTGAGGCAACGTTTAAATACTTTTACAGCTCTTTAGGGACCTAGAATTATTTCTTTTACTCCGACGTTCACAGCAATATACAATGTGTTGCAGAATTGTAGTTTCCATATGCATGGCCTACGTGCACGTTAGCATTCATATGTGGTAATGGATCTCCAGGGATGTGGTTTAACCACTTGCCGACCGCCCCCTGTATATATACGTCGGCAGAATGGCACGTACAGGCAGAACCACGTACCTGTACGTGCCATTCTTCCGGCGGGTGGGGGGTCCGATCGGACCCCCCCCGGCCGGCGGGGACGGTCGGGATCGCTTCAGGAGCGATCCGGGATGAGGGGACGGCCAGTGGTTTCTGGCCACCCCCTCGCGATCGCTCCTGGCGAATCAGATGCTTCCTCTGTCTGTGTCAATCAAAACACAGGCAGAGGAAGTGATGTCACGCTCGGTGCGCCGGTCTATGTGACCGGAACGCCGAGCTGTGAACGTCTAAAGGTTAGTGCACCAACAGTACACTGACACCAGTACACATAGGCACACAAAACACCCCCCTGTCACCCCCAGATCACCCCCAGATCACCCCCTCCCCCCCCAGTCACAGTGTCACTAATTGCAGTGATCATTTTTTTACTGATCACTGCATTTAGTGTCAGCGTGACTGTAATAACTGTCAGTGCAGTTAGTTTTAGGTCCAAGGTAGCCCCCTACCCCCCCCTAATAAAGGTTTAACCCCTTGATTGCCCCCCAGGTAAACCTTTCACCCCCTTTTGCCAGTGTCACTAAGCGATCGTTTTTCTGATCGCTGTATTAGTGTCACTGCTGTCGCTAGGTAACCATTTTTTTTTTTTTAGGTAACCGCCATGTTTATATAGGTTCATAAATAGGTTTATAGGTCAGGTACCCCCATATTACAACCTAAATAAAGGTTTTAACCCCTTGATTGCCCCTAGAGTTAACCCTTTCACCAGTGATCACTGTATAACTGTCACTGGTGACGCTGGTTAGCCAGTTAGTTATTTCGTTATTTAGGTTCCCCGTCAGGTTTTTATATAGCGTCAGGTACCCCCATATATTACCTAATAAAGGTTTTAACCCCCTGATTGCCCCTAGTTAACCCTTTCACCCCCTTTTGCCAGTGTCACTAAGCGATCGTTTTTCTGATCGCTGCATTAGTGTCGCTAGGTAACCAGTTTTTTTTTGTATTACTGTTACGGGTGACGCTGGTTAGTTAGCTTTATTTTTTATACTGTCAGGGCACCCGCCATTTATTACCCAATACCGGTTTAACCCCCTGATCGCCCGGCGGGTGATATCAATTAGGTTTTAGGGTCAAATAAGGTCTGCGTCGCCCCAGGTTAGTGCCAGTACCGCAAACACCCACGCGCAAAGCATACACCTCCCTTAGTGGTACAGTATCTGAACAGATCAATATCTGATCAGATCTATACTAGCGTCCCAGCAGTTTAGGGTTCCAAAAAAAAACGCATTGTTAGCGGGATCAGCCCAGATACCTGCTAGCACCTGCGTTTTCCCCCTCCGCCCAGCCCAGCCCACCCAAGTGCAGTATCGATCGATCACTGTCACTTACAAAACACTAAGCACACATAACTGCAGCGTTCGCAGAGTCAGGCCTGATCCCTGCGATCGCTAACATTTTTTTTGTGGTAGCGTTTTGATTCAGTCGCTTCAGTCAGGAGCTTTTTTACCTGTGAATCTCAAAAAAATAAAAAAAATAAAAATAGTTGTCGTTTTATTGTTCTCTCTCTCACTCTATTCTCTCTCTATTGTTGCTCTTTTTTTACTCCATTCTATTCTGCAATGTTTTATTATGTTTTATCATGTTTTATCATGCTTGCTTTTCAGGTATGTAATTTTGTTTACTGTGTTTTAGTGTTAAGCATTTTTTTGTTTTCAGGTGCGCCATTCAGTTGCAACGCGGATTTATTTATCTTGACAGCAACAGCGTTTGCTCCCACGATACATAAAGCCGCGACTCCAACGCTGTAGGAGGTGATTTCACCACCACAGTTAAAAAAAAGAGCATACATGCCGAAGCATGGGGGCAGCAGGGGGGGGGGGGAGGAGCGATTGGCTCCTAATGCCACGTACATACGGTCGAAATTCCGACCGTGTGTACACGGCATAACTTTTGCGGGAGGATGCCCCCATGCATCGGCATATATAAATGGTGCATGTATGCCCATCATTAGAAGTGGGTGGATGAAGGGAGGTATTCTAATGGTGGGCATACCCACCAATCAATCTCTTTTTTTCGTTCAGCCAAGAGGCTGCATGAAAAAAAAAAGATTACAATATATGTCCAGTATGTTGCTGGACTTTGAATGGTTATACCAGAATGATGCCTGCAGGTTTAGGTATCATCTTGGTATCATTCTTTTCAGCCAGTGATCGGCTTTCATGTAAAAGCAATTCTAGCGGGTAATTAGCCTCTAGACTGCTTTTACAAGCAGTGGGAGGGAATGTCCCCCCTCCCGGATATAAACCGCGCCATTGGGAAATTGGGAAAGCATTTTATCACACCAATCTTGGTGTGGTCAGATGCTTTGAGGGCAGAGGAAAGATCTAGGGTCTAATAGACCCCAATTTTTTCAAAAAAAGAGTACCTGTCACTGCCTATTGCTATCATAGGGGATATTTACATTCCCTGAGATAACAATAAAAATCAGAACAAAAAAAAAAAATGGAAGGAACAGTTTAAAAATAAAATAAAAAAGCTAAATAAATAAAAAAAAAACCAAAAAAAAAAAAAAAAAAAAGCACCCCTGCCCCCCCTTCTCTTGCGCAAAGGCGTACACAAGCGTTGGTCTGGCGTCATATGTAAACAGCAATTGCACCATGCATGTGAGGTATCACCGCGAAGGTCAGATCGAGGGCAGTAATTTTAGCAGTAGACCTCCTCCGTGAATCTAATGTGGTATCATGTAAAGGCTTTTAAAGGCTTTTAAAAATGTATGTAGTTTGTCGCCACTGCGTGTTTGTGCGCAATTTTAAAGCATGTCGTGTTTGGTATCCATGTACTCGGCCTAAGATCATATTTTTTATTTCATCAAAAATTTGAGCAATATAGTGTGTTTTAGTGCATTAAAATAAAAAAAAAGTGTTTTTTTCCACAAAAAATGCGTTTGAAAAATCGCTGCGCAAATACTGTGTGGAAAAAAAAAATGCAACACCCACCATTTTAATCTGTAGGGCCTTTGCTTTAACATTATATATAGTGTTTGGGGGTTCAACGTAATTTTCTTGCAAAAAAAAAATATGTTTTCATGTAAACAAAAAGTGTTAGAAAGGGCTTTGTCTACAAGTGGTTAGAAGAGTGGGTGACGTGTGACATAGGCTTCTAAATGTTGTGCATAAAATGCCAGGACAGTTCAAACCCCCCCCAAATGACCCCATTTTGGAAAGTAGACACCCCAAGCTATTTGATGAGAGCAATGTTGAGCCCATTAAATATTTTTTTTTTTTGTCCCAAGAGATTGAATAATGAAAAAAAAAAAATATATATATATATTTTTTTTACAAAAAGTTGTCACTAAATGATATATTGCTCAAACATGTCATGGGCATATGTGGAAATACACCCCAAAATACATTCTGTTGCTTCTCCTGAGTACGGGGATACCACATGTGTGGGACTTTTTGGGAGCCTAGCTGCGTACGGAACCCCAAAAACCAATCACCGCCTTCAGGCTTTCTAAGGGTGTAATTTTTTTATTTCACTTCTCACTGCCAATCACAGTTTCGGAGGCCATGGAATGCCCAGATGGCATAAAACCCCCCAAAATGACCCCATTTTGGAAAGTAGACACCCCAAGCTATTTGCTGAGAGGTATGGTGAGTATTTTGCAGATCTCGCTTTTTGTCACAAAGTTTTGAAAATTGAAAAAAAGAAAAAAAAAAAAAATTTTTTTTCTTTACTTTCTTCATTTTCAAAAACAAATGAGAGCTGTAAAATACTCACCATGCCTCTCAACAAATAGCTTGGGGTGTCTACTTTCCAAAATGGAGTCATTTGGGGGGGTTTTGTGCTATTTTGGCATTTTATGGCCTTCGAAACGGTGATGGGTAGTGAGGAGTGAAATCAAAAATTTGCACCCTTAGAAATCCTGAAGGCGGTGCTTGGGTTTCGGGGCCCCGTACGCGGCTAGGCTCCCAAAAAGTCCCACACATGTGGTATCCCCATACTCAGGAGAAGCAGCAAAATGTATTTTGGGGTGCAATTCCACATATAACTATGGCATGTGTGAGCAATATATCATTTAGTGACAACTTTTTGAAAAAAAAAAAAAAAATCTTTTTTATTTTTGTCTTTATTCAATCACTTGGGACTAAAAAAAAAAATATTCAATGGGCTCAACATGCCTCTCAGCAAATAGCTTGGGGTGTCTACTTTCCAAAATGGGGTCATTTGGGGGGGTTTTGTACTTCTCTGCCATTTTAGCACCTCAAGAAATGAAATAGGCAGTCATAAATTAAAAGCGGTGTAAATTCCAGAAAATGTACTCTAGTTTGTAGACGCTATAACTTTTGCGCAAACCAATAAATATACGCTTATTGGCATTTTTTTTACTAAAGACATGTGGCTGAATACATTTTGGCCCAAATGTTTGACTAAAATTGAGTTTATTAGATTTTTTTTATAACAAAAAGTAGAAAATCTCTTTTTTTTTTTCAAAATTTTCGCTCTTTTTCCGTTTATATCGCAAAAAATAAAGATCACAGAGGCAATCAAATACCATCAAAAGAAAACTCTATTTGTGGGAAGAAAAGGACGCAAATTTCGTTTGGTTACAAAATTGCATGACCGCGCAATTACCAGTTAAAGTAGTGCAGTGCGAAATTGAAAAAAGACCTCTGGTCCTTTGGCTGCCAAATGGTCCGGGGCTGAAGTGGTTAATTGAAAAAAATAAAAATGTATATTCATTTTACAATTGTTTTTATATTAACCACTTCAATACAGGGCACTTTCATCCCCTTCCTGCCAGGCCAATTTTCAGCTTCCAGTGCTGTCGCTTTTTGAATGACAATTGTGCGGTCATCCAAGACTGTTCCTAAATGAAATTTTTATTATTTTTTTCACACAAATAGAGCTTTCTTTTGTTAATTTTTAATCATCACTGGGTTTATTTTTTGCTAAACAAATAAAAAAGACCGACAATTGAGAAGGCAAAAAAAAAAAGTTTTTTCTTAGTTTTGTTTTTGCAAATAACTTTTCTTCTTTTCTGATGTGTGCTGATCAGACTTCACTGATGGGCACTGATGGGCACCGATTAGGACCGTGCTGTAGCTGTCTTTTTGGCTATAGCACGGTCATCAAGAGGTTTAAAATGATTGCTTTAATAAGGCCCCTATGTGATAGCATTGAGTAGATGACAGGTACTCATTATGGAGACATCAAGGGTCTCTATTGCATTTCCTTTCTTCTGCTCCAACTGAGCACAGACAGTGTTCTGTCTGCGGTCCAGTCAGCTTTGCAGTCAAGATTTTAACAGCTCTGAACCTGGAAGTGCTCAGAGCTGAGTCCTTCCAGGTTTACTCTTTGCAGAGGCCATCAGGGAATGGATGTTCCTCTGTGTCCATCTGCTTGCCATCCTGACGACGTTTACATTAGTCCTGGGCAGAACCCTGCAAAAAAGTGATTATGTGGCTCTGAATAGACCTTGGCTTGCCAATTACAAAAAAGAATCAAACTCGCCCCTGAAGTAGCAGCAGTGAATTTGTTAAATCCTTTCAAAGCCATGACATGTATTTTGAAATATTGTATAAAGCAATCCATAATGAGCAGCTGACAAGAAAACAGATACCGTATATACCCGAGTATAAGCCGAGTTTTTCAGCACATTTATTTGTGCTGAAAATGCCTCCCTCGGCTTATACTTGAGTCTAGCACTTTTCTGCAGCAGGGAATGACAATTTCCGACCCGATTTGGGGCCCTGTATCTCGGGGCCACTTGGCGCTAGGAACCCCTAATTTGGTGTGCAAACTCAGTGGAACCAACACTATAACATATCAAGGGATTTGGGGTTCCTAGCACTAAGTGGCCCCGAGATACAGGGCCCCAAAGTCGGTCAACTGTGTCCATCTGCAGCAATGTCATTTCAGGACCCTTTGGGTCCAGAGACCCCAACATTTTTCTGCAGCTAGGGGGCATCTAGGAACCCTTAACTACCAAGTTTGACGTTCAGAGGACCTATGGCTGCAAATGGGCACAGTGAGGCTGCAAATAGGCATTGTTGACCCTCTTTTCCACTTACAGTAGCTGCGCATTTCTCACCCTCGGCTTATACTCGAGTCAATAAGTTTTCCATTTTTTTTGTGGTAAAATTAGGTGCCTCGGCTTATATTCGGGTCGGCCTATACTCGAGTATATACGGTAATCAGTAGATCTGGAGACCAATCAAGGTTTACGTAGACTTTGACTGTCCTGTAACATATCAAAGCTGCCCCACCCACTCCCTGTTGCTAAACAAGAGCCATGTCTCACAATCCTGTTAATGAGAAATTTTGAGCTACAGCATCACTAGAAAATGCAGGGAGGACACATTCTGTATCTGCTTTGTATGTATTCCCTCACTGGCTTTGGCAGCAAGGCATCAATCCCACTCCAGCCAAAAAGGCTGATTCACTGGAGGGAAAGCACCCCTCACTCCTTCATTCAGCAAAGTAACAACACATAAACGCAGATGAGTGTTTATTTTCCTGAATGTGTCCGCCAAGTGATTTGCAGCCTATATTTCTTTTTCTTTTTTTTTTTTTCTTTTTTTTTTTTATTGATTGTAACACTGCTTATACATCTGTTCATCAAATACTCCATTTGCTTTGCAAATGTTAAATGCAAATAATGTATTTAAGCTCACTCTAGGAACTGTCTTATCTTCTGCAGGCTGAAGAGGCCCAACGTAAACTGAAGAGACTGAATGAAGAAGATACAGGTACAGGGATTTCCGCTATTCTCTCAGCTGGGCGGCCTAATACAATGGGTTTTTAAGGGTCAATCAAATGAGCTTTGTGAATTTTTAAAGATATTTCGGTTTTGTTTTTTGATTTTGCTTGTTTTTTGTTTTGACCGATGACTGGGTATATCTTTGAATTTATCAAAAGGGCAGCGCTGTGCTCAGATTTGTGATCTCTCCTATCCTCAGTGCTCTAATCCTATGGCTAAAAATCAATATATTATGGTTTAATACACCCATATATACTAAAGTGCCATTGCGGAAAACCCATTTAAATCAATAGTCACGTAGTAAGCCCCGCCTGGTCGTTTTTACCTACAGGTAAGACTATAAGAAGGCTTGCCTCTAGGTAAAATGAATATCTTTTAAATGTGCACTGTTCTATTCACCCTGCATGCAGCCAGTGACATCACTGCCGCATGCGCTCTGAAGGTCTGGCATACCTTGCCACGAACTTCAGGGCTTCGTGCCGAAACCAAGGGCTCCCGTGCGTGGGAGTGACATCATCGCGGCTCCGACCAATTGCATCGCTAGAAAGACTGGGAACATGTTCCTCTTAGTGGGGACATTACAGCGCTGGTGGGCTTTGTTCCAAGGTGAGTATTTCATAATGTAGTACATTATGCCATTGCCTTGCAGGTTTTTTTTTTTTTGGAACATCCGCTTTAAATATAAGTAAAAAAATAAGTCAATTTTTATATTTATATATATATATA
The DNA here is from genome assembly GCA_028564925.1 of Lithobates sylvaticus. Classification (NCBI taxonomy): domain Eukaryota; kingdom Metazoa; phylum Chordata; class Amphibia; order Anura; family Ranidae; genus Lithobates; species Lithobates sylvaticus. Next base: position 53,296,810 of record CM053028.1, read on the forward strand.
TATATATATATATATATATATATATATATATATATATATATATATATATATATATATATACATATATATATATATATATATATATACATACACAATTAGTGTGTGTGTGTGTGTATACACACACTTTTCTTTTTTAGTCTTGGATGTGACGTCACCACGCACATCAGGAGTATGCGAGTGAGCCCTGGGTTCATGTTTATGCGAATAGTACTTGTCACTGGTGTGGTGGAGGACCGATTTACAAGAAAGAGAAAGTTTCACTATATTAAGACTTTTTGAAATATACACTACATTGCCAAAAGTATTGGGACCCACCCTTTGCAGCTATAACAGCATCAACTTATCTGGGAAGGCTGCCCACAAGGTTTAGGGGTGTGCCTATGGGAATGTTTGACCACTCTTCCAGAAGCGCATTTGTGAGGTCAGGCACTGATGTTAGACGAGAAGGCCTGGTTCGAAGTCTTTGCTCTAATTAGTCAGGACTCTGTGCAGGCCAGTCAAGTTCCTCCACCCCAAACTCTCTCATCCATGCCTTTGTGGACCTTGCTTTGTGCACTGGTGCGCAGTCATGTTAAAACAGGAAGGGGCCATCCCCAAATTGTTCCCACAAAGTTGAAATTGTCCAACCCCTGAGTTCAATTTTGTCTGCAATACTCAAAGGCTACTTGTGAGTTAAGTTCACGTGACAGTGCTTTTATAGAAAAAGCCTACAGTGCTGCAGGTCTCAACACTTACAGGTTTGCTGTATGTTTTTCTTACAAAACTTGTAGTTGCTTTGCATTTCATGTGTGATAGCGGACGCTCCACCCTTTGCAGGGTTCCATGAAGCCACTCCTGCATGCACCCAATCGGATACCAGAAAGCCTATGGCCTCTTTCACACGGCCGATCCGTTCAGATCCGCCTGTCAGTTTTTCAGGTGGACCTCAACGGATGCTCCATAGAGGTCTATGGAGCGTCGGATGTCAGCAGTGACATGTCCACTGACATCCGACCCGCTCCAATCCGTAGGTGAGAGCGGCGCTCTGACAGGTCCGTCCCTGCGCAGAGTGCAGAGACGGACCTGTCATCTTCCTGCTCAGCGGAGATCGCTCCGCCGATCCCCGCTGAGCAAGCGGATATCCATGGGGCGGATCAGCACTGATCCGCCCCATGTGAAAGAGGCCTAAGGTGGAAATCCACTCCCTTGTTCCTTCCTCCTCCAGCAGCTTGACTGATAGTAGCTTTAGTCTGCACTTCCTAAATGACTACCATCCTTGACAAGTTATGTGTCCAAGCTTCCCTACCTGTATGTTTGGGGAAGCGGTACAGAGCACTATGGAGCTAGCACCTGCAATCAGCTTTAATATTAAAGAGTGGGTCCACCTGAATTTTTTTTTTTTAAGTCAGCAGCTACAAATAGTGCAGCTGCTAACTTTTAATAAATAGACACTTACCTGTTCCAGCGATGTCAGCAGAAGATGACGAGCAATCGCTCATCTCTCGGCTGCCCCGCCGCCATCCTCTGTCAGGGAATCAGGAAGTGAAGCTTGCGGCTTCACTGCCCGGTTCCCTACTGCGCATGCGTGAGTCACTCTGCGCGTCTTTATTGGTCCCCGTTGTGTCCTGGGAACTGTGTGTTTCCCAAGACACAACGGGCATCTTCGGATAGGGACGGGCATCCTCGGATAGGGGCGGGGCAGCTGCGGCTAGCTAGTCCCGGAAGTGGGTGCAGATACCTGTATTATACAGGTATCTGCACCCCCCTCCCCCTGAAAGGTGCCAATTGTGGCACCGGAGGGGGGGAGGAATCCGATAAGCGGAAGTTCCACTTTAGGGTGGAGCTCCGCTTTAAGTAAAACTGATCTGCAGAATGTTTCCTTCTTCTAAAAGTTCAGAGTAATGGGGGGAAAAAAATCAAGCGTTTGATACTGCTTTAGGCATTAACTTATTTTATTAGAAGAAAAGATGAAATGATGGAATTTGGCTGCCATAAGAAATGGTAAAATTTTCTTTTGTCAGAAACTGATATATGTGGAAATCTGTAGTGTAATTGTACAAACAAAAGAATTCACAAAATCTTTTCTGTTGCAGCTTTGCCACCTCCTGTGCTGCCTCCGTTTTGTCCTCTCTTTGCCAGTCTCATTAACATTCTCCAATCCGATGTTATGCTCTCTATTATGGGAACTGTTCTTCAGTGGGCTGTAGAACCCAATGGATATTCCTGGTCAGAGGCCATGCTTCAGAGGGTAAGCCGAGTCCACTTCTTATATGTCCTATGGTAACATTTAGTACGCATGCACCAATTTCAGCTGGTTTATGCGCTGTATTAAACAGAATATATTATCACCATTAAAAGGTGGTAGAATGAAGTAGTCATTGAGACAGTATGGTATTTTTGTACTTCTTTTTTTTTTTTTTATTTGTTTTGGGCTGAAAATGAAATTTTTTTAAATCATTACTTTTACTAGGTAAACATATCATAAATGCTACATGCACACATGGGGCTCTTTATTTCAGTATTGTACAGTGTATCATTTGAACACACATTGCTGAATAAATTGGAGGAGGCATATTGCTTGTCCAAAATTTAGCATCTACTGCCAGACGGAAAGCTCTGCAAACACTGTATCGTGGAAAGCACCCTTTGTTTAAAAAAATATTAATTTTAAAATTATGCATTTACGTATTGAAAAAAGAAACATAATCTATCAACTTGTAAGCATTGAAAAAATGTTTAAAGTGTCACTAAAAGTAAAACCTCTTTTCTTTTTCGTTTTTTGGATAGAGTATGGGAGGGTTATAACCCCTGTCATTTTTTTTTCATCCGTTTCCCATTGAGATTTCCCTTTAATTCCTGTCCTGTCAAAACAGCAAGTCCCTCCAAAACAAGGGAATCCATGGTTGTCACACGAACGAGTGCCCCCATTGCAAGATTTTCCCTCTCTTCCTGTTCTCGTGACAACTCAAAATATACTTTGCTGGTGGAGGGGCGGACTGTTAGGAAGCACTACAGCATTGCCCTAAATGGCAAGGCAACAGGGGCTCTTTAAAGCGGTAGTAAACCGTAGTTGAAGATCAAAAGCACATTCCCATGCAAGGCAATGTCATAATGTGCTAGTATGCATTGCATGCTAGCACATTATGAGAGACTTGCCCTAAAACGAAGCACCACACTGTCGCCACTGCTTTGTTGTGGGGCTCATGTTTTCTGAGTTTTGGACATGTTGGCTTCATTGCTGTGTCCTGTGATGTACGTTTAAGAAATTAGGATTTTTGGCTTACCTGTAAAAAAAAAATTACATCACAGGACACCGAGCACCAGCCCCCCCCCCCCCCCCCCCCCTTACCTCTGTTCCTCATCGCTTCATACAAAACTGAGGACTAGCTGAGCTGGGAAGGGTTACGCCTGGGTGGGGATTCCTGCCTTTTTTGGCCAGTGTCTATTTGCCTGAAGGGGGCATAATAACCCCAGTAGTCATGAATATGTACACCTCATCATTATTATTATTATTATTATTATTCACGATTTATATAGCGCCAACAGTTGGCTCAGCGCTTTTCAATGTAGTCCTCATATGATGTATCAAAGAAATGGCTTTTAATTAATTTTGTTTATACATTTTTTCAATGCTTACAAGTTAATGTACTGATTGTCCCTTTTTTTCCAATATTCGTATAAAATATTAATTGGCTGCATAACCCAAGTAGTCACGGATTTGAACTCCTTTGTGTCATGTGCTATACTCCAAGAAAAGGATTTTAGAGGGAAACCAAAAATCCTAGATTTTTTCCCCGTTAAAGACATATCTGGTTTGTGAGATGCAGTGATGAAGAATAGTCACCAATTAGGACTTATCGGTATGAAAAATGGTAACCATATGCGACTTTGCACCACAAACAAATATTCCTCCAATGTTAAGCCAGCCTCACATTTTGGGTTCATGCACCTGGGCAGTTCAGCCCATACGGCATAAAATACAAGTATTTGCAGGCGCTCGGGTGGCACAGCAGCCTATCAATCTATGACCGGCTGAAATATGGATGTTGGATGCTGGATGTTGCTCCGAGCTGTACTTGCATTTAGGGCCCTATATGTTCAGGGACATATGCCCCAAGCGCAGAATTCCTGCATTTGGAGCATATGTCGGAGTGCATGTGGCCTTTAATGTACATCTCAGAGCAGTGTTCAGCCGCAGAATATTTCAGCCTTTCATATATTTTGACATGCTGCTGACTTCAGGCTGTACGCATCACCTGTGCCTCCTGAGCATCTGAAAACATATGGATTTTATGCTGTATGGGCTGTGCTGCCCATGTGTGTCCCGGGTGCCTGAAAACACCATGATTTTTACACTATAGGGGCGGAAACACCCCTGAACATGAGCTCCAAATGATTCAATTGGTGGCAGTTACTTTAAATGATACCCCAGCACACAAAATCAATGCACCTCCGTTGCAGCGTGTGCATGCCTATTTGTACAGTTGCTTTTCAAGGTCCCTTATGATGTGTTAGAAATCATTTAAAAGTATTGGCTGCCCTAACAACGCATGCTAAGGTGTGACATAACCTGCGTTAATTCGCCGCATCAGACCTACAAGTGTGCATGGGGGTCTTCAACTTCCGTTTAATTTGTAGTGCACCAGCTCACTGTTCATTCTCTGCATAATTGCTCAAGCACCCACTGACCTTATGTAGTAGGCTTGCTGTGTCCTTGGCATGCCCAATCGGCTTCTATCTTCAACTTGTTCCGTTAAAGGGTAACTCCACTTTCGTGCGGGGGGGGGGGGGGGAATGGCAAAGAACAAATAATAATTCCTTCAGCCGCTGTCATTTTCTATAAATGCAATATGGCTACCTGGAGTTGTTCTGTACACCAGAATGTGTACTGTCCCTCCCCAGAAACATAATTTACTTTTGATAAAGTGTGGACATGTTGGCTAGATGATGACACCACAGCAAGTGATGAAGTTAGAAATTAAATGAACCCAGATATTCTTCTATTTAAGCACCCTGCTAACACCAGCTTGAGCACAGATCCCCCTGAACTGGAACCTCTCCCCACATTGGGGTAGTAGTTTAGCTGTTCATGTTAAGTTGTACATTGTATTAATTTTACAGCACGTTGCTGTGACACTAGAATTGCCCCTGCGTGGGCAATTAATGTTTGGCCCCTGCGTGGGCTAGTTTTGTTTTTGAATGTAAATGAAAACCCAATAAAGATTTAAAAAAAAAAAAAAAACACATAATTTCCTACTTGTGTGATTGGCTCACCAATTTTCCCAGAAGTCTACACTAAGATACAAGTCAGATTTCAGGCATCCCCTGCAACAAAATTTCATTTTTGGTGAGATGTTTCCAATAGGAAAACATCTAAAGGGTTGCCGGCCCAGCAGCTTTCCTCATTAGTGCCCTGAAGCTGCTTTATGAAACCATATATATATAGAAAAAGAGGGGCACATGGGACTTTAAATGAAGCAAGTCAATTGAAAAAGAATATATAAATGATAGACACATGCGAGTAGGTAAATTGGTTGGGTTTAATTTAAGGTCAAAGACCCCCAAAAGGGTGGTCCATCGTTTTGAAGCATGCAGTGGTGTAAATGCATGTATGATCGAGGTAAGAACATATATTGTACTCATAATCAAAGAATATGCATGCAAACAAATCAATGGACATATATAGATGCAGTTCATAATAGAAGTGCATAAATTAAAAATTGCCAATCAGAAGAACGAAATCGCATGAACACATGCGAGTAGGTAAACTGATTTGGATTTAATTTAAGGTCACTGACCCCAAAGGGTGGTCCATGGTTTTGAAGCATGCAGTGATGTAAATGCATGTATAGTCGAGGTAGGAGCAATAATGTGAATCATAATCATCAGAAAATCTGCATGCAGACAAATCAATGGACATACATAGATGCAATTCATAATAGAGATGCATAAATTAAAATTAAAAATTGCCACTCAGAGTGACGAAATCGCATGAGGGGAGTCAAAACTCAATGGAACAAGGTTAATAGTATTTGGCAAAATGGAACCTAGCTAAAGTGACAGAAATCTGTGGCATGCTTCCATCCCGAGTTAATGTATATGGGGAAAGAGGGGCCAATGGGACTTTAAATGAAGCATGTCAAATGAAAAATAGATAAATAAATGAAGATAGTGAAACCATGCGAGGGGGTAAACTGATTTGGATTTAATTTAAAGTCACAGACCCCTAGGGGTAGTCCCTAAAGTAAATAACCCCTAGGGGTAGTCCATGATTATAAAGCATACAGTATTGTGAATGCAGATATAATTAGAGAAAGAACATACATTGTAGTCATAATCATCAGAGGATCTAAGTGCAAACAAATCAATGGACATACAGAGATGCAATTCATAATAGAAATACACAAATTAAAAATTGCCAATCAGAGTAACAAAATCGCATGAGATGAGTACAAACTCTACGAAACAAAGTTGATAATATCAGGGATTAAAATAGACTTGATTAAGCATCCTAAGTTTGAAAACCCGACGCGTTTCTTGGCTTCATGCCAGTCATCAGGGGTGGGATGCATGTTTGATGCTAAAAAAGCAAAAGAATATAACAGATATTAAATATATGTGGAATCTCAGCTAAAGAGAAAAGGGTATCAGCTTGATCTGTTTGGTTGGGAAGGTTACTTACAAAATAGCCCAAAGTGGGCAGAACTTCCAGCAGTGGGATCTGTTTTGGCCTAGGATGCAACTGTCTCATCCGGGGTTGAGGCAGGGTTCCGACCAACCCCCAACAGTTGGCATTTGTCAGGGGGCGGGCCAGGGGGAACAAGAGCCAGCCGATCCAGACGCCCTCAACACTGGTCCACTTAGTTTGAAAAATGCATGTGTTGACCCAATCTGAAAAAAATGGGAGTGGAAGGATGAATAAGGGAAAAAAAAAAAAAAAAAAAAAAAAGGGAAGAAGGTTTTGGTGTGTGCCAAAAAGATGAGTGTTGGAATCAAAGTATAATGAATAAATGTGGACTAATTGCTAATGAATGTGTAATGAGCACATGAAGGATCATGAAATGTTAATGTTTATGAAACCACTCCTATTAGACCCACTGAGCACAGAGGCACGGACAAACGTACAGGGATTTCTTCCGAATAACAGAAGGTAGGAATCTGCAACAAAGGTTGTTATAATCCTTGCAGTGTACATAGATCACCCGGCGGGGGGGATGTTTTTTTTTTTGTTTTTTTTCTCAAAAAAAGTGGAGTTACGCTTTTAAGCTTTGAAAATGAAATATCGAAACTGATTGGTAGCCATTCATAGGTGCTTCAGTTTTGATCATCTTCCCTCCGTGTGTTTTTTTTTTTTTTTTTTTTTTTTAATGCCAGTAATGAATGTAATGTCCTTGGCAGTAGTATTTTACCAATGACACCAACTTGCCACATTGGCTTCCTTTCAACCATAGCAATTCACTGCATACCTATATCATGTGTGGGTAAAAAAAAAAAAGGGGGGGGAATGATGCCGCAAAAATCAACTGAGTATCCAGAATTAATTAAAATGGAGGAGCACAAGGAAAATACATGATGTATCTAATAAAATCAGATAAGTCCAAGTCATTAAAATAAGTTCAAAATAATTTTATTAACAACGCTATAGGCAGCAACCTTTGGAGTAGAAGCAAACACTCTGAAATGACAAAGAAAAGAAAGACCAGGTGCGCCAAACTAAGTGCAGTATCTAAAAACACTATTTAATCATTTAAAAAATCAAAGCCAAATGGCTACTCACAATAGTGAAATTAATAATGGGATCCCATTGGCTACCTGTATCACGTGACTTCCAGTCCTCGATGTTTGCATCCCAGGCTGGAACGCACTTCCGGTTCTGGTTTTCGGTATCCGTCTAAAGTGTAGGACGCCAGTACACTGTACCGATGGGTATTCCGGACTTGCACAGAGGATATTACAGTAATACCATCAGCTTACTTGCAAGCAGTCCCGGACCATCTCTGTATCCAGCCCGTTTCTTACAACAGCAGAACAACAGCTCGGACCGCAGAAGCATCTATGCCACTATGGAAACACTTACATGCCTATATTGATTTCACTATTGTGAGTAGCCATTTGGCTTAGATTTTTTTTAAATGATTAAAGAGGTGTGCCCATCAAAAAAAAAAAATGTAAAAGTCAGCAGCTACAAATACTGCAGCTGCTGACTTTTAAGAATTGGACACTTACCTGTCCCAGGGTCCAGCGATGCGGGGGAACGATGCCCCCCTCCCTCGTTTCCCGCTCACGGCGCCGGCATCCTTACTGTGGGCACCCGGCTGTGGCTTCACAGCCAGGGAACCCACTGCGCATGCGCGAGCGGCGCCTCACATCGTGATACGCCGCACAGTCATCTGGGACCTGTCGCGTGTCCCAGATGACTGACTGCCGAGGGGAAGTGAAGTTTCTAGCCCGGGCTGAGGAAAAGGCAGATTTCGTGGGACAACCTAGCAACAGGGAGAAATAGGTAAGTGAATTTTTTTTTTTATCCAATTTTTTATTTTTTTTTGTCAGATTTTATGCAAATACACATGATGTTGTAATTTTGGTGGAAACACCACTTTAAATAGTGTTTTTAGATACTGCACTTAGTTTGGCACACCAGGTCTGTCTTTTCTATGTGTGGGTAATAAGCATAGAAAAATTTAAAACTTTAAAGGAGAGTTGTAAATCAAACCGTTTTTAAATAAAAATATGTTGCATAGGAGTTTTAGCCTGAAAAAGGATGTAAAACCCTAAAAACTTTCTGCCTTTTGTTTTCTGGACACTTATCCATTACACCAATGCAATTTTATCAGTGGACCCTTCATAAAATGCTAGATTAGAAATATGTCCTTAGTTTCTGGCCAGTGATTTGCAATCTACAGTGCACCTAGTGTACATAACCTGACAGTATATAAGCTTGCTGGTGATTTTTGCCCTGACGGACATTCTTCTCATTCTGCCATTGTGAAGGTTCTGCATCTGATCGGAATGGCATTACAGGAGGAGAACCAGCATCTACAGATTGTCAGTGAGGATAACATTGTCACCTTTACTTTCTCAGAGAAGATCTCAAGTAAGTTAAAAGACCAAAATGTTTTTTTTATTTTTATTCATTGCTCCAAGTGACACTTCTATCCATACCCTACTGGTTATTGCTTTAGGGCTCACTAGCAGTTTCTGAATCGGTTATCCTCATGGGAATCGTACCTGGACCCTGCAATAGCAGGGCCAGCCTGTAATGAGATCTTTGGGCACTGAATTCTGCATTTAGAGCTCACCTTGGCACGTGGTGTGATGAGTGGAGTTACTTGCAGGGTGCTTTCACAGGTTCGCGGTTGTGATGTTTTAGTGCGCCAGGGAGAGACTGGTGCAGATTCAAGCCCCACTGCAGGCACCTTCATCCCTACAGGCCATTGCAGCTATGTCAATTCAGGAGTCTGTTGCTAACTGGACTAACAGAGAATGTGATACTGCTTTTGAGGATCCTGTTCTGCTGTTCTTCACTGCTATTTTGTGTTGATTCCTTAGAGAATGTACTCTGCCAGATCTATAAGATGACACTGCTGTACTACTACTACTACTTACCGAATGTGGTCCTTTCTGTCCACCCAGGCATCTTTTTCTAAGTCAAAGGCAGATCCATCAATCGTCGCAAGTCTTGGAACCCAGAACCTTCCAAGGCTACCTAGAGTCCCACCTCACATCAAAGGGTTGTCCTCACTCTCCATAAATGTGAGAGTCAGATACGAGACCCTCTTTCCTCCCAAATAAAGATAGTTTCTTCCTTTCAACTCGGTGAGGATATTGTCCTTCCCTTTGTCCTGTTCCAAAACATGCCAAGAATATTTCACTCCACAGCCCTGGATGCAGTTAGAGTGGTTGGGGTACACCTAACCACAACACTTTTTTTTAAGAAAGTCCCCTTTTTGTCCTCTCTGGAGGTTTCTTCTGTATGAAGGACTTCTGCTTCCCTCTTCCCCCATTGTTAGATGGCTCAGGCTGCTCATTTCACCATCTGTAGATGTTTTCTTGGGCCTTTGAGAATCAAGCACCAGTTTTGTGGGTTTGCAAGGCTGCCGCTTGTTCTGTTCATAATTTTTCTCAAAGTTTTACTGGGTGGATGTTCAGGCCTCTGCTGATGCAAGCTTTCACATCAAGGTGCTGTCATCTGAGCATTGGGGGGTCTGTTGACCTTTCCTTTTGTGGGCTTATTTGCTGCTCTTTACTACATTATTGTTCGTTCCTCAGTTAATTGCTTAGGGATGTCCCATTGACTATGACTTCCTACCATGTGCTGTAAAATTAAAATAATGGGAAGTACAGTACAGGACACAGGTCCTTCCTTTCTGTCCTCTGTCTTCATTTTGCTTGCTGCAACACTTGAATTCCATGGAGTGGGTTACATGAGTGTGCCCTGGGGGTGTTCTCAGCAAATGTTTTTGCAAGTGTCTAATCACCTGAAGGTAACAGCATATCATACAAAGTTCTGTTCTGTACTGTTCTGCAAGGTATGGAATTTACTGGTAAGTCAAAAATCCATTTATTTCCATTCTATTTTACGTGGATTATTTTCCCTGTTGGCTGACTTTTGATCAAAGTGAGTTTAGTAGGTAATTTGATTGTAAGCTTCTCTGGATGGGAGGTGGTATGAGCTATTTTGTTCCCTGCTAAGCAGTCCATAATATATAATGGCTATATAAATCAGAGTACATTAAAATAGGATGACTTTTATGTTCTTTTCATGCTTTCAGGACCTGGTGAAGGCTCCAACACATCCCCCAGCATACTGGCTTTATTGGAGACGCTGCAGAATGCCGCTCACCTGGAGGTCCACAAGGACATGATCCGCTGGATACTGAAGGTGTTACATTTGGTGTTGTTTTGTTATACAGATCTAGAAAGATACATTTACTTTTAAAAAAATAAACGCAGGTAAAAAAAAAGTGCATTTATTTATTTTTAACTTGAAGCCTGTAAAGCATTGCACCTGCAATCAGTAGATTGCGGATGCCATGCAGATTTGTCAGTGTATCTGTCTGCTCGTACAGACAGGCAGATGCACAATGACAGGAAGAGACCTTGAACTACCATTCTACCAGCGCTCAACATTGAGAACTACAAGCCGACAGCTGTCGGTACTTGTATTTTCCCATTCACAGAACTTTGTGCATGAATGACACGGCCGGGCAGACCCCACCTGGTCACGTTCTTTTCAAACAGTGACAGCGGGCGCCCGGAGAAGATGCCCGATCGATGTCACTGGGTGTGGGAGAGTAGAGAGGAGGAGAGGCTGCAGCTGCTGTAACATCTTCCAAAACGGTGAACTTATCCTTTAAAGCAGAACTGCAGGCACATAGATAAATACACCATTTTACCTGTCAAAGGATTTGTATTCCTATACAGTAAGAGATGACATTTTAACAGCCCTGCTGGAAAGTACAGACAGGTGGAAAGTGTATGTGTGCCGCTCTGACTCATTGAAGAGGGCCATGACTAAGCCCGGGGGGGGGGGGGGCAGAGTGAAACGCGTTGGGGCGTGGCCTGGTTTGAGTCCAGGCTGAGGTTGCCACTCCATTCACCTCTTTAGGACGCTTTAGATGTGCGACTTCCAGGGGCCGTCCCTCTTTTCCCTTGTATGTAACTTGTAAGACTAACCTAATCTGTCCAATTGTATCCTATCTGGCAGACCCTTGCACTACATACTTGGTAGATCTAAAGGCGATTGTACAATCCGATTGTAATGTGTAGTGAGCTGCATGCATTATGTGAAAAGGCTGATGTCTAAAGGATTTCTGTATTGCAGATGTTCAGCACTATTAAGAAGATCAGGGAGAGCTCATCGACCACGCCTGTGTTGGAGACAGCAGGAAGTGGGTTAGAAGAGGTAAGTGTGTACAGGCAATGGTATATAATATTTATAAATGGGTCCATCAGAAATGTATTCATTTATTTTGGTATCTGTGTTGGGAAATGTAATACTGTATAGGTAGAACAATGAAACTTGGAAACTCTAATCCCAGCAGTTTTTCACTAATCTCTACTATATAGACAACTATAAAGTGTAAAATGTATTGGCAGTGATACAAAAAAGACGGCACTTGCTCCCATCTATAGCTGGCTATCGCAGTAAGAAGCATTGGAAGGCTAACGGGTACAAACAAGGCCAAGGAAAAATCCAAGGGAAAAACCAAGCTTAACTTATCACCAGCCCGCAGACAACCAAATAACCTGTCTAACATTATGCGTTAAAAGCAGGGGTTTAGTCTGCACACATTTGCAAATGCAAAAAAAGAGCCTGAAAACAGAAATGCAGCCACCACATTTAAAGTAGAACTACAGGCAAAACTTTTTTTTTTTGTCATTTTTGGATAGAGTAAGGGAGGATTATTACCCTGTCAGTTATATATTTTGTGCCCTCTGTGTCCCATTGGGGAGATTTACCTTCACTTTGTGTCTTAGCCAAAACAGAAAGTGAGAGGAAATCCCTGAAAATCAAAGATCTTCATGCTAAACCCCCCCTTTTTTTTTAAACTCCCATTTACCTGTTTTGCAAGTCCTGCACATTTAAGTTACTCACCTGATCAGTAAATTGTGCACCACACAAAAATTTGTTAATTCCTAATGGCGACCTCATGCAACTAGCAATTGCACACGCATTGACGCCTGCCAAAATGCTTGGTACCGCAGTAACATGCGTTTAAGTGTGGGGCCATCCTTAAAACCTTGGCGGCACCTTTTTTGTGCATGGAAATTAATGGGCTGCCCTAAACTCTACGCACTTCCTGGTGTGAATGAGCCCTAAAGTTTTTTTTTTTTAAAGAAATTGTGTTTTTAGTTTCAATATTTCTTTAAATAAAAATTGAAATGGATATTATTTTGTTTTAGTGTGCTCATTGCCATAGGGCTTAGTAAACGGATGTATTTAATTTTTCATCTACTGTGCAGTTCTCCGAAAAGTAGCACTCCAGAATCTCAAGGTTGCTCCCTAGCTACAGTGGATAAAACAAGATATTTTCAAAACTCTATGAAGATTTTTTTTTATTGGAGGGTACAAAAAAAACTGTTTTAAGCCCCCCTGTACTAATGAATGCAGATCTTCATGTTCATACCCATGAGTATTTTCACATTCATTCTGTTCCCCAAGTACCTATACATAGGAAATAATACGGCTAGGTTCACACTTTGTGTATGCAACGAGCACAAGCTGATTTCCACGTGTTCCCATGTGTCATGTGTAGGGCAGTCCATTAATTTCAATAGGTTGCCCTACATGAGAAATTAAAATTCACGTGTTAGCAGATGCGTGGGAGTGCCATTTAACAATTAGTTTCTATGTGTGAGAGTGCGATTTTTGCATGCGTTCCCAACATGCGCAAAGTGTGAACCTCGTCTGACACAGTTTGAAAATTATCTTATGCCGAAATCTGCATGTCTTGTTTTATGTAGTTCTTCCTTATTTAGACGTTGTGCCTTGATGGTGTGTTTCACTTTTCTGTCAATTTTAATAAAAATCTTTTTAAAACTTGGTGAAAACCTAGAAAAGACTAATTAAAAACTCGATAATATTGCAGGCTTGTCCTGTCTTAGCATTTGTAAGAACAGAAGAAATTTTAAATGGATCTATTACATTTGACATTTGTTAGATTATAATATGTTCTAGGCAGTTAAGTTTTCTGCATGTGCCACAAAAAATAACATGCTACATTGTGCATTGCAGAGCACGCGTGATAAAGACAAAGCGGAGCGGAAAAGGAAGGCAGAGATTGCCCGCCTCCGGAAGGAGAAGATCATGGCACAGATGTCCGAAATGCAGAGGCACTTCATTGATGAGAACAGGGAGCTTTTCCAGCAGTCGTTAGATGAACTCAGCGTGTCGGCATCCACATCCCATGATCACAGGTGAGATCAGCACCTTCTCACAGGGTGCCTGTTATATACTCCTAGTCTGTGAATGAGGAGAGGACTGGGGCTATTCACTGTATACATAGCCTTCCATTTTTTTACTGCTGGATCTGGTGTTCAGGTGTTATGTGGTAAAAGAAAACAGAAAAAACATCAGACACTTAATTCAAACCTTGCATTGGCGGTTTACAGTCTAGCTATGAGTAAGCGCTATATTTAGCGTGAAACGCGTCAGCTGTGTGCCCCCCCTTCCCTGTTTTTGCTGTGTTTTTGGACTTTGATGTGATTCCTGTTTTTAAATAAATCCATTTGATTTTTCATCTTCGTCTGGTGTGCGGCTGTCCAGAGTTCCCCTTGTTACTTTCTAACTACCTTGTTATTAGCCTGCACCTGGAGCTCCACACTAGGAGTAGAAGCATTCGCCTTGAAGGATCCCTCTGGAGCGGTGGTCATCTCTCTCCCTATTGGCGCTCATGTAATATGACTTCCCTCACACTCATCCCAACTTTAAGAGGCGGATCCTAATTTACAGTGACCTCATTTGAGGGAAGCCACACTGCTTACCCACTTACCCACTGGGCACTTAAACCCCCTTCCTAACCAGACCAATTTTCAGCTTTCGGTGCTCTCACACTTTGAATGACAATTATTCATGCAACACTGTACCCCAATTAATTTTTTGTCCTTTTTTTTCACACAAATAGAGCTTTCTTTTGGTGGTATTTAATCACCTCTGGGTTTTTCTATTTTTTGCGCTATAAATAAAAAAAGACTGAAGATTCGGTAAAAAAAAAGACCCGGTGTCTTGCCGAGTTGGTTCCCCTGGCGGATTGGTTCCTCTGTGTACTGCGCAGGCGCAGTACGAACGACTAGCCATCTTCCGGAAATGTCCGAACCTAAACAGATGCAGTGAAGTGTACACCGCACAGCTCATTTTGTTTGTGTAAAAAAAAAAGTAAGTTTAAAAAAATACACTCCGAATTCAAAATAAAAACCCCGCAGATAGCACTGTAAAAACACAGCTTTTATATTCTCTCCTCTATATCCACAGCTGAACGATTTGTTTTTCTTTTTCCTTTGCCCCTTGCTTACAGTTATAATAGATACGCCCCTTAGTTAGACTTCCCCGCCATCGTCTCGTACACCGACTGCGCGTGCGCGGTGTACACTTCCCTCGCATCTATTTAGCTTCGGTAATTTTCGGAATTTCGCCGCGCATGCGCAGTACGGATCTACACCAATCCGCCGAGGGGAACCATATCGGCAGAACACCGGCAGTCACGGGTATTCCCGAGTGCGCGCCCCAGGGGGCGCATGGGAGCAAGATTCTGGGAGGGCATCCCACTTAGGTCCACCCAGAATAAGCCAACCGCGATGTAGCCGTCTTTCGGCTATGGCCCGGTCGGCATGTGGTTAAAGGTGCCATGTATCATGTTATCCTAATCTAGTCACTGAGAGCATTAAATACATTGAAATCAAGCTTAACTAAGTGCCCCCTCTTTCCTCTGGTTGGCACATGGACATTGATACACCAGAGTTGGCTAATGGCCAGACAAAGATGCCTCATGTAAATGCACTCTGTCAGATAACTAGTGTTTTTTTCCTTTCTTGCTCACCCTCCAGATTTTTAATCTAAGGACACGCTGACTTTGCTTTACTTCATTGTTCTGGAACAAAGACTTGACGCAAGTGAGTAAGTCTCCGCTCACACTGAATCTGACTTTGAAATCGTGCTTCACTTGAAGCCGCATGATTTCAAAGTCGCATGTCAGTGCGACTTGGAAGACATCTGTTTAACTTCATGCACAGATGTCTATGCAAGTCACCCCTGAACTTGAAAAAAGTAGTGCAGGAACTACTTTCAAAATCGGCGCAACTCCGGTTTGATCGCTTCCATTGCAGACAATAAGGTGCGACTTGTCATGGGATTTGAAACAAATCGCATGAGAAGTCGCACCGGGGTGATCAGGTACTAGGCCAGCCAGCAAACTGCCATTCTCAAAAAGAAGTCGGAAATGGCGCCTCCTGTATTTCTGTCATAAGTTTACTAAAAACATTTATGGAAACATTAGTAAAGTACTTGCATAACTATTAGGCCCCTTTCACATGGGGCAGATCTGTTTTGACAGACTCCACTTGCTCTGCGGGCTTCACTTGACGCCACTTGCTCAGCTGAGCAGGCGGATGATGGGTCCGTCTCCGCTCACTGTGCTGAGATGGATCTGTGAGAGTCTCGCTTTGCTCTTTGGGGAGATTGGATGAAAACGGACTGCCTGTTTGTTTTCATCCGATCCGCCAGACGGATGGAAAATAGGGGGAACCATCTGTCTGGATTTGGCGGATCGGATTGGATAGCGGCCGATGTCAGCGGACATGTCAGCGCTGACATCCGTCACTCCATAGAGGTGAATGGAGGGTATGATCAGGTCTGCCTGAAAAACAGACAAGCGGAAATGATCGGACCGCCCGTGTGAAAGGGGCCTTAAAGTGATATTTAATGTCTTGTTTGTTTTTGTTTAAAAATAACAAACATGTTATACTTACCTGCTCTGTGCAATGGTTTTGTACAGAGCAGCTTGGGTCCTCCTCTTCTCGGGTCCCATGCTGGCGTACCTGGCCCCTCCCTCCTGCTGAGTGCCCCCACAGCAAGCGGCTTGCTATGGGGGCATTCAAGCCGAGCCGCAGCTGTGTGTGTCCGTTCAGACATAGAGCCCCAGCTCAGTTCCACCCCCCCCCCCCTCCTCGTTTGCTCACTGACTTCGACAGCAGCGGGAGCCAATGACACCCGCTGCTGTCTCAGCCAATGGGGAGGGATAGTCCCTAGACAGCCAAGGCTCTCATTTAACATTGCTGGGTCGAGGCTGGGCTCGGGTAAGATTAAAAAAAAGAGTCTGCGTTTAGAACCACTTTAACTGACCCATAGCCACAAATCTGATTCCAATTAGAAAAATAAATTAAAAATGGAATACTTTTTATTACTTGGTATTTTGAACAGTTGATTTCACACCTTGCTAAGCTATACCCCTAAAAAAAAGAATGATGCGATTTTCTTTTTTTTTTTAAAGTATAGTAGTTTATAGTTTAAAGGGGTTGTGAAGGTTCGTTTTTTTATTTTCTAAATAGGTTCCTTTTAAGCTAGTGCATTGTTGGTTCACTTACCTTTTTTCCTTCGATTTCCCTTCTAAATGTTTTTTTTTTTTCTTTTTTTTCTTTGTTTTCTTTGTCTGAATTTCTCACTTCCTGTTCCTCCTCAGTAAGCTGTTCAGTAAGCTGTTCTGGCTGACTAAACACCGCTCCGATGATGGTGTGAAGTTTACTGAGGAGAAACAGGAAGTGAGAAATTCAGACAAAGAAAAAAAACATTTAGAAGGGAAATCGAAGGAAAAAGTAAGTGAACCAACAATGCACTAGCTAAGGAACCTATTTAGAAAATAAACTAACCTTTACAACCCCTTTTAAAGGTAAATTATACTTGAGCCATTTTAGTTCTCCATCTCAATTAAAGCTTCAACTACAATTGTGAATAATTGGTAAATGGAGGTAAAGATGTGAAAAGGAGCCCTAATGCTCAATCTGCTGGTTGGATAAAAGTCTGCATAATCTACATTTGCAGTATTTCATATTTACCTGAATTAAAAAAAAAATAATTAAAATCTTAATCTTAAATACAAAACCACTAATTGTTCCCTTTAATATTTTATCTTCTCAGCGGACCTGCAATTTTGGACACCAAGCTTGTTGCTCTTGGCCCTCATCAGACCCGCTTCACAGAACAGAGCCAGCTGGTGACCTGCATTCTGTGCCAGGAGGAGCAGGCATTCAGTGTGGATAACAAAGCCATGGTTCTTGCTGCCTTCATTCAAAGATCAACAGTCTTCTCAAAGAACAGGGCAAAGATTATTCAAGATCCAGGTGAGCGGCTTTATTTGAACGGTGTGCTGCCAGTATCTTAATATATTTCTGGAATATAACTTTTACTCTATAACTTATAACATAATTAGCCTTTCCCTTGAATACGACGCAAACAGGGATACGTCTGCTCCCCTCCAGGTCTAAGCTACTCAGACAAGGAGCAAAGACTTTGGTTTCTTGGATACTATATGCCATTGACCTATGTTTTCTAGTGAGGGTTTGGGTAGGCCAATCTTATTTGCTTGCTGCTACCTTTTGGACTAACAATTGAGGGATTTACCTGCATTGGCTCCTGCTGCAAAATTGGATAACCAGCAATGGGATACGCTGTTCAAGTACCTTTTGCTAGCTTGATTTTTTGAAGTACCAGACTTTGGCCTGATCCTTCCTCCTGCCTAAAGGCCCACTGGATCCTGATCAGTTCTCTGTACTTGACCCCTTTTATATTGTTACCATAATAATTAAGATTTCTCATTCTGAGTCCCGCCATCTCTTGAAAGTATGCATTCATGAACTATCTTCTATCACACTTGGACTTTTGGAAATCCGTTTTAGCATACCAAAGGCATATGACCAACTGGGATGCACAGTACCCAGTAACGGAGCCAAAGACGCACACTACCCTTTTCCAATGCGTACCATGGCTGCCCTGGGGCTGTGTGAACCGGCTCCATCGAGAGCTGGTCACACTCTCCTATCATGCGAATTGGATGCTGGGAAACCCTCATCCAATTCGCATCAGTGTGAACCCAGCCTTAAGGTACTAGTGAAGGCACAACTGGAAAGACTAGTTCTCTTGAGAGAGAGAGGAGACAATCTTGACAATACATACTTTTGCCCATATAATCACATTTTAATATAATATTGGTATACATTGCCTAATAAAATATATATTTGTAGGTAATGTAATTTTTTTTCACTGCCCACCATCCTTTGCCCCAAGTGACTAATTCCTAAATGCTGACTTTCAGAAAGTCATGGATCGGGGTAATGAGTAGCTCCGTGAAGGTTAGATGATGTGCAAATTGGCGCTTTCTTTACACCAACTGTAATACTTTGGTTAGTTGGCCCTAATAATAGGATCACCTTAATATAAATATAATACTAAACCCAGCATTTAAAACAAACCTAACCCTAATACTATAAAGAAAATATCAAAGCAAACCTAAAACTGTCATTCTGATAATACTGACAATATAATATCAGAGATTTTGCTCAAAGCCAACCACATACAAAACTCTGTGAGACTGACTCGGAACTGAAATTCTATCAATGAAAGCTATTAATTTGAGAAAACAATTGGTTTATCATTCTAGCATTGTAGACTTCACTCGTGTATGGTACTGATGTACCATTTTACTTGCAGTAAGTTTGTTTCATTTGCTGTCTCTGCAGAAAACTACGATCCTTTAATCATGCATCCAGACTTGGCATGTGGAACGCACACAGGAAGTTGTGGGCATATTATGCACGCACACTGCTGGCAGAGGTAATTTTTACATTATTTTTATGACCGTACTACATTTTCTGTAAATGTGATGAGTAAAAGCAACCAAATCAGTGCATATTTATCTAACCCTCCAGGGTAGAAACCTACTGAGAAGGATCAGCTTCATAGCTCCAGAATTAAAGGCTCAGTTCACCTTTGGAACATATTTCATGTTCAGCTTGTATTTAGAGTTGAACATGTAAAAGTTTCAGCTCCTGCCTCCTCTCCCCCCACCCTTTTGACCTCAGGATTTCTATCACAATTTAAAAACAGCAGCTCACATGGCAGCGTTATTCATTCACAGAGTTCTGGGAATGAACTAAAAGTACCCCAACGGCTTGCCGTTTTCAATGAATCATGTAGTGCATTGATTCTTCTTCAATTCAGTAACTGCCTGCCCATATCAGAGGTATGTGTACTAAGAGTCGGCAGGATCCTGGCATTGCACCTGCAATCTGCTTATCGCAGGTGCAATGCTTTACAGGCTCTAGTAAAAAAATATAAAAAATATGATGTGCATTTTTTATTTTTATTTTTAATAAGAGGTGAACTTATTCTTTAACATGCAGCACAGGAGTCAAGAAAAAGGGCAGCATCCTTCTGAGCCTTTTTTTGGTGTTTTGGTTTAATATACAAAACTAATGATTGCCTTTTGGTTAGTACGCCACTGGGTTACTTTAAGGTAGTTACTCGTAGACAGTTTGATGTATTGATTCGGCACTGCGTCGCTTTAACTGACAATTGCGCGGTCGTGCGACATGGCTCCAAAACAAAATTGGCGTCCTTTTTTTCCCCACAAATAGAGCTTTCTTTTGGTGGTATTTAATCGCCCCTGCGGTTTTTATTTTTTGCGCTATAAACAAAAATAGAGCGACAATTTTGAAAACAATGCAATATTTTTTGCTTTTTGCTATAATAAATATCCCCGAAAAATATATAAAAAAAAAATTTTTTTCCTCAGTTTAGGCCGATATGTATTCTTCTACATATTTTTGGTAAAAAAAATCGCAATTAGCGATTATTGATTGGTTTGCGCAAAAGTTATAGCGTTTACAAAATAGGCGGTAGTTTTATAGCATTTTTATTATTTTTTTTTTACTAGTAATGGTGGCGATCAGCGATTTTTATTGTTACTGCGACATTATGGCGGACACATCGGACATTTTTGACACATTTTTGGGACCATTGTCATTTATACAGCAATCAATGCTATTTAAATGCATTGATTCCTGTATAAATGACAGTTGTAGTGAAAGAGTTAACCTCTAGGGGGGGAGGGGTTATGGGCTGTGACGTGTGTTGTGTTTTTTTTACATTAGGGGGCGGGGCTGACATCTGACGTCATTGATCGGCTTTCCCGATGACCGGGAACAGCCAATCAATGACAGGAAGAGTAGGAAGCGCAGGGAGAGGTTTGTTTACACATACCTCTCCCCGTTCTTCAGCTCCGTGACCCGATCGCAGGACACCAGCGGCGATCGGGTCCGCTGGTCCGGCGGCCGTGGTCACGGAGCTCCCGACCGGGTCACGAGCGCGCCGCTGGCGGCGCGCACGCGACCCACGGGCAGGCATTTAAAGGATCACGTACAGGTACGTGATTCTGCCTGCCCGTGCCATTCTGCTGACGTATATATGCAGTGGGCGGTTGGGAAGCGGTTAATGATTAGATAAACTGGTAAAGGCAACCCAGTTTTCCCCATTACTGCCTTGTAAGCCACCTAGTATGAAGTGATGGATCACTGCCGTTACTACTAAAGAAAATGTAAAAAGTTCCAGTGTGTCTATATACCATGTTTTGTAGACGCTATAAGTTTTGCACAAACCAATTAATACACGATTATTGGGTTTTTGTTTACCAAAGACAAGTAGCAGAATACATGCTACATTGATGAAGAAATTCTTTTTATTGGGTATGAAAAGAAGAGAAGAAACAAGTTGGGACTTTATATGAGGACATTAGAATGTACCTCCATCCCCAACATTTGGATATATAAGAAAAAAGGTTTGGGGCTTTATGTGAAGCAAGCAGCCAGGGTGGCAACACAACATAATACTAATGATAATGTCTGGTGGATAAACCACATTGTGAACATATATCTTGCATAATATCAGAATACATACAATATAATATAGTAAAACAAGGAAACTTTAATTCCATAACAGTACATAGTAGCAAAGTAACATAGTGGCATAATATAATCACAATGGTAAAATAATGAAAACACCAGACTCATAGTTGCGTGTCTCCACAGTAACAACATGATAAAAATTGGTAGAGTCCAAAAGAGCATATTATAGATAATGTATAAAAATAGTATCCTATAGTAATACTATTTTTATACATTATCTATAATATGCTCTTTCAGGCATTTTCAGTCATTCCCTGCAACAAAACTGTAATTTTTGGTGAGATAATCCCACTAGGAACACGTCTAATGGGACGCAGTCCCTGTAGGTTTCCTCAGTGCCCTGCAGCTGCTGATTGATAATTATGAAACCACTCCCATTAGATTCACTTTCCCACACGGACACAGACAAACACACAGGGATTTCTTCAGAATATTAAAAGGTAGGAATCTGCAACAAAGTTTTTTTTAAAATCCTTGCAATGTACTAGGGCTGCAACTAACCATTATTTTCATAATCGATTAGTTGGCCGATTATTTCGATTAATTGAATAATTGGTTATTAACCATAAAAAAAGTGTAATTTAGTTAATATGTAAAGTTTTTAAAAAAAGGCAATTTATTCTTAAATATCTCTATGCATTGGTAAATATAAATAACCAACTATATGGTTAGGGAGCAAAATATCTAATCCACTTTGATAATAACAGACAGAAGAGATATACTGTATATACTAAGTCCCTGACCCTTTCCAAATACGCAGCGGCTGAAAAAAGCATAGATGTGAACGTGTCCCATAGGAAACCCATGTAAATGAACTTTAGTGCGTTTCTGAAAAAAGCACCGAAAAACACATAGTTGTGAACCAGATCTAAGACGTTTAGTAACATAATGGGGGTTAAAAAAACTAAAATTAGCCCTTTATAGTACAAAAAAAAGCAGATAATCACTACTGTAAGGGGTTAATTTTTCATTTCAGTAAGGGGTTAATTTTTTTACTGTAGAACTGTGACATTAATAATTACAGTAGTGATTATTTGCTCTTTTGTAGTATAAAGGGCTCATTTTAGTTTCTTTTTAACCCCATTATGTTACTGCCCGATTAATCGATTATGAAAATAGTAATCGATTAATTTCATAATCGATTAGTTGTTTATTAATCGATTAGTTATTTCAGCCCTACAATGTACATAGATCACCTGGGGGGGGGGGGGGGGGGTCATTTATTTATTTATTTTTCAACAAAAGTGAAGTTGCTCTTTAGGCACCTTTCACGCATACGGACCATTCAGATCCCCCTGTCAGTTTTTCAGGCGGACCTGAACGGACGCTCCGTTCTGATCTGCTAAATGTAAACCCTATTTTCCATCTGTCTATCGGATCAGATGAAACCAGACAGGCGGTCCGTTTTCATCTGATCCCCCATAGAGGAGAGCGGGGCTCTGACATATCTGTACCTGCACAGTGAGCAGAAACGGACCTGTCATCTGCCTGCTCAGCTGGGATCAACAGATCGATCCCCCGAAGAGCAAAGCGGAGTCCGTCAAAACGGACATGTGTGAAAGAGCCCTTAAAGTGATACTAAAGTCTCGTTTTTTTTTGTTTTTTTTTTAAAACCATGTTATACTTACCTGCCCTGTGCAGTGTATTTGCACAGAGCAGCCTGGATCTTCTTCTCGGCTCTGGCTTACTGGCTTCTCCCTCCTGAGTGCCCCCCCCCCCCCCCCAGCAAGCAGCTTGCTATGGGGCACACGAGCCGAGCCACAGCTCCCTGTGTCCATTCAGACGCCAAGACGTGGCCCTGCCCCCTTTCTCTCCCCATTGGCTGACCGACTTTGACAGCAGTGGGAGCCAATGGTGCCGTGCTACTGTATCAGCCAATATGGAAGAGAGTCCCAGGCAGCCGAGACACTCCTACAACATCGCTGGGTCTAGACGAGGCTCAGGTAAGTATTAGGGGGGCTGCTGCACACAGAAGGCTTATTGTCTTAATGCATAGAATGCATTAAGATGAAAAACCTTCTGACTTTATAATCACTTTAGGTCTGTTGCCCAATTTCTCAGAGGAGGAATAGTGCATCCATATGTACTAAAGGGTGGTGAATTTTTCCCACTTATCCAACTCTCTGGTTTGCATCTTCTTCATAAGCCTGAAGATGGTTTTAGAACTGTGACTGTTCATCTTTCTGTTATCAGTCAGTAGTAGGTATAGCATTATAGGATACATGGCCTTTCTACTACAGAATAGACACTTGAATGATGGTTTCCCTAGACATGTAACCTCTAATAGGAAAAAGATGATCCATATTTTGATTACCATGGAAGGCAGATTAGAATAGCACTGGAAGAATCCTATTTGACCTTTCATATCCGTGTATTTGCAGGTATTTTGATGCCGTACAGATGAAGGAGCAACGCAGACAGCAAAGATTGCGGGTCCACACAAGCTACGATGTGGAGAATGGAGAGTTCCTATGTCCGCTGTGTGAATGTTTAAGCAACACAGTTATCCCGATGCTTCCACCACCCAGGAGCTTGTATCACAGGTGAGATTTTTAACAAGCTGCGTCAGGCCAAATGTTGGGGCTTAAAGTGGATGTAAACCTATTTGATGAAATTTGAGCTGGGCCCATATATCAGCAGTGTTTTCTTATCTCTTCAAGAGTGCAGTAGCTTTCTCCTGCTCAGTAGCTCTGTTATCAGCCTGATAACTGCTGACAAGTTCTCTGAGATGGCAGCCTGAAGTTTGTATGTAGGGGAAGTTGCTATAAATAGATTAGCAGACAGCTTGCCCTCTCACAGGAGAGCTCTGCACATTCCTTCCTTTGCCAATGTGTAGTGGGGTGTGCACCTTTCCTCCAATCAGCTGTCTTGGCTGTATGCCAGTAACCCACTCCCAGTGCTGACCAGGAAGAGAAAATCTGTAACACTAAGAGCACCTTCTAAAGGTTTTATAAAGGTGAAGACAGCAGATATACATTAAAAACTTATGTAGGGAGATTTGTTTCATATCTGTGTATCATCTAAAGCTGTTCACTTCACTGGGTATATGTGAGGGTTTACATCTAAGGATGGCCCCAGGCTTGTTCGCACACTCCACGTGCAGAGGCCGACAGGAAGTCGGCACGGCACGGCGCTGCGCTAATCACAGGCAGTGAGACATTTCCCGATCTCTGCAGCCGCACATCGGGAAAATGTCTCACTGCCTGTGATTAGCGTAGCGCCGCGCCGACATCCACTTTAAAGTATAACTAAAGACAAACCTTTTTTGGACATGTGGAGAGGGATTAGAACACCTATTACAGTATCTCACAAAAGTGAGTACACCCCTCACATTTTTTGTAAATATTTTATAATATCTTTTTATGTGACAACACTGAAAAAATTACACTTTGCTGCAATGTAAAGTAGTGAGTGTACAGCTTGTATAACATTGGAATTTCCTGTCCCCTCAAAATAACTCAACACACACAGTCATTCATGTCTAAACCGCTGGCAACAAAAGTGAGTACACCCCTAAGTGAAAATGTCCAAATGGGGCCCAATTAGCCATTTTCCCTCCCCGGTGTCATGTGACTCGTTAGTGTTACAAGGTCTCAGGTGTGAAGTGGGAGCAGGTGTGTTAAATTTGGCGTTATCACTCTCACTGGTCACTGGAAGTTCAACATGGAACCTCATGGCAAAGAACTCTCTGAGGATCTGAAAAAAAGAATTGTTGCTCTACATAAAGATGGCCTAGGCTATAAGAAGATTGCCAAGACCCTGAAACTGAGCTGCAGCATGGTGGCCAAGACCATACAACAGTTTAACAGGACAGGTTCCACTCAGAACAGACCTCTCCATGGTCGACCAAAGAAGTTGAGTGCACGTGCTCGGCGTCATATCCAGAGGTTGTCTTTGGGAAATAGACGTATGAGTGCTGCCAGCATTGCTGCATAGATTGAAGGGGTGGGGGTCAGTGCCTGTCAGTGCTCAGACCATACACCGCACACTGCATCAAATTGGTCTGCATGGCTGTCATCCCAGAAGGAAGCCTCTTCTAAAGATGATGCACAAGAAAGCCAGCAAACAGTTTGCTGAAGACAAGCAGACTAAGGACATGGATTATTGGAACCATGTCCTGTGGTCTGATGAGACCAAGATAAACTTATTTGGTTCAGATGATGTCAAGCGTGTGTGGCGGCAACCAGGTGAGGAGTACAAAGACAAGTGTGTCTCGCCTACAGTCAAGCATGGTGGTGGGAGTGTCATGGTCTGGGGCTGCATGAGTGCTGCCGGCATGAATGCCAACATGTACTGTGGCATACTGAAGCAGAGCATGATCCTCTCCCTTCGTAGACTGGGCCACAGGGCAGTATTCTAACACAACGAACCAAAACACACCTCCAAGACGACCACTGCCTTGCTAAAGAAGCTGAGGGTAAAGGTGATGGACTGGCCAAACATGTCTCCAGACCTAAACCCTATTGAGCATCTGTTGGGCATCCTCAAACGGAAGGTGGAGGAGCGCATGGTCTCTAACATCCACCAGCTCTTTGATGTCGTCATGGAGGAGTGGAAGAGGACTCCAGTGGCAACCTGTGAAGCTCTGGTGAACTCCATGCCCAAGAAAGTTAAGGCAGTGCTGGAAAATAATGGTGGCCACACAACATATTGACACTTTGGGCCCAATTTGGACATTTAGACTTAGGGGTGTACTCACTTTTGTTGCCAACCATTAATGTCTAAACTGCTATGTGTTGAGTAATTTATGATGGGGCAGCAAATTTACAATGTTAGACATTGTAGTAAAGTGTAATTTCTTCAGTGTTGTCACATAAAAATATATAAAATATTTACAAAAATGTGAGGGGTGTACTCACTTTTGTGAGATACTGGTAGGTTTTTATTGCTGTCTGGGGCCCCTTTTAAGGAGACTCGCCCTCTCTATTTGTCCTGTTTACCATCATCATTGAAAGTGAAAGTAGAACAAAATCACAAATTTTGAGTTGTCCCCAGAAAAGTCATAGAGTGGAAATCTTCCAAAGGGGACACTAATTCTGGTGAGCTGGGGGTCCCCAAGGAATTCCCTTAATTTCCTCACACTTCCTGTTTGGCAATGGGTCAGGAAGTAAAGAGAAATCTTCCCAATGGGACACAGATGGCAAAAAAAAAAAAAAAAAAAAATCTGGCAGGGGTATAACACTATAGTTCCACTTTACAATGAGACTCCAGGCAACTGAAATGCATAAATGTGCATTGTTTTACTTGACAAAATTATTCGGATTCATTCTGCAACTTTCTAAGTGCTTTGTTCCCTCCAGCCTACTCGGGCCCCGCTCAACCCTGAGCGTTTCTTAGCTCAGAGCTCCAAACTACCATGGCCGTTCTAATATTTATGTCCGTTCACCCCTGAGTGTAGTCTATTGTAGCTCCAAAAGGTAATGAGCTTCAAGTGTTTTTGGCCCCAGTGGGGTTTATTTGAGGCACCTAAAAACACACATACCACAAGGTTTTCTTTTCCTCCTATTAACCAGCTTTCTATTCGCTAAAAAAAAAAAAATGCTCAAGCTTGCAAAAAGGCCTTTACAGACATTAAAAAGCCTGCAAAACTACCAAAGGCACTCGGCTAAAATGTGAATGCACCCTGATTGCTCTACTAATGAACTGGGACAGACACCTTACGGCTATTATTCCCAGTGCCTGAAACATGTTAGTATGATGGAATTATTTTGATCCTAATTATTTCCAACCTCTTGAACAGTGAACTATAGGAAGATAATCATTTTCAGGTCTTTTTATTTGTAGGAGTATTTATTAACCACTTGACCACTGGGCACTTAAACCCCCTTCCTAACCAGACCAATTTTCAGCTTTCGGTGCTCTCACACTTTGAATGACAATTACTCAGTCATGAAACACTGTACCCAAATGAATTTTGTGTCCTTTTTTTCACACAAATAGAGCTTTCTTTTGGTGGTATTTAATCACCGCTGGGTTTTTTAATTTTTGCGCTATAAATCAAAATATACAGAAAATTCGGTAAAAAAATAAAATAAAAATTCTTTGTTTCTATTAAAATTTATTGGCAGAGTATTGGCAGAGTATTGGCAGAGTATTGGCAGAGTATTGGCAGAGTATTGGCAGAGTATTGGCAGAGTAGCTGTCAATGACCAGCGCTGTGGGCACTACACATCCAGCCCACAGCGTTGGTCCCATCTCTCCTCCCCCCCCCCCCCCCCCCCCCCCGCCCCCCCCCCCCCCCCCCCCCCCCCCCCCCCCCCCCCCCTGCACGTTTCTCCCCTCTCACTGTACCGATCGGTACAGAGAGGGGAGGGAGGAACCGGCGTCATGACGTGACGCCGGTTTGTGTACATGTGATCGCTCCGTCATTTGACGGAGCGATCACGTGGTAAATGGCCGCTATATATATATAGTGTGTTCCTATGGGTGAAATAACTTCTGATTTGTTAAGCATCCCTTGTTACTGTTGTACAAGCTTTCTAATAGGTAGGGAATTGGGATGGATCTCTGCAGTCTGGCAGTTTGATCAAGGACATAGTAGATGTTCTTAGTAAGGCATTTATCCCTTTTTATGACCATGTTTTAGAATGATCTGTAACCTTCAAGGCTATTTGACGAGGTCTCCCTTCACTTAAATGCCCATCTGTACCTGGCTGTACTTTGCTGATTTGGAAAGCAGAGATGACAAGACCTATTCTAGCTTTTCCACTGTCTGGGAGGAACTGAATATTCTGACTTGTCATTGCAGTCAGCTGCAGGTCAGATCTACTGATTCAGGTCATTCGCCTTTTACATTCCCACTGCCCCGACAACCAGTCTCTGTAAATTGTCAGCACAGTTGGAATATAACTGAATTCAAGTATTAATGGAGTTTCCGTGAGCCAAACTAAATGGCAAGTTTTTTCCCAAAAACAAATTAGGTGCTGTAATTCTTTTAATTTTTCCTTTTCAGACTAGATTTCTCAGATCAGCCGGACTTGTCAGAATGGATCTCTGTTACCGGGCAGCAGAACAGAGCCCTAAATGAACTAGAAGCAGAAAAAATTAGCACAGGTAAGTGTGGTAAGAATTTTTACATCCACATCCCCTCCCACAGGAGGCAGTCCAGTAAAGCATAGTCTGCGTAAGAGTAAGGTATGTCGGCCACTCGATCCAGTCATTGTTCATTTGACGTGAAGAGGATTTCTTCCATATAGCTGATATTCAAGCCTTTGCTGCATTGAGAAGGTACATAGAGTTCCTTGAGAAAGCATTCATACCCCTTGACATTTCCACATTTTGTCATGGTACAAACAGAATTGTAAATGTATTTATTGGAATTTTATGTGATAGACCAACACAAAGGGGGCACATAATTGTGAAGTGGAAGGAAAATGATAAATGGTTTTCAGACTTTTAAAAAATATCTGAAGTGTGGCATGCATTTGTATTCAACCCGCTTTACTCCGATACCCCTAACTAAAAGCTAGTGGAACCAATTGCCTTCAGAAGTCACCTAATTAGTAAATAGAGTCCCACTGTGTATAATATTATCTCAGTATAAATACAGCTGTTCTGTGAAGCCCTCAGAGGTTGGTTGGATAACCTTAGTGAACAAACGGCATCATGAAGGCCAAGGGAAACACCAGACAGGTCAGGGATAACGTTTTGAAGAAGTTTAAAGCAGGGTTAGGTTATAAAAAAAATATCCCACGTTTTGAACATCTCACGGAGCTCTGTTCAATCCATCGAATGGCAAGAGTATGGCACAACTGCACACCTACCAAGACATGGCCGTTCATCTAAACTGATAGGCTGAGCAAGGAGAGGATTCATCAGGGAAGCAGCCAAGAGGCCTATGGTAGCTCTGGTGGGAGAATCTGTCTACAGGACAACTATTAGTCGCCCACTCCACAAATCTGACCTTTATGGAAGAGTGGCAAGAAAGCCATTGTTGAAAGAAAGGCTTAAGAACTCCAGTTTGCGGTTAGCAAGAAGCCTTGTGGGGGGGCAATGCAAACATGTGGAAGAAGGTGCTCTGGTCAGATGAAACCATTATTGAATTTTTTGGCCTAAAAGCAAAATGCTACGTGTGGCGGAAAACTAACACTGCACATCACCCTGAACACACCATCCCCACCGTGAAACATGGTGGTGGCAACAGCATGTTGTGGGGATGCTTTTCTTCAGCAGGGACAAGGAAGCTGGTCAGAGTTGATGGGAAGATGGATGGAGCCAAATACAGGGCAATCTTAGAAGAAAACCTGTTAGTCTGCAAAAGACTTGAGACTGGAGTGGAGGTTCACCTTCCAGAAGGACAACGGCCATACTGCATACAGCCAGAGCTACAATGGAAATGGTTTAAATCGAAGAATATTCATGTGTTAGAATGGCCCAGTCAAAGTCCAAACCTAAATCCAATTGAGAATCTGTGGCAAAACTTGAAAATTGCTGTTCACAGACACTCTCCATCCAATTTGACAGAGCTTGAGCTATTTTGAAAAGAAGAATGGGCAAAAATGTCACTCTCTAGATGTGCAAAGCTGGTAGAGACTTGCCAAAAAAGACTTGCAGCTGTAATTACAGTGAAAGGTGGTTCTATAAATTATTGACTCAGGGGGGTGAATACAAATGCACTCCACATTTTACACATATTTATTTGTAAAAGGAAGGGGGGTAGTCTTATATGGCGAGTATAGCCCCAAACCTAAGTTTTCACTGTAAAAATAGGGGGTCGTCTTATACACCCAGTCTTATACGCCGGCAAATACGCCGGCATGAGCAGAATGGAGGGTTTTACTCCTGTACTTGATTTAATGCCAGTCCATCACTCATCAACCACCTCCTTCAACATTGCAATGTTACCTTTCCTTTTATTAATGGGTTAGTTAAGGTTTACAAAAAAAGCACTATACAGAATAGCATCACTCTACAATAGGATGGAGCAGCCTTTAAGATGAGTGCCCCATAGCACTATGGGGCTTTTTCCCGAGCGCCGCACATGTGCAGTGCATTCTCCCCGCTGTTGACAAGAATGAACATAGTGGGTACAACTGGAGAGGGAGACTTGAGCATATGCCTTCAGGAAAATGACAATGCTCCTTCCTGAGGCACTTGTCCTATTAGCTGCTGCATCCTAGTAAGAAGTCAGGGCAGAGCCATAAAAAGCATTTCCAGTTTTTCTGGCAGGCTTCTGTCATTGCAAGAATGGCCTACAGGTATGTTCGTTGAAGAGAATCATAGTTTTAAAATCTGATCAGCTTAGGGTGATGCTATTGTGTATAGAGACTGCAGAGAGCGTTTTTTTGTTTTTAAATGAATTACTATTTTAAAGGTTTTAGATATTTTCCTTTCTGTTGATTACAGATGAATCTGAAACTCCTAGACAAGTGAATATTCCTGAAGGGTTGCGGCCTTCCTTCCAGCCAAAGTATGTATATTTTTTGTTTTTACTGTTGTTCTGGGCTTGGTAAATCTTGGCTCATTAACATCTTATGCTAATGGCCATGTTTGATCCACTCTGTCTTAGGAACCCGTACTCTGATAGCATTAAAGAGATGCTGACAACGTTTGGAACAGCAACATACAAGGTGGGACTTAACGTCCATCCCAACGAACAGGACCAACGAGTCTCCATAATGTGCTGGGCCAGCTGTGCATATACGATACAGACTATTGGTAAGGCTAATCCTGTCTGGCTGACGTTGCTTTGTGCATTCACATAGTGGCAAGGTAACTTACATGATGGTTTCTTTTTGCTTTTAGAGCGCATATTGACAGATGAAGAGAGACCTTTATTTGGAAATTTGCCATGTCGACAGGTGAGGATTGCTTTGCAGAAGTACCAAATTAAGTGAATTCTAAAGATTTATGCATAAAAATGATTTGCCTGCAGACTTAAAGCATTTGTTACCCCAAAACTTAATATTCCTGATATGTGGCTGCTGTACCATGTACTTGTATGAGAAAGTATCCTGCCCTCTTTGTATTGCTTCCTTTATGTGAAATCCCTGGTGTTCCTGCTAGTTCCCTTGCTTTCCTATTACAAACTGACCACACTAAGCAGGAGAACACAGTGTGGTCAGTTCTCTAGCTATGCTGGGAACTCTGTGTGCTCTCCTCCAAAGTTCTGACTTGTCCTGAAACCCCGCCAAGCACAGATATTTCCTGGGAAGCTCAGTGTGCTGCTACTTTCCCTCCTCCCCACAGCTCTTATGCAGCTGAGAACAGAGGGAATGTGATCACTTATAAAAAAAGGGAAAAAAGGTATTTATTATGGCTTTTTATATCCATACAAAAATGTTTTGCCTTTCATTTCTTTTTTAAACTGAATGGGTTGTTTTACACGGTGATCGTTTACAATCACTTTAAGCTGGCCATAGATGGTTCGAATCTCGGCTGGTTCTGCAGGGACCGGATGAAATTCGAAACATCTATGGGAAGGCTTATTGTACCAAAGTCGATCCATCGATTTACTTGGGTACAACCAGCATTTTGGATTTTCGTTGTGATTATTGCTAGCAATAATCGGCGTTCTCCCGGCAGGGACGG
This sequence comes from Lithobates sylvaticus, assembly GCA_028564925.1. Taxonomy (NCBI): domain Eukaryota; kingdom Metazoa; phylum Chordata; class Amphibia; order Anura; family Ranidae; genus Lithobates; species Lithobates sylvaticus. The sequence continues at coordinate 53,328,772 of CM053028.1, forward strand.
CTCCCCTCGCAAACTGCTCTCCCCGCCGAGATGACACAATAGCTCCTTGGGACTAATCGAGCAATTTGGTTGCAGGGAAGAAAATCACATCTATGCACTTTAGAAAAACTGCACCAAAAAGGCACCCTTCATTGGAAGTCAATGGAGCATGCAGGATTTTTCAAAGTGCAGCACACCTGCAGTGTGAACAGTTACATAGGATTTAATATGGAATAGTTTTCATGCTCTTTTGTCGCCCTGGCAAAGCGTAGCACAAGCACACGTGTCTCTAAGGGGCCTTATTAGTATCATGGAAGCTGCCCTGGGATATTATGTACAGCAGTTGTTGCTGTGCATGCATGTAGATTGGAAGTGACTTCAAAGACGCTGCAGGAGATAATTGTGCTCATATTCAACAACGGATGAAAAAAATGTTCAAATAAGTATTTTATTTGAAAAAAAAAAAAAAAAAAATGTGCACTGTGCTTTTAGCAAACTATAACTGTCAGTCATTTAGTGTTTACATCTACTTTATAAGGCATTTGCTATTATGTTTGCATAACAAAAAGTTTGCCACCAAACTGAGATGACATAAAAATGGGTAACTATCCTCAATGATGCTCAATCTATACTCAATCTCTGTGATGTTTTGTGGCATTTTCATAATTCGAATATTTTATTTTCAACTTTTAGGATGACTGCTTGAAGTCACTAACCAGGTTTGCAGCAGCGCACTGGACGGTGTGTCCTTTGACGGTGGTACAGAAACACTTCTCACGGCTGTTTAAGTGTAAGTCTCCACCACCTCTTCCTTGTAAGGACTTACTCCCGAATTCCTGGTCTTTTCCTTCTACCCCTGAAGGGGTAGAGGAGGGCTTTATCCTGATCTGTCAATACAACTGAATGGCCAAAAGGGACTGTACCCGGAGACCTCATGTAATGTCTGCCTATTGGTGCTGGATCCCGCAGCCATCAATCATCTAGGTACAGTGTATCCGGTGACCAAGCTGGCATAGTACTCTTGCAGGTCCGGGGGTGTGATCCCCTTGGAGTGGAGTGTTTGCTCGCCAGTACCTCTTGGACAGTCCAACAGAGAAAATATGCTCTACCGCAAATTACCTGGAAGACCTTTGTAATGTAGCAATAATCCAGGAATAGGGCCGAAACGCATTAGCATGTTACTGCTGTATCCTGCCATGTAGCCAATAATAAGTTGATGCATTGGATGTTGCTGTGTAGCCAGCTTCATTATATTAGAGGATTAGTTTTCCATTGAGGAAATTTTTCTTGCTGTTGACCCAACAGTTTTCTCCCTAAATAAGACCCTAATGGTCCTGTTGGGTGAGGTTCCGGTCTTTAAAGTTGAGCTCCAGCTTTACCTTTTGCTCTTGCCCCTTTGTACATACGCCTCTCCTGTACTGAAATTGCTTACTATGATTTCACTGCACACTGTGAGCTTCTTACAATATGCATTAGAAACTACAGAAAGTCAGATAGTGCCTGTCATTTTCTGACTCGAGAATATCCAGTACCATCTAGCTCTTTACTCCCCAGCCTGATCATCCCTAGCTTCTTCTTTTTCATTCATTAAGTTTTACATGTGGGTGTTACCTGGGGCAGTCTGAATGAAAGTGAAGTACAGTGGAACCTCGGATTATGAGCATAATCCGTTCCAGGTGAATGTTCGTAATCCAAAGTACTCGCATATCAAAGCGAGTTTCCCCAATGAAGTCAATAGAAACGAAAATAATTTGTTCCGCATTGACTTCAATGGCATGCAATACCACATGCGGCCAGAGGTAGGTGGGGGGCGCTGGTGAGCCTTGGAAAGGCCATAGGACACTTCGGCTGACCCCGGCAAACCTCGGAAACAGAGTATTTCCGTGTCTTTCGGAGCATTGCCGATCGACTGTAAACGGTGTCGTTAGGCTCTTCTCGGCTCCGGCACCCCCACACCTCAGGCCAAATGCGGTACCGCAGGCCCTATTGGCTTGAATTCTGCTCGTTTTGCGAGACAACACTCGCAAACCGAGTCAGAATTTAAAAAAAAAAAGTTGCTAGTCTTTCAAAATGCTCGTTAACCGCGTTACTCGTAAACCGAGGTTCCACTGTATGCTTACATTTAAAATGGGGTATTATTGAAAACATAAAGGTTTTATATACAGTTTCATTAGCATATTGATAATGGGGAAAGGCTAAACATAAGTGGATCAAACTTCAGCTCTAAAAACGTATTTCTAAAAGTGTTTTGGGAGGGGCGGATATTGTACTTGTATTGTTTAATAAAAAAAAAATCCTAATAAAGACTGCATGGAAGAGAGGCCCTCTCTCTGTTTGGAGTGGCTCTGCAGCTTCTCCAATCTCCTCACAGGGTCTCGGAGTTGGCTACACTTTTCTGCAAGGAACTTTTCCTTGTTTTTCACCAGGATGAGATGGTGGTAAGGCCTCAATCCTCTTTCTATTTTTTTTTCTACACCTGTAAGGCAAAAGGCATAATGGGCTAGTATGCACCGCATACTAGCTCATTATGAAATACTTACCTTAGAACGAGGCGTCGGTATCTCACCTGGTCCACGCTGAGGTAGCTGACGTGTTGCCTCGGCGTGTCTTCCGGGTATCACGGCTCCATCGCTGTGAGTAGCTGGGGCCGCAATGTTGTCACTCCCACGCATGTGCGTGGGAGACTTCTTTCCGGCATCTGCCGGGCTTTCATCCGAGAATCCCCTGTGCGCATGAGCCGCTGCAGTCAGCGGCTCATTGCAGGGGGAATATCTTGGTAAAAAAAAAAAATATCTCCTAAACCTGTACGGTTTAGGAGATATTTTTTTTTTTTACCAAGTTACAATTTTCACTATACAACCACTTTAATCCTAAGGATTCAAAGGAAATGTGCTTCACTCTTTCGGATGTTGTTTGAGCTGTTTGAGTATATCTAAAGTCTATAGGTTCATTATGACAGTCTGATTCCTTGTTTGTTCTGCCTGAGGGTCCTAATAAGGGTCAGGCTCCTTCTCAATTTGCTATTTATAGGTGGAATCCTCTGCTTTTTTTTCTCTGGCCTATGGTATCAAGGGCAAGTTTTCGCCTTTCCCAGTCAAGGCCAATTCCACCAATTGTCAGTTCTTCCTGGACTATTCAGTATCAAGCTTTTGTTGACGTTTGTAAGGCTGCTACCTAGTCTTCCCTTCACACCTGCAGGCGGATTTGTAATGGCGTTTCCCAAGTTCTATTTTTGCAATGTTTCTGCCTTGTTGCTGTGCTTTGGGACATCCCATGTAGTCATAATATGATCTCTGTGTCCTGTGATGGACAGTTCAAAAATATTCTAGTTTCTTGTGTACATAACAGGACACAGAGATCCCTTCCCTCTTGTCTGCTCCCCCGTGCTTGCTAAAAAGGCTTGGCTGAGCTGGGAGGGGTTATGCAAGGTGGTGGGGTCTTTGGGGGGAGACCCTTGCCTCCTTTTGGCCAGTGTCCATTCACTTGAAGGCGACAGCATAACTTAAGTAGTCTCAGACCCCAAAACCATATAATATGAGGTGAAACCTTATGAGTTTCAATTTGTATGCAATCAGGCAGGCCCTTGCACTACATGGTTTTGGTAAATCTAAAGACAAAAATCTGAAGAAAATGGAATACTGTGTATGGAGCCTTAAAACATCAAGACCTCTGTGTCCTGTGATATACTCCAAGAAGGGAGCTTAACAGATGAACCAAAAATCCTAATTAATTTTCTTTTTAAAGTATATCAAAAGAAAAAAAAAATTTCTTTTACAGAGTGGTGCAACAGATCAAAAAACTCACGGATCAGATTGATCCTCGGATCATTTTTTGGATCAGCAAATAATTGAATTTGCAAAAACCTGTGAAAATTCCACCACCATATAGTCCCCACTGTAATATCCACAATCTCCCCACTGTAATATACATCTCCCCCACTGTAATATCCACGTCATCTCCCCCACTGTAATATTGGCTGGGTATCGCCGGGTATTGGCAGGGATGGCTGTGACTGCAATTGTCACAGAGCAGCACTGTGGGCACTACAGATCCAGCCCACTTCGCTGCTGCCATCCGATCTCTCCCCTCCACTGTACAGATCTGTACACAGAGGGGAGAGAGGACATTGTAAACGACCGACGGGTGCACCAAGATGGCAGACGCTCCGGAGCTAGGCCGAAGCCCCGCCCTTTCCTAAGGCTGAGGATCGTGGCGCATGCCGATCCGAATGGGGTGACCGTTCGGATCATGGATCGTGACGATCTGTTGCACCCCTAGTTGTAACCCCTGTCAAGTTTTCTTGCCCTCTGTCACATTGGGGAGATTGCTCTTTAATTCCTGTCCTACAGACACATCTGGCAATTTGAGGAATGGTCGTCTCATAGATACAGGAAGTTCACATTGAAGATTTCCTATTCTGGTGACAGAATTTTGTATTTTCTCTCTTTTAGTCTCAGTCACAATGATCACCAGGAGAAACAAAGATGGGGAATCTCCCCAGATGACAGTTCTAGCTATTTCCCACTAAATCCTAAACAAAAAAAAAATTGTTGGCTTTAGATACACTTCAACAAGTTTTCCCTTTACATTGTACTAGATTTCTGTAGGATAGAATTGGGTAATCTAGAAGTGCTGTATACTGCATATCCATGACATGCTAATAAACATATCTTCTTTATCACAGCAATTGTGCCTCAAGAAGATGAACAGGAGTTACAGAGTATACTTGACATCGACATGTTCCATTTAATGGTAAGAGTATGCATTGTTAATAACCAATACAGATTTTAAAGGGTCATTCTACCCATAAGTAATATTTGTTTGTGGAGTACAGCGTGCTGCGTCACTTTACTGTATCTCCTGAGAAATCCAGTGGCCTGATCTCCAGTCAAAGAGTCATAGACACTGTTGCTGCTCCTATTCACCCAATGTCTGCTACTAATGTTCTGTAGGGGATATCACCATTCCTTCTCTTGCATGCCTGATTAGATCATATATATGGTGACAGCCAGGAGTGCTCATATCCCATTGGTGGACCAAAGCACACCCAGAGATAAGTGTGCCATAATGTGCATACCTGAATATATCTTGTAATGAAGCGTACTCCAATCTACTGTTGCATCGAATGCTGTGTGTATGCAAAAACTGCTTAAATTGGGTATTTAATATCTCCAGTATTCCAAAAGTCACCTGGAGAAAGGACTTTGATATCCAATTATTTTATCTATACACCTTTTTATTAAAGTGGAAGCAGGCAGCAGCAACCTGTAGTAATAAACATTTTCATATCAAAAAGCAAGGGTCCTACGGATGACTTTTGCAGTATTGGATAATGGGCATACTTTACCATTTTGTAAAAGGCTAACTGGCCTCCCCTGTATGATTCTTTAACCTCCACGGCAATATGATTGTCAGATTTCTGCGTCTCAAAGCGGTACATTGTTTTGCATAGAAATTTGGCATTTTATATTGTAGGCCTGTAATTCTTAGTAATAACTACCGCATTTAGTTGGGAATTTTAAGGAAAAAAACTTTTAGGAGGGAAGTTTAAGGAAAAAAAACTTACATTTAAATGCAGCCTTCTCAGTGTCCATCTGCAGCCTTGCCAGTCATTTGCAGCCTTGCCAGTGTCGGCTTGCTGTTTAAATATGGCGCTGCCGAGATACAGAACGGATGTCCTGTGCATCTTGGCGGCGCTCGGTAGCTCTCGACCATTCTCGGCGGCCTACGGCCGTTCTTACCGGCTTTCGGCCGCGCCCGGCCGTTCTCGGCGGCTTTCTGCTTTCCGAAAGCTGCCGAGAGCGCCCGAAAATAGCCGAGAAAGTCCGAAAGCCGCCGAGATTGTCCGAAACCGCCGAGAAGCTCACAATCGACGTATAACACGCACCCACAATTTTCTCCTGATTTTGCGTGTTATACGCCGATAAATACGGTAACTTAAATCTGTCCAAACGAGTCTAGTCGATATCCCGGTTATGATAAAGTTTGAAACGCGAAATCATAAATTAGAATATAATAACTATAAATAATTATAATAAAATAAATTTCCCCATGATTCACTATCGCTCAATTCTGCAAGTGTTCCAATTTACTATCGCTGTTTTCTAGCTGGTCTAAAATCACTTTTGACGTAAAGGGACTCTTTTTTTTTTTTTGGTTGCCGTGGACAAGCTCAAGTTTCCAGGCAGAAAGAACAGTATATATAATATAAAAGTGCATGCAGGGCACTGGACAAAGCATTAGGGACAAAAGGGACGTGAATTGATTTGATACAGTACACTGTAATCTTATAGATCACATTACTGTATGTGTTATGTTTTGCATACTCTTTGAATTTGCCGCCGGGCTACGCCCCCATGCGTCGCGACACTTGTAGGGAACGGAGCCCGGCACACAGAGCATCGAGCGGAGGATCCGGTGGAGGACATAGCGGGGGGGGGGACATCGCAGGAGCCTGGTGACAAGGTAAGTATATTGTACCAGGATTCTGCAATGCAATCCCGAGTGTGGCTCGGGGGTTACCGCTAATGGTACTTAAATTTAACCCAGAGCCACACTCAGGATTACCGCCAGGGAGGTTAAAAGGTTAATTAAAGTGCTGAGGGGTTATAGAACACCTGTCGGATTTCTATTGCTTTCTGTATGCTGTCTATATTGATAGAGAAATACAAAACTTGTCGCAAGACCGATGTTGCTTTTGTGAACAGTAATTCAGATGACAACTAAGAGGATTTCTGCTTGCTTTTTTGCCAGCAGCCATAACAAAAGTATTGTTTCTTTGGGACTTTGACCTCTGTATGCATATAGTAAAAGGTTATTTCCCATTGTATATTATGTGCCTGATGACTGTGTGTGTTTCTTTGTACAGGTCAGCTTGGTGCTATCTTTCCCAGCTGTACAGTGCCAGGACTTTTCTGGGTACAGCTTGGCCACTGGAGACCTCCATCTCTTCCACCTTGTAACCATGGCGCATATCGTTCAGATAATGCTGACTTCATGTTTAGGTAAAGCTCTAAATTGTAAAAAAAAATGAAATTCAAAAATCATGATTGTGCGTTTAATATTTGACAGCAAAGGGAATATATGCCGCAACAGTTTTTGAGACCACTCCTGTGTACCTCTACAGCCAAGAATATCCAGCCTATTGGCCCTGTCTTTTCCCCCATACATACAACATTGAACAGTATGGTTGATTCGCTCCTCCTACTAGGGAAAAGCCAATAGGGGAGATTTACTAAAACTAGAGAGTGCAAAATCGAGTGGAACTCTGCATAGAAACCAATCGGCTTCCAGGTTTGTCAAAACGGAACAAGCTGAAGTTGGAAGCCCATTGGCTGCCATGGACAGCTGCACCCGATTCTGAGTGCTCCAGTTTGGTAAATCTCTCCCAATATGTAAAAATTTCAAAAGATGGCCAGGAGCTTTGAGCCTTTGGGTAAAAGTGCTGCTAGTAAGGCAAGATATACAACTTATAGCTTCCAAAAGTTTTTTACGGTTCAGTGATGAAAATCTCTTTTCTGCAGAGGAAGATGGGATGGACCAGGAATGTTCAGATGGAGAGGAGGAACACGCTGTGATGTCTCTGTACAGAACAATCTGCCAGTGCACTGGAAGGTCTGTTACCCCCCCATTACATAAGCCGTTTATATATTCTGTTTTATCTGTATTACCCCCACCCCCCTTTCATTTAGTGAAAAGACCAAACAAGATCCAGTGGAAGCAAAAGATGAGCATAAGGTTAACATGTATGTCCAGGCACAGTGGATTGCGTGGTGAATAATTAGAACCATTGTCTGCTATTTACTGCTGTCTGGGTCTATACTAAAGAGATTTCCTCTCACTTCCCATCCTGATGACAGTATTTTAGCAGACAGGAAGCAGATTTCCCCACACTTCCTGCCTGGTAATTGCCACTGGCAACAAAACAGGAAGTCGGCTGACTCACTAACGCAACCCTAAATAGCAGTAAAAACACAATATGAGTTCTAATCCTAAACCAACCAAATCTTAAACTAGAAAAATAAGGTTTCTTCCTTGACATACACTTAAGGTTGGGTTCACATATATGTGGGTCCAGTTTCGGTGCAGAGTCCAGAGCGGTTTCCATTCAGCGGCTCAGGCGCAAAATTGACACTGAAATCGCACCTGAACCCGACTGAAAACTGCACAGGACCCTTTTTTAATTTGCACCGCAACTGGGCCGCATACATGTGGCTCCATTGAAAGCCAGTCTGGTTCACATGTTATGCGAATTGGATGCGGTTGAAAAATGCATCCGATTTGCATATATGTAAACCGAGCCCAAAGCATTTCTAGCAATGACAAAAATTAACAGTAGATCCAGTTTAATAGGCTGTTAAACTTTTTCTGTAAATATTGTCTAGCCTAAGCACCTTCCTATCTGTTTTCTGTCTGATAGGCAGCCACACTGATATCTAGGGAGGTATAGGGCCAATCTAGATTTTGAGGAAAACGGGCTTAATATTTAAAACCTCAGCCTATTTTTCTAGATCCAAAAACTTATTTTTTGAAAAGCGAATAAAAATGTATTGAAGGAAAAATTGTCTTGTTTGCGTTCTGTTTTAAAGCACGCCAAGGTGGTCATCAGGATGGCACCTCTACAGAGCAATAAAAGTGGCAGTTCTTCCATTCTTGAGGTGCTCCGCTGTCTTCTTCCATTATTTGAATGGTGTCCCTCCGCCCACAGACCTTCCAGGTATGTCTCTAGTTTTCCAACATTTTATTAAAGAAGTATTGTCCGTAACCTGTCACATGTGTTTCCCTGGTATTCCACTCAACTTGTTTGAAATTATATGCTAGTGACTTTCTAGATAAAGAGTCCTTTTACTAAGAATGTTTATTTCTGTTCTGTGACTACACCACACCAAGTCTGATTTTACTAAAGGGGTGATTTCAATTCTAATTTGTGGTTGGTTGAAGTACACCTAGAGAGTGTGCATGACGGTCCAAACAGATTTACTTTCCATTTACTATGTAATGCACAAGCCTCCTAAAGTTAATTAAAAAATCTTCCTCCTTCATTTATGTGTTACTTGTTTCCCCCTCCCAGACACTGCAGCTCACAGTGGGAGGGTTTCAGCAACAAAGGAAGTGCTGGCAATCCAGAAAGCAGTGGGTGGGGCTCGGTGTGGTCAACTGCTGATTGACTAGCTACATACAGATTTATGAATCCGCAGTGACAATCCTGAAAGCCACACCCCCTGCAACACCTGATCTCACTGTAGTGCATGCAGGCACAGCCGGCCTGAGGGTGGCAATGCTTCTTGATTTCAGGAGCAGTTCAGCAGCTTTGTTATCTCATCAGAGGAAGCTGACGTCACTGACAGGGTTAAGGGTATTTGTGGGACTTTGCAGGAGTCTAAGATTAAGTGCTGAAGCACATATCTTTTTAATAGGAGGCCATAGTTCTACTACCTGATTTAATGTTAACTCCTTCACACTGACAGTACACATGTATGTGGCCTCACCGGACTGGCCTTTTTTCTGTGGTGCCGATTATATGCGTATCTGACTTTGTGCTGAGAGTGTGCTGCACAGCATGCTCCCACCACCAGGGCCGTTTTTTCCACTGGGCATGCTGGGCAGTTGCCCGGGGCCCCCACTTGCCTGGAGGGTCCCATCCAGGGCTGATCCTCAGCACTGCAATCTGCTGCTTAAGTTGACTGGCTGCACTGGTTGCTCACTTGCTAGAATCGCCAGCCGCCCGGCATCTAGCTAGCAACCAGTGACGTCAGTCAGAGGCTGTGGCCGCCCCAGCATTCATATCGCGCCGCGGCCGCCCCAGTGGCTAGTGAACAAGCTCCGCCGTGTTCTTCAGACAGCGTGGAGAGGGAGCGGAGCGGAATAATGGCCCTTGATAGCTGGCGCTGCCTTGCTCTGCTGTGAGTGACACACTGTACTGCACCAGGCCGGCGGCCTCAAGTAAGTCTAACACTGTCTACTTAAGTTTGTTCAAGTTGTGCATCAAACACCGCCACTGTCTGTGCCCCTCAAAAGCTGCCACTGTGCCCATCAAACGCTGCCACTGTGCCCATCAAACGCTGCCACTGTGCCCATCAAACGCTGCCACTGTGCCCATCAAACGCTGCCACTGTGCCCATCAAACGCTGCCACTGTGCCCAATCAAACGCTGCCACTGTGCCCAATCAAACGCTGCCACTGTGCCCAATCAAACGCTGCCACTGTGCCCAATCAAACGCTGCCACTGTGCCCAATCAAACGCTGCCACTGTGCCCAATCAAACGCTGCCACTGTGCCCAATCAAACGCTGCCACTGTGCCCAATCAAACGCAGCCACTGTGCCCAATCAAACGCAGCCACTGTGCCCAATCAAACGCAGCCACTGTGCCCAATCAAACGCAGCCACTGTGCCCAATCAAACGCAGCCACTGTGCCCAATCAAACGCAGCCACTGTGCCCAATCAAACGCAGCCACAGTGCCCAATCAAACGCAGCCACTGTGCCCAATCAAACGCAGCCACTGTGCCCAATCAAACGCAGCCACTGTGCCCAATCAAACGCAGCCACTGTGCCCAATCAAACGCAGCCACTGTGCCCAATCAAACGCAGCCACTGTGCCCAATCAAACGCTGCCACTGTGCCCAATCAAACGCTGCCACTGTGCCCAATCAAACGCTGCCACTGTGCCCAATCAAACGCAGCCACTGTGCCCAATCAAACGCAGCCACTGTGCCCAATCAAACGCAGCCACTGTGCCCATCAAACTTGTGTTAAATTGACACTGATTTTGTTGGAAGTACCAATAAATATTGCCTTATTGATAATTTGCATTTTTATTCTCTTGCGTGATTGTGTAGACAGGGCCCCAGTGCACTGTATTTCCCGGGGGCCTATAATGCTCTTAAGATGGCCCTGAGCCTGTGGCCCTGTCACAGAGCTTATACAACTTGACCCCCATATCTGGCACGCTTGCTAAGGGGAAAATGTCTGAACACAAGGCGGCCATAAAACTTAACCAGGGACCAATATGACCGAAACTCACTCTTTTTAGTAATGCCCATGAGGAGCGATAGGCCCAGAAAGGTCCTAAATTCAGGAACCCTTAAAGGTTTCCAGCTAAATTCTCTGGCAAGGGTCAAATTTGGGTTTGCGGCGATAAATTGACCAACATATACATTTCTTTGGTCCACAATAGATCTTCCGTGAAAAAACGCTCATAGAAGTCAAGGGAAGTAAAATTTGCACCTGAATTTCGGGTTGGCCAGTGAATGAGGGAAGTAAGGGCACTGCAGAAGTGGTGGGCTGCCAATTAGGACTTGCAAGAGCAGCGGGAAGGACACTATGGGCTCCACGGGTCTGTGTTTGAATTCTTGGTGGCTGCGGGACACTACTTGTGCCTGCCACCGCACCAGCTTGAACTGCACTTATGGGACTCGCCACGTCACCAAGTGTTACTGCAGTGCTGGTTTGTCTACGACCAGGATGTACTAGGCCGCTGGTGCTTGCCAGTTCACCAGAAGGTTGAGCGGTACTAGTACTGGCTCTCTGCTCCATACGAGAACCATGCGGTTGTTGCACCTCAGCAACAAAAGAACGGGGTTGGGTATACCTGACCTTAGCAGGGACCTCTACTCCATCATCAGAGCTATCTGTCAGGGTGCCGCTGCTCTCTACAGGTTCGTATAGTGCGCCTGAATCAGATTGTGATTGTGATGAATCAGACCTCCACTGCGCTCTCATCTGTCATGCTCCGTATCCTGAAGGCCTCTTCACTAGTGTACCTTTCGTTTTGACATTTTGGCCACTAAATTTACAGCTACAGCTAGTGTGTCTCACAGGTAAAAAAGCACCTGGTTGTCAGAGACTGCTTGATTCACTACCAAAAAAATGAACTGTTAGTGCTAGCAGGGATCAGGCGTGACTCTGCTAATGCTGCAGTTTTGTGTGCTGTGTATTTGAAAGGACAGTGCGCTACTAATATAAAAATATGAAAACTCCCCTTGGTGGCACTGTGACAGGGGTGGAAAGGGTTAACTGGGGGGGGGGGGGGGGGGGGGGCAATAAGAGGGTTAAACGTGTGCCTACGTGTCCTGATGTCAGGGTTGGTGTACTCACAGTAGATGTCTTCTCCTCGCTCGCTGGAACTGAAAAGGGCTCCACGAGGGTTGAGATGACATCACTTCCTCTGCCTGTGTTTACATTACACATGCAGAGGAGGCTCTTTCATTCGCCAGAAAACTGATCAGCGGGTCCAGACCAGAAAACATTGGCCTGGACCTGAAGATCAATCGGTTCTGTAGCCAACCCGTGGGCGGGCGGGTGCGAGCGACGTACAGGTACGTTGGTTCGTGCAGCTGGGCCGCCCTACCACAGTATATGTGCGGTCCGGAACTGGTTAATTTGCACTGACAAGGGGCAGGATTGTGTTCTAATTACTGATAGATTTCAGCTGGTGTCTTGGCTTTCTATGTCTTTTTTTCACCTCCCTTTCTTCATGTGCTCAATACTTGTGTCATTCCATTTTATTAGACAGAACTTCATGTCTGAACTTATTTGTTTTGGTGTCTTTGTATTAGGGTTATACTTGTAGTGGTCTCCCCAACTACCAATGGTGACCCCCAGAGCCAGGGAGAACTGACATTCCCCCTCATGGTGCAGGTTACTAGGCATAGTGGGTGTGGTGCAAGGTCAAAAGATTGGGCGCCAGTCACTTTTTATAAAAATTAACAGAGAGAGAGTTTTATTTCTCTTAATATTTCTCTTTCCCACCACTTCACTGTCCCCGGCTAGTGAAGCGTCTGCTATGATACTCCTTCACTCCTTCAGAACTTCATTCATCCTTTCAAGGTTGCCTCCGGTAACAGGAGTGGTTGTCCCTTTGTGGCAACCGATTCTCCTTTACCTCCGGCCGAGCCTCTAACTCACTCATGCGGTTCCGCCCCAGGCTTCAGGATTAACCTTGGCTGCTCCTCTTTAGTGAAACCTCCAACTGTTGGATAGGCCTTAAGTGGGCCTAGCAGCCAGCATGCCTCCTGGATAGGCCTCAGGCTTCAGGCCTAGCAACCAGGAGCTTCTCGACACACACCCACCAAGGCCGCAGCCTCGGTCACCTGACTCCTCCCAAATAAATAGCCTATCCCTGCATACACAGCGGCCAAAGAAACTCCTGCTGATTGGCTGAGACAACCTATTTACCCATCACCTGAATTTATGGTAATCCATCATTCTAATACCAAAAGCAACAGTGCCACCTATTGACAAAAGAGAGAGACTACCCCAAAATCAGACTTGGGACAGGAATCAGTGGATCAACCTACCAATCAGCCAGGCTAGTTACCACCTAGCACAACTAGATTTATTAGCAGCCCTGTTTAGGTCCAGGGTGCTACATACTGATACCGGTATCGGTGCAGACACTAAGCATTTTCACGGGTAAAACTGTACCGATCCTGCGAATCCGATACCTTCTGGCTCGGTTCTTTCAGCCGTCAGCGGGATTTCCCTGCTAACAGCTGAAATGTAAGGAAAAGAATGCTGGTAATTATTGGTTTTTAACCACTTCCAGACCGCCGCACGCCGATGTACGTCCCTACTTTGAGGACGGATATCATTGTTCAGCCAACGGTCCAGTAAAAGATAAAAGTGGCCTCTGCGACGGATTTGCCGCAAGATCACTTTTATCGGGGGCGGGACAGGGCCCCCCCTCCCGCCGCGATCCAGTGCCCTCCGCCGCTTACTAGAGCCGTCTGCATCGGCAGAGGTGATCGGATCTTTCCTGTGGCTGTGCATGGAGACGAGTGAGGGGAAGATGGCCCCCCGACAGTCTCCATGACACTGCAGGGCGGAAGCAACGTCAAAACGTCACTTCTGCCCATAGCTCTTAAAGGGCCATTTTCTTATTTTTTTTCTTTTTTTTTAAATGACATTTTCATTTTTTATTGCATTTTAGTGTAAATATGAGATGTGAGGTCTTTTTGACCCCCAGATCTCATATTTAAGAGGTCCTGTCATGCTTTTTTTTTTCTATTACAAGGGATGTTTACATTCCTTGTAATAGGAATAAAAGTGACACAATTTATTTTTTTAAAACAGTGTAAAAAATAAAAAATCACTTTTTTTTTTTTTTTTTTTGTTTTTTTTTTAAACGCGCTCTGTCCCGCCGAGCTCGAGTGCAGAAGCAAACACATATGTGAGTAGTACCCGCATATGAAAACGGTGTTCAAACCGCACATGTGAGGTTTTGTCGCGATCGATAGAGCAATAATTCTAGCCCTGGAGCTCTTCTGTAACACAAAACATGCAACCGGTAGAATTTTTTAAATGTCGCCTATGGAGATTTTTAAGGGTAAAAGTTTGTCGCTATTCCGCGAGGGGGCGCAATTTTGAAGCGTGACATGTTGGGTATCAATTTACTCAGCATAACATTATCTTTCACAATATAAAAAAAATTATTCAAAAAAGTGTATTTTTTCAAAAAAAAAATGCGCTTGTAAGAACGCTGCGCAAATACAGTGTGACAGAAAGTATTGCAATGACCGCCATTTTATTCTTTAGGGCGTTAGAAAAAAAAAATGTATAATGTTTGGGGGTTCTAAGTAATTTTCTAGAAAAAAAACTGTTTTTAACTTGTAAACAACACATCTAAAAAAAGAGGCTCGGTCTTAAAGTGGTTAAGGAGCGGGTTGTCCGGTATTCCCCTCCCTGCCTCCTCCTCTCCTCCCGCCAGCAGTCACTGGCCTGGAGTGGCCTGGTCAGGCCACATGTACTAATAAAAAAGCTGGCTAATGTGGCAGCATAATAATCTGTACACAAAACAATAATCCTTGCTGCAGCCCACCCTATGCCCATTCCTCTGCCCGCTCCACTGCGTTTCTTACCGCATCCCTTGTTTGGCTGTGTGTGTGTGGGGGGGGGGGGTGGATGGGCATCGTCCATCATGTGACTGGTGGAAGAGCGCGGGCCAGTCAAACTGAGGAGGAAGAGCTGCGTCTTGCATATTGAAAGCGGGATCAGAGTTTAGTTGGTTGCGGTGAAGAGTAAGGTGCCCTCACTTACCCCCTCCCCCCTCCACCCTGCCATCACTTACCCCCTACCCCCCCTCCACCCTGCCCTCAGTTACCCCCCTACTCCTCCCTCCCTGCCCTCAGTTACCCCCCTACTCCTCCCTCCCTGCCCTCAGTTACCCCCCTACTCCTCCCTCCCTGTCCTCACTTACCCTCCTACAACCCCCAACCTTTCCTCACTTACCCTCCCACCCTGCCCTCACTTACCCTTCTACCCCGCCCTCACTTACTCTCCTACCCTGCCCTCACTTACCCCCCTACTCCTGCCACCCTGCTTACCCCCTACTCCCCCTAATCCTGCCCTCGCTTACTCTCCTACTCCCCCCCCCCCCCCCCCACCCTGCCCTCACTTATCCCCTACCCCCCACCCTGCCATCACTTACCCCTTTACCCTCCTACAACCCTTAACCCGCCCTCACTTACCCTCCCACCCCGCCCTCACTTACCCTCCCACCCCGCCCTCACTTACCCTCCCACCCCGCCCTCACTTACCCACCTACCCTGCCCTCACTTACTCTCCTACTTACTGCCTCTCAATCGCTCACCTGTTGGTGCAGAGGTTGTACACGTGCCACGAACATGATGCTTTGCTTGTTGGTTGCAGTAGAAATGATAGCCCCTATCATGCTTGGCGGGCAGTACCTCCCTCCACCCATTCCAACGCGGTTTCTTGTACAGATGTCCGGTCTTTAGGGGGCGATAACAGACGCAGAGGAGGGACTTATTACAACTACTTCTGAAAGTTCTTCCTCATCTTCTTGTCTTTCCTTCTCTGCGAGTCTTTCTGTTATCGCTATGAGTCCTTCTTCGAGTCTCTTTAGCCTAACAGACGCCGAGGAGGGATTTATTACAACTACTTCTGAAAGTTCTTCCTCATCTTCTTGCCTTTCCTTCTCTGCGAGTCTTTCTGTTATCGCTATGAGTCCTCCTTCGAGTCTCTTTAGCCTGTCCATCACTCCTAGTCTGTCCTTGTAGTACCAACTTCTGTGGAGATAAAGAAAGACATGTTATAAGAATGTGTCCATAAACCAACAGAAATGTTCAGAATTAGTAGCCGACGCCACCTAAATCTGTGTTTGATAGAAAACAAATAGTTACATGCCATCACCCTCATTTGTTCCCGTTACCAGCAGCCTCAGTTCATTCACCCCTCCCCCATAGAACAAATGTTAGCAGTGTGTTCATCTCATTATGGGGGCTTGTGCTGCTAAACCCCGGGCAATACACACAGAAAACCCACCGCCTCGGTCTGATCCACTGCCTGTCTACAGGCAAGGAAAAGGTAAATATTAGGAGGAGGGAGCTCAGTGACAGTGGGTGATAACATGAAAACGTGTAATGTAGAAAATAGAGAAAACCTATAAAGAATGTACAATGACTTACCCAAATAAGCATCCTGTTTTCCTGACGATGATCAATATCAGAAGAACGACTCCAACTATTATGGCCATCAATAGAAGGCAGCATTTTATGTTCATTTCAGAGAACATATCGACGATAGATTGCACAACGAGATCGATGACTGGAATCCTTGAAATATAGGTAGTGGTCTCAGTCGTCGTTGGTGAAGACAACTTAAAGCCCTCGGTGGCAGTGACGGAAGGGGTTGAGCTATGTACATCTAGGCTACCCAAACCATGGTCCCTGGTCTCAGTCACTGGTGGAAGCATCCTGGAGCCTTCCGTGTCAGTGACTGAATGGGTTGCACTATCTTTATCTAGGCTTCCCGAATCGTAGTCACTAGTCTCAGTCATTGGATGAAGCATCCTGGAGCCCTTACTGCCAGTGACTGAATGGGTTGCACCATCTATATCTAGGCTTCCTGAATCATAGTCACTGGTCTCAGTCATTGTTGGTGGAGACACCCCGGGGCCCTCTGTGCCAGTGACTGAATGGGTCGTGCTATCTATATCTATATCTAGGCTTCCTGAATCGTAATAAGCATAGTCACTGGTCTCGATCATTGTTGTTGGAGACACCCTGGGACCCTCTGTGCCAGTGACTGAATGGGTCGTGCTATCTATATCTATGGCTAGGCTTCCTGAATCGTAATAAGCAAAGTCACTGGTCTCGATCATTGTCGGTGGAGACTCCCTGGGGCCCTCAGTGCCAGTGACTGAAGGGGTCACGCTATCTATATCCAGGCTTAATGAATCATAGTCAATGGTCTCGATCATTGTTGTTGGAGACACCCTGGGGCCCTCAGTGCCAGTGACTGAAGTGGTCACGCTATCTATATCCAGGCTTAATGAATCATAGTCAATGGTCTCGATCATTGTTGTTGGAGACACCCTGGGGCCCTCAGTGCCAGTGACTGAAGGGGTCGCGCTATCTATATCCAGGCTTAATGAGTCATAGTCACTGGTGTCGGCCATTGTTGGTGGAGACACTTTGGGGCCCTCCGTGCCAGTAACTGAAGGGGTTGCACTATCTCTATCTAGGCTTCCCGAATCATAGTAAGCATAATCATTGGTCTCCATCATTGTTGGTGGAGATATCGTGGGGTTCTCAGTGCCAGCGACTGAAGGGGTCGCACTATCTCCATCTAGGCTTCCTGAATCGTAGTAAGCATAGTCACTGGTCTCGATCATTGTCGGTGGAGACACCCCGGGGACCTCTGTGCCAGTGACTGAATGGGTCGTGCTAGCTATATCTATATCTAGGCTTCCCGAATCATAGTAAGCATAGTCACTGGTCTTAGTCATTGGTGGTGGAGATATCGTGGGGTTCTCAGTGCCAGCGACTGAAGGGGTCGCACTATCTATATCTAGGCTTCCTGAATCGTAGTAAGCATAGTCACTGGTCTCGATCATTGTCGGTGGAGACACCCCGGGGACCTCTGTGCCAGTGACTGAATGGGTCGCGCTAGCTATATCTATATCTAGGCTTCCCGAATCGTAGTAAGCATAGTCACTGGTCTCGATCATTGTCGGTGGAGACTCCCTGGGGCCCTCAGTGCCAGTGACTGAAGGGGTCACGCTATCTATATCCAGGCTTAATGAATCATAGTCAATGGTCTCGATCATTGTTGTTGGAGACACCCTGGGGCCCTCAGTGCCAGTGACTGAAGGGGTCACGCTATCTATATCCAGGCTTAATGAATCATAGTCAATGGTCTCGATCATTGTTGTTGGAGACACCCTGGGGCCCTCAGTGCCAGTGACTGAAGGGGTCACGCTATCTATTTCCAGGCTTAATGAATCATAGTCACTGGTGTCAGCCATTGTTGGTGGAGACACTTTGGGGCCCTCCGTGCCAGTAACTGAAGGGGTTGCACTATTTCTATCTAGGCTTCCCGAATCATAATAAGCATAGTCACTGGTCTCGATCATTGTTGGTGGAGATATCGTGGGGTTCTCAGTGCCAGTGACTGAAGGGGTCGCACTATCTCTATCTAGGCTTCCCGAATTGTAGTAATCATAGTCACTGGTCTTAGTTATTGGAGACGTCCTGGAACCCTCAGTGTCAGTAACTGAAGGGGGCTTGCTATCTGTATACACAATCCCTGAACCATAGTCGCTGGTCTCAGTCGTCGGGGGAGACATCTCGGAACCCCCAGTGTCAGTGACTGATGGGTTCTCGCTCGGTTTTTGTAGGTCTCCATGGTGCTCCTTGACTGTCTCGGTATCAGCAGCCTCCGAAGTAGAATCTGATGAAACAAAACAAAGGAAATTAGCTTAAATGCCTAAATAATGAACGCTAGAGCTGAG
Organism: Lithobates sylvaticus; assembly: GCA_028564925.1. Classification (NCBI taxonomy): domain Eukaryota; kingdom Metazoa; phylum Chordata; class Amphibia; order Anura; family Ranidae; genus Lithobates; species Lithobates sylvaticus. The sequence continues at coordinate 53,347,505 of CM053028.1, forward strand.
CAAACCAGTTTACATTTATGACTATAAATCTACTCCAAATGACCCTGGTCCAATGTGTCACGAATCAAAAACAAATCAGGTCTGTTACATTTTTGGATAGAGCAGGACGGGGCTAGAGCCGTACATTTCCTCTTCCTTGCTGTACTGGGGACCAGGACCACAGAAACAGGAAGTGGTGGGAAATCTCCCCATTGGGGGCACACCAATAAAAACCTAACAAAATATCAAACTCTTCCCCACTGTATTGAAATAAATTAGCTCTTTGTGTCTCCATTAATTAGATTTCCCTCCACTTCTTCTGCTGAGGAACCATCCACCATAGGAACATAGGGGAGCAGAGGATCGAGTAAATAAAACTGCTTTTCTCGTCCCTCTAGCCACAAATATCCAAATAACCCTTACAGTGAGGAAGCGGCAAGCGAGGACTTTTACTTTTCCTGGAGTTGGGCGCTAGGATTTAGTATTCTATGTAATACTTTTTGCCTGCCCCTGCTTTGATAATAGGATGCAAACAAACTCACAGCCGCTACAGCAGCCATGAGTCTGTTTACATTGTCAGTGCAGGCTCCCGGCTGTACAGCTGCCCAACCTCTTCTTCAGGGTTTTCGTGTATCGTCTTTGTTATAGTAATAAAGTTAAGTAAAAAAATATGTAAAAGTTGTCAAAAATAATAATTTAAGGCCTATATACACATACATACACACAAACGTGTTTGTAAGGTGCACATGCGTACATAGTTAACAATTGCACATGTGTATAAGTATGATGGCCCCTATAGGTGTATAAGTGTGATGGCTCATTTAGGTGTATGGTCCTTATAGGTGTATATTGTAATGGTCCTTATAGGTGTATATTGTAATGGTCCTTATAGGTGTATAGTGTAATGGTCCTTATAGGTGTATATTGTAATGGTCCTTATAGGTGTATAGTGTGATGGTCCTTATAGGTGTATATTGTAATGGTCCCTATAGGTGCATAGTGTGAGATGCAATTAATCAGATTGCAATGACCTGCCGTCTCCTGTGTTGATGATTTTTGGGTATAAGATGAGCATTTTTACCTTGTTTGGGGCAAATAAATACAAATGCTCTGAGCTGTACTGCCCAGCCTGGTCCTGGTCTTTAGAAGACCCCCCCCCCCACAGCAGGAGATGACTCCCATAGAATGAACTACAAACCAAAACCTGTAACACTTACCAGTTACGTGAACGATGAACTTCTTGTGTAGCTGACGCTGGACGTTGTCCACGGTGAGGCGAAACTCGTAGGTTCCGCTGTCTCTTGGGAGGACCGGGCTGATGACCAAGGAGCAATCCTGTTCATCTGAGCGGGTCAGACTCCAATGAAATCTTTTACTTTGGTGCTTCTGCAGGTTGACCTGTTTATAGTTCAGGATAGGTGTGTAGGGACCTCCTCCTTCCGGAGTCATTCCCCACTCGAACCCAACACTGCTTGCACCAGAGGGATTACCGGTGGTGACCACACATGGGATCACCAGTTTAGAGCCGGCTTTAGCCTCCCGGCGGGAGTACAATGGCCGGGCATGAGAAAATTCGATACCAAATGCCAGGAGCAGAAAGCCGAAAACGGCGAGCATTTTAAAAAGGCTCATTTTCCAAATTTGTCACAAATAATAAAGAAAAGTGACTGATATGAAGATAAAAGTATTTGCTTAGCTAATCAGAAATATATCTGAATATTTGCTTAGTAAATCGAATGAGTATTCCAGGAACAGATCACACAGGTGTGCTCTCTACGGGTCTCTAGCTCAAACTGACTGCCAGCCAGCCGGGAGGCTGTTTACATCAGCTCAGAAATCTCTCCACTATGATGTCATCAGTGGCAGTGCTTTTTTTCACAGAGAGAGACAGAGAGAGACAGAGAGAGACAGAGAGAGACAGAGAGAGACAGAGAGAGACAGAGAGAGACAGAGAGAGACAGAGAGATCTGTCCGCTATGATGTCATCAGTGGCAGTTGCTATGGAGATGGGTATTAGGACTGTTTATTATCTGCCTGTCTTCAAATTTAACTCACCTCAGCTAAAAATAGATTCAACTTTTTTTTTTCAGATGGCCAAAATTAACGGTCACTTTGTTAAAAAAATAAAAATTAATGTCTGTTAGGCTTTAGAAATAAGCATCCGGTGTGAATTTAAAGACACCATGGAAATCTGGAAATTACTTTGTTGTTTGAATTTATATAGATTTAAATAATAATAAAAAAAAAAATTATATATATATACATACATACATACATACATACAGAGGCGTATCTAGTGAAAATGGCGCCTATGGCAAGAACTGAAACTGCGCCCCTGTCAAAACATTTGAAACCCATCTTTCAGATAACCTTAACAAAAAAAAAAACAGCACCCATAAATGCGGTAACATCAGCACCCATAAATGCGGTAACATCAGCACCCATAAATGCAATAACATCAGCACCCATAAATGCAATAACATCAGCACCCATAAATGCGGTAACATCAGCACCCATAAATGCAATAACATCAGCACCCATAAATGCAATAACATCAGCACCCATAAATGCAATAACATCAGCACCCATAAATGCAATAACATCAGCACCCATAAATACGGTAACATAACATCAGCACCATAAATGCGGTAACATCAGCACCCATAAATGCAATAACATCAGCACCCATAAATGCAATAACATCAGCACCCATAAATGCAATAACATCAGCACCCATAAATGCAATAACATCAGCACCCATAAATGCAATAACATCAGCACCCATAAATGCAATAACATCAGCACCCATAAATACGGTAACATAACATCAGCACCCATAAATGCGGTAACATCAGCACCCATAAATGCAATAACATCAGCACCCATAAATGCAATAACATCAGCACCCATAAATGCAATAACATCAGCACCCATAAATGCAATAACATCAGCACCCATAAATGCAATAACATCAGCACCCATAAATGCAATAACATCAGCACCCATAAATACGGTAACATAACATCAGCACCCATAAATGCAGTAACATCAGCACCCATAAATGCAATAACATCAGCACCTATAAATGCGGTAACATCAGCACCTATAAATGCGGTAACATCAGCACCCATAAATACGGTAACATCAGCACCCATAAATACGGTAACATCAGCACCCATAAATACGGTAACATCAGCACCCATAAATACGGTAACATCAGCACCCATAAATGCAGTAACATCAGCACCCATAAATGCAGTAACATCAGCACCTATAAATGCGGTAACATCAGCACCCATAAATGCAATAACATCAGCACCCATAAATGCAGTAACATCAGCACCCATAAATGCGGTAACATCAGCACCCATAAATGCGGTAACATCAGCACCCATAAATGCGGTAACATCAGCACCCATAAATGCAGTAACATCAGCACCCATAAATACGGTAACATCAGCACCCATAAATACGGTAACATAACATCAGCACCCATAAATACGGTAACATAACATCAGCACCCATAAATGCAGTAACATCAGCACCCATAAATACGGTAACATAACATCAGCACCCATAAATGCGGTAACATCAGCACCCATAAATGCGGTAACATCAGCACCCATAAATACGGTAACATCAGCACCCATAAATACGGTAACATCAGCACCCATAAATACGGTAACATCAGCACCCATAAATGCTGCGCCAGCGTCTCTGACACTGTACATATGTAGAGAGGGAGTAGGATCACACGCACACACGCAAAATCGCACATGATGACTTTAAGACCCCTTTCACACTGGAGGCGTTTTTCAGGCGCTACATCGCTAAAAATAGCACGAGCATAGCGCCTGAGAAAAGCCTCATCTGCAACCCAGTGTGAAAGCCCAAGTGCTTTCACACTGGGGAGCTGCGCTGGCAGGGTGTCACAAAAAGTCCTGCCAGCAGCTACTTTGTAGCGGTGGAGGAGCGGTGAATACACCGCTCCTCCACCGCTCCTGCCAATTAAAAACAATGGGGCAGCGCCGCCATACCACCGGCAAAACGCTGCTGCAGCGGCATTTTGTGGGTGGATTTAACCCCTTTTTGGCTGAATAGCGCTGCTAAAATGACGGTAAAGCGGCGCTAAAAATAGCGCCGCTTTACCACTGATGCCCGGAGCGGCTCAGTGTTAAAGAGGTCTAAGTCATCATCATGTGCAATTGTGTGTGTGTGTGTGTGTCAGGCCCAAGCAGAAGCAAGTAGCCAATCAAATATCGTGCTCAATATGGATTAAATAAATATGCATAGCAATAGATATTATAAATAAAGTGTAATAAAAGTGATTTGTGCAAGTAGTACCTGCTGTTGCACAAATCACTTTTATTACACTTTATTATATCTATAGCTAAGCATATTTATGTAATCCAAATTGAGCACGATATTTGATTACTTTGCTGGTTACTGCTACACTGTACACATGATGTGCACATGATGATGATAAGACTGTGCTTCTGTACAAGACTAGTACCTGCTGCTGCTGCTTGGAGGGGGGGGGGGGGGGGGGTTCCAATTGTTTTTCCTCCCTCTGGTGTCTCATTCTTCTCCTGGTCTCCAGCCTGAGCCTCCATGTTCTTCTTCAAGTCCTCACTGACCACGTGACGTCACAGCACCGTCAGCACGTCACAGTCACACTGTCACACAGACCAGGGAGACCGCCGAGAAGAGACACTAAAGCCGCTGCGCAGAGGAGGGTAGGCGGAGCCTTAGGCTCCGCCTCAGCTAGTTACTCTATGGCTACGTAGGTGACCCGGGCGCTCACTCCGGGCAGAGCCAACTCATCAGCCGTCATGGGGGGCGCCAGGGCACCTGTCGCTTCCCTGCTCACTCCCTGATGTATTTTGCTCCGGCGGTGCGCTGCAGCAGGCCAGTCGTGGCACCAGGGACTGGATTAGTGTGGGAGGCGGCCGCAAGAGGACGGGTGGGAGTCAAACTTTATTTCTTGTGTGGGCTGGCTTTTTTGCGCCCCCCCCCCCCCCCCCCCCCCCCTAATGGCGCCCATGGTACTTGCCATGGCTGCCATACCCTAGGTACGCCACTGCATACATACATACATACATACATACATACATACATAGGGTTAGGACTGGATTTTCTCTGCTTGTCTTCAATTTTCAAATTTCACTGACCTCAGCTAAAAATAGATACAACTTTTTTTTTTTTTTCAGTTGGCCAAAATTAACAGGCACTTTGTTTGGAAAAAAATAAATAAAAAATATCTGTTAGGCTTTATAAATAAATTTATATATATATATATATATATATATATATATATATATATATATATATATATATATATATATATATATATATATAATATAGATCAATCTCTCTCTAATAAAAATTGTATTATTTATTTATAAAGCCTAACAGATATTTTTTATTTTATTTTTGTGCCCGTTAATTTTGGCCAACTGAAAAAAAGTTAGATCTATTTTTAGCTGAGGTCAGTGAAATTTTAAAATTGAAGACAAGCAGAGAAAATCCAATCCTAACCCTGTATGTGTGTGTGTGTGTGTATGTATATATATATATATATATATATATATATATATATATATATATATTTAGAGAGAGAGAGATTATATATGTTATATACAGTGCTTAGTGTAAATGAGTACTCTCCAACCTTTACTTCCCCTTCAGAATGAATGAACATTTTCTATGGGGCAGTATACTACAAAATACTCCCACAAATGCGGCCCATTGATTGAAACCAAGATGTGTTAATTTGCACACACAAAAAAAGGTATTTTTGCTAACAAATTCATTCAAGGCCATGTTGCAAAAAATGAATACACCCCAAAGAAAGTCTTCGGAGCAAAAGCTAAATTTTAGACAACAAAATAAATACAGGTAAGTCTACTTTTTTCATTAACCACTTCAGCTCCAGAAGATTTACCCCCCCTCTTTATGACCAGGCCATTTTTTGCGATACGGCTCTGCGTTACTTTAACTGACGTTTGCGCGGTCGTGCGATGCTGTACCCAAATAAAAATTATCCACAAATAGAGCTTTCTTTTGGTGGTATTTGATCACCTCTGCGTTTTATCTTTTGCGCTATAAACAAAAAAAGACAGACAATTCCCCCAAAAAAAAATAAAGAGAAAAAAACACAATATTTTTTACTTTCTGCTATAAAACATCCAATAAAAAATGTAAAACATCTATTTTCTTCATCAATTTAGGCTGATATGTATTCTGCTACATATTTTTGGTAAAATAAAAATCCCAATAAGCGTATATTGATTGGTTTGCGCAAAATTGTCTACAATTTATGGGATAGATTTATGGAATTTCTATTGGCTTCCGCTGCTGTTAATCAAATCCAGTGACATGGGATCCGGGGGGGCGGGGCCGAGTCCTGCTGTCTGTGTCAAGACCGCGGCTCTTCGTGGGTGCATCCGATGAAGAGGAGGAGCCAGGAGGGCCACCGGGGCACCCGATGAAGAGGAGGAGCCAGGAGGGCCACCGGGGCACCTGATGAAGGGAAGGAGCCAGGAGGGCCACCGAGGCACCCGATGAAGGGGAGGAGCCAGGAGGGCCACCGAGGCACCCGATGAAGGGGAGGAGCCAGGAGGGGCACCCGATGAAGGGGAGGAGCCAGGAGGGGCACCCGATGAAGGGGAGGAGCCAGGAGGGGCACCCGGTGAAGGAGGAGCCAGGAGGGCCACCGGGGCACCCGATGAAGGGGAGGAGCCAGGAGGGCCACCGGGGCACCCGATGAAGGGGAGGAGCCAGGAGGGCCACCGGGGCACCCGATGAAGGGGAGGAGCCAGGAGGGCCACCGGGGCACCCGATGAAGGGGAGGAGCCAGGAGGGCCACCGGGGCACCCCAGAAAAGGAGGATCAGGGGTGCTCTGTGCAAAACCCTTGCATAGAGCAGTTAAGTATAACATGTTTGTTTTTTGTTTTTTTTTTAAAGAACCTTTACAATCACTTTTTAATTCTATTCATTATTTATAGTTTAATTCTTGAGACTAGGTGCATAAATTGGGGGGGCTGGTAGGGGCCCCTAAGTGCTTTTTTTCTTGCCCAGGGGCCCATGACGCTATTAAGACAGGCCTGCCCACCACAGAGACCAGGGTCTCACTGGGAACCCCGGGTCCCATACAAACTCTCAGCTCTGGGTCACCTCATCAGTGATAGTCTTTGTGAAGCCCGCCCCTGTGTTTCCTTTCTCTCTGAATGGCGGGGAGAGATACATTCTCCCTCTCTCCCTCTCCCTCTTCCTCTCTCCTTCTCCCTCTTCCTCTCTCCCTCTCCCTCGTAGGAAAAAAAATAAACAAAACTGTGTAAAAGAATAGAGAAATACCTAGATCAACAGTTGATCTAGGTCAGTGCCAGGGTTCATGTTCCAGTCATGGTCAGTATATTTTGGGCAGGATTTTTATTTATTTTTAAAAAGCATTTTTTTAAATCGGTGTCAGTGTGTTGTAGAATACACAAAACCAAGATGCACATGATGGTTTCTGGGCTGTACTACGGGTACATAAAACAGCTAACATACACATATGTGGCATCACTGCGATCATGGGGCACAGAGGAGCTTATTTCGGGTTTTTCTTTGGTGGTAGGTTATGATGGTAACAAGAAATGTACAGCTAAATTTAAAAAAAAAAGGATTTTGTTTACTATTTTGGGCTAGTTTAGCTTTTGATAAAAAAATAAAACTAAATCAGGAGATCTCAATTACCATTTACCACCAAATGAAAGCCCAATTCGTCCTGAAAAAATAACAAGATAATGCACCTGGATGCACTATTTTTTTAGGTGCGCTAATATGTACAATTTTACTAACGCATGTCAAAGTTGTGCTTAGACATTAACATTTGTTTTACCCTAAAGGGCTGTACATACAGACCAATTATTGGGCAGCATTCGGCCCCTGTGTACAGCAGCCAGTCTGACAGAAGCCAGCTGTTCTCAGGGGCACGACCAAAAAAAGTCTGACGATTGGCATCTGACTGGAGGGCCCTGGGGAGGGGTGGTGTGCCCCCTGTCAGAACACAATAGCTCAGCAGGGGGGATCGCTGTACTAACATCCCATAGTTAGTACAGCGGCTCCTCCTGACCTCTTCACTGCTGTGCTGAACGAAAAAAAAAAACACTGTGGGCTAGACTTTAGGCACAAAAGGGGTTGAAGTTGCACTAAAATATAAATCTGCCCCGTGTTTAAAGTGAGAGGTGAGGTTGGGTGAAAATGATTTCTAATATATAAATATTATTCCTTTTAACCATTTTAGTGAGTGGTCTGAGCCAGATTGAACACCTGTGTACTTACCTGTCACTTCCCACCAACCTGATCAGCATCTTTCAGGAGAAACCCCAAGTGACAGAGGCCATGATTAACAGGTAAGCCACTGGCATTTTTTATGGTTGGATCAATGAAGGTCCTTTCCAGTTTTAGTCACTTGGAGAGGAAGAAACAAATAGTAACCTGACAGAGAATCTCGACTTGCTACATTTCAGTTAACCACTTCCTGACCGCCCCATGTAGATATACGTCAGCAGAATGGCACGTACAGGCAGAATCACGTACCTGTACGTGCCATTCTTCAGGCGCGTGGGGGGTCCGATCGGACCCCCCCCGGCCGGCGGGGACGGTCGGGATCGCTTCAGGAGCGATCCGGGATGAGGGGACGGCCAGTGGTTTCTGGCCACCCCCTCGCGATCGCTCCTGGCGAATCAGATGCTTCCTCTGTCTGTGTCAATCAAAACACAGGCAGAGGAAGTGATGTCACGCTCGGTGCGCCGGTCTATGTGACCGGAACGCCGAGCTGTCAACATGTACAGGTTAGTGCACCAACAGTACACTGACACCAGTACACATAGGCACACAAAACACCCCCCTGTCACCCCCAGATCACCCCCCAGATCACCCCCTCCCCCCCCAGTCACAGTGTCACTAATTGCAGTGATCATTTTTTTACTGATCACTGCATTTAGTGTCAGTGTGACTGTAATAACTGTCAGGGCAGTTAGTTTTAGGTCCAAGGTAGCCCCCTACCCCCCCCCTAATAAAGGTTTAACCCCCTTGATTGCCCCCCAGGTAACCCTTTCACCCCCTTTTGCCAGTGTCACTAAGCGATCGTTTTTCTGATCGCTGTATTAGTGTCACTGCTGTCGCTAGGTAACCATTTTTTTTTTTTAGGTAACCGCCATGTTTATATAGGTTCATAAATAGGTTTATAGGTCAGGTACCCCCATATTACAACCTAAATAAAGGTTTTAACCCCCTGATTGCCCCTAGAGTTAACCCTTTCACCAGTGATCACTGTATAAATGTCACTGGTGACGCTGGTTAGCCAGTTAGTTATTTCGTTATTTAGGTTCCCCGTCAGGTTTTTATATAGCGTCAGGTACCCCCATATATTACCTAATAAAGGTTTTAACCCCCTGATTGCCCCTAGTTAACCCTTTCACCCCCTTTTGCCAGTGTCACTAAGCGATCGTTTTTCTGATCGCTGCATTAGTGTCGCTAGGTAACCAGTTTTTTTTTGTATTACTGTTACGGGTGACGCTGGTTAGTTAGCTTGTTTTTTATACTGTCAGGGCACCCGCCATTTATTACCCAATAACGGTTTAACCCCCTGATCGCCCGGCGGGTGATATCAATTAGGTTTTAGGGTCAAATAAGGTCTGCGTCGCCCCAGGTTAGTGCCAGTACCGCAAACACCCACGCGCAAAGCATACACCTCCCTTAGTGGCACAGTATCTGAACAGATCAATATCTGATCTGATCAGATCTATACTAGCGTCCCAGCAGTTTAGGGTTCCAAAAAAAAAACGCATTGTTAGCGGGATCAGCCCAGATACCTGCTAGCACCTGCGTTTTCCCCCTCCGCCCAGCCCAGCCCACCCAAGTGCAGTATCGATCGATCACTGTCACTTACAAAACACTAAGCACACATAACTGCAGCGTTCGCAGAGTCAGGCCTGATCCCTGCGATCGCTAACATTTTTTTTGTGGTAGCGTTTTGATTCAGTCGCTTCAGTCAGGAGCTTTTTTACCTGTGAATCTCAAAAAAATAAAAAAAAATAAAATAGTTGTCGTTTTATTGTTCTCTCTCTCACTCTATTCTCTCTCTATTGTTGCTCTTTTTTTACTCCATTCTATTCTGCAATGTTTTATTATGTTTTATCATGTTTTATCATGCTTGCTTTTCAGGTATGTAATTTTGTTTACTGTGTTTTAGTGTTAAGCATTTTTTTGTTTTCAGGTGCGCCATTCAGTTGCAACGCGGATTTATTTATCGTTTGCTCCCACGATACATAAAGCCGCGACTCCAACGCTGTAGGAGGTGATTTCACCACCACAGTTAAAAAAAAGAGCATATATGCCGAAGCATGGGGGCAGCAGGGGGGGGAGGAGCGATTGGCTCCTAATGCCACGTACATACGGTCGAAATTCTGACCGTGTGTACACGGCATAACTTTTGCGGGAGGATGCCCCCATGCATCGGCATATATAAATGGTGCATGTATGCCCATCATTAGAAGTGGGTGGATGAAGGGAGGTATTCTAATGGTGGGCATACCCACCAATCAATCTCTTTTTTTCGTTCAGCCAAGAGGCTGCATGAAAAAAAAAAGATTACAATATATGTCCAGTATGTTGCTGGACTTTGAATGGTTATACCAGAATGATGCCTGCAGGTTTAGGTATCATCTTGGTATCATTCTTTTCAGCCAGTGATCGGCTTTCATGTAAAAGCAATTCTAGCGGGTAATTAGCCTCTAGACTGCTTTTACAAGCAGTGGGAGGGAATGTCCCCCCTCCCGGATATAAACCGCGCCATTGGGAAATTGGGAAAGCATTTTATCACACCAATCTTGGTGTGGTCAGATGCTTTGAGGGCAGAGGAAAGATCTAGGGTCTAATAGACCCCAATTTTTTTCAAAAAAAGAGTACCTGTCACTGCCTATTGCTATCATAGGGGATATTTACATTCCCTGAGATAACAATAAAAATCATAACAAAGAAAAAAAATGGAAGGAACAGTTTAAAAATAAAATAAAAAAGCTAAATAAATAAAAAAAAAAAAAAAAAAAAAAAAAAAAAAAAAAAGCACCCCTGCCCCCCCTTCTCTTGCGCAAAGGCGTACACAAGCGTTGGTCTGGCGTCATATGTAAACAGCAATTGCACCATGCATGTGAGGTATCACCGCGAAGGTCAGATCGAGGGCAGTAATTTTAGCAGTAGACCTCCTCCGTGAATCTAATGTGGTATCATGTAAAGGCTTTTAAAGGCTTTTAAAAATGTATGTAGTTTGTCGCCACTGCGTGTTTGTGCGCAATTTTAAAGCATGTCGTGTTTGGTATCCATGTACTCGGCCTAAGATCATATTTTTTATTTCATCAAAAATTTGAGCAATATAGTGTGTTTTAGTGCATTAAAATAAAAAAAAGTGTATTTTTTCCACAAAAAATGCATTTGAAAAATCGCTGCGCAAATACTGTGTGGAAAAAAAAAATGCAACACCCACCATTTTAATCTGTAGGGCCTTTGCTTTAACATTATATATAGTGTTTGGGGGTTCAACGTAATTTTCTTGCAAAAAAAAAATATGTTTTCATGTAAACAAAAAGTGTCAGAAAGGGCTTTGTCTACAAGTGGTTAGAAGAGTGGGTGACGTGTGACATAGGCTTCTAAATGTTGTGCATAAAATGCCAGGACAGTTCAAACCCCCCCCAAATGACCCCATTTTGGAAAGTAGACACCCCAAGCTATTTGATGAGAGCAATGTTGAGCCCATTAAATATTTATTTTTTTTTTGTCCCAAGAGATTGAATAATGAAAAAAAAAAAAAATATATTTTTTTTTTACAAAAAGTTGTCACTAAATGATATATTGCTCAAACATGTCATGGGCATATGTGGAAATACACCCCAAAATACATTCTGTTGCTTCTCCTGAGTACGGGGATACCACATGTGTGGGACTTTTTGGGAGCCTAGCTGCGTACGGAACCCCAAAAACCAATCACCGCCTTCAGGCTTTCTAAGGGTGTAATTTTTTTATTTCACTTCTCACTGCCAATCACAGTTTCGGAGGCCATGGAATGCCCAGATGGCATAAAACCCCCCAAAATGACCCCATTTTGGAAAGTAGACACCCCAAGCTATTTGCTGAGAGGTATGGTGAGTATTTTGCAGATCTCGCTTTTTGTCACAAAGTTTTGAAAATTGAAAAAAAGAAAAAAAAAATGTTTTTTTTCTTTACTTTCTTCATTTTCAAAAACAAATGAGAGCTGTAAAATACTCACCATGCCTCTCAACAAATAGCTTGGGGTGTCTACTTTCCAAAATGGGGTCATTTGGGGGGGTTTTGTGCTATTTTGGCATTTTATGGCCTTCGAAACGGTGATAGGTAGTGAGGAGTGAAATCAAAAATTTGCACCCTTAGAAATCCTGAAGGCGGTGCTTGGGTTTCGGGGCCCCGTACGCGGCTAGGCTCCCAAAAAGTCCCACACATGTGGTATCCCCATACTCAGGAGAAGCAGCAAAATGTATTTTGGGGTGCAATTCCACATATAACTATGGCATGTGTGAGCAATATAACATTTAGTGACAACTTTTTGAAAAAAAAAAAAAAATATTTTTTATTTTTGTCTTTATTCAATCACTTGGGACTAAAAAAAAAAAATATTCAATGGGCTCAACATGCCTCTCAGCAAATAGCTTGGGGTGTCTACTTTCCAAAATGGGGTCATTTGGGGGGGTTTTGTACTTCTCTGCCATTTTAGCACCTCAAGAAATGAAATAGGCAGTCATAAATTAAAAGCGGTGTAAATTCCAGAAAATGTACTCTAGTTTGTAGACGCTATAACTTTTGCGCAAACCAATAAATATACGCTTATTGGCATTTTTTTTTACTAAAGACATGTGGCTGAATACATTTTGGCCCAAATGTTTGACTAAAATTGAGTTTATTAGATTTTTTTTATAACAAAAAGTAGAAAATCTCATTTTTTTTCAAAATTTTCGCTCTTTTTTTTTTTTTTATTTTTTTTTTTTTCCGTTTATATCGCAAAAAATAAAAATCACAGAGGCAATCAAATACCATCAAAAGAAAGCTCTATTTGTGGGAAGAAAAGGACGCAAATTTCGTTTGGTTACAAAATTGCATGACCGCGCAATTACCAGTTAAAGTAGTGCAGTGCGAAATTGAAAAAAGACCTCTGGTCCTTTGGCTGCCAAATGGTCCGGGGCTGAAGTGGTTAAAGATGATTGGTTGCAGTCTCTTGTGAATTTCTTCCTGTCCCAGTCGGGAAAATCGCCCCTATTGGTGAAAAAGCCTCAAACTCTTCCCTTCTCTAACCCTTTTGGCTGGAGTTGTGTTTTCAGTAGAAGAATTTGTCATCCTTGCACAGGGGGCCTTTTCTTTTGTTCTGCTTGCTGTACCACCTCATACGTGTGACTTTTTTTTTTTTTTCTGAGTATACAGTTTCTTTCATAACATTGCTTCTATTGGCTTATTTTTTTTCCCCACCTTCAATTTCTGCATTTACCAATGTGTAAATGTTTCATTGAAGTGTATGTATAGCTAAAACCTATATGTTTAACCAATTCAGCCCCAGAAGGATCTACACCCTTAATGACCAGGCCATTTTTTGCGATACGGCACTGCGTCGCTTAAACTGACAATTGCGCGGCCCTTTGGGGTCCTTTTTTCCCCCACAAATAGAACTTTCTTTTGGTGATATTTGATCACCTCTGCGGTTTTTATATTTTGCGCTATAAACAAAGCCCGACAATTTTGAAAAAAAACAATATTTTTTTACTTTTTGCTATAATTATTATCTCTCCCCCCCCCCCCCCCCCCCAAAAAAAGTCCTCAGTTTAGGCCAATATGTATTCTTCTACATATTTTTGGTAAAAAAAAAATCACAGTAATCGTATATTAATTGGTTTGCGCAAAAGTTACAGCCTCTAAAAAATAGGGGATATATTTATGGCATTTTATATATATTTTTTTTTTAACTAGTAATGGCAGCGATTTTTAGCACTTGACACTTTTTTGGGACCAGTGACATTATTACAGTGATCAGAGCTAAAAATAGCCATTGATTACTATATAAATGACACTGGCAGGAAAGGGGTTAACACTAGGGGGCAATCAAGGGGTTAAGTGTTCCCTAGGAAGGTGTTTCTAACTTGGGGGGGGGGGGGGTTTACTGACTTAGAGTAGAGAGGGAGATCGCTGTTCCTAATCAATAGGCACAGACGATCTCTCACTCCTCCTCTGACAGAACAGGGATATGTTTACATTGACAGATCCCCGTTCTGGCTCTCTGTGGAGCGATCGCGGGTGGCCGACGGACATCACGGCCTCCTGCCACGCGCATCGGCTCCGGCGTCGCTCTGCGGTATGGCGATTTGCGCAGCCAAGCCATTCTGCTGCAGTATAACTGCGGTGGTTGGTCGGCAAGCAGTTAAATAGAGTAGGGAATGATTGGTACCAGTGTCAGATTTCTACTGCTGTTAGTGTCCCCATTAAAGTGGTAGTAAAGCCCGCTTTGTTATTTTTACCTACAGGTAAGCCCATAAGGCATATCTGTAGGTAGAATGAATATCTCATAAATGTGCACCATTTAGGAGATATTCACCGTGCATGCAGTCACTGCCATCAGCGGTGCATGCGTTTTTTGAAGGTCCAATGTATCGTGCCGGAACTTCAGAGCTTCTTGCCGGAATGAAGGGCTAACATGCACATCCGCGGGAGTGACGTCATTGCGGCCCAGCCACTCACATCGCCGGAGCCCGCGAACCCGAAAGGAACACTGGGGGAACATGTCTGCCTTCTCAGCGGTGTGCGGAAACCACTGCGGGGGCTTTGTTCTAAGGGAAGTATTTCATAATGTGCTAGTATGCAATGCATACTAGCACATTATTCCATTATCTTGCTGGATTTTTTTTTTTCTCTCCCCAGCGGTTTACTACTGTTTTAAGTAAATTTAACTTTTCTATTTTTCATTTGTCAGAAAGACAGATCAGGATGGGAAATGCAACATACATGTGTGTATTTATATTGTTTTTTGTAGTAGTAACTGCTAAAGTAAAAAAATAAATAAAATGTAATGCAAGCAAACTTGGTATACCTGACACATACCTTCCCTTTCTAAATGAGATTGTCTTCTATGTTTGCAGTTGGTGCAAGCACAAAGAGGTGAGAAGATTTGTGACTGGTGAGCGGACGGCGATCAGGTAGGCAACGTTTCTGCTGTGATCATACAGGGCTGAGTATCTGATAGTAACAGACTGATATTATTGTACAGAGTTTTCTGTACAGGTTTGTGTGAAGATCTAATTATATTGGAGTAGTTTTAATGTCTTCATTCCTTTTTTTTTCCCTGTCAATTAATGGTTCTATCGTTCCTGTTAGCTTTCCACGAGAGTCTAATAAATTGATAAACCTCCCGGAGGACTACAGCAGTCTCATCAATCAAGCATCCAATTTCTCGTAAGTAACTGACTTGTTTGAACCCCTTCATGACTAGAGGTCATCGAAGCCTAGATGCTATGAATGAATTTAGAACATGCAGCAGCAAACTCGACAATAAAATAATTATCTTAATCGTGGGTGAAACTTAGTCCTAATAAAAAACTTATCAAAAAAAAAAAAAAAAAAAAACATGAAACATGGTCCCAAAAATAGATTATGGTTTACACCAAAAATAAATTTGACTTAAAATATATTTCAAATGGCTTATTCACTAAAACATAATCTGCAAATTGTGCTGCAAAGTTATGCCGCGTACACACGATCGGAATTCTCGTCTGAAAAAACTCTGACGGTTTTTCCGACGGAGTTCCGCTCAAGCTGTGTTGCCTACACACGATCACACCAAATTCCGACGGTCAATAACATAGCGGCATGAAACACGTTCGACAGCACTATAAAAGGGAAGTTTAATGCTTCCGAGCATGCGTCAAATTGTTTCCGAGCATGCGTCGGAATTTTGCGTGTCGGAATTGCATACACACGCATCCGCTTTCCGGCAAGGAGCTCTGATTTTTCCAGCAGCACCCGCCGGACCATGAGAGCACATGCGTCGCTGATGTTAGCAGCTGCATGCAAGGTGAATATCTCCTCAACCATACAGGTTTAGCAGATCTTCATTTTACCTACACAGGTAAGCCTTATAGGCTTTCCTGTAGGTAAAAATGTGAAAGCGGGGTATACAACCGCTTTAAGATTATTCCAAATAGTTGCTTTCACTGAGGTAGTTTTCACTTGTTCTTGCCCTGTTATGGTGGTTTATTGTTGTTAGTGTATTATGGTGGCCATATATATATATGTTGTGATTTGTGATCAGTCTAGGTACCAGAGATTGCAAGCGATTATTGGGGTCTTTGGTTTGCGTTTTTTTTTTTTTTTTTATGCAGTTAAACGATCGATTGTATGATCATTAATATTGACAGGTGTATGGGCACTATTAAATAGATGCTACAGCCTGTTTAATGAAGAGAGTTTAGTTCTTCCCATTATGTAAACAAAACTTCCAGTCAGGTGTATTGATAGTCTGTTGTGATTACTGAAATCAATATGAAACACTCATCAATGTTTTGGTTCCAGGTGTCCAAAGTCAGGGGGAGATAAGAGCAGAGCCCCCACTTTGTGCCTGGTATGTGGAGCCATGCTCTGCTCTCAAAGTTACTGCTGTCAGACAGAGCTGGAAGGGGATGACGTGGGGGCCTGCACTGCACACACGTATACCTGTGGATCCGGAATGGGAATCTTCCTCAGGTCAGTAACACTTGCTTAATTTGTCTGTTGTGTTTTTTTTTTTTTTTTTTTTGCAGGGTCACGTTTTACAAAGTACAGGGATAGTGTGTGCAGTTTACACTTCTCTGTAAGTAAATTTTGAGGATGATTTACTAAAACTGGAGAGTGAAAAATCTGGTGCAGCTCTGCATAGAAACCAATCAGTATCCAGGTTTCTCATTTGTTGACAGACACAGCGCTTCCTTATTCATTTGGCTGGTGGCCATGTTTGTGTAGCTCGGTGGCCATGATTTGGTGTTTTTTGTGCTCAGGCAGCGGCGGCCATTACTGTGCAGCCGAGACTGCGCTTTTACCAGGTGGAAGCTCCTCCTTTTAACCCAGTGCTGGCTTTTGTGTTATCCTCATCCTCGGACGCCACGTGTGTGCGTGTCTACAGCAAGCACTACGCCGTTGGGGGGGGGGGGGGGGTCCCTCCCTCTCTGCTGTAGGCTGTGGAGTGTCCTGGTGTCCTGATACCGGTGTGGGGGGTGTCCCTTTGCAGTGGTCACTCTTGGTGTGGGGGTCTCTTCTTCCCCTATGGAGTCTCAGGAGCATGTTTCCCCCCCACCTGACCCCTTATCAGAGGCTGCAGGTCCCTCTGGATCCCAGCCATCCGTTGACGCACTGCTGGCGGCCCTGGAGTCCTTTGTGTCACCAGTATAGGTGGCTCTTGGGCGGCGGACTAGCAAGACGCGTTCCCCGCCTTCCCCTGCTTCATCTGTCTCGTCAGATCCTGAATCTGATTCGGCTGCCATGGACGGGGCCCACCCTGCGGGGTCTGGGGCCGCACTCCTAGATTTTTGCGCGAGAAGGTGCTGGGGGAAGCACTGATTGCATCTGTGCAGGAATTTTTAAAAACGGAGGATGCGGCTGCGTTGGAGGTGCCGGTCCCATTTGTTGGCCCTGGTTCTGGCGCTGCTGTGCCAGCGGAGAATTGCTGTTCTGGGCTACCTGGAGGATCTTCTGCTGCGAGCAGAGTCCCCAGCGACCCTAAGGGGAGACGTGGAGATCGCTATTCAGACTCTGGCAGATTTTGGGTGGCTGATAAATTACTAAAAACCTGCAGACCTGCATGTGTGTGCTAAGCCTGATGGTGTCTACGTTCGAGGCGGTACCGTTTGCTCAGTTCCGTACAAGACTCATGCAAAAGGAGATCTTGTTAAAATGGGTCAAATGTCCAGGTTCTCTGGACAGACAGATTCAGTTGAGCCAAGAAACCAAAGGGTCCCTGATCTGGTGGCTTTGTTTCCCGGTTCTTCGGCAGTGGAAATCCTTTCTCACTCTGTACTGGACAGTGGTCACCACCGATGCCAGTCTGTCCGGGTGGGTAGGAGGCCTGAGCTCTGCTCAGGCTTGCTGGACGCTGGAGGAATCCAGGCTACCTATCAACGTCTTGGAACTCCGGGCGATCACACTCTGTCTGGATCATTGGACGGATCGACT
This sequence comes from Lithobates sylvaticus, assembly GCA_028564925.1. Taxonomy (NCBI): domain Eukaryota; kingdom Metazoa; phylum Chordata; class Amphibia; order Anura; family Ranidae; genus Lithobates; species Lithobates sylvaticus. Next base: position 53,365,740 of record CM053028.1, read on the forward strand.
TCAGGGGCTACTGATATGGATCCAGTCGGACAATGCCACGGCGGTGGCCTATGTCAACCACCAGGGAAGAACAAGGAGTGTGTTGGCAGGCCTGGAAGTAGCCGGCATTCTCCAGTAAACAGATTTTCGTCCCGGACATCTCCGCCGTCCACATTCTGGGGTTGGACAACTGGCAGGTGGATTACCTCAGTCGACAAGTGTTGGACCAAGGGGAGTGGTTCCTTCATCAGGAGCTATTTCACCAGATATGTCTGCCTTGGGGCTCTCCAGAGGTAGATCTGATGGCATCCTGGGTAAAACAGGAAGGTGCAGAGGTTTGTGGCCAGGTCTCGGGACCCTCTGTCGGATGCCTCAGATGCAATGGTGGCTCCATGGGGCCAGTATCATCTGGTCTACGCCTTTCCTCCTCTCAAGCTTCTGCCTCGGCTGTTACGCAGGATCGAGGCCGAAGGAATTACGGTTATTCTAGTGGCCCCGGACTGACCTCGTCGGTCCTGGTACACCGACCTTGTGCCTCTGGTCACAGTCTACTTCCAGGAAGGTATATCGCTGGACATGAAAAACCATACATTTCATGGTGTGAGTCAGTGGGGTTTCACCCATGTTCCTTTTCGGTGGCTCGGATTTTGACTTTTCTTCAGAGGGGCATTGAAAAGAATTTGGCCTTGAGTACTATCAAGACTTGGTGTCAAATTTGGTGGTTTTCTTTCAACGCCCCCTGTCTTTGAATTCCCTGGTGCATACTTTCATTCAGGGGGTGTGACGTGGTTTCACCAGTGCGATCTCACTTTCCACCGTGGGACTTGAATCTGGTGCTTTCGGTTCTACAGAAGCCTCCGTTTGAAAATATTCAAGAAATTCCCCTGCTCACTCTGTCACAGAAGGTGGCCTTCTTGGTGGCTATCGCTTCTGCTCGCAGGGTGTCGGAATTGGCGGCACTATCCTGTTGCACGCCCTACCTGGTGATGCATAAGAACAAAGTGGTTCTTCGTCCCTGTCCTTCGTTCCTTTCAAAGGTTGTTTCTGATTTCCATTTAAATGAAGACATTGTGTTGCCTTCCCTGTGTCCCAGGCCGCAACATCCAAGGGAGTTTGCCCTACACACCTTGGATGTTGTTCGGACGATCAGGGTGTATTTGGCGGGCACTGGGTCCTTTCGGAGGTCAGACTCCCTGTTCGTGATCGCGGACGGGCAAAAGAAGGGGCTGTCTGCTTCCTCGGCGACCATATCTAGATGGATCAGACAGATGGTGACTCAGGCCTATTCTGTCAGGGGTCGGGTTCCTCCCTTCCCAGTGAATGCGCACTCTACTCGGGTGCTGAGTGCCTCCTGTGCAAGTGTGTAAGGGGCAAGGGGGCCACCTGGTCATCGGTGCACCCTTTCACAAAATTGCACAAAGTGGATGTGCTGCCATCTGCGGATGCCTCTTTTGGCCGCAAGGTTCTGCAGGCTGCGGTCTAGAGGGTTTTTCCCTCATGAAGGGGTTTTCTTGCTGTTCAGGTTTGGCTCCAGTTGTTCTCCTTGTGCTCCAGGTTGTCTGGTTGGCCTGTTTTTTTGTTTGCTGCCCCACCCCTCTACAGAGTTTTTAATGCTTCTGACACTGCTTGTGACAAAACTGAAGGCCTATAGCAGAGAGGGGGGTGTATATCACCTAGGACTGCCCATGGGCGTAGCCAAGTCTTTTTTCTGCCTAGTGTCCTACTCCTGTAGGGGGCGATATAACCCTATGGTTCTGAATAAGGAAGCGCTGTGTCTATCAATGAACTCAGAGAAACGGATTTTACAGTAAGTCAAAAATCCAATTAAGCTTTTACAAAAACAATTGAACAAGCTGACATTAGCAGCTGATTGTCTACTTGCACCAGATTTTGCACTCTCCAGTTTTCATAAATCCACCCGTTCTTGAGGGCACACCAGATGTGGCTGCTCGATTAAAATTATTATTATTTTTTTTGCAGTTTCTGGTGTTTCCCCTGCCTTGTAATGCCGAACTGCACTTAATCACCTTAGTTATATGAATTTGGTTCCTATCTGTGTTTTCTTATGTTACATTGCTGTAAAATATGTTGGCATTGTACCTAAATAAAGGTTAATGTCAACATGCATTAATTTACTGTTTTAATAGATTTTTTTTTTTATGGTCTCTGTACAGAGTAAGAGAATGTCAGGTCCTCTTCTTGGCTGGGAAAACAAAGGGCTGCTTCTATGCTCCTCCGTATCTTGACGACTATGGAGAGACAGACCAAGGACTCCGGTATGTTTTAACGGTATCTCACCATACACCACTGTAGTTATTCTTCATAAAGAAGCTCACAAAGGTTGTGTAAACTTCATGCTGAAACTTTGTTTTTATCTGTATTATAACCTTTTAATCTGCATTGTATATTCCTGGCTTTGGCATCATATTGGATAACTAGGGGGAACCCACAAGTGTGTATACTCTGTGATACAGTTTATTTTCTTTAGCGCCTGGCATCTGTCACTATAATGAGCAGATTGTGGTTATTCTGTTGACACCTACCAAGCACCAGAGGGAACATGGCAGTTTAAACCAACAGTCCAGATGGTTCCATATATGTAGGCTGTGCGAGTTGTTTTGTAGCGAGCCCATAGCATTTTTTTGCTTCCCTCTCTGTTCTGATCAGCCAACTGGGAGCAAACTGGAAGTGATTGGCTTAGTATTGTCATTTGGGGGCCGAGAAAGTAGTTCTATAGCCTTATGTTAAATGCACATATGCACCAGCACACCAAGGATCATCCAATGCCATCCAACGATTTTTATTGCTGAGTGATCACATCACAAGAGAGCGTGAATAACATGGCCTTATGTTACCTCCTACTAGTCGGGTTGGAGCTTTAACAGGGCTTTTTCCTCCTGGTCAACAGCCAAACAAAGTGATGTGGGAATGAGGAAAGGTCTGAATTTGCTGGTATTAGGTTAAATTACCCTTTTTCTTTGCCCTGCATGGGCAAATGATAGAGCTCCTATACACAACTTGATCCCATTTGTGTGTCATGAGTCCATCAAAAGCCTTTTGGATTTGGTGATATACTCGCCTACTTTCCAAGAGTCTTCTGGCCAGTTTGATGACATTATAACCATTGGTGACAGCAGTGGGTAGACCCTGCTGCTGCAAAGGCGCTCATGTAATGACGCGTGAGCACTGTTCACTGCAGTAATACCCTAAGCCACACGATGAAGTCACTCCAGGGGGCAGGTTCATGACCGCTCTCTGCTCAGAGGAAGTGGGTGTAATGATTATTGTCGTCATTGAGGTATGAAGACGGAAGGCATCTAATGGCAGCAAAAGCAGCTATTTTTTATCATATAATGGGCTTTTAACAAATTTTACCTGAAAGTGGTTGAAACGCCTCAAGGTTTTTCAGATTAATGCATTCTATGCATTAAGGTAAAAAAAACCTTCTGTGCTGCGGCTCCCTTCAGACCCCCCACTTTTTCTTACCTGAGCCTGATCCAGCGATGTGCACTAGCCGCTGACTCTCTCCTCATTGGACAGACTGGTAGCAGCAGGAACCATTGGCTCCCGCTGCTTTCAATCAAATCCACTGACAAGGGGGTAGGGCTGAATCCTGCTGTCTGTGTCAATGGATGCAGAAGTGGCACTCGGGATCAGGACCGGAGTGCCAGAAGAAGAGTTATCGGGGCTGCTTTGTGCAAAACGATTGCACAGAGCAGGTAAGTATAGGCATGTTTGTTATTTTTTTAATAAGAGGGTTTACAACCCCTTGAATTTCTGCTTTAGCGTTATAACCGTAGCCTATAAAACATTTCCTGAGGTATATAGCTACAAAACTATGTAAGAAAGTGTAGCCTTCATTCACTAGAGGACAGCTTTGACCCAGTTTAAATTCTTAAATCCTTAAGGGGTGCAAGAGATAAAATAAAAACACCAGACAAGTAAAATGTAATTATTTGCGAAAAAGTGCTATAAAATATTATATTAACACTGCAATTACATTTTTGGAGAGCGTCGTCTAAACAATAGGCAATGCTTGTACTAACCGAAGTGTCTTGTGTTTTGTCTAGACGGGGGAACCCCCTTCACCTCTGCAAGGAGCGTTTCAAGAAGATCCAGAAACTCTGGCAGCAGCACAGCATTACAGAGGAGATTGGACATGCACAGGAAGCCAATCAGACATTAGCGGGCATCGAATGGCAACATTTATAATGCAGGCTCCTTTTTGTTTTTGACTTTTTTTTTTATTTTTTAGCAGTCTCATTTTCTATAAGAAAATTAATGTGACTGATATGTCATGTGTATAAACAGCTCAGACCTTTAATTTATATTTCATTGTCAAGTCCAAGGAATAAAGCAGAGTTTTTTTTCTTTTTTCCCCCGAGAAACACTACAAAGGTCATCTTATTAAGAGTTCTCAGCTTACACTCATGTAATGTAGGGCCTGAATAGAGAGAGGGACAAATGGAAGTCGTAGCGCTCAAGCTGAGCATTTCATTTTGCTGCCCTTTCTTTAAGGGACAGTGTCAATAGTTAAATTGTATTAAAATTTTCAAACTTTGTCAAGGGAAAAGCAAAAAATGCTGGAGATGTCAAAATGTATGTAAATTATATTTCCACTCATCGGTGAAATTTCTGTTATTCTGTTTTTATTGCTAATGAACACATTAGTGTTTACACTATCTGCTGCTATTGCAGCCACATTCTGATCCAAGTAGAAAAACCTTTGTCAGAATTCCTCCCACATGCCCCAGTCCCACAAGAGTAAACTTCTAGCAACAGGCTAGGACGACCAGCTTGATTAAAGAGTCCACCTTTAGTAACCAGTGCACTGGTCCATCTTACCTGGCTCTCCTTGACTTGCCTAAAAACCTACCACCCAGCAGCTTTCGGCAAAAGTTTCAGGGAGGTGACCATCACACCTCTACAAAATCGGTGGACATTCCATTCCAAAAGCATGGGCTCTATTATGGCATTGCTCCCCACTTCTGTGAGGTTATAATATCCTCTACTCTTCTGTAAAGGTTTTCCACAAGAATTTGGGGCGTGTCTGTGGAAATTTGTGCCCATTTAGCCAAAAGAACATTTGTAAGGTCAAGTACTGATGTTAGACAAGAAAACATGGCTTGTGGTTGACAGTCCAATTCACCCTGTAGGCATTCTGGGAGGTTGAGGTGAGGCCTCTGTGCAGGCCACCCAAGATTCTCCACAGCAAACTGCTCAAACCATGTCTTTATGAAGCTGGAAAAGATAAAAGGACCTTCCCCATACTGTGGCCATAAGGTTGGAAGCACACAATTGTTTAAAATATCTTGGGTACTGTAGCATAAACAATGCCCTCCACCTCTCCTGAGCTTTGAAAGGTTCTCCATTTATTTTGGCCATACAGTGTACCACTTCTGGGCCAAAATCCTCTCTAGCTTCGTGACTGGAGAAGCTCAGAGTATGACCCTATTAGATCTATGGGGGCTCATTGCTCAGGTGTGGCCAGCTTGAAGTCGAATGTGGCACAGATACGGTCTGTGACTGTTGTCCTGAGGGGTAAGTAAGCAACTGGTTGGGTGGTTTCTTGGTTGGGAGGCTAAAGAGGGTGGACTGTTGTATACTTTTAATAAAGATACTGGTCCTTTATAATTATAAAATGGGGCAGCAGAGGAAATCGCACTTATGTTACAGACAGTATCGATGATTGCAGCCTTACAAGTAAGGAGAAATGGGGACTGAACTTTTAATACTGGGTGGAATTGTCTTTTACATCTCCCAATACTGAAAATTTTGCTTAGTTAACTGATGCCTTTGCTTGTAATTTAGGCTGCCAGAAGGAGTATTCTTCATTAAATTAGGGACTTCCAGTTCTTTGAACTTTCATGTTTGTTCAGAAACTTCTCAGTGCAGTAAAATAGACTGCCGACTCTGTCAGCTCCCAGAATTTCCTATGATGGAATGCTCAAATTAAAGATTTCATTTGCAGCGTCACCTGCTGGTGAAATCTAGTATTAGGCTGCCCTTGTCTTTTGTCAGCATATGATTTCCACTGATTTTGAACAGTACAAGTTTAAAATTAGCAGTGCAAGTCATTCTTCTGGATTATATAGGGCTCCTCCTACTTTTTTCAGCATGGGTTTTCTTTGGTCGCACAGGCCTCCGCAGATGACAGCAAGAATAGAATTCATCAAGGAATGATTTTAATTTCTGATAACCTCTGTAGACCTTTGGACAAAGGGCTGAATTAAATGTAATGGAGTAATACATGCAGAGGCCCAAAATTATTTATTTTGAAGGGAAAGTCAGAGGCCCTTCCCTTTCCCTGTCTGCTTATTTTTTTCCAGGAAGTTAAAGGGTTAATTCTTTTTTTTTTTTTTTTTTTTTTAAATGTGCGTGTGTGCATATATGCAAAGATTGAATAACAGACTGCTACAGGGCATCTATTTTGTGCAGAATCACACATATATACATGATTCTGCACTACCAGGTAGGGTGCACTCTGCTTCTGCTGCGATTAGTCACAGCAGAAGCCAATCAGCGGGTGCCAGCCAATGGATTTCTTGCCGACACCCACTGATCATCGAGAGCAGCTGAACGGAGGAGCTCTGCATATGTAAACAATGCAGAGATCCGTCCTGACGGCAGAGATGTGATGGATTTTCCAAAATCCATCACATCCCTTAGTAAAAGCAGCACACACAGTACACAAAAGCACAGGCTAGGCACACATTTAACCCTTTGATCGCCCTAGATGTTTAACCCCTTCCCAGCCAGTGTCAGTACAGTGACCGTGCATATTTTTAGCACTGATCACTTTTACTGTCACTGGTTCCCATAAAAGTCAGTGGCAGAATTTCCACTGCAATATCGCAGTCCCACTATAAGTCGCTGATTGCCACCATTACTAGAATAAATAAAATTCCAGTATATATCCCATAGTTTGTATAGGTGATATATTTTGCACAAACCAATCAATATACGCTTATTTTTTATTTTTTTTTTCACCAAAACGTAGCAGAATACATATTGGCCTAAATTTATGAAGAAATTAGACCTTTTTACATTTTTTTTTTTGGATATGTTTTATAGCAGAAAGTGAAAATACCTGTTCACTGGAAACACCTGAGCTACATTTTGGGGGGATAGCCTCATAACGTTTGACCATATAGTATTGGTCCGGTGTCCAAAATGTTTTTGCTGTATAATACTTGTATAATGAAGTTCCAGGATCCTTATGACCATGCGGTCAAGGTCCATGAGATATTTTGCCATTTTTTTTAGACAGGAAATGGCTGTAATAATCTACTCACACCTATGGTTAGAAGTTAGGCCTTCATTAGAATACATATCACTGAACTACCTTATAGTTTTACTCTAATACTCGTGTTGGCAACAGTTTTGACCAGGATAGCACACAGTACACCAATTCACTTTCTGTGGGGACTTTTATGAGAATTAATGTACTAAACCAACAACCGTAAAATCAGTCTGTATATGCAGTAAAGCATGATTGTTATACTCACTGTGGAACCTCAAGGGGTTAATCCTCTGTGTAAAAAGGCTGTTTGATCCTGTCCTCTGATCCTCCCCTTCTTCCACTGACTCACAAACCGGTCTGGAAAAGACAGTTACTGGAGTCAGGCTGCACATGCTCCGTTTGTTGTGTATTGCTAAAGAGTTTTTTAATTTCTTGGGAGAGTGCATGTGATCAACACAAAGCCAATTAGTACTGTCCAGAAAGAGGGTCAGGGGTCCTGGATCCTGATAGGGACAGCCAGTGTAGTGTGAAAACTTCTCCTACAAGCTTTAATCGGGCACTGAGAGAAGTCACAAGACTGCTATATACTGCAGATGAGAAAAGCAGTTTACCAGTTTATAGTTACCAAAATATTTGCATTTCCATGTTTTTGTGTACTGTGGGAGACCAGATATAGTGAATGCAGGGCCCTGGGTTTAGCAACACTTTAAGTATTTATGTGTATGGGAGCTGGGTATCCTAATTATCCCCGATGCAGTATGTATGATAAAAATATAAATTGCTAATATTTAAAGACCAAAAAAAGGAGAAACTTGTATTGCACACCAAAATAAACACTGGATAAACTATCAACACTGGTGCAATATTATTATTATTATTCACGATTTATATATGATGCATATGTTCGATTGCTAAACGGACGTTTTAATGTTTATATTTTGGTTTGCAATATAAGTTTCTATTTTATGTATTTATTTTTTTGGTATTTACATTTTTATTATACATTTGCATCGGGGGGTAAATTGATACCCAGCGCCCATATATTTTTTATACTTAGTTTTCACACTTGTGTTTATAACACTCGTACATTTTATGGTTTTGCAGCAGGGATATCACTATTGATGTAGATCAATCTTTGGAGCAGTGACTTTAGTTAACAGATAACTTTTATGAGAAATTTTATGTTTTTTTTTTTTTTTATTAGCTTTACAACCTTCCACCCTAAATTTGGCACCTTGGTGATCTAGCTGTGAATGTTTTGGAAGATTTGTAGTCATTTGATTGTGTGACTTGTAGACGGAGGTTCTCGTTTTCTTACATTTTGTTTTAGCTGGGATTTCTTGCACATGTGGTGGCAGCCACTCTGTGGCTTAAAAAAGAACCTGTCAATTCATTTGAAAAGAGGGAACTCTTAAAGGTGAAAAAGTGGACAATGCCTCAGAGTATATTGTAATATACCTTATATGTTACTACGTCCTAATGAATCTGTGGCTGTATTCTTTAGTGGTTCCAGGCCCTTTGGCAACAGATGCATGTTTTGGTAAGGTGCTAGTAAACCAAATCATACAGGCTTCCTGTATCTCTGAGATTGTGTAGTAATTTTCTGCAAAGGTTCCCAGCTCCGCCCCCCTGACACCCATTACAAAGGGACTTTAGCAAGAATATGAAGACTTTGAGGCAGCCAGAGTAAACTTTTGTTGGGCAGATCTTATAACTAAATTCCCTTTGTGATTTGGGAAAGCCACTCCCTCCCCCAGGCACCACCCAGAAGTGAAATATTTGTTCTAAGTGGGCTGACCCTTAAACTTTCTTTGTCGTATCAAATAGGCCTCCCCTTATTTTTTTCCAACTTTTTGTTTTTTCTTCAGTCCATGCAATATTCGAGACGTTCCTTTCTTGAAGCATGTATTGATGTTTCATGTAAAAATATGTATGAATGGAATTCAGCCTGAAAGACTTTGAATTCTTTAATATACGTTTAAATCCTTGTAATATTTGAATGTAATATATGTATAAAAAACAAACAAAGCTACACAACTTATCCAGAATAAACGCATTGGTTGTCCTTGTTTTGGTTGTCCTCTTCTTGACCTGGCATCTGTTGAGCTTGAGACGCTGTTGACTAGCTCAGCGCTAAGGTAGCCCAGATATGTCAGTGATAAGCTGTGGATTACCTGAATACCGCTACCGTTGGCAGGTACAAGGACAGAATGGAAAGGTGATTAGGCTATTAGCACTGGGGCAATCCTGCTAACGCTTGCTCATCAGTTTCACTAATTGCAGAGTAGGCACTTTCATTGGGATGGCTATAGATTGCTGTGGGAATGGTCATTCTAAGGATACCAGCTTTCCTCTGTCTTGTATATAGTATGTGTGTGAGTTTAGAGGTTAGTCAAATGAAGCTGTGCGCCTTCTGAGATTGTCATTAATCTTAGGTATACCTTGTAATTCCACTCTTTGGGTGCATTCTCTGAGTCTCCAGCTCTGTCTGTCTGCCCCATTATGGCACTTTGTCTGCTAAAGTATGCTATAAGTAAGTATTTTGCAAAGTAGAGAAGGGACTGGCCATAAGAGGGATTACTTTGCTGCAGTTGGCCAGCTTGAACAAGTATTGCAATATACACAAACCAAAAATACCTGTTTTTTTTATGCACAAATTTGCTGGAAATATGTAAAGGTGTATAGCAGTGTGCAAACAGTTAATTTAGAATTTTTTTTTCCTGTTCAGCATGCAAGCTAAATGGGGAAAACATATCTATATTTATGGCCAGCTTAAGTCTGTCCCAATTGAAAGACTAAGGCAGGCCATAGATTGTGTGTGTTATTTTCTTTCCTGCAACCACTAGATTCCCCCATTAACATTGTGTTGATGGGTATTTCAAGTGATTTGCAACCCATGGTGTAGGATAGAAAATCACATCTACAGGTTGGTTTAAAGCCCTGTACACACGATCAGAAAATTAGGATTTTTGGAGCGATTGTACGATAATCTGATCGTTGGTACAGAGCTTTCATGAGCCGATCAGGACAGTTCATCTGATTTTATTTGATCGGACATGCACAAAACATTTTGCCAGATCGTACGATTTGTTTAATCAGTGCAGTTGTTGTTCGAAAATGCACTACAAATACATTACAACACATTACATCACTTCCAATTTTTTTTTATTTTTATTCTATGATCTCATTGTGTGTACCAGGCATTGGTATTTTTATTGGGACAGACTTAAGATTTTCTCCCATGGAGCTATTGTGATCTCCTGGCAGGGGGCGCGGGGAGCCTTCCCATCTGGGAGAACACAGTGGTTATTGCTAGCGGCTATAGCCACTGTCAATAATCACATGTAAAAAGCCAACATGCCGCTTGTACCCAATTTGATCAATGGCACAACTTGGGTATATTCAGCCTGCCTATACATGGTTCAAATTTTGACCGGTCCCTGCTGAACTGGCCGAGATTCAAACCATCTATGGTTGGCTTTAGGCTAGGCTGCGCTTACTCTTATCAACATTTAATGCAGAAGGCCAGCTTCTAACTCTCTACCACTTTGTTAGGACAAACAGGGGGGGAATCAATAAAGCTGCTGTGCCACTTTTAATCCCTTTTATTAATGTTTTTCCGAATTCATGAAGCATTTGCGACACTTGGTTCTGACAGTGACTCATGCACCAAATTCAGGTAGTTCTAGAATGCACCACTTTTACATTGTGGTGCAATGAATGTGCCAAATTCAAAATTCTGCTGATCGTTTCTATTCTTATGTATTCACTTATGAAGCCAGTGATTGGCCCTGGACACAGTCTGCATCCAGGGCTGATAATGTGCAGATGATTACATGTGAACCGCCATGATTATCTGTAGGATCGCTGGGAACCCTTGCTAGGCTTTTTGCATGTAATCAGTGGCAGCCCTTTTCATAAGTGTAAATGGGACCAAAAAAGTGTTGGCTGGAGTTGGGCTAAATTGTTGGACCCCTTTCACACGGGCTTTCCGATCAGGTCCACCTGTCAATTTTTCAGGCATACTTTATCGGAAGCTTCATGCGGGTCTATGGGCAGGTGGATGTAAAAGTACTTGTGTCCATTTACATTCACCTACCTCCGAGTTATCCATGTCTGGAAAAAAAAAAACAGAAAAGGTTTGCATGTTTTTTTTCAGACTTTTAACATGACAGATCAGAGGTAGTTTGATGTAAATGGCTCTTTTACATCTGGCAGCACATAGATCCAACATGGGCCCGTCCCAGTCTGCTGTCAAAATGTGGACAACAAACTGAATAGGTATTGTCACAAAAGTGACATCCATCCCATTCTGGTCCAGTTCAGAAGGGAATCTGCTCACACCTGGAGGAGCAATGTCCTGTTCTTTTATGTTTGCCGCGCTCCTTAGGTAGAAGTTGTCCTCAAGTAGACATTCCAGACCTGGACAGGTCCTAAGTAGCATGATGTCAATGGACACAAGTCCTTTTATATCCAGCAACCCATAGATCCAACATGGGTCTGCCACTGCTGTCAAAATGTGTACAGAAAACTGAGTGGGTATTGATGGCACAAAAATTTACATCTGTTCCAGTTCTACTGCTCACAAGTGGGGGCCTGGCAGAGCAATGTCCTAATTTTTGTTCATATAGACCAGGGGTCTCAAAGTGGCGGCCCTCCAGCTGTTGCCAAACTACAAGTCCCATGAGACATTGCAAGGCTGACAGTTACAAGCATGTCTCCCACAGGCAGAGGCATGATGGGACTTGTAGTTTCACAACAGCTGGAGGGCTGCCACTTTGAGACCCCTGATATAGACTGTACTCCTAGGGTAGAAGTCTATGTTCCCAAGTGAACATTCAGAGAAAATGTAAGCATGTTGTAATGGAGAGCAGCTCAATGGCCTTATAAATGATAAAGGCCACAAGTCCTAAACATCCAAGCTTTAGTGATTGTAAAAGCAATGAACAAATGGCGTGTCACCCATTATTGACAAAGATGGCTTTTCCTATGTATGATCAGCCTTTACATTTAGATTTTATATGTTCAGTGGCCAAAAACTAGGACCTTCCGCACAGTATACTAGGACTGATAACAGCTGCTGAGTCTCTTGTGTCCTGGTGGTAAAAGAAAAAAACATGAGGATGGAAATATGGAAGCTACCATTGCTCACTTAGTTATTACATGTGCAGGCTTGGGCCTTTCATCAGTTTTTGGCTTTTCTGGTGTCAAGGAACTGTAAAAATCTGAACTCCAAAATTGCATGTTTCTTTTAGGGTTTCCATGTGCGGAATCAAGATGAGTGACACCACTAAAGCCTGCATCTTTAAAAGTCAGGTCAGGAATGGCAGCTTCTAACTTGGTATCCACAAAGGTTCAATTCTGACCATGCCAAAATCGGTCCAAGTGTGCATGCATACCCTCCTTTCCATAGGTGCTTTGTTCATGTTGTCTCAAAAGGCTCCCCCGCCACCCCTTGAATCTACTCTCCTGATGCTGCAATTGGAACTGGGACTCACTGGGCAAGGCAATGTTTCGGTCATTGACTGTCCTGTGCTGATGTTCCTTTAACCTGTTGCAGTTGTTTTTAATGTAGAATTTCAGGTTTCAATGCACCTTAAAGAGGAAGTAAAGCCTTCCCCCAAAAAAAAACGGAACCTGCAAGGCAAAGGCATAATGAGCTAGTATGCATAGCATACTAGCTCATTATGAATAACTTACCTGAGAACGAAGCCCCCGAAGCGACTCTCAACCACGACCTTCTCCGGCACCATCCTTCCGGGTCTCCCCGCTCCAGCCCTGTCATTCACTGGATCGGCGATGACGTCACTCCCGCGCATGCGCACGAAAGCGGCATATGGCCGTGATCTTGGCATCTGCGCCGCTGACAGCGATGCCTCTTTTTTTTCTAAATGTCTCCTAAACCATGTAGGTTTAGGAGATATTTATTGGACCTACAGGTAAGCCTTAATCTAAGCTTACCTGTAGGCCAAAGTGGTTTGTAAGGGTTTACAACCACTTTAAATACTTTGGGCCAAGGTGGCCCAAAGGAACTATTTTCATTGCAGAACAATGCAGCTGCTGTGTGTGTGCTGTAGTACTATTAGCTACATCAGGGGTCTCCAAACTTTCTAAACAAAGGGCCAGTTTGCTCTTCTTCAGATTTTAGGGGGGCTAAACTAGGGCCGGTGGAAAATGTTTTACAGTCCAGTGGGAGTAAGCAATGCCCTTATCTTTGGTGTCATTGGGAGGACTAGGGCCTCATTGTTGATGTCAGTAGAAGAAAAAGTGCCCCATCGTGTCAATGGAAAGCATTCTGCCCCACTGTTGGTGTCAGTGGAAGGAATAGTGCACATCGTTGGTGTCAGTGGGAGGAATTGGGCCCCATCGTCGGTGTCAGTGGGAGGAAGTGTACCCAAAGGGCTGCAGTTTGGAGACCACTGAGCTACATACAGTAAGAAGCGCTTTCATTGGCCAAGGTGGAAATCGTGATGTGATCCACCTTCCTCTCCACCTTGGCCATTGGAGAATGGAGGTTGGCCTTAGCTGGACGGCCCCATCTGACCTTTTCCATCCCTACAGCATGAAACGTTCTAGAGGTAAAACTGCTCCCACTAATTTAATATGTGGTCTGTGAGAGTTCACGGACCAGTAACTATCAGAAAAAAAAAAAAAAAAAGCTTTATTTTGATGGAGGGTAGTCAACAATAACTGTGAAAAACCACAAAGGTCCTCTTCATCTGGCATAGCTCAGTATTTTTGTATTACATTGTGCACACGATGAATGACTTCCCAATTTTCATCGCCCATGTTATCGTAGAGCCGATTGAGCGGCTGCCTTCAAGTTAGTGACACAATGCAGGGGTTGGATAAGCACAAATACATCACAGGTTACACTGAGTTGCATCCAATCTACATATCACTGTTACATGTTTTATTTGTGTCACTATCATCCATAAAGCTTGCAGTGTAAAGTCAGGGGAACAAACAGAATTCTTTAGTCATATTTTCATTTACTCCAAAATGCTGGTAGTGGTTTTTAGCCACAAAACGGGTCAGTACACACAAACTTGTCTGACTATGTCTTAAATGTTGTGTGATGCAGAAAGACAAACTTGTGACGCAACAGCCAGAATAAAGTAACTATACAAACTGTATTTATTTATCAATTAGGCCTCATTCACATGGGCGCCGAGGCCCGTAGTCCAGGAATTGGCCATGTTTTATATGTGGCTTAAGCGTCCAGGTGCTGTGTGCAAGCAGCTCATTCAGGTCTATGGGGCTGTAGTGGGTGCATTGATACAGCCGCTTATCCCAATTTTGCAGGCATGCTGATAAGCAACCCCATACGCAGACAGTGTGCGTTCGGAGCTGCTCACCTGTACCTGCAGGCCTGTCAAATTGGCATCCCCATAGACTTGGATGGCCTGCCTGCAAACATCGCCTGGTGCCTCAAGCAGCATAAACACGCAGTCCATTGACGGACTACAGGCCTCAGCGCCCGTGTGAATGGGGCCTTGCAAGATGAAAAAAAAAAAAATGGCAGCTTAGCTGTATCTAATCATGTTATTTGTTCATTCGTGTTACCCATAGGCCTCTGTGCCTCAACATATCAGCTTTTAGATTTTGTTACCCGATTAGAGGCAGCAATAAAATTCTAATAGGATGTAAGCAAAAACCGGCTTATAGGTGTAGCTTAAACATTATTTTTTTTCCAGATTTTTGGAAACTACTGACTCAAAATAATTTTCCCATTTCTAGAATAACCAGCTATAGCCCTGTGTTCTAACAAACCAGCCTTTATCTGATATAATATTGTACAACATCCCAGGCTTTTATGGAGCCAGTGATCGCTTTGCGCTTAACAGACCTGTAATAATAAATGTATATGCAACACTATGCAGAAAAACCTTCTGTCCCTCAATCTGATATAAAGGAATTCCTTTTTAGCACATTTATGGTAGCAACTTAAAGGGAGAAATGGTAAATAATTACTAGTCCAGTCCCCTTCACTGAATTCATTCTTACAAAATGTTAGGAGGTTGGGCAATTTTAATTATATATTTTTTTTGGCAGAGACCCTCTTTAGTTTGGATATGTGCAATTTAGAAAAATAATTGATAGTGAATGCAGCACAAACCGCTGTGCAATGAAGGGGGGTGTCTGGACATTTTAGCAGATGCGCATATTATTATTTTTTTTGCGCAGAAATAAAATTCACGTTGGTAAAGATGTCTTCTTCACAGTCCCTGTGGGTCCTGGAGTTCAGCTGACTGTGGCGACTGATGGACCCTTGTCTCCTCCATCACCTTCCGTGTTCTCCACCTGGTTCAGCTTACCCAAACTTCTCAGGGACTCCCCGAAGGATGATAAAGTCTCTTTCAGGCTCTTCTCCAGCACCCAACCTTCGCTCTCACAGTCGGGGTCTTCAGGGTTGTCGATGCTTTCCAGACACGTGTGCAGGTACCTCAGCCCAATCATGACGGCCATCTGTGGGATGCATTACAACTCCATTAAAACTGCATTGCACATTCCTGTCTAGTTCTGTTTTAAGAAAAAAAAAAAATATTCTACACCAGCCATGGCATTATGGCTCCAGAACTTCTACATGTGCCCCAAGTGAAAGTTTTACATATATTATAAGTCAGTCAGTCCCACTGATGTATTAAATAAAGTATTTAAGCTGAATTTTAGCTTTAAGCTATGCTTACGCATATATTTACAAGTGTGTGTAAACTAAACCCCTATTTTTAATGTGAATTGTTAGACAGGACAATTCGGTTTGTTGCAGGCTGGCTGGTGAGTTGAGCTGGGAAATATTTATTTGTTTTTGTTTGTCAGTGTAAGCTGTTTGGCTGTACTTTGTATAGGCAGGCAGTTTCGCACTGACAGGAAGAATCAATGGACTACCATAGCACTCAACAGTGTCCTGGTAGTTTATTGAGAAGTACAAGCCGCCAAGGGACATGTCGTTTTTCCATTCACAGAACTTTAAAATTGTGACAGCGAGCAGGAGGAGAAAACCCCCCACTTACTGTCACAACAGGGATCGGGACCGGTGCTACAGTAACATGTTACATGTTACACGCTGAATATGGGTGTAACATGTTAACGAAAGTGAACTTTTCCTTTAACTACTAAATTAAACTGGAAGAAATGCTACTGGTCAAATATTGTAAAAGTGTATTTAAACCCTAATAATTCTCTGCTCTTATTTGCATCTTTTTGGTCCGTTACATCTACAATTGAAAATGTTTTATTATATCTGTTTAAAAAGTGCAAAGAAAATAAAAACAAACCTGTTGATCCTGCCACAAATCTTGTGAGCTAATAACATCTGTCCCCCGAACAGGCGTCCCAGAAGATTTACCTCTTGTTACGGGGACAACTAAAATTTGCATTTTCCTCCTACTTTGGTCAGCAGTACAATCATATGGGCAGATCTCCCCAATGGGGGCACAGACAAAAATAAAAACTTGGCAGAGAGTCTAAACCTGCCCCACTTTATCAAAAAAAAACGTTTTGCCTAGAGATACACTCTGCCCTGTATATATTGACCACCAGTAACCAGCCAATGGTAGGTAGGGCATTTACATAGGGAAGTAATCAACCGCACTAGTCATGAATATCATTTCATGTGATAAACAAATATAGATACCATATAAAATGCTTAATATCTCAAAAAATGCGAACAAATTATTTTTTTTAACAAAAAATTTGAAGAAAATATAAAAGTCCCATTCGCTTTGCCCACAGTGCATGTGCTCTATAGAAATATTTAACGTTGGTGCTTGATCCGAGTAGTGCATGTAGTGTCCCACATGAATTTGCACTCACAAGATACACTATATTGTAAAAAGTATTGGGACACCTGCCTTTACATGAACTTTAATGGCATTCCAGTCTTAGTCTGTAGGGTTCAATATTGAGTTGGCCCATTCTTTGCAGCTATAACAGCTTCAGCTCTTCTGGGAAGGCTGTCCACAAGGTTTAGGAGTGTGTCTATGGGAATGTTTGACCATCCTTCCAGAAGCGCATTTGTGAGGTCAGGCACTGATGTTGGACGAGATGGCCTGGCTCGCAGTCTCCACTCTAATTCATCCTAAATATGTTCTATCGGGTTGAGGTCAGAACTTTGTGCAGGTCAGTCAAGTTCCTCCACCCCAAACTCGCACATCCGCGTCCACGTCCGCGTTGTGCTATATGCTGGGTGCCTTTAAGGAGGGGTGGGCTTGCACAGAGTCCTGACCTCAACCCGATAGAACACCTTTGGGATGAATTCGGAGCGGAGACTGTGAGCCAGGCCTTCTTGTCCAATATCAGTGCCTGACCTCACAAATGTGCTTCTGGAAGAATGGTCAAACGGAATGACACATAGACATACTCCTAATGCAGTACACACGGTCAGAAATTCCGACGGAAAATGTCCGATCGGACCTTGTTTTTAGAAAATCCGGCCGTGTGTGGGCTCCATCCGACGGAAAAAATTTGAGATCCTGCTCTCAAATTTTCCGACAACAAAGTCCGATCGGACCTTTTCCGATCGTGTGTAGAGAATTTTGACGGACAAAGTGCCATGTATGCTCAGATCAAATTACAAGACCAAAGCTATTGGCTACTAGCCTCTACGTAGTTCTGTCGTACGCAACGAACATTACCACGTTCAGAATGATCGGATTTACCGACAACTTTGTCCGACCGTGTGTATGCAACACCAGTGTCGGACAAAATCCATCGGTATTTTGTGGTCGGAATTTCCGACCATGTGTACGGGGCATAAGCCTTGTGGACAGCCTTCCCAGAAGAGTTGAAGCTGTTATAGCTGAAAAGGGTGGGCCAACCTAGAACCCTAACATACAGACTACGATTAGGATGCCATTAAAGTTCATGTGCGTGTAAAGGCAGGCGCCCCAATACTTTTGACAATATAGTGTATGTGTGACCAATTATCACTAGTATGGTCAAATGTGCTTGTGGGGCATGTCCCCTTAAATACAGTGTCTCCTGTGCTAGGTCTGCCTGATGCTGAAGAACTGATCATACCACTCAGGGAAATGATAAAAAGGAAGCCCATAGTGTAAAACCGTTTTTTTTTTTTTATTTATTGGATAAAGCTAAGGGATACATTCACTTGTATTGGTGCAGAAGTGATGTAACTTCTGCCGTCACCATCTTTGGACAGGGACCCAGGCCGCACTTCCTGGCGTGGAAGCGATACGGCAGGCAGTGGCAGGACAAGGTAATTTAGAGCCCAGGGCGAACATGCCAAATTGCCCCCCCCCCCCCCAAGATGTATGGGCATTATGTGTCCCATCCCAACTCCCAACACAAATCCCCCAAAATCACAACTCCTAGCACACCGTCCCTAAATTTGCCCTCCTAAACCAATTCTTACCCCCTGAAGCCCCCCAAATTCCCATTTTTAACACAAATTCCCTCCCCCCTAATATCATTTTGGTGCCCCCCCACCTCACATGATACCACAGTGCCCAGGGCAACCGCCCCTCCTGCCCACCCCTTGTCCCGGCCCTGACGGCGGGCCCCACTTATTTCCAATGCTGTACCCAGCAAGTGCCGGGTTCTAATACAAGTGAGAATATCTCTTACCTTTATCTAATACATTTTAAAAAACGATTTTACACTGTTGGCTTTCTTTTTATTATATCCCTGGTATGAGCGGGTCTTCAGCATCGGGCAAACCTAGCACAGGAGACACTGGATATAAGGGGACCAGTGTTGCCAACCATCAGTATTTTTACTGGCAGTCAGTAAAAAACAGGCAATTTTCTCCTGCCAGTAAATGCCAGTAAAAGGAAAAAGTTGCCAGTAAAAAATATGGCAGTGATGTTTGCCTGGTCCAGAACCAGCCAAGACCATCCAAGCGCCTGCTACAGTGTGTTCGGGCAGCTCGGGTGGAGGCGGTGCCCGAGCATGTCATGTGCAAGGGAGCCAAGCAGAGCGGCCAGAGCCTCGTGTGTGGGTCTGCAGGAAAGGAGCAGGGCAGGAGTGGGACTGTCAGTGCTGTTTAGACTGGAGTGGACTGAAGGGACCACCTGGCTTGGAGAGAGACTGTAACTAACTTAGGAGGGGGACATGTTGTGCCGGTGAGAAGTCAGCATCATCTGTGCTGGTGCACACTTCTGTCATTGTCACTGTGAGAGTCAACTTCATGTGTGTGTGCCTTCCTATTCTAATTTCTTGCTCTACTGAGTCCTGTCCCTGAACTACTTACTATATTGAAAATAAAATAAGAAATATGTTTTTTTGCACTAATATCTACCTTAAATCACATTGCTAATTACATATTGTACTTGTTTGTAGCCTAAATACTAAAATGTGCACTTAAAACTGTAATTTTTGGAAATGCCAGTAAAAACGTGGCTGTGCCAGGAAATTTTTGGTGTCGTATCAGTAAATTTCAATCTGGTAGGTTGGCAACACTGAAGGGGACATGTTCCACAAGCGCATTTGACCATATTAGTAATAGTTGGTCACACATATCTGGTGAGTGCAAACTCATATGGGGCACTACACGCACTAGTCGGATCGAGCACCAAAGTGAAATATTTCTATAGAGCACCTGTACATGCATCGTGGCGCAAAGTGAATGGGACTTTTATATTGTCTTGTCATTTTTTGTTAAAAAAATATTTTGTTTACATTTTTTATGCAATACTAAGCCCTCTATATGGTATCTACATTTGTTTATCACATGGAATGGTGTTCAGTTAGCGCGGTTGATTACTGAATAATATCTACATTGTGTTCACACCGGTACACATTATAACTGTGGCTGTGATTTTTCAAAGACCAGCTGTTTACCACATCAAATTTTACAACACAAATCACTTATATCTTAGGCACTGAACCAAAACACATTTTTTTCTTGCATATATAGGGAAGACCAATAGTAGAATTCTATAGGTGGCGTTCTAAAAATGCAGTTTTCGTGTCCGATGTCTATGTAGTGAGTAACCCTCTAGCTTCAGTTATCTTTTTGGAATAATGCTGTGATTTGTAGATCCCTGTTTTTTGTCCTCTGAATCTTTACCCCTTCTACCCCATTCTCCATAATAAAGTAAATAAAAATATAATAGGAGGTATATTATAGAAGTGGGCTGTGCGGGCAGCTTCACATTGGAGCCCCCAAGATTTAATAGAAGTCAGATTTCAAGTTGATTCAAGTTGATTTAGTGTGGACTGAACCTTTAAAGGTGTGTTTCTCAGAAAATACTAGTAACAAACTCACATGACTTAAGGGGGGATTAAGGGGGGATATGATCAACATGTATAAATATATAAGGGGTCCATATAGTGAACTTGGTGTTGAGTTATTCACTTTACGGTCAACAAAGAGGACAAGGGGGCACTCTTTACGTCTAGAGGAGAAGAGATTTCATCTCCAAATAAGGAAAGGTTTCTTCACAGTAAGAGCTGTGAAAATGTGGAATAGACTCCCTGCAGAGGTGGTTCTAGCCAGCTCAGTAGATTGCTTTAAGAAAGGCCTGGATACTTTCCTAAATGTACATAATATAACTGGGTACTGACATTTATAGGTAAAGTTGATCCAGGGAAAATCCGATTGCCTCTCGGGGGATCAGGAAGGAATTTTTTTCCCCTGCTTTAGCAAATTGGAGAATGCTCTGCTGGTTTTTTTTTTGCCTTCCTCTGGATCAACTGTGGGTATAGAATGGGGTATATGGGATTGTATGATATATATATATATATATATATATATATATATATATATATATATATATATATATATATTTTTTTTTTTTTTTTGTTTAATTTGTGGTTGAACTGGATGGACTTGTGTCTTTTTTCAACCTAACTAACTATGTAACTATGACTTGATGGTGACCACATTTTGTATTGATTAGTTCCAATGGTGTGTGTCTGCACTGTTTTTTATAATTAATACTAATAAAAAAGATCCTTTCTAATCAAAGATAATTAAAAAACACACCCTCACGTGTACACTACTTGGCCGTCCAGTCTGAGTCGTTGGGGTCACTGGTGACTCAATCTTTAAGGTCTGAAGATCTGATGACTTCAAGTCAACACTACTCCTGAATGGGGCCAAAATACTGGTTGCATGAGAGTCAAAGAAGTGGAGGGAAGGGGTTGAGATTGCAAAATCTCCACCTTCTTTCTAGGGTCCTAATAGACATGGGGCACCTCCAGGCACACAGGTTATAATATTTAGGGGCTGGTAGAGTTCCATGATAACCACTGCATTTTATCTGAACAAAAATGTATTGGTCTAAAAGCTGTAATGTTACATCATTATTACAAAATAATAGATGGAATGAAATTATACTGTGTGTCTACTCAGTGCTGGGGCAAGACCATTTAGTGCCCAGGGCAAAAATTACAACTCCCCCCCCCCCCCCCCCTTCATTATGTGCGAACTTATGAGGAGGAGGGGGGAGAAAGAACACAGCCTGCACTTCCTCCCGGCTCTCCTCTTCTCCCTGACACTTTCAGAGCTGGGCTGACAGAAGTAGTGATGCTGTTGTCACTACTCCTGTAAGCCTTATATTAGAAGGAACTTGTGAGATCCCCATCCCTATGATACATGCTGCACACAGGGCATCCATCCCTTCTGCCCACCTCTTCTCCCGGCTCTGTGTCTACTGTATATTGGATAGAATTTATCACCTTCATATCTTAAAGGAGACCCGAAGCACTCTGTAGAAGACCCAAACACATGCTCTGGGTGCCAGGGTCTACCAACACTCCTGCATGACAGTACCCACCTTTTCTACAAAGCTTCCAAAGGTTTTCTTGCAACCAATCTCCCTGCCCCTATGCCAAATTGTTGGGTTGGGGCTTTCTTTTTCCAAAGAATAATGTTAATGTATTGCATTCTCCAGTACATTAGGAGCATAAAAAAGCAAATTCTCATCATTTCAGACCAAGGTCAAAGCTTTACTTATGAACTTAGGAATATCCTGCAAAGAACAAGGAAAGAAAAAATAGCAAACAAGGAGATTCTGTTTTCTGAGTGCTATTAATATTACCTCCATGATCCAGGCAAGGAGCACAAGGGCCCCCATTGAACTTATCATGCTGGTGTAGTAAGTGAGAAGAGCTTCCCTGCAGCCCCGGGTCCACAAGTTGAGCTCCTCATTCTGGTGGTCATAGCTGTAGTGGGCAGAGTTATTGGTCATCTGAAGCTGGATGCACGGCCTGGGAGAGTTGGGGTTGCAGCAGCTGAAAGGGACTCCATCAATCAAGTATTTTCCATCCACATTACTTTTAATCCGGCTGCATTGAAAAAATATGAAGGTTAAATGATTAGCCAAAAGTCAGAGGCATGCCTAAATATTGTGTAATATAACCACTATTCACCAGCGCTAGGATCTATAAGACACGCAAAAGAAAGCACAGAAGAGAGGCGCCACCGAGTTAAGATAGTAAGCATTTTATTCCACAAAAATAAGGCGCATATAACCACTTACATTTAAGTAGAGGTAATTCAGCACAATAAGAAAATCCTCTGGAGCGTCATGTGTGCACCAAGTCTGTTTGTTTTAGTCCAGTGCGGTGTCCTGTCCAGCAGGATATCCTAACGTTGGTGATACTGGCTTGTTGGACCGAGAGCGAGGCTTGGCTACGGTCAGATGATTCAAACAAACGTCGGGCGTGATGACATCACAGCTAAGCCTACGGCGTTTCGGAGCATGCACACTGTAGATGGAAGGAACAGGCGCACTCCTTCATCAGAGCTGGGGGAAAGACAGGCTGATTTTCGGCCTTATATTGGTGCTGAGGTTATGGGGCCATCTAGAGGCTATTTAGAAGAAGACCTGCTCTAAAGGCATGGACATTCTTTTACACAATAACAAGACATATTGATTACAATTTCATATATATTGATTACAATTTCATATATAGCGATTATAAATATATGAAGACACATAAAAACACATGATAACATATGATTACAAATTAACCCAAAAATAAATATTTGCTATACAAATTTAGAAAATAAAGTACAATACATCGTGAATAAAAAATTATATTGTTGAATGGAATAAATTGGGATGGAGTTAACTAGTTATGTATCATAAATTATACATATCATACATAACTAGTTAATTCCATCCCAATTTATTCCATTCAACAATATAATTTTTTATTCACGATGTATTGTACTTTATTTTCTAAATTTGTATAGCAAATATTTATTTTTGGGTTAATTTGTAATCATATGTTATCATGTGTTTTTATGTGTCTTCATATATTTATAATCGCTATATATGAAATTGTAATCAATATATATGAAATTGTAATCAATATGTCTTGTTATTGTGTAAAAGAATGTCCATGCCTTTAGAGCAGGTCTTCTTCTAAATAGCCTCTAGATGGCCCCATAACCTCAGCACCAATATAAGGCCGAA
Source organism: Lithobates sylvaticus (assembly GCA_028564925.1). Lineage (NCBI taxonomy): Eukaryota > Metazoa > Chordata > Amphibia > Anura > Ranidae > Lithobates > Lithobates sylvaticus. The sequence goes on from CM053028.1 coordinate 53,389,350, forward strand.
AATCAGCCTGTCTTTCCCCCAGCTCTGATGAAGGAGTGCGCCTGTTCCTTCCATCTACAGTGTGCATGCTCCGAAACGCCGTAGGCTTAGCTGTGATGTCATCACGCCCGACGTTTGAATCATCTGACCGTAGCCAAGCCTCGCTCTCGGTCCAACAAGCCAGTATCACCAACGTTGGGATATCCTGCTGGACAGGACGCCGCACTGGACTAAAACAAACAGACTTGGTGCACACATGACGCTCCAGAGGACTTTCTTATTGTGCTGAATTACCTCTACTTAAATGTAAGTGGTTATATGCACCTTATTTTTGTGGAATAAAATGCTTACTATCTTAACTCGGTGGCGCCTCTCTTCTGTGCTTTCTTTTACATGTACTTTGGAGTTTGCTCTCAACTTCCCGTTCTGAAGGCTGCCTTGGACTGTTAATTAGCTTGCATGCCACAGATCAAAGGTTTTGTTCCCTCCATTATCATTATTTCTTGTAGAATACAAAATATGTTTACATACTATGATAGTTCTGTTATGCTATTTGTTATTTAATATAAGGGAATTGCAAAATATCGAATACAGAGCAACAGCGCCATCTATATATATGTTTTCTATAAGACACGCACCAGCTGCTGTATTCAAACATCCAAACTTAGTGCCCAAAAAATATGAATTACCATGTATACAGCGCTAAAATGTGCCTTATTCGTAAACCAATAAATATCATACAACATCAAATATATTAAAGTGCCCATGCATTAATAAAGTGTCCATGTAGAGAATATAACTGTTCTGTGAAGATATCCTCCAATAATATTATTCGGGGAGGAGCCGCGAGAGCTGCCGGGGGACCCCAGAAGGGCAGGTTCGGGGCCACTCTGTGCAAAACGAGCTGCACACAGTGGAGGTAAGTATGACATGTTTGTTATTTTAAATACAAAAAAGCGAACCCTTACAATCACTTTAAACATACAAAGGTTAAAGATCTTTCAGTCTGTGTGTTGACATATTTTGGGGTAATTTTTGGCCTGAATGAGTCCTAATTCTTTGACTGTTAAACTGGTTTGTGAATGTCACATGACCACCATCAAATGGAACATTAGTTGGGCAGGTCCCCATCCCTGGTGTTCCTTCCTGGGATAAGTGGCACCAATAACCAAGAGTGGTACCTGTGTGGTCAGATCAGCATTGTATGTCCAATAATCCACAAATATGGATTTAGCCCAACCCCATCTGCTGGCCCAATGTGATGTCATTTAGGGGTATTTTAGCAGGTGAATATGAGCACTTCCACCACTCGAAGTGCCTTTGTGATCACTTAGCACTGGCATTTGTTCTGACATCAGTTTGAGATGTTTCAGTGATCATTCAGAATTCATTGACCTGTGCATTTGACCTCCTTCTGACCTGCTTTTACCTGTGTTTCATGCATATTTTGCATTCCAATAGACTTGCATAGGTTTGGAAAACCTACTTGAAGCTTGCGAAAGCCTCTCAACACAGGAGCTTAGGGTCCATTCACACCAGCCGCTGCGTTGGTAGAGTCTAAAAAGGAAGTGTGGTTTACAGATGACAGGGCGGGTCTTAAACAGGAAAGGTTGTGGCATTGACAGGAAGTGGTGGGTCATGTTTAAATTGGGGGGGGGGGGTGCAAGGCCAAGGGCAACCCAAAACCTAAATACACCACTGACACTTGACTCTCTTGTCGAAAAGTCATGTTTGCGGTAAATGTAATTGGAGGAAATACAAATCTTTTATACATAATGTGACATTCTCTCAGCCTTACCCTGTGCAGAGGTTTTCCAGGCTGGAGGACAACAATCCAAGAACCAGCAGGCTGAGAGTGACCATCACAGGTCCACTAAGCAGTTAACCCTTTACACACACACATGGCAGCCACCACCAAGTGATTTATCCGCTGTTGGCATTCTGTTGCAACCAATAAAAAAATATCAGTGTCACTCGCTGCCACATCCAGAGGGGAATGTAACAGCATTTACACTACAGTAGCTTCTTCATTGAGGTAGAGTTCTTAATTTTAAGGCAGAGTATTCAGAAATTCAACTTCGATTTTTAAATAAAAACAGTGTGAGAAATAACGATGGACTGTATTAAAATGTTTTTATTCCACCTGGTTTCTCTAATGTGGCACTACCCACAGTTTCTCTGATGTACTATTAGTCTGCATATGTCATGCTAAGGGCGATAGCCATTGAGCTGACTTGCTGTTTTACTTCATTTTACTTCATTACTGTTGTGTCTTGATTACATTTTTTGAATGTTAACATAATAAAAACATTTTCAACTCTAAAATAAATGGGTTTAAAAGTGAAAAAATATTTAAAGTAGAACTATGGGCAAAACTTTTTTTTTAGTACGGAGGATTATAACCCCTGTCACATTTGTTTTTCACTATCTCATTGCAGAAATTTCCCCTACTTCCTGTCCCATAGCCAAACAGGAAGTGAGGGAAAAATCCCTGCAAATGAAGGGAATCCCTTGGGGACCCCCAGGTCACCAGAACCAGTGTCCTTATTGGAAGATTTCCCCTCTATTACTGTTCCGGGGACAACCCAAAATGTGTGATTTTCTTTTACTTACACTTTCAATGACAATGGTACACAGGACTAATAGAGAGGTTGAATCTCCCTAACGGGGACACAGAAAGCAATAAAAACTGATAGGCGTTCCAATCCCTCTCCATTTTATCCAAAATTGAAAAAAAAATGCCTTTAGTTATACTTTAAAGTGGAGCTTTACTCTGCAAATTTCTTTGAAGGCCATGGCTGTGCACCCTTCCACATCTATAACAGAGTGTTTTTTTTTTTGGGGGGGGGGGGGTATTTCTCTTTATTTTTTATTTAAATTTTTTTTGTACTTTTTCTAGACAGTCCCACCTCCACCGCCATTCTGGCTTAGGCCAGGATGATGACTTGTTATGTTTCAGCAGCCCTGGGATAATCTTGTCACATATCCCAGTAGGCCGCAGGAGCCAATTCACAGATCGACTGGGCTGCCTGAACTCGGAAGAGGCAACTAACTGAAGAGAACCAAAATGATGGCGTGTGACAACGGCCGTCACACCTGAATTGCTGCAGAACGAGGCTGGACTCACTGGGCAGGTGAGTACCCAGTAAATCAGGTAAGGAAGGGGAGGAGTCAAGTTGCTCTTTAAAGTGGTTGTAAAGGCAGAAGGTCTTAATGCATTCTATGCATTAAAATAAAAAAACTTTCTGTGTGCAGCACCCCCCTCAGCCCCCCTAATACTTACCTGAGCCCTATCTCTATCCAGCGATGGTGTAGGAATGTCTCAGCTGCCCGGGACTCTCCTCCATATTGGCTGAGACAGCATTGTGGCACTATTGGCTCCCACTGCTGTCAATCAAAATCAGTCAGCCAATAAGAAGAGAAAGGGAGCGGGGCTGAGCCACGACTTCATGTCAGAATGGACACAGGGAGCTGTGGCTCAGCTTGGGTGCCCCATAGCAAGCAGCTAGATGTGGGGGCACTCAACAGGAGGGAGGGGCCAGAATACCGGAAGAGGGACCTGAGAAGAGGAGGATCTGGGCTGCTCTGTGCAAAACCACTGCATAGAGAAGGTAAGTATGACATATTATCAGCATAGTATTATTTTTACCTAAAAAAAAAAAATGAGACTTTACAATCACTTTCAATGGAGCCTGCCTGGTCTCCGTACAGTACAGAGTTTGGATCACTTGCAGATTATTTAATCTGATGTTGCAAGAGTCGCTGGTCCTCTTAACATGACTTTCAGGAATGTTTTATTTTTCCGATGATAAACCGAAACCTCACAGCTGAAGTATTTTATTATGCCCAGCGGATACACCCCCTATGCCAACTATTCTGGGTATACCTATATTTCCATATGGCAAGCTTTCACAATCCAAAAACCAGCATATTATTTAACAGAATGAAATTCTGATTATTTAGGCACCAAATATCACAGGTCTATGATGAATCTTTCACCTATAGGCAATATAGGTGTGCTTGGTGTCAGTGCCAGCTGGCGTTTTATTTTTTTGGGGGGGACAACCCCCCCGGATCGGTCATTTTGGCTAGCGGCACACCCCCACCCTGCTCCCCGATGTCAGTTAGTCAGTCAGTCGGGTCACCCGAACTACCCATTCCCCCCCGCGTGCGGTGGCGGTTGGTCATCCAGCCCTATCTAGGTCGCGGACCGCCAGTGACTGTCCCTGCTTGGTGTCAAATCTTATCATGTTAATAGTACTCTGAAGAGCTTCATATTCGGAAAACATTTACAAGCCATTTAACAAGTTTCAGTAGTTGTCTGACACAGGTAAACCACAGGAAAGCATTTATACTACCTCATCTCAATGTAGGCAAAGTAGAATTTTTCTCTTTACAGCTATTGGCTGCTGCTCCCCCTCCCCAGCTGTTATGTCATCAGGCTCTCTGTACAGCTCCCAGCACAGCTCCAAGAAAAGTATGTTGTTGGAGCAGATGTTATGTGCAGGCTAATAGCAGCAGTAAGTGCAATGACACTCAAGGGCTCATTTACATGGGCTACAGGCTCTGCTGCCCCTTCGAATAGAGATGTGTGGTGGATTGCTTTTTCAGTTTAGAGCTGGTTACAGGCACTCAAAATGTTGATGGTACCTGCATTTCCTTGCACATGGCCATTGTGAGCAGCTCAAACACCACATAACTTACAGGTTCCAGGGCTTCCCAGGGCACTAACCCAGTAAATTCAGTCGATTGGACATGATTTGGAAAGGCACACATTTGTCTATATAAGGTCCCACAGTTAACAGTGCATGTCCTTCTGTTAAAAAACAAAAACAAAAACAGTGCATGTCAGAGCAAAAACTAAGCCAAGAAGTCCAAGGAATTGTCTGTAGACCTCCGAGACAGGATTGTATTGAGGCACAGACCTAGGGAAGGGTACAGAAAAATTTTCTGTATCATTGAAGGTTCCAATGAGCATAGTGGCCTCCATCATCTGTAAATGAAAGAAGTTTGGAACCACCAGGACTCTTCCTAGAGCCCGGATAAACTGAGCGATCGGGGGAGAAAGGCCTTAGACAGGGAGGTGACCAAGAACCTGATGGTCACTCTGACAGAGCTCCAGCATTTCTCTGTGGAGAGAGGAGAACCTTCCAGAGGAACAACCATCTCTGCAGCACTCAACCAATCAGGCCTGTATGGTAGATGACCAGACGGAAGCCACTCCTCAGTAAAAGGCACATGACAGCTCACCTGGAATTTACCAAAAGGCACCTGAAGGACTCTCAGACCATGAGAAACAAAATTCTCTGGTCTGATAAAACAAAGATTGAACTCTTTGGCCTGAATGGCAAGCATAATGTATGGAAGAAACTAGGCAATGCTTATCACCTGGCCAATACCATCCCTAAAGTGAAGCATGGTGGTGGCAGCATCGTGCTGTGAGGATGTTTTTCAGCGGTAGGAACTGGGAGACTAGTTAGGATCAAGGGAAAGATGAACGCATCAATGTACAAAGACATCCTCGGTGAAAACCTGTTCCAGGGCGCTCTGGACCTCAGACTGGGGCGAAGGTTCATTATTCCAACAGGAAAACGACCCTAAGCACAAGCCAAGATAACAGGAGTGGCAACGGGACCACTCTGTGAATGTCCTTGAGTGGCCCAGCTAGAGCCCAGACTTGAACCCGATTGAACATCTCTAGAGAGATCTGAAAATAGCTGTGCACCGATGCTCCCCATCCAACCTGATGGCGCTTGAGAGGTCCTGCAAAGAAGAATGGAAGAAACTGCCTAAAAATAGATGTGCCAAGCTTGTAGCATCATTCTCAAAAAGTCTTGAGGCTGTAATTCGTGCCAAAGGTGCTTCAACAAAGTATTGAGCAGAGGCTGTAAATACTTATGTACATGTGATTTTTTATTTTAATAAATTTGCAAAGATTTCAAAAAACTTCTTTCACATTGTCATTATGGGGTATTGTTTGTAGAATTTTGAGGAAAATAATTTATCTAATCCATTTTGGAATAAGGCTGTAACATAACAAAATGTGGAAAAAGTGAAGCGCTGTGAATACTTTCCAGATGCACTGTATCACTATAAATGGTTAAAATAAAATATGCAGTTATAGGGGTTGTTGCTCTGTATCTCTTTGGGTGGTAGTCACATAGATGGGTGGTATGGGTACAAAATCGCAATATAATGTAAATTGTAAGCTCAATGGGTATGGTTCAGTCTACAACTTTGGTTTTAAGTAGAATTGATCTCCAATGTTGTATTACAATTTTGTTCCCATCCAAACCCAACAGCTTATGTTGTATTACAATTCTGTTCCCACCTTTCTGTCTACTATACAAATAAATAGAGAACAGTATCCAAGCAACCACATACAGTTAGGTCCATATAGGTCCGTATATATTTTTAGGTGTTTACCAAAACATATTCAAACTATAGTTATATAATATAGGCTGAAAGTACACACTCTCAGGTTTAATTTGAGGGTATGTACATCCAAATCAAAGGAAGGGTTTAGGAATTACAGCTCTTAAGAATAGCCAACCCCCCTTTTTCAAGGAACCAAAAGTAATTGGACAATTTAATCAAAAGCTGTTTCATGGCCAGGTGTGGGCTACTCCTACGTTATTTTTTCATCAGTTAAGCAGGTAAAAGGTCTGAGTTGATTCTAAATGTGCTATGTGCATTTGGAATCTATTACTATGAACCTACATCATGCGTTCAAAGGAGCTGTCCATGCAAGTGAAACAGGCCACTGTAGGGCTTCAAAAGCAAAACAAATCCATCAGAGAGATAGCAGCAACATTAGGAGTTGCCAAATAAAGTTTGGTACATTCTGAGGAAAGAAGAACGCACTGGTGAGCTCAGCAACATAAAAAGGCCTGGATGTCCATGGAAGACAACAGTGTTGGATGATGATTATAACATCCAGATAAGTGAAGGACACTCTCCAGGAGGTGGATGCATCATTGTCAAAGTCCAAAATCAAGAGAAGACTTCACGAGGGCAAATACAGAGGGTTCACCACAAATTGCAAACCATTCATAGGCCTGAAGAATAGAAAAGCCAGATTAGTCTTTGCCAAAAAAAATCTACAGAAGCCAGACCAGTTCTGGAAAAGCATTCTTTGAATGGACAAAACTAAGATGAATCTGTACCAGAATGACGGGAATACAAAGGTGTGGAGAAGGCTTGGAACAGCTCATGATCCAAAGCACACGTCATCTGTAAATCATGGTGGAGCTTGCAGTGTGATGGCATGGGCATGCATGGCTTCTAGTGCACTGGAGGTGTTTATTGATGATGTGACAGAAGACAGAAGCAGCCGGATGAATTATGCAGTGTTTAGAGATATACTGTCAGCCCAGATTTAGCAAAATGCAGCAAAGTTGATTGGACGGAGCTTCACAGTACAGATGGACAATGATCCAAAACACACTGCAAAAGCAACCCAGGAGCTTTTGAAGGAAAAGAAGTAGAATATTCTGCAATGGCCAAGTCAATCACCTGATCTCAACCCAATTGAGCATGCATTTCACTTGCTGAAGGCAAAAACTAAAGGCAGAAAGACCCACAAACAAAGAACAAATGAAGACAGCTGCAGTTAGAGCCTGGCAAAGTATCAGAAAGGAGGAAACACAGTCTTGGGTAATGTCCATGGGTTCCAGACTTCAGGCAGTCATTGCCTGTAAAGCAGGGGTCTCAAACTGGTGGCCCTCCAGCTGTTGCAAACCTACAAGTTCCATCATGCATTTGCCTGTGGGAGTAATGCTTGTAACTGTCAGTCTTGCAATGCCTCATGGGACTTGTAGTTTTGCAACAGCTGGAGGGCCGCCAGTTTGAGACCCCTGCTGTAAAGGATTCTCAACAAAATATAAAAAAAGGAACATTTTATTTATGATTATATTAATTTGTCCAATTACATTTGAGCCCCTGAAAATGGGGGGACTGTGTATAAAAATGATTGCAGTTCCTACAACTTGTACTCGATATTTATGTTCAACCCCTTGAATTGAAGCTAAAAGTCTGCACTTCAAATTCATTTGGATTGTTTAATTTTATTCTGGTGGCATACAGAGCCAAAAGTATGAAAATTGTGCCTGTGTCCAAATATATACGGACCTAACTGTATATTCCTATGGATCACTGTATGTTCTTCTTTGCCCTGCAGCCCTTAGAAAGGGAGTGCTTTAATCTGCATCTGCTGAAATGCATTGGCTGTATGTGTTTTATCTGGCTACCAATAAAGATTGGATCTTAACCACCAAGTTGTATGACTCTTCATGTACCTTATTCCACCGATTACACTTTTCTGAAGAACCTGTGCCCACACTGGTATCTACAGGAGTTGAGCAGCCAAGGATCTGATCTGACAAGTCTCACACTGAACTGCCATCTGCACCTCACTATAATGAGCTCAGACCCTGGATACCATTCTAATTCAGCACCACCACACACTATTTATATTATTGGGGGCATAGAGATAAACATTCTGGAACTTGGTCACTATGGAACATAACAGTGGGGTTGATTTACTAAAACTAGAGAGTGCAAAATCTGGTGCCGCTCTGCAAGGTAACCATCTTCTACCTTCAGTTTGCTCAATTAAGCTTTGACAAAAAAACCTGGAAGCTGATTGGTTTCTATGCACAGCTGCACCATATTTTGCACTCTCCAGTTTTAGTAAATCAACCTCATTGATTTCTATCTTTACCGTGTACCAAACTGCTGAAGTAGGAGGTGCATTGCAATCTACATATAGGGGTTGATTTACTAAAGGCAAATAGACAGCGCACTGGATTGCAGTTGCTCCAGAGCTTAGTAAATGAACAGGAGCAAAAATGTTGTTGTTTTTTTTTTTCCTTGTACGTGATTGGGCATTCTTTGCCAAATGAACTTTACCTCATTTACTAAGCTCTGGAGCAACTGCACTTTACAAAGTACACAGTCTATTGACCTTTAGTAAATCAACTCCATAGTCTGTTGGCGAACCTGGAAACCTTTTCATGCTTCCAATGATGTTTTGAAATAATACGCAGTCTACACATTAGTAGGATTAATGTGCCATATCTAAGCTATGTAGGTTGGGCATATCTTGACATATTTTTGTAAAATATCAGTTAAAGTAGAACTATAGGCAACTTTTTTTTTCCTTTTGGATAGAGCAAGGGAGGGTTATAACCCCTGTCAGATTTTTTTTCACCATGTGTGTCCCATTGCAGAGATTTCCCTTCACTTCCTGTCCCATAGCCAAACAGGAAGGGAGAGGAAATCCCTGTAAATTAAGGGAATTCCTTGGGGACCCCCAAGTCACCAGAACTAGTGTCCCCTTTGGAAGTCTTCCCTTCTATTACTTTTCGGGGGACAACCCAAAATTTGGGATTTTCTTTTACTTTCACATTCAATGATAAACGTAAACAGGACAAATAGAGAGGGTGAGTCTCTGTAAATGGGGCACAGACAGCAATAAAAACTGACAAGAATTATAATTCCTCTCCACTTTATCCAAAACTAAAAAAAAAAAGTTTTGCCCTTAGTTATACTTTAAGTCAGGGGTAGGCGACCTTAATGAGGTGGAGATCTACCTGAACACCACAGGAGAAGTCAAAGATCACCGGGCACAGTGTCGCCTCCTCACACCTGATTTAAAACTTTAATTGCAGTACTACCGTGTCGCAAACGTGTGGATGGCACAGCAATCATGGGTTTAAATCAGGTGGTGAGACAGCAACATATCGCCCCCTCACCACCTATCAACACACACTCTGATCGTTTTTCAGAGGAGAAGCACTTGTGCTGCACTTGTGAATGAGCCCTTAGTTGCATTCAGCCGCGGTACCCTTAGGGCTCATTAACACGTAAAGTTGGGGGTGGTAAAACAGCAGGATATAATAGAAGTCTATGGCTAAATGTAGCAAACCCGCAGGAAAGCTGCAGGTACACTGCACTGCACCCACAGTGTGGGTAAATGGCAGCACATTAGTGTGAATGGAGCCCTATATTATTTTGCCCAGTGTTTTGCTTCACACTGACCTGAAGATCTCTTCTTTCCTGCTGCTGGCACCAATCTGGAGACCACTAGCCAGGATAAGGACAGCTAGAAATACCCACCCACATTCCAGGGCTGAGGATTGGAGGACTTTTTTTTTAAGGATCAGAGGACTTGGATCCTTGTTGTACTGTATAGATTATGTATAGATTATAGATTATTGTTGTATAGATTATGGTAAAGTTGGTGATAGAATATTTACTAAAAGCTCCATAGGCTATCCCTTCTTCAGTCTATCATGAATGCTGCTGCCAGACTCATCTACCTTACCAGCTATTCAGTGTCCTCCACCCCTATCTGCCAATCCCTACACTGGCTTCTGATCACCCAGCAAATTAAATTCAAAATACTAACAACAACATACAAAGCCATCCACAACTCTGCCCGAGCTACATAACCAATCTTGCCTCCAAATATCACCCAAACCGTCCTCTCCGCTCCTCTCAAGGCCTCCTGCTCTCTAGCTCCCTTGTCTCTTCCTCCCATGCTCATCTCCAGGACTTTTCCAGAGCCTCTCTCAATCCTCTGGAACTCTCTACCTCAATCTGTATGGCTAGTTCCTACTCTGGCTGCCTTCACGCGATACCTCAAAACTCATCTCTTTAGGGAAGCCTGTCACACCTCCAACTAATCTTTTATCACATCCATCAGCTTATCCCCCACAGTTACAACCTTTTGTACCACTTGTCCCACCCTATTAGATTGTAAGCTCCTCTGAGCAGAGCCCTCTTAACCCTCTTGTATTTTATTTTATTGTAACTGTATTGTCTCTCTTTTATATTGTAAAGCGCCACATAAACTGTTGGTGCTATATAAATCCTGTATTATATTAATAATAACTTTAAGTGGGTTAGTAGATGATGCCCAAACTTTTTTAGTTTTTTATTGCAAGCTGTGTAAGAACCTGAATTTGACTGGTATCAGCCTCTTTCAATCCCTGCACAGCAGGGCTGGAGTGTAAGAGGGAGAAGCAGTACATGGAACCAATCAGTTCATGTGCTGACATGAAGCATGCAGATATAAGGAGAAATCAGTGTGATGAGATCAGCTCTTTATTGTGCTCCTTCTATTTTCACTGTCCGGTCACAGGCTGAGGTGGGTCCAGGGTGACCTGGGCCTACAGCAAGTAGATTGAATGATGCTGGCCATCAAAGTGAGAATATTTAGCCGACAAAAAAGGGGAAAACATTGTTGTTTTATTTTATCTCTCTGGAGCTCTGCTTTAAAAAACAAAAACAAGGTAGAGATTGCTTAGGAGTGTAAGTAGAAGGAAATTCTGATTTTGAGTGGCCATCGTTCAGTTCTAACTGTATAGACCAGTGATGGCGAACCTTGGCACCCCAGATGTTTTTGAACTACATTTCCCATGATGATCAAGGACTCTGCAGTGTAGTTGAGCATCATGGGAAATGTAGTTCCAAAACATCTGGGGTGCCAAGGTTCGCCATCACTGGTATAGACCAACAAACAAAAACATGTTTCTTAAAGTGGTTGTAAAGGCTGAAGGTTTTTTACCTTCATACATTCTATACATGAAGGTAAAAAACCTTCTGTGTGCTGTTCTCACCACAGCCCCCCTATCACTCACCTGAGCCCCCTCTCGGTCCAGCGATGTGCACGCGAGCCTCAGCTGTCCCAGGCCTCCCTGTCCTCATTGGCTGAGACAGCAGTGGGAGCCATCGGTTCTCACTGCTGTCAATCACAGCTAGTAAACCAATGAGGAGAGAGTGGGGGGCGGAGCCAAGCCATGGCTTATTGTGTCTTATGGGCGGACGCATAAAGCAAGGCTCGGGAGCAAGCACGCACCAGTGCAAGCGGCTTGCTATTGGGGGAACTGGTCAAGGAGGAGGAGCCAGGAGCGCCAGCAAGGGGACCCGAGAAGAGGCTGATCAAGGCTGCTCTGTGCAAAATCATTACACAGAGCAGGTAAGTATAACATGTTTGTTATTCTTTTAATTTTTTAAAGCCAAACCTTTATTACCACTTTAAATTACAGTTAGCCCATGTCCCCTGCACACACATTCCTATATAGTTATCCTTCTACATTTAGCTGTAAGTGCCCAAGTGAATAACAAAGGGAAGGAGGTCCTGCAAGATTGAGCAGTTTGCGGTAGTGAACTGTAAGAGCCCTTCTCCCAGAAGGCTTTACTGCCGGTTTCCCTCAGCCAAGATGGCGGCGGGAGCACTGAGAGCACTGTATTTGTGGATAAGTAATGCCGCGTACACACGATCGGACTTTGTGGCGGACTTCGTCCGGCAGACAATCCGACGGACTTTGCAGCTGAGGTCCGCCGGACTTTCAAGCGAATGGACTTGGCCACACACGATCACTTCAAAAGTCCGTCGGTTTCGAACGCGGTGACATAGAATAAGGAAGTCCATAGCCAGTAGCCAATAGCTGCCCTAGCGTCGGTTTTAGTCCGTCGGACTAGCACACAGAAGACCGGATTTTTCGACCGGACTCGAGTCCGGCTGACAAATTTGAAGCCAGTCTTATTTCTAGGTCCACCGGACTTTAGGGAAGAAAAAGTCCGCTGGAGCCCACACACGATCGAATTGTCTGACGGACTCTGGTCCGCTGGAAAGTCCGATCGTGTGCGGCATAAGTGTCCTAATATTAAAAGTCAGCAGCTACAGTATTTGTAGCTGCTGACTTTTATTTTTTTCTAAAGGAGCCTGGAGCTCCTCTTTAAACTGCATTAGGGTTTCTTTACTGTTGGAGAAATAAGGATGTGGCACTCCCTTCCACAGTTGGTGGTGTCAGGGGAGAATGTAGACAAATTCAAAAACCTTTAGATGTGTTTCTTGCAAATGCAATGTAGAGGAATATGGTAGATGGAAGTGACATAAACATACACACACACAGGCAGAACTGGATGGACCGGTGTCTTTATTCAAACTTACCAACCATGTTACTATGTATGGGGTCTCAACAAACCTCAATGCTCAAAAAACACACCTGTAATATTTTTTTTACAGTGCAGCACACAATGACACAGCTGTGCTGTAGTGCACTCTTGCACAGGTGAATTGTTTTCTACTGTATAAGTAAATTGGCATGCCCATTTAGAATGAATGGCAATACAACACAAAGCACATAAACCTGCATATTTCTGCAATGCAAAAGTGTGAATCTGCCCTAAAGCTTTATCCACACAGGTGCCTAATATTAAATCCAAGTCTTGTGAACAGAACAGCTAGAGTAGACCTCTAACACACACTATATTGTCAAAAGTAATGTATGTTAGAGGTCTACTCTAGCTGTTCTGTTCACAAGACTTGGATTTCATATGGGCATCCGTGTGGATAAAGCACATGAAATGTAATGGCATCCCAGTCTTAGTCCGTAGGGTTCAATATTGAGTTGGCCCACCCTTTGCAGCTATAACAGCTTCAACTCTTCTGGGAAGGCTGTCCACAAGGTTTACGAGTGTGTCTATGGGAATGTTTGACCATTCTTCCAGAAGCGCATTTGTGAGGTCAGGCACTGATGTGTACAAGAAGGCCTGGCTCGCATTCTCTGCTCTAATTCATCCCAAAGGTGTTCTATCGGGTTGAGGTCAGTCCAGTTCCTCCACCCCAAACTCGCTCATCCATGTCTTTACGGACTTTGCTTTGTGCACTGGTCCAAATCATTTGGTGGAGGGGGGATTATGGTGTGGGGTTGTTTTTCAGGGGTTGGGCTTGGCCCTTTAGTTCCAGTAAAGAGAACTCTTAAGGAGTCAGCATACCAAGACATTTTGGACAATTTCATGCTCCCAAGTTTGTGGGAACAGTTTGGGGATGGCCCCTTCCTGTTCCAACATGACTGCGCACCAGTGCACAAAGCAAGGTCCATAAAGACATGGATGAGCAAGTTTGGGGTGGAGGAACTTGACTGGCCTGCACAGAGTCCTGACTTCAACCTGATAGAACACCTTTGGGATGAACTAGAGCAGAGACTGCGAGCCAGGCCTTCTCTTCCAACATCAGTGGCTGATCTCACAAATGCACTTCTGGAAGAATGGTCAAACATTCCCATAGACACACTCCTAAACCTTGTGGACAGCCTTCCCAAAAGAGTTGAAGCTGTTATAGCTGCAAAGGGAGGGCCAACTTAATATTGAACCCTACGGACGAAGACTGGGATGCCATTAAAGTTCATGTGCGTGTAAAGGCAGGCGCCCCAATACTTTTGACAATACAGTGTACTTCCTTTATTAAGCCCAAAGGCCAGTCCTCATGTAATATACATTGAAGTTTTGAGCCTAACTGCATGCAATGGTTGAACTGGATAGGACTTGAATGTCCATATACACAAGTCTAAAGCTACCCATATAAGACTAGACGTCTCTGAAGACTGACAGGCAAGAAGGCATTCGCCTGTAACGCCAGCCTGGCTCACGCGACTCACTATTGGGATGGAAGTGTGGAACGTTCAATTAACACCTTTATGTTCTAATTAGGAGAAATAAAGGTCACACTGAGATTTTCCAACATGCTAGAAAATCCTAGTGAACAATAACAAGTTGTTCTGACTTTTGGAGCTGCACATTTTTGCCACCCCACGTGTAGCACTCCAGGGCCCAGTCCTTATCCGTGCATCTCATGTGATCAGATTGGGGTGAGATTGGGTCATTTATGGCCAGTGGACATCCTTAGGGGTTAATATACTTTCTATCTATTCTCTCAGCATGTAGCAACTCCTCCGCAGCACAATGCATTGTGTGTATTTACTGCCAGATTAACCCGCATATCCCACCCCTTAACCACGGATAATAATGAGCTAATCACCCAGCTCTGGACTATATATATCTCACAGCAGCATGCCCACTGCTTACACTGCACTTCTTAAACCGACTTTCACAAATATTGTCTTGGCAATCCCCTATTAGTATGTAGATGTATAAGAGACAACACAAACAATATACCAAGGCGCTAAACCTTATTGGCCAGTAGTGACTGAAGTATCTCCAATAGTACTGCTGCTGTAGGGTAGAAGAAGTCAAAAAGGTAACACACAAAACAAAGCGCAAGGACCTTGAGAGTGTATATGGTGTCCTAATAAACAACCCAGATGATGGTGCTGATGTCTTTATAAATTAGTTGGCTGTGAGTGTGGACAAATTCCAATGCCACACATAATTCTCAACTTTATGCCCAAGCAATAAACACTCTTGGCATTGAATTAACGTGCCAATCTCATACAGTGGGTATAGAAAAGAATCACACCCTTTTAAAATAATCACATTTTGTTTCTTTGCAACCTGAAATGAAGACAGACACAGTTTTTGTTATCCAGCTGTATTAACTAGTGCAACTTATAACACCCAAATGAAAGATATAACACCAACATGTCAGAAAAAAAAAAAAAAAAAGTTCAAAAACAGAATCATTGAGTTGGAAAAAGGATCACCCCCTTATGTCAGTATTTTGTTGGACCACCTTTTGCTTTAATTTTCAGCCTTTAGTCTGTTGGGGTATGTCTCTACTAACTTTGCACATCTAGACTTTGCAATGTTTGCCCACTCTTCTTTGCAAAATTTCTCATGTTCAGTTAAATTTGATGGTGACTGTTTGTGGACTGCAGTCTTCAAGTCATTCCACAGATTTTCAATGAGGTTTAAGTTTGGGCTCCATACAAGTACTAATGTGGTGAAGCCTTCATAAAGGTAGTTGCGGAATAAAATATAATGCTATGCTCAATTTGGACATGGCTTCACCCTGGATGCAGCCATTTGTGGATGATCATCCAGAGCAGGGGTCCCCAAACTTTCTAAACAAAGGACCAGTTTACTGTCCTTCAGACTTTGGGGGGCTTGGACTGTGGCCAGTGGGAGTAGCAAATGCCCAAGCATCAGTGGGAGGAATAGTGCCCCAAGGACCAGAAAAAGGCAAGCAAAGGGCTGCACAGTTTGGATCTACAGCAAACGTTCTCAGCCTTTATACCCCAGAGGACTCCAAAAATTATTTTCAGGTTTCAGAGAACCCTTACTAAAACTAGTTTATTGGGGTCAATAGGAAAAATTCCACCTACATTGGTTGCTGATAGGAATGATGCCATCCTTACAGACAACTAAAAAAATCATTAGTGTCATGCTCCTGGCTTTGGACCTGGAACTATACAGGCACCATCAGATGGGAGGTCAATCAGCCACATCTCAAGAAACCCCTTGCAATCTTTGGAGGAACCCTATTGTTCCAAAGATCCCTGGTTGGGAATGACCGATCTACAGGGTCCAAACTCACAGCAATGCTGATAGCTCTATTTCCTATTCAGTCAGTGAATTCAATGAAAGGTGCCTAAGCTGCTGCTTTTCTACTACTGATTAGCAATGGTGGAATGGGTTAATGAGAGCAAATTGAATTTGTTAATTTTTTTTTTACAACACTGTGATCTTGCTTCACCCATGACACCTACAGGTCATCATTCAGGCTTGTATACCATCAATCAGTATCATGACCTTTTGGTGAACAAATATCAAGTTTTCTCCCATTTGTTTAGCAAACTGCATTCAATTTGAGAACTTTCTCCAAGTGGATAGAACTTAACAACGACTGAATTAGAGAAAATAATTAAAAAAAAAGAGTTGTTTAAAGAACAATTACATTAATAATTAATTCTGGTTGTGTCTAAGCATCTGCATGGCAAGTTTTGAGACTTAGAAAACCTTTAGCAGTTGGGGTACTATATGTGTTTTTATAGCATACAAGTAAAACTAAAATCTACTTACTCTTTCACCTCCTTAGAGCTGAAGTCCAGGTATCGGTTACTGACCCACTGGATCTCAAACCAATCCCGGAAGCCATTGTTCCCACAGCATTTGAATTCAATTTGGAGCAAGTCGATGGTCTTCTTCATGAAACATCTGCCTGGGGTGTCCGTGTCCTTGTAGTACCTCATGCCATTCTTTAATCCGTGTGCCAGAGTACTCTCCAAGGACCCCCTGGTCACAAGACACATCACAGCGATGAAGAAGGTGAAGATATTGAAGAGCAGACAGATAATCAGATAAGGTTTCAGCATAGGCTTCCACTTTGCAAATTTTGCAGGGTCCAGGGAATCGTAGCAGATTTTCCCAGCAAACGCATTGAGGGAACAAGCCAGCACACCAATAAGGATGAGAGAATTGGGCACAAAATGACTTTCAACATTATCCATCACCTCGCTCCTCTTCCTGAGCTCGATTTTTAGGAATAATCCCATGGTGAAAAGGGCTATGCCAGCTAATACACAGCACCAATTCATCAGCCATAACCCCTGGGCCAACTTGACTCTTTTCCTCTGGTTAAATTTAATCTTCATCAGTGCCATGTTTGCAGCGGGTAGTGGGTTTCTTGGGAAGAGTGGATATCTTGGGAATTTCAATAGGTGGTTGACAGAATGAAGGAAAGATGTTTGGGGCCTCCCCTCATTCCACGAGTGACTTCATTACTTGTGGTTCTTCCATGTTTGCCACCCTAACCTAAAGACGGAGGCGACACGACAACTACTATTTCCTGAGTTATTAATAGCTCGGTCATTAAAGGGTAATTGGCTGAAGGCAGCTACACCTATTACTGGTGGCCCAGTCCCACCGAAGAAGAAGGAGCATGAAAGTTTCAGACGATTAAACCTACAAGTGCAAGACGTCATCTAAATACTTCTAATCCTCTTCATCCCATTTGCAAGAATCTCTGCCAGCTCTGATAATCAGCAGATATAATCCTCGTTTTACTGGCTACTGAATTTCTCCTTTCACAAAGCGAGATATCTTTATACCAGTTTTTATTAGCTGGCAATTACATTTTTTGGTTTTTGGATATGGTAGAAACAGAATCAAACCCCTATCAGGTTATATTTTGCTGCCTGTGTCTCGCTAGGGAGATTTCCCTTTAGTTCTTGTCTTGGAGATACAAATTTTTCTAAAGTGAACAGAAATCGCATCTTACAGATTTGTCAATGACGGGTGCCCCCTTTGGAGGACTTTCCTCTAGTTTAATTTCCTATCACTTTCTGTACCAGTAACAGTGGTCACCAGGACAAATAAGGTGGGTCAATCTCCCCAACGGGGACACGGACAGCATTAAAAAACTGTCAGAGTGACCTACCCTTCCCCACTTTGTTTAAAACTAAAAAAAAAAATGTTGCTTTTACATACACTTTAAATAAACATGATGTTCAATGATTGTTTAAAGGAAAATTCTAGTAAAATTATGATTATAGTATAATTTTCCAAAAGTAATTTTTTATAAGACAAATATATTTTAACTTGCTTGGTCATCAGAGAATGTGTTCAGTATGTCTGTGACCAAAAAAAAAAAAAAAGCTTAATAAAACTTGGGCCGAACATCACCTCTTCGCCCGTTTAGCGATGTCACCTGGTGGCACCGCCCCCTTGTGACGCATGCTTGGTCGGTAACGTCACAAGGGGGGCGGTACCACCAGGTGATACCTATATAAGAACTGTCAGAAATGGCAGAACCTGCAGTAGGCAGTTAGCCTTCGTTTTCGGGAGGAGCATTTTTTTTTCTCGTCCATCGGTGGTGGCGCATTGTGATTGACAATGGATCTACATTGGGAGACATTGTTTCTTTATTTTTTTAGATTTTTTTTTAATAAAGGACTTGTCAATAACATGTGTACTTTTTATTATTTATTTTTGACACTTTTTTGGTAAATGAGTAGGGGTACAATGTACTCTATACTCATTCACATGGGGGGTGGGATCTGGGGGCACCCTTGTTAAAGGGGGCTTCCAGATTCCAATAAGAGCCCCCCCCACTCCAAAGCACCACCCCATGTTGAGGGTATGTGACCTGGTATGATTCAGGAGGGGGGACTCGCTCGTCCCCTCCCATTCCTGACCTGCCGGGCTGCATGCTCGGATAAGGGTCTGGTATGGATTTTCTTCTTTATTATTTTGGCATGGGGTTTCACTTAAAATCCATACCAGACCCCAAAGCACCACCCCATCAGTAGAAATGGGTGAACTGTTTGAGCTGAGCAAAAGTTTGGGCTGAACATCACCTGTTCGCCTGTTTGGCGACGTCACCTGGTGGCACCGCCCCCCTTGTGATGCATGCTGGGTCGGTAACCTCACAAGGGGGCGGTACCACCAGGTGATACCTATATAAGAACTGTCAAATGGCAGAACCTGCAGTAGACGGTTAGCCTTCGTTGTGGGCATAGCATTTTTTCCACATCTGGCGGTGGTGGCGGCATTGTGATTGACAATGGACCAACATTGGGGGACATTTTTTCTTTATTTTTAATTTTTTTTTAAAGAAAGGACTGGTCAAAGACATGTGTACTGTTAATTATTTATATGTGACACTTTTTTTGGTGAATGAGTAGGGGTACAATGTACTCTATACTCATTCACATGGGGGGTGGGATCTGGGGGCACCTTTGTTAAAAGGGGGCTTCCAGATTCCAATAAGCCCCTGCCCACAGACCCCCACAACCACAGCCCAGGGTTGTCAGGAAGAGGCCCTTGTTCCCATCTACATGGTGCTTTGGGGGTGGGGGGGCAGAGCCAAAGAACCACCCAATGTTGAGGGCATGTGACCTAGTATGGTTCAGTAGGAGGGACTCACTTGTTCACTCTCATTCCTGACCTGCCGGGCTGCATGCTCGGATAAGGGTCTGGTATGGCTTTTCTTTTTTATTATTTTGGCATGGGGTTTCACTTAAAATGCATACAAGACCCAAAGGGCCTGGTATGAACTGGGGTAGGGCCCACGCCATTTTTTTCCATGTTTCTTTTTTGTATTGCCAGATGCCGGCAATAGCTTTCAGCTGCATTTTTTTTATTTTATTTTTTAAATGTCAGTTTTGCTGCAGCAGGTTCTATACATGGTACAGATGCACCACTTTACAGGCAAAGTAAGGGGACCCCCATGCCGCGGTTGTGCCGCGGTGAGCGTTTCCTTTGTTGATTGTGTCATTGGCTGGGCGTGGGGAGGTGCTTGTTTTTTTTGGTGGTTATCGTTGTGTAGGTTGTTTGTCGTTTGCTAGTGGGGTTACGTGCTACCTGTTCGTGATTTTTCTGGGTACCTGTGGGGCGTGGGGGGGCGGTGTTTTGGCCTTGTGCCCTCGTGTCTTCCTGATCCTGTGGCCTTCTGTGTCTTTTCAAGTGTCGTGTCTTCTTATTTTGTCTTTTTTGGTTCCTTGTCGGGGTTGTGTTGGCGTCTGGCGTTCCCCGGGTTTTCTGCTTTTGTTCTTTTTTGTTAGATTCTTGTCTGGTTTGGTTGTCAGCTTTCGAATCGTTCTTTCTTCAGTGTGGTATCCTTTTTTTGCTTGTCTGTGTCTTGTGCTTTTGGGGGCTTGTTGGCCGTTTTTTTGCCGACCTTTTATTGTCTCGGGCTGCCCGGCTTTCGGCTTGTTGGTGTGCCTGTTTTGGCTTTCTTTTTCTTTCTCCCTTAGTTTTTCGTTTCGGTCCTTAGTTTTCCTTGCTTTTTCTTCCTTTCTTTTCCTTGCCCTTGTTTTTTATCGTATGCCTTCTTGTTATTTGTCCTGTTTTGGGTGTATGCTTTTCTTTGTCCTTTCGTCGGGGCGTGAGCCTTTTCTTCTTTCAGTGTTGGCGCTATTGTTCCTCTTTCGTCGTGTACTTTTTGTTTAATTTTTTCGGTTTGTCTTTTTGTTTTCGCTTTTTGCTTCTTTCCCCATGTCTTGGGTCTTGTTGTTCTTCCTCCTTTTCCTTTGGTGCCCTTTTTTAATTTGTTTTCCTTTTTTTGTTTTATATTTTTTTGGCCTGGATTTTGTTCCTTTTTCTTTCTTTTCCTTTCTGTCTTTGTCGGCTCTGTTGCCTGTTTGTTCCTTTTCTTTCTATCTTTGCTTGACCTTTTGTTGTTTTCTTTGCTCTTTGTTCCCCCTTCAGCTGCATTTTTTTTATTTTATTTTTTAAATGTCAGTTTTGCTGCAGCAGGTTCTATACATGGTACAGATGCACCACTTTACAGGCAAAGTAAGGGGACCCCCATGCATTATATTTAAAGCAATTTCTTATTTTTTTTTGTTTCACTTTAGGTATCATTAAAATCACTGCTCCTGAAAAAAATTATTATTTAAAAAAAAAAAAAATGTGCATTGATGCATGACCCCCCAGGGCAGTACCCAGGGCCCTATACCCTTTATATGGAAAATTACTTGCATATAAGCTTTTTAAATGGGGACTTTTGATTTTTCCAGTTCAAGTCCCATAGACTTCAATGGGGTTTGCGGCTCAGAGACAAACTTTTTCCCTGTTCGGGAGTTCTGGTGCAAACCGTAACAAGGGGCCCATTTCTACTCAGTATGTTATCCTTATCCTTCTTCTTTTTTTTAACACTTTTCCTAGATGTCTTCAGGCAGGTCAGGGTACACAGGGTCTCCTTCCTCTTCACCGTCACTGAGCCGTCCTGCATGATGCATTGAGCATTGCTAATGTGATGATGTCACTGCCGCTCTCTGCACCATCACACTGTCATTGTAGCGCTCCATGCTGATGCCTCCTTAATTCTTTCCACAGTCACAGGACCTCATTAATATTCTTGGCTAAATGATACTTGGATTGTTTGTTTTTTGTTTCATTCCTAACCCCTGCCTAGCACACCGTAACGGTGCAGTCCTATCAGTTTTTATCATTTGAAGGAATGTAGGATGCCTGGTCCTCCGATGTGCGCTATGGTTCCATCCACCTAAGTTACTACTGTCTCATGCAGTGACATAAGGGCTGAAGAATGGAACTACCCTGTTTCCCCGAAAATAAGACCTAGCGTGATTGTCGGTGATGGCTGCAATATAAGCCCTACCCCCCAAATAAGCCCTAGTTAAAGTCCTTGTAGGTCTTATTTTCAGGGTAGGGCTTATTTTCGGGGAAACAGGGTACATAACTTTTTTGTCTAGCAAGTGTTGCTTTAAAGATGATAGATATGGACAACTTGCAGCTCCTCAGCTGTGGACGAAGTACAAGTCCCAACGTGATGAAGGCAGATGGAATTACTGAGACTTGTAGTTTTTGAAGAGCCAGAGAGCCATGCGGTACCTAAAGACTGAGACACAATATTTTGGTATACAGTGGTGAAAATGTATGTATGATTTTTACATACAGGTAAGCCTATAATAAGGCTTACCTATAGGTACTGTAAATATCTCATAAACGTGCGCAGTTTAGGAGATATTTACTTTAGATGCAGCCAGTGACGGCACTGGAGCATGCGCTCTGAAGGAACAGCACAGGCTTCAGAGCCGTGCCGTAAACAGCAACTCCCGCATGTATGCATGGGAGTGACATCATCGCCAGCTTGGTCATTCATATCGGCGAAGCCCGCAAAC
Organism: Lithobates sylvaticus; assembly: GCA_028564925.1. Taxonomy (NCBI): domain Eukaryota; kingdom Metazoa; phylum Chordata; class Amphibia; order Anura; family Ranidae; genus Lithobates; species Lithobates sylvaticus. The sequence continues at coordinate 53,411,663 of CM053028.1, forward strand.
CCAGAAAGAAGACCGGGTGAGGATGGAAGTAGTGGCAGCGCGCTATTTGAGGGCTTCGTTTTTTTTATGTGCACATTATGACCTAAACTACCCGGGGGCCTTACTACCGCTTAAAATTCCAGCATCTACAGAAAATTAAAAGATTGTATTTAAGCTTTGCAAAATAATTAAACGTGAATCTAGAATAATGGTTTCTATAATGATCTACAATAATTATTTTAAAGAATTAAATTAATTCTCCCTTTGCAGCAATATAAGCAATTCTGTATTACATTTTACAGAAAAGGATGATGAATTGTTTCCTGAGTAGAGATTAGCCAGGCCAATGCAAAATTTAAACTGTTAAATCCAAAGTGCAGAGGGCATAACACCAATCAGAATCTGTCTTCATGAATCTCATATTTCTGGGATACAGTAGTAATGCTGGAATCTCCATGTTGCTTTTCAGCATAATACACCACATATAGGGACTGGTAAACTGCAATATATTACATTTTGTTTTTGGATTTAGATACACTTTCAGTGTTTGGAATTGGGAGTAGTTATAAGGTATCCATCATAAGATATATTTTGTCAAATGACTGCATGCAAAGTAATGTGTAAGTCTAACACGTCCAGGTACTTACAGTATAACCAACTGCTTTTCTCATGCAATTTTCACTATAATTTTTTTTACAAAAGTCTTATTTTTGTGCAATTTATTATTTTCTGAATTAAGGCCCATACACACGATCAGACTTTTTGACAACAAACATGCAAATTAGCTGTTTTGGACCAACATCCGACCGTGTGTACGCTCCATCGGACCAACTTTTTCAGTTTTCATCTGACTTTTGTTGGCTGTGCGAACGGACAAACTTTCTGCCAACAAAAGTCCAATGGAGCAAAATCCTATCGTGTGTACAGAAAACCATAGGACTTTTGTACAAAGTACAAACACACATGCTCAGAACCAATGCAAAAGATCACACAATAATACAGAAGTTGACCAAAGGTGGCGGTAAAGAGCAGAAAAAACACGTGATTTGGTGAAAGTTGGCTGAAAAAGTCCTGCCGTGTGTATGCAATACAAGTTCAGGGCCGACGCCCTTTGTACAAAAATCCACGGGAAAGTTTGTACAAAGTCCTATCGTGTGTATGAGGCTTTAGGGACATAATTGGGGGACAATAAAGTTGGAAAGAGGGGAAACTATTTAACGTAAGGTCTCTAAGGAAGACTCAAATCCAAGTGGTTCAACCTTAAAGCGGTGTTCCGGCCGAAGTTATACTTTTTAAATAAAAATACCCCTATAATACACAAGCTTAATGTATTCTAGCAAAGTTAGTCTGTAAACTAAGGTCTGTTTTGTTAGTTTTTAGCAGTAGTTTGTTATTTTATAAACTTGCAGCAGGCCGTGGCCATCTTAAGTGTGGGCATCTGAAGCCAGACTGTATTTCTTCTTGGATCTCATACTTGCAGATCTCGTACATGCTCAGTGCAGCATAAGCAGTGTAATAGGTTTCAGGTCAGGTTTCCATAGCAACGGCAGTTTGAGAGGAAGTTTCTGCCCCTTCCCAGGAGGCATTGCAAACAGGAAATGATGCGATGGGCCGCGGCCAGGGAGGAGGAAGTGAAAAATGAATAAAGCAGATATACAGTCTGTGCTGAAAAAAAAATAAAAAAAATATCCAATTTGTTTACAGTGCACAGTTTAGTGAGGGATGCTGAAGAGTTGTAAAAGTGGGTGGAACTCCACTTTAAACTGTGCAAGAGGTTCTGTTACAGTGGTACGCATGTAGCACTTCCTTCCACAGTTAGTGGTGTTAGCGGGGAGTATGGGTAAATAAAAAAATTTAAAATTGTAGACACACACACGTAGGCTGAACTGGATGGACTGGTGTCTTTTTTTCCCCAACTATACCAACTACGGTATGTAACTATAATTCAGTTCTTTCAAACATGATTGCTTAGCATGTGGGTGTTAGCTAGGGCGATCTGCATTCAACCGCAGCTTCCTAAGAGCACCCACTCCTCCAGACTGACATCCACCCATCAAGACATTTTGAGATTTCCCCAAGAACCACAGCCCACTGCTTGCAGAGGCCAAGTGATGACATTAATGGACCTAAAATAATGCTATGTAATAAAAATGGAAAGACACATGTTCTGCACTGTGTCACTGTGTGGAGGTGGCCATCTTGGTAGAGGCAGAGCTTTGTTACCCCATGTCAGAGCCTCCAAAAAGGAAAACAGTGAGCAGCACAGAAGTAGCATCACCAATATCGAAATCTCCTGAGGCTAGCAGTTAGTTGGAATACAGCCTAAAGCCCCATACACACGGTCGGACTTTTTCATGGATTCTGTCCGATCGGACAATGTTGTTGAAAAATCAGACCGTGTGTATGCACCATCGGACAGTGTACGTCGGTTTGTCCGACGGACAAAGTCTTATCTCCTGCTGGAAAGATTTGCCGTCAACACGGTCCGATCACACCAAATCCGATCGTGTGTACGGTTGTCCGACCGGACAAAGTGCTACGCATGCTCAGATCACATTACAAGACCAAAGCTATTGGCTACTAGCCTCTACGTAGTCCCGTCGTAGGCAACAAACGTCACCACGTTCAGAATGATCGGATTTTCCGACAACTTTGTCCGACCGTGTGTACGCAAAACCAACATCGGACAAAGTATGACGGACATGGTCCGACGGACCTGGTCCGCGGATTGTCCGACCTTGTGTATGGGGCTTTAGATTTACACAGAAAATATATAGATATGAGGCTGGCAAGAGAAACGCAAGACAAAAATGTAAATTTTTTCAGGGAAAGAATTACTCATAATTAACAATTTTAGATGTTCAATATATATATATATAAGATAGGAAATGTTCACTTTTTAAGTTCAGTTCCTCTGTAGAACTACAGGCAAAACTTTTTTTGGGGATAGAGTAAGGGAAGTGTTGTAACCTATTTGTCTTTTTTTGTTGCCATCTGTGTCCCATTGGGGAGATTTACCTCTACTTCCTGTCCCATAGCCAGACGAGGAAGTTAGAGGGAATACCTACAAGTTAAGGGAATTCTCCAAACCCCTCTCCCCCCCAAATCACAAGAAGTAGTGTCCCTATTGAAAGATCATCCCTCTATTACTTTTCTAGGAACAACCCAAAATTTGTGATTTTCTTTTACTTTCACTTACAATGATAATGGTAAACAGGACAAATAGAGAATGAATCTCCCTAATGGCGGTATAGACAGCAATAAAAAACGTAAAGGTGCTCTAATCCCTCTCCTTTCTATCCTAAACTAAACTCGACGCGACCCGCGATCGGAGTATACAGAGGCAGAATGGGGATCTGCTTTTGTAAACAAGGCATTCTGACAGGAGGCATGACAGAGATCTACTGTTCCCAGTGATCGGGAACAGTGATCTCTGTCACGTCCCTGCCAGCCCATCCCCCCCTACCATTAGAACACGCTGAGGGAACACATTTAACCCCTTGATCGCCCCCTAGTGTTAACCCCTTCCCTGCCAGTGTCATTTATACAGTAATCAATGGCTATTTATGGCACTGATCGCTGTATAATTGTCAATGGTCCCAAAAATGTGTCAAAAGTGTCCGATCTGTCCGCTGCAATGTTGCAGTCCGGCTAAAAATTGCAGATCGCCGCCATTACTAGTGAACAAAATAAAAATAATATAAATGCCATAAATCTATCCCCTATTTAGTAGATGCTATAACTTTTGCGCAAACCATTCAATGTACGCCTATTGCGATTTTTTTTTACCAAAAATATGTAGAAGAATATATATATCGGCCTAAACTGATGAATATATATTTTTTTATTTTTTTGGATGTGTATTATAGCAAAAGAATTGTTGCTCTTGTTGTTGTTGTTTATAGCACAAAAGACAAAAAACGCAGAGGTGATCAAATAGCACCAAAAGAAAGCTCTATTTGTGGGAAAAAAGGATGTCAATTTTGTTTGGGTACAGCGCCGCACGACCGCGCAATTGTCAGTTAAAGCAACGCAGTGCCGTATCGCAAAAAATGGCCAGGTCATTAAGGGGGAAAATCCTTTGGGGGCTGAAGTGGTTAAAGAGTAATGCCCCGTACACACACTGGTGTTGCATACACACGGTCGGACAAAGTTGTCAGAAAATCCGATCATTCTGAACGTGGTGACGTTCGTTGCGTACGACGGAACTACGTAGAGGCTATTAGCCAATAGGTTTGGTCTCCTAATTTGATCTGAGCATGCGTGGCACTTTGTCCGTCGGAATTCTCTACACACGATCGGAAAAAGTCCGATCGGATTTTGTTGTCGGAAAATTTGAGAGCAGGATCTCAAATTTTTTCTGTCGTAAATTCCGACGGAAAAAGTCTGATGGAGCCCACACACGGTCGGATTTTCCGACAACATGGTCCGATCGGACATTTTCCGTCTGAATTTCCGACCGCGTGTACGGGGCATAACTCCACTTTTGTTGACAAAAAACATTCCTCTCTGGGTGATCTATGTAAATTGCAAGGATTTTAACAAACTTTGTTGCAGATTCCTACCTTTTGTTATTCTGAAGAAATCCCTGTGTGTTCCTCTGTGCTCCTGTGCTCAGTCAATCTAATGGGAGTGGTTTCATAATTACAAACCAGCTGCTGCAGAATCAGGGCTCTAATGAGGACAGTTGCAGGGTCTGTATCCCTTTAGACATTTCCTATTAGGAGTATCTCACCAAAAATGACATTTTTGCTGCAGGGGATGCCAAAATCTGACTTGTATCTTAGTGTAGACTTCTGGGAAAATCAGTGAGCCAATCACACAAGCAGGAAATTATGTTTCTGGGGTGCGTTCTGTACACATTCTGTATACAGAACACCTCCAGGTAGCCATAATGCATTTCACAGAAAATTACAGAGCTGCAGATTGAAAAGGAAAGGTCATTTTTTTTATAACATTTAATTACAATATGACTTGTGTCGCAATTGTATATGCTACCCTTTAAGACTTGGTGACAGATTCCCTTTAATTTGGATGACAACATATATACAATACAATCTGGTGCAATTTGGCACTTCTGTGTTTTTAAAACCAGGATGGTATGTAGTTACAGGTGTGCTCAAAAGTTTGCATCCCCTTGGAGAATTGGTAATATACAGTACGTACCATTTTTACAAGAATAAACACATGTATTTCTTATGGGATTCATATTCTGTAAGCGTAGGTCATAACAGAATTGAATGAATGATTTGTATAGAGCTACTTATGCAAACTGAATCGCCTCAGGGTGCTTTGCTGCCAGTGTCCATCTGCGGTATAGCACAGTCGTTTTTTTTTTTTCCAATATAATTTTTATTTATTTTCAAAACAGAAAAAAGAAAGAACATATATAACATCGTCTTATACATAGTATTCAATAATTCTCCACGAATTTAACAGCGTGTACATATATGGGCATACATTCTATCAGTTTCGATATCCATATCACTTTTTTGCGTACTAGTCTATCGTCTCTCTACCGAAACGTTATGTAGCCCAGTAACCGTTATAAATGATGTGTATCTGCTCTTCCCTGTATCCGGTATCTGGGTTTCATCTCCATGTCTCCTGATCGTGAATGTTCAGTGTGGGCTGTCAGTTGTTTGTCTTATCCCATATTTATGGTTTCTCCCTTTGTGGAGAGATAAGTAGAGAGGATAGCTAAGTAGGAAGGAAGAAAGATGGAAAAGAAAGGAGTGAGTGAGGGGTGGGGGTGGGGACCCAGGGTGGACTGCATTTATATTCTATTCTGGTTTATCGTTCTTTAAGTGTTGAGTAAAGTTATTTCCTCGTCGGAAAATATGAAAATATTCCACAGCATCCATGTCTGTGAGTGTTGTTCTTGCTTATTCTGTGACGTGGAGATTAGGTCCTCCAATTTCTTAATCTCCTCCACTCTACGCAACCACAAGCCTATTGTTGGGGGTGTCCTCTTCTTCCATAGAAGTGGGATGCAGGCCTTGGCTGCGTTCAGTAAGTGTCGTACTATCATCTTTTTATATTTTTTTGCCGGGATTGGAGTGGCGTGTAGTAGTATAAAGGCTGGATCATCACTGATCGTATATTCCGTGAATTTTTGTGTAATCCTCCGGACCGACGTCCAGAAGTGTTGCAGTAGAGGGCAGGACCAAAAAATATGGAGGAGTGTCCCCTTTTCTGACTGACATCTCCAACAGTTGTCGGATGTGGCTGGGTAGTACTTGTGGAGTTTGCTAGGGGTGTGGTACCATCTGGTCAATATCTTGTAATTAAGTTCTTGTATTTTCGTACATATAGATGTTTGCAGGGCTTCGGTGAATGTACATCCCAAGTCAGATTCCCATTTATGGAAAAAGACCAGGTCAGGAGTTTCTTCGGGGGAGTTGAGTAGGGCGTATGCCCTAGACAATACCCTCGGCAAGGGTCCTTCGTCGTTACAATATGATTCGAAGGTTGTCAAATCGCGGCTATACTGTGCTGGCTGCGGTATTGAGTGTAAGAAATGGTGTAATCTAATTGCTTTCCAGAACTGTAGTTGGAACGTCCCGTTTTCGGGAAATAGAGAATGAATAGATGGCCATTCATTGTCCAGTAGGAAATGTGAGGCTCGGTCCCTGTCACTTCTGGATAGGGCCTCATATCCCTCCCTGTCCATTCCGGGTGGAAAGGCCGGGTTCCCTAGAATTGGGTATAGCGGTGAGTTAGCAGTGGACAGCGAGGTCGAAAATATTATGGATGCCCCTACCTTCAGTGTCGTCCCTATAGTGGGGTGTGCCCTCACTGTTTGGGGAAGCCTGTCATAGCACCAGACTGCCCCTCTCAGGGACGGCGCGCACTGTGCCTGTTCTAGCTGTATCCATAGCTTGTTCTTGTCATGCCGGTTCCAGTCTATGATTCTGGCTATGTTTTCTGCCCTGTAATAATTTTTTAAGTCTGGGAGGGCTAGGCCTCCCCGGCTTTTGGGCAGTGTTAGGTATTGTCTGCGCAGTCTGGGTTTTGAGTTCGTCCAAATAAACTTAGTAAAGATGGAGTCTATTTGTTTAAAGTATTGGGGCGGGATCTGTATCGGTAATGCTTGGAGTAGGTACAAGAATTTTGGTAATATTGACATTTTGAGTAAATTGCATCTGCCGAACCATGAGTGTAGTCCTTTGGTCCAGTCCTCTAAAAGTAGTCGGGTTTTGGTCATTAGTGGAGGGAAGTTTAGGTTAAAGACCTGTTTCAAATCTTTGGGGATTTGGGTTCCCAGGTATTTAAGGGAGGTGTCTGACCATTTAAATTTAAACTGTGCTTTCAGGGAGTCTAATCTATTTGGTGTTATGTTGAGTCCCATTGCCTCCGATTTATCAAAATTTATTTTAAGATTAGCCATATTTCCATATTTATCAAATTCATGAAGGAGGTTTGGTAGTGAGACCGTTGGGTTGGTTAGGATAAACATAAGGTCGTCTGCGTAGGCGGCTATCTTATATTGGGAGTTATTTATTGTCACTCCGGTGATGTCGGGGTTTGATCTAATTGTAGGGCTCCAGGACTAGGGAAAATAGGAGGGGAGAGAGTGGGCATCCCTGTCTGGTCCCGTTTGTTATCGGGAACGTGTCTGATAATATTCCATTGGCTTTTACCTGTGCTGTGGGTATGGAGTATATGTTTTGGATCCAGTGTAGCATTTTGCGTCCCAGACCTACATGTTTAAGTACTAGTGTCATGTATTCCCAATTCACGCGGTCGAATGCTTTTTCTGCGTCCGTGCTGAGGAGCACGCATGGGGTGTTGGATTTGGTAACCATGTGTATAAGGTTCAACACCTTTGTGGTATTGTCCCTGGCTTCTCGGGCTGGGATGAATCCCACTTGATCTAGGTGAACTAGGTCTGGCATATATTGGGTTAGTCTGTTGGCCATGATTTTTGTAAATAGCTTCAGGTCAACATTTAGAAGTGATATAGGCCTGTAACTCCCACACGCTGACGGATCTTTGCCTTCCTTCGCTATTAGGGATATATGGGCTCTCAGTGTGTCTTTGGGTAGTGGATTCCCCTCCCCTAGGCCGTTAAACATCCTCACCATATGTGTACCCAGCAGTGGTAGGAGGGTCTGGTAGTATTGTAGAGTGAACCCATCTGGGCTACCCGGCTTTGTCCCTCCTATTGCCCATTGGAGTTCCTCCAGTGTTATAGGGTCTTCTAGCTCATTCCTGGCTTCCGTGGGGAGTCGGGGGATCTGTGAGGTTGTGAGGTAGTCTTGTATTGTTCTTTCGTCTTGTGTTTTATTCGGCAGGTTGTATAGGTTGGCGTAGTATTCCCTGAATCCCTCTGCTATCTGCGTAGGTGTGGTTCTTTTTTGTCCCTTTGTGTCGATGATCTGTGGGATATATGTGTTTAGTCTTTGGGTTTTAACTGCCCTGGCCAGTAGTCGTCCGCATTTGTTTCCCGCCTCGTAAGACAGTTTCCGGCAGATCTGTAATGCTGCTTTAGCTCTCTACGACTTGTTTCCTGAGGGTCGTTAGTTCTGTTTCTAGCGAGGTGCCCGGCGTTTTCTTATGTTGTGTTTCTGCAATGTGTATCTTTTGTAGGAGGTCTAGTAGTTGTTGTTCCTTTTTATGTATGTCCCGTGTTTTATCAACACCCCCCTGATCACCGTCTTGTGGGCCTCCCAGAGGATACCCGGATCGCAGTCTTCCACGTTGTTAGTCTGGAAATATTGTTTTATTTCCTTCTGTACGTCTGTCAGGACGTCTGGTGTTTGTAGGAGGCTTTCGTTTAGTCTCCAGAATTTGGTTCTGGAGGTCTGGGCTGATGACAGGCAGTAGCACATGGTGATAGGAGCGTGATCCGACCACGTAATATTGCCTATCTCGACCCTCTGTATCGCTTCTAGTTGGCTATGTGGGACAAAAAAAAATCTATCCTTGAGTATATTTTATGTGGGGATGAGAAGAAGGTATAATCCCTTTCTCCCGAATGGTGGAGTCTCCATGCATCGATAAGCTGGGCCTCGTGTAGATCCTGTGTTATGCGTTTGTGCACGCTAACGCGTATTGAGGATGTTCTAGAGGATGTATCCATTTCTGGTACCAGGGGTATGTTAAAGTCCCCTCCCACTATCATCTGACCTTCCCTAAAGTCGGTGAGCAGTTTCAATGTGCGGTGTAGAAAGATATCTTGTCGGTCGTTGGGGGCATATATAGTGGCCAGAGTTACCCTTATGCCTCTGATCGTCCCTTTTGCGAATAGGTATCGACCACCAGGGTCAATTAGGGTGGTGTCACAAGTCCATGGGGTTGACCTTGAAATGAGTATGGAGACCCCTTTTGATTTGGTCTCTGCATTAGTGGCGTGGTATACATGGGGAAAGTACTGGTTCTTGAGGTACGTGGGGTTACCTGTTCTAAAGTGGGTCTCTTGGATAAATGCTATGTCGGTGTGTGCTCTTTTCAGGTCGTTTAGTAACATTCAACGCTTTTCGGGTATGTTTAGCCCCTTTGCATTTAGTGAGTAGATATTGATCGTGTCCATTGTTCCCTGGGTGAGGGTTGGTACTGGGTGGGTGAGGGGGTTGGAGAAATGAGGGGAGATGGGGCTAGTAAGGTGGGTCTATAAAAGAAAAGAAAGGGGGGGTAAGAGAGAGAAAGAAAAAGCAAGAGAGCTAGAAAGAGATAGAAGTGGTGTGTATCTCGTTGCAGGCGAACGAGTAGCAGATAGTATAAACTATCTGTCTGCGTTACTAAGTGCAAACAACTCCGTTTGCTATGGAGCGTTCCCTAGAGCTCGCTAGGGTATCTGCTCCGTCCTATTGGGGGAAGAGGTTGGAGTAGACCTGGGAAGATCCCCCAGCCCGCCCCGTCCCCCCAGCTTGATAACGTTTAACAAAACTAACCATCTGCTCTTATAAAATCTGCATAAGTAGAGCATGTAAACTTTTCCATTCAGGCATTAACATACATATCATATAACATATGTTCAGTTACACCGCCTCCCACCTTTGTCACCAACCTACCCTCCGGGGTCTCTCTAATGTTTATGTGACTAGGTGTGCGTGAGGTTACCTCAGCTGTTGTCTAATATGGGTCTCCGACCCTAGGGGTCGTAGTGCTGTCTGAACAGGAACTTTAGTACTAGATAAACAGTCTTGTGTTTGGGTGTCTTTACATACCATCAGATCGTTGCTTGGTGTCTTGGGTTTCTGCTTGTGTGTGTCCCCCCCCGTTGTGTCATCCCCCCACTCCCCTATCACCTACCCATTTTGCCCTGTGGTGCATTGTGGGGTTCTATCTTGGTGGGATGGGGACGTGTAGTTTTGACAGACTTCAGTCCCTTCATGCCTATATCTCTCTTGAGACCCCATCAAGCATTACCTCCATACATATGAGGAAAAACAGTTTAACTTGTCACCCGTGGTAATTCAGTTACTTCTGGTGGATTGTCACCCCTGGTTACTTCACTTCCGTGTCCAGGTTGTAGCCATGGGGTGTTTTATGTCCCGCTACCTTATGGTGTCTTAAGTCTAATTCATGAGCCCCCCTGGGGTCAACATGTCTAGGCCATTGTCCGCCTTAGTGAAGCACTCCCCCTGTTCCATTTCCCTCCTGGGGTGGTGTGGTGACGCTTCCTGGATGTGTCTGTGCGGCAATATCCGTCATGCCAGGACACAACTAGGCCGAGTAGGCACAGCGGGTAAAGAATGTAAAGTAATGAGAACCATCAAAAAAAAAAAAAAAAGGAAAGCAAAAAGAACTCTAGGAACATAGTAACTCGATGGGATGTAAACCTCTATCCCTTTGAGTAACGTCTCCCCACCCCCATATTTTCCCATCTGGTCTCTCCGAGCGCTTCATCCCATAATGTTCCGGTCGGTATTCCATGTGGGTATCCATCTCCTTTACGGTCTTCCGTCCCCCCCCCCCCTTCTCACAAAGCACAGTCCTTTTACCCTGTAGGGTCCCAACTTGCTTATGAACACATACACACATATTTTTTGCCCAATTTTTTTAGACAGGGTCTAATTAACCTACCAGCATGTCTTTGGAGTGTGGGAGGAAACCGGAGTACCTGGAGGAAACCCACGTGGGCACAGGGAGAACATGAAAACTCCAGGCAGATGGTGTCATGGTCGGGATTTGAACCAGTGACTCTAGTGCTGCTAGGTAAAAGTGCTAACCACTACACCACTGTGCTGCCCCACAATCATAAAATAAAAAATGACAACAAGTAAACAGAATGACTCCTGTTCAAAAGTCTGCATACCCTAAGGCCCCTTTCACACTTGTGCAACTTGTCCTGCGACTTGGGACTGCAAAGTCGCAAACAAGTCATATCCCATGATTTCCGATGAGTAACATTCATATCTGTGCGACTTCAAGGTAGTCTCTGCTCTACTTTGGTCTGACTTTAATGTGACTTGAGGTCCACAGACCTCAAGATTACACAGGCATTGCTTCAAGTCGTGTCAAAGACTGGTCAGAATTGCGGCAAGGTCACGTGACTTTCAGGTCGCACAAGTGTGAAAGGGGCCTTTAAAGAAAGGAAAACAAGACTTTTGTAACACTTTAATACTGTGCATTGCCCTTTTAGCATCAATGACAGCATGAAGTCTTTTGTAATAGTTGTGTATGAGGCCCCGAATTCTTGCAGGCGTTATAGCAGCCCATTTGTTTTGGCAAAATGCCTCCAGGTCATGCAACGTCCTTGCTTGAACCACACATTTGAGATCTCCCCAGAGTGGCTTTATGATATTGAGGTCAGGAGACTGTCATGGCCACTCCAGAATCTTCACCTTTTTCTGCTGTAACCACTGGAGGATCAACCTGGCCTTGTGCTTAGGGTCATTGTCGTGCTGGAGAGTCCAAGAGCGTCTCATGTGCAGCTTTAGTGCAGAAGAATGCATATTGTCAGACAGTATTTTCTGATAACATGCTGCATTCATTTTGCCATAAATGTTTACAAGATTCCCTGTGCCTTTAGAGCTCACACACCCCCAAAACATCTGCGAGCCACCACCATGTTTCACAGTGGTGATGGTATTCTTGTGGCTATAGGCCCTGTTGACCCCTCTCCAAAAATAGCACTTATGGTTGTGACCGTAAAGCTCTATTTTGGTCTCGTCACTCTAGATTACAGTGTGGAAGAAGCTGTGAGGCGTGCCAAGGGGGGGGGGGGGGGGGCACGTGTGTGAAGTCACTTTTTTCTGATCAGGATTATCATCACTAGAGTCCCTTTTTGGACAGTAATATGTAAAATACCCAAATTTGCACTTTTGTCTGTGTATTGGTGAAAATTGGGAGAAAAAAAAAATCTTTCGTTCACTGTGAGCTTGCTTGTTACACAATTTTTTTTTCTTTTTTTAGCAATATTGATTTTCATTGTTTATGGCATTATCTATGCATTTGCAAGGTTCAGTATCACACAGCGCTGCATTTTTTTGTGTATATATATATATATATATACTAGACTGACTGTGTGTGTGTGTATATATATATATATATATATATATATATATATATATATATATATATATATCAAATACACTGCCACTAACTGAATAACCTGCCTGCTTAATCTAACCACATCAACAACACTACACACGGCCACCATGTAGGCAGCCTTATATAGTGTGGGGCGTGGACTTGGACGTGGCTCACTCAGCAGAACACGCAGTGATTGGCCAAAGCATGCAGGTCAGGTGCATGCTTTGGCCAATCATCATACAGCAATGTACTGCGATCTCGCAGTGCATTATGGGGCGTTCTGTAGTGCTCAAATTTTCTGCGAACGCCCCATATGTTCGGTCCGTTTTAGAACAAACAAACACCCAATGTTCGTGTCAAACGTGCGTTCGACTTGAACTGCGGGCTCTTTCCTAATTGGGAGTATCTCACCAAAAATGTTATTTTTGTTGCAGGAGATGCCTGATATCTGACTTGTATCTTAGTATAGACTTCTGGGAAAATCAGTGAGCCAATCGCACAAGCAGGAAATATGGTTTCTGGGTGGCATTTTGTACACATTCTGTGTACAGAAAACCTCCATATTGCATTTTACAGAACATTACAATGCTGCAGATTGAAAAGGAAAGGTATTTTTTAATAACATTCAATCACAATGTGACAAGTCGCAATTGTATACGCTATGTTACTTTATTTTATTTATTTTTTCCCACGGAAAAAATTGGAGTTACCCTTTAATTAAAATAGTTTTTTGGCATGATCAGTCATATTTTATATATCACTGGCAAAATGTCATGATTTCTGCCAGGGAATGCAAACCTTTGAGCACAATTGTAAGTACAAACCACGTGTGTTTGTATACAAGAGACATCGCAGTCTGGATGTACTTTACACGGAGGGGGCGGTGTTCTGGAGTACAGAAGGCGTTGCATGCAAGCAGTGGAGGTTAAGCCTGTAAAAGGCCAGTGCTCAGGACACCCATAAGCTAACCTCGGTAAGCCTGTGACCTGGTATACATTCTGCTGGTGATTAGCAGGTAGACAGATAAGTGGCAACTTCCACAATCGGCTACTTGACCTAATATTTCACCCTGTCTCCTGACAACATTAGAATGAAGAACTCTCACTTCACACGGAGAGTCAAAGGAACATGGCCTCCGAGTCATCTAAAATTAGCACATATAGGCTCAAATCACTCAGTTTCAACATGTGTTATTTGCGTTAACAAGCATTCAGATTGAATTCGGATTGAGTCAGCTTTTGGACTCATTTTCTTTTTTCAATTTAAAGGAATCTGCCCCTATGGGTAACCTGCATTACCACTGATTTGTTTTAAAGTGAATGGATTCATTCTTTAGAATTATAGCATGAAAAAGGGTCAATTATAACAAATGACATTCATGTCCATTATTCTGGCATAGTGAGAAAATGAACACTTATGGCCAGTACACACAATATGAAAATCGGACAAAGATTTCCATAAGACGATTATCTGTTTGTTAGTATAGTGCTTTCGACAGCTAATTCCGACCGTTTACACAAAAAAAAAGAAACAAAGTTGCAAGCTAAAACATCTTTATTATAAGTTAAACACTTGCCAACCGCCCTATAGCAGATATACTGCTACAGGGTGGCCGCTGTGCGCAGGATCACGTGTATATATATATACACACACACACACACACACATAATCCTGCACTTCCAGGTAGCAGGCGCGAATATGCAACGGCTTGCTCCCGCTGTGATTATACACAGGCCGATCAGCAGGTACCACGGACTCGATGTCTGCCGACACCCACCAAATGTTCAGTGCACAGGCAGAATGGCGATCTGCCTATGTAAACAAGGCAGATTACCATTCTGTCAGTAGGGAAGGCATGGATCCTGTGTTCCTGCAAAGCAGGGACTAGGATCCATAACTTCCTCTAGTAAAAGCACCACCCACACAGTACACAAACACTGGCTAGGCACACAGTTAACCCTTTTTGCCCCTGACGGTAACCCCTTCCAAGCCAGTATCATTAGTACAGTGACAGCGCATATTTTTAGCACTGATCACTGCATTAGTATCACTGGTTCTTAAAAAAAAAAAAAAAGCATCAAAGTGTCAGTTAGTGTGCGATTTGTCTGCCGCAATAGCACAGTCCCACTGTAAGTTGCTGATCGCCACCATTACTAGTAAACATAAATAAATATAAATTCCATAAATATATCCCATAGGTTATAGAAGCTATACATTTTGTGCAAACCAATCAATATATGCCTATTGGGATTTTGTCCTAAATTTATGAAGAAATTAGATTTTTTATAAAAAATTGTATTGGATATGTTTTATAGCAGAAAGTAAAACATGTTTATTTTTTTAACTTGTCTGTCTATTTTTGTTTAAAGCGCAAAAAAAAAAAAACGCAGAGGTGATCAAATACCACCAAAAGAAAGCTCTATTTGTGGGAAAAAAAGGACATAAATTTTATTTGGTTACAGTGTTGCACGACCGCGCAATTGTCAGTTAAAATAATGCAGTGCCGTATCGCAAAAAAGGGCCTGGTCATGAAGGGGGTAAATCTTCAGAAGCTGATGTGGTTAACCCAACATCCGATTTTCGTGTACATTAATTGTATGTATATAATCAAAAGTATTTTGTGGACATTGCTAGAAGGGTCACGCACGCTATATCACTTCCTCTGCTACTATGTGAGTACGTAGCTTTGTTTGTCCTTGTCGTTCGAGAATTTTCACAAGTTAATATCCTTTTTGGTTACATCATGATACGCACCTTCATCATTCATCCAATTTTCTCATAGTGTCAGTAGTGCAGAGATTGGTGTCAGTAGGGCAGTGGACAGTGTCAGTAGTTTTTATTTAGGCTAAATAGGGTGTGCCCAGGCACGCCGTTGCCTATGGTTGTATGGCTCCTCCGAATAGTTATTATGCTAGCTATGACACAGTGATCACATGCAGGCTGGAAGCTTCATTCACAACATAAGTTAAAGGCTACCTTCACACTAAAAGCGCCTGCCGTTAGCGCTAAAGCACCACTCGTTTTAGCGGCTCTGTAGTGCTGTTTAAGATGCGCTTTTCAGCCGCTAGCGTGACAATTTTTACCCCAAAAAAGGATAAAAATTCCCGTTTTGCTGCGCTTTCTAAGTGCTGCCCATTCATTCCAATGGGCAGGGCATTTTGGGAATGCTAAACACAGCGCTTCCAATTCGCCCCAAAGATGCTGCTGGCAGGAGTTTTCAGAATGTCATGCATGGGCACTGCCCGAGTGTGAAAAGCCACAGTGGAATGAATGGGAGGTGGTTTTCAGGCGCTTTGCAGGGGCTATTTCTAGCTCTAAAGTGCCTGAAAACTGCCCCAGTGTGAAAGGGGTCTAAAGCCTGCAGATACAGTGCCTTGAAAAAGTATTCATACCCCTTTAAATTTCCCACATTTTGTCATGTTACTACCAAAAAATGTAAATGTATTTTGTTGGGATTTTATGTGATAGACCAACACAAAGTGGAAGGAAAAAGATAAATGATTTTCAGCATTTTTTACACATAAAATATGTGAAAAGTGTGGGGTACATTTGTATTCAGCCCTCCTGAGTCAATACTTTGTAGAACCACCTGCAATTACAGCTGCAAGTCTTTTTTGGGGATGTCTCTACCAGCTTTGCACATCTAGAGGGTGACATTTTTGCCCATTTTTCTTTACAAAATAGCTCCAGCTCTGTCAGATTGGATGGAGAGCGTCTGTGAACAGCAACTTTCAAGTCTTGCCACAGATTCTCAATTGGATTTAGGTCTGGACTTTGACTGGGTCATTCTAACACATGAATATGTATTGCTCTAAACCAGGGGTCTTCAAACTATGGCCCTCCAGTTGTTCAGGAACTACAATTCCCATCATGCCTCAGTCATGTCTGTAAATGTCAGTTTTACAATGCCTCATGGAATGTGTAGTTCCACAACAGCTGGAGGGCCGTAGTTTGAAGATCCCTGCTCTAAACCATTCCATTGTAGCTCTGGCTGTATGTTTAGAGTCGTTGTCCTGCTGGAAGGTGAACCTCCGCCTCAGATTTAAAGTGGAAGTAAACCCATCGATTTAACAGTCTAAAAAAAAAAGGCATGCCAACTGCACATTGGCTGTGCTCTCAACCAGACAAGACCAGTCAAACCATCCAATGGCTGGTGTCATAACGGATCACATGTGCAGCACTGTGGCAGTTGAAGATTAAACAGAGGCAAAGATGGCAGCTTCCTTGGCTGAAACCGATAGGGGGGTTTACTTCCACTTTAAGTCTTTTACAGACTCTCACAGGTTTCTTCTAAGATTGCCCTGTTTTTGGCTCCGTCCATCTTCCCATCAGCTCTGACCAGCTTCCCTGTCCCTGCTGAAGAAAAGCATCCCCACAACATGATGCTGCCACCACCATGTTTCACAGTGGGGATGGTGTGTTCAGGGTGATGTGCAGTGTTTGTTTTACGCCACACATTGCCTTTTGCTTTTAGGCCAAAAAGTTAAATTTTGGTCTCACCTGGTAGCAGTAACTAATCTCTAAGGATATCTATACAGAGATAGCATAGGGAGAGCAAAAAAATCAATCAACTGTACCTTGAACTCCAATCACGTGCTGTATGTTAATGGCAAGACGGAGGCCGTCATACAAGGCCAGTATATAAGTAAACGTTCTCAGCTGTGTCAATCCCACTAACAGACATACGGCGCGTGATTGGAATTCAAGGTAGAGTTGATTGATTGTTTTTTTTTTGCTCCCCCTATGCTATCTTTGTATAGATATCCTACTACTACCCACACAGATTAGAACATATACTTACCCAGTTTTCCTCTCCCTATAGCATTTGCTGGCTATGCTATCAGAGCAATCCTTGACCTTTTACTGAGGCTACACAATTGGTTTCAGTTTAAACACTGCAGAGCAACCTTTTAGCTGTCTACTCAAGCTATATTCTCGGTATGACAACTCTCTATTACCATAAGCTTCTGACCACTGTCATATGGTATATTGATTATTGGCAATCAGCTTGGGATTGGATTTATAAAATTTTCTGTTACCGTCTCTAACAGATCCCTGGCTGCCTCCGTTCCTGGCCTGCAGGGGGGGTCCCACATCCGCCTGACGGACCCACTCTTTCTGGACTGCGGTCTATGTTGCTGCCTTTGGTAAGGGTCATGATCACCTTCTGGGAGGAACACCATGCTCGCTACTATTATTGGTCATGTAAGGGCGACGTCCCATTATGTATATTATGATTACCGTATATAGTCGAGTATAAGCCGAGTTTTTCAGCACATTTTTTTGTGCTGAAAATGCCCCCCTCGGCTTATACTCGAGTCAAGCATTTTTCTGCTGCAGAAAATGAAATTTTCCGAACTGACTTTGGGGCCCCGTATCTCGGGGACACTTGGTGCTAGGAACCCCAAATTTGGTGTGGGTTCCTAGCACCAGGCGGCCCGAGATACGGGGCCCCAAAGTCGGTTCGTAAAATGTCATTCTCTGCTGCAGAAAAGTGCTTGACCTTTTCCGAAAAGACTTTGGGGCCCGTATCTCGGGGCCACTTAGTGCTAGGAACCCCAGCTAGTTCCACTGGGTTTGCACACCAAATTTGGGGTACCTAGCACTACGTGGCCCCGAGATACAGGGCCCCAAAGTCGGTCAATTGTCCAGAAACCCCAAATTTTGTCTGCAGATAGGGGGCATCTAACTACCGAGTTTGAAGTTCGGGGGACCTATGGCTGCAAATGGGCACAGTGAGGCTGCAAATGGGCATTGTTGACCGTCTTTTCCACTTACAGTAGCTGCGCATTTCTCACCCTAGGCTTACGTTTTCCCAGTTTTTTGTGGTAAAATTAGGTGCCTTGGCTTATATTCGGATCATGTAAAAAAGGGGGGAAAACACTGCGCTAAAAGAGGAGTATCACAATGATATAGTGGAAATAAAGCAGCCGACACTAATACAAACAAAGTGAGCAAAATGTGACGGAAAAATAGTGTAGCGCTGAATGGTGGAGTATAAGTGTGTGAATACAATTACACATATAAAATAAGTGACAATGCACAATAAATAAATATAAAATGAAGTAAAAAATGTGAACTTTAAAATATAGAGTCCAAGATCAGGCTCAAATAAGATGGATTTTAGTCCAAAATATCTAAAGAAGTCCAAATGGGATGGTCCGTATAAATATGGGAAATGAGTGGAACACTTTTCTTATGGAGTGGCCCAAGGAATGCGGCTGTGAAGCGGTAGGTATGGTACGAATAAACAGGTGCCTGTGGGTACATCAACATTCACTGGTAAAATAGAAGTTGGGTACTCTTACCGGATAGGTTGGACATACATGTCATACGACAGTGGGTCAATAGGGCTTGATAACCTGATGAGGCCAGGTCAGGCCTATAGGAGAGTGGTCGGATGGGTCCTGTTCGGTCCTATTCTATCCGGCTCCGAATCCCAAGGGGCGAATTCCAAATGGTGAATCCTGGTGTCACCGCTTGTAGACTCCGAATAGGTGGGTGCTTCGACCCGGGGTGTATCCAAGGAAGCAGCGAAAGTGGGGGGCTCGTGATGTGAGTATGGAATAAAAAGATAAAAAAGAGGCTCCGGATGGTGCAGATCAAAACAAACCAGTTGGTTTATTGGCGTGGTCAGATATAATAATATATGACACAAGAATTAAAAAAGTGAAGTAAAAAGTAAAAAAGTGAAGGCATGCCCCTGTCGAAGACCCTGAGGTCGAAACTAGTCGAGCCAGCATACTCTGTACCCCACCTTGCTTTTATACTACCATCCATTTTATTTTTGTGATCACTTTTTTAATTCTTGTGTCATATATTATTATATCTGACCACGCCAATAAACCAACTGGTTTGTTTTGATCTGCACCATCCGGAGCCTCTTTTTTATCTTTTTATTCCATACTCACATCACGAGCCCCCCACTTTCGCTGCTTCCTTGGATACACCCCGGGTCGAAGCACCCACCTATTCGGAGTCTACAAGCGGTGACACCAGGATTCACAATTTGGAATTCGCCCCTTGGGATTCGGAGTCGGATAGAATAGGACCGAACAGGACCCATCCGACCACTCTCCTATAGGCTTGACCTGGCCTCATCAGGTTATCAAGCCCTATTGACCCACTGTCGTATGACATGTGTGTCCAACCTATCCGGTAAGAGTACCCAACTTCTATTTTACCAGTGAATGTTGATGTACCCACAGGCACCTGTTTATTCGTACCATACCTACCGCTTCACAGCCGCATTCCTTGGGCCACTCCATAAGAAAAGTGTTCCACTCATTTCCCATATTTATACGGACCATCCCATTTGGACTTCTTTAGATATTTTGGACTAAAATCCATCTTATTTGAGCCTGATCTTGGACTCTATATTTTAAAGTTCACATTTTTTACTTCATTTTATATTTATTTATTGTGCATTGTCACTTATTTTATATGTGTAATTGTATTCACACACTTATACTCCACCATTCAGCGCTACACTATTTTTCCGTCTTATATTCGGATCAGCTTATACTCGAGTATATATGGTAACTTGTTTTTTCTTTATCTTATTTTTGTAGTATTATATACTGTCTCTGTCTTTATAACATCATAGTATGCAAACAAAAGCTCCTGAGGAAACAGAACACCTGCAAAACATGTCGAACATGCCAATTTAACTGACACAGGGCAAACTGGTACTGTACTGCCATTTTGTTAGTTGTACCCTCCCCTGAATGAATAGACAGAGATATACATTTTAAATAAATATGTATGTTTTAATATGCTGATGTTAATTCAATAAAAATCTATTTGTTTTATACTTCTGCATATTTTAACCACTTCTGGACCACCCGCCGTCATTATACGTCGGCTGTTTAAAGAGGAATATCGTTGTTATGGCAGCAGCTAGTCTTCAGAAGGCGGTCCGCTTTAAGATAAAAGTGGTCTCTGCTGCGGATTCACCACGAGATCTCTTTTATCATCAAAACATCACTTCCGCCAATAGCTCCTAAAGCAACAATTTTTTTATTTATTTAATTATTTTTATTTGTTTTATTGCATTTTAGTGTAAATATGAGATCTGAGGTCTTTTTGACCCCAGATCTCATATTTAAGAGGTCCTGTCATGCTTTTTTTCTATTACAAGGGATGTTTACATTCCTTGTAATAGAAATAAAAGTGACTTTTTTGAACAGTGTAAAAAAATATATATTATAAACACGCCCTGTCCCGCCAAGCTCACGTGCAGAAGCGAACGCATACGTGAGTAGAGCCCGCATATGAAAATGGTGTTCAAACCACACACGTGAGGTATCGCCACGATCGTTAGCGCAAGAGCAATAATTCTAGCCCTAGACCTCCTCCGTAACTCAAAACATGCAACCTGTAGATTTTTTTTTAAACGTCACAGATGGAGATTTTTAAGGGTAAAAGTTTGTCGCCATTCCACGAGCGGGTGCAACTTTGAAGCATCACATGTTGGGTATCAATTTACTCGGCATTACATCATCTTTCGCAATATAAAAAAAAAATTGGGCTAACTTTACTGTTGTCTTATTTTTTTAATTCAAAAAAGTGATTTTTATTTTCCAAAAAAAGTGTGCTTGTAAGACCGCTGCGCAAATACTCTGCTGCGCCATTTTATTCTCTAGGGTGTTATATATATATATATATATATATATACACAATGTTTGGGGGGTCGAAGTAATTTTCTAGCAAAAAAAAAACAAGTTTGAAAAATAGGCACGGCCCTTAACTACTTGCCGCCCACGCTATAGCCGAAAGGCCTTGGACGACCCTGTGGGTCGCGCTCTGTGATCACTGAGTCTATGAGACTCAGCTGATCACAGATGCGACTAAGGGGGTCGATCCCGGCCCCTTACCACGTGATAAGCTGTCAGCAAATGACGGCTGACCACGTGATGTAAACAGAAGCTCGGTAATCGGTATTCCCCTCAGCTGTCAGCATGAGGGGGAAAAAAACCTGATCACCGGCTGTCAGAGGGAGATCGGTCCCTCACTCAGAAAGCCACGGCTGTGCCCACCAGTGTCACCTGCCAGTCAATGCCCATCAGTGCCTCAGTGCCACCTAATCAGTGCTTATCAGTGCCCATAAGCGCAGCAGAAAAATTACCTGTTTTCAAAATTTAATAACAAACTATGATACAGTTTTGTTTTATTTTAGGTCCCTTTTTGTTTTATTTGGCAAAAAATAAAAAACACAACAGCAATTAAATACCACCAAAAGAAAGCTATCTGTGTGAAAAAAAAATGATAAAATTATAATTTAGTTTGTCATTCAAAGTGCGTCAGCGATGAAAGCTAAATATTGGTCTGGGCAGGAAGGGGGTTTAAGTGCCCAGTACGCAAGTGGTTAAGTTGTTATGGTACCATTAAAGTCCACTAGCCTCAAACACAAATTTCTTCTTCTTGACAATACCCCACAGATTCAAGTTTTACCTTGGGGAGATGCAGACTAGAATACTGCAATCACTGAGAGCAAATTATATCACCTATGATGTATTTCAGTTTGTCCTGGTTCACATTGGTGTGTTTTGACATGTCAAATCGGCAGCAATTGCCGGCAATGGCACCATCCTAATTGGTGCGACGCTGCATTTGCAGCGCTGCACCGATTTCAAAAAGCTGCTACCAACTCACCGCTTCCATCTGTGAGTCGGAGAATGGATCCACCAGCCCCGGATGGCGATCATAGAGATTTCCGGTGGACCAGATGGTCGCTGGAGTCTCTATAATCATTCGGAGGCCGGGCGCAATGTTATGACGTCACGCCCGTCCTCTGCATTTAAACGAATGGCGCCGTCTCGGCTGGGAAGCCGTGATCTTTTTTTTTTTTTTTTTTTTTTTCAGGCTTCCCAGCCTAGAGGTGAGATGTGGGGTCTTATTGACCTCATATCTCACTGTAAAAAGGACCGATCGTTTAAAAAAATAAAAAAGTGTCAAACTAAAAAAAATAAAAGTTAAATTAACAATAAAAAAAAAATAAAAATTTAAAGCGCCCCTGTCGCACGCAGAAGCGAACGCATACGTAAGTCCCGCCCACATATGAAAGCGGTGTTCAAACCACACGTGAGGTATCGCCGTGAACGTTAGAGCGAGAGAAATAATTCTAGCCCTTCTCTGTAACTCAAAACATGTAACCAGTAAAAAATTTTAAAGCGTCGCCTATGGGGATTTTTAAGTACCGAAGTTTGGCGCCATTCCACGAGCGTGTGCAATTTTGAAGCGGGACAAGTTAGGTATCTATTTGCTCGGCGTAACTTCATCTTTCAAATAAAAAAAATGTGCTAACTTTAACGTTTTGTTTTTTTAACGCATAAAACATTTTTTTTTTTCACAAAAAAAACGTGTTTGAAAAATTGTTGTGCAAATACCATGCAAGATAAAAAGTTGCAACGACCACCATTGTATTCTCTAGGGTCTTTGCTAAAAAAAAACATATATAATGTTTGGGGATTCTATGTAATTTTCTAGCAAAAAAAATTAGGAATTTTACATGTAGGAGAGAAATGACAAGAGCAGACACTCAGAGAGGGGAGGGGGGGAGAGGACACAGGAGACAGATCAGGGCTGCGGATGACGGAGGCACGTACTGACTCCAGTGTCTGTCTTACTGACTCAGCAGCCCTGATATATCAGGGTCAGCGTAGAGGGTGGAAGGTAGAAACTGTCAGGATTAGACAGGTATTACAGAGGGCCAAATAACAGCACAAGCTTTAAGGGAACAGGATGTTTTTTTTTGGGGGGGGGGGGGGGGGGGGGTTAATTAACGCTAACTAACTAACAGATTAGATTGTGTAACACATTAACAGTGAAAAAAGTCAATTTTAAAATGCTACAGTAAATTTGTTTTAAAATAAATGGAAAAACAGTAAGGAAAGAAATATGGAAGCCTCCACTGCTGCCAAGAAAAATAATGATTTTAAGCGTAACTGAATGCTTAGAGAACAGGCAGGCTATTTATCACAGAAAAGACATGCAATGTCTCTTCTGTGATAATAAACACCTACCTGCTTGCTGGCAGCCTTCTGTGGCATGTAAAGTGAGCTGCACCTGCATAGCTCAGATCAGATCAACAGGACCGTCACTGTGTGTCGGAATGACTGAATCCTGTGTAGGCGATACAGCCATGCCTGCATAGGCCAATCAAGAGAACTGAAGACTGGCACCTGGGAGGAGTTGTGGAGGGGCCCCTCCTGGACTTCAGACTATGAAGAAAAAGTAAGTATTTTTAGTTCCACTTAAATATTTTTCTTGGCTGATCAACTGAAGGACAGAAGATTTCAGGCAGCAACCACCAGCAAGGTTGCGCTAAACCCACCCGCCAAACCCACCTTGACCTAAACTTTAGCTTTTACGCATAACTATCTAAAACCCATGATATAGGAAATGGAAGGAAGTCCAAGGTGTATAATCTTATAGGGCAATGTAAAAATAGAGCACGAATCCACAACAGTGCCACAAATATACAACTGCCTTTCATTCTATGGGCGCTTCGTTTATTGGGGCAATGTGGATCTAGCTGCATGAGAATAAGGGAGATTCTAGTGGACTGGTAGAGATAGTGGACTGATAGGTGTATATTTTACCAGGCTGGTAGGGCACTGTGGTATATCTGATGTTGATGGGAAGCTGAGCCTTTGAGTAACCACAGTAACCCTCAGTAATAATCCATGCCCTAAGGTTGTGGTATGTGGCAAGGATACTGACCTGCCTTATACACATCTCCACTCAGACTGACCAACGGCAGTTAAAGACATATTTGCTGTCTGGTTGCGATCTCCCTGTAATGAAGGCAGATGTATATTTGTGCCACCATTTTGGATTGCCCTAGAACAGTGATGGCGAACCTATGGCACGCGTGCCACAGCTGGCACGCAGAGCCATCTCTGTGGGCACACGAGAGGGTCCAGGACAGAGCTAGAGGTCTCC
Organism: Lithobates sylvaticus; assembly: GCA_028564925.1. Classification (NCBI taxonomy): domain Eukaryota; kingdom Metazoa; phylum Chordata; class Amphibia; order Anura; family Ranidae; genus Lithobates; species Lithobates sylvaticus. The sequence goes on from CM053028.1 coordinate 53,436,071, forward strand.
CTCTCCTCTCAGCCCCCCTCCCTCTTTTTCCGTCCCCCTCTCTCTCAGCTCACCCCTCTCTCAGCATCTCTCTTGCACCCCTCTCTCTCTGTCCCTCTTCTCTCTCTCTGTCCCCTTCTCTTTCTGTGTTCCCCCTCTCTCTCTGTCCCCCCTCCCTCTCTCTGTTCCTCCTCTCGCTCTCAGCATTTCTCTCACACCCTTCTCTCTCAGCCCCTCTCTCTGTTGCCCCTCTCTCTCAGCATCTCTCTCACACCCCTCTCTCTCTGTCCCCTCTCCCTCTCTCTCTCTGTCCCTCTCCCTCTCTCTCAGCATATCTCTCACATCCCTCTCTCTCTATCCCCCTTCCCTCTCTCTCAGCCCCTCTCTCTTTCAGCATATCTCTCATACCCCTCTCTCTGTGCCCCCCTCTCTCTCAGCATCTCTCTCACACCCCTCACTCTCACTGTCCTCTCTCTCTCTCTCTCCCCCTCTCTCTCGCTCAGCCCCCCCCTCTCTCGCGAATTGCCGTGTTGGCACTTTGCAACACAAAACCAATGTATTTATTTCAGTTTGGGCCCTCAGGCTCAAAAAGGTTTGCCATCACTGCCCTAGAAGGTTCTACACCTGGCATTTTTGATGCCTTTCTTCCATGTCCTATATCATGGGTTTTAGATAGTTATGAATAAAAGCTACGTTTTAGGTCAAGGTGGGTTTAGCGCAACCTTGCTGGCGTTTCTCTGTGAATATTTCCCACATAAAGACCAATATTACAGTACAAGTATACATCAGGTCGTTTTTTTATTTGTTTTCAAGCAACACAGCCACCAGCACGAGGGACACTTTTTAGTCATAAGTACCATCCCTGCTGCCGATTTAAAAAAAACACGTCACTAAAGTTAAGCATTCATTTCTGCATAACACAACAGATTCATACATTTCTCTTGGATCCCTGGGGAAAAACTTAGTTGAAGTATACCATAACACAGCAGTTTAAAGTTTCTTTAATAGCAAAATTATTGGTTGGCAGTGTAACTGACAGCATTTCATTGGTGGGAGACAAGTTAAAGTGACTATTGCTAAACTGGAAGTTTAAAGCAGAACTCAGGGCACAAAAACCCTAAATTTAAATATACTGCTCATAAGCCACAAAGGATATAAATCCACATTGTGTGCACCAAATGCAAACCTAGATATTAACTTGTAAACGAAGCATCGAATCATTACTGTGCTGTACATAGCCTGTGCAGAAAGCAGAGCTGTGGGAGGGACCCAACAGACTCCACCAACTACAGGCTGGCTGCAGAGAACTACAGGAAGGGGAGGAGACAAGACCAGTCACACTGCACAAGGAGAGAGAGCAGCAGTGACCTGTCTTTGATACAGGAAGCTCCTGCACAGAGTTAAACTATCACACTGGATTACTGAACAGATCTGAAATATGCAAAGCACACCAAGTTTAAGTAGGAACATATATCTGTTGTATTTAGACAATATTTGCTTATTCTAGCATTCAGCTTTTAAGGATAGGCTTACATATTGAATGGGTGCTCAACCTGTGGCCCTCCAGCTGTTGCGGAAACTACGAGTCCCATGAGGCATTGCAAGGCTGACAGTTACAAGCATGACTCACAAAGGCAGAGGCATGATGGGACTTGTAGTCTTGCAATAGCTGGAGGGCCACAGGTTGAGCACTCATGACCTATTGGAACATGTAACATGTGCCAGCTCCAGCTCCAGCCATCAATTCCACTGATCTCCCCCACTCTGACAGTGGGCAGGGGGATCTTCTCTCCCCTCCTGCTGTCACTTTTTGAAAATAATGCAGGCATGCTGGGCCCTGCCCACACAGCCAACTCATTCATTTTGAGATTCTGGTCAATGAATGAACCACAACTACCGTTAGCCATTGCGGCTGACAGCTTGTAGTTCTCAATGAACTGCGAAAGCACTGGTGAGTGCCTTCGTAGTTCATGGTTTCTTTCTGCTCTTAAGTAACTGCCTGCCCATATGAGGTACGAGCAGACAGTTATTTTGAGAGTCGGCAGGAGCCCTGTATTACACCCATGATCTGCTGATTGCGGGTGCAATGCTTTGCAGGCTCCCTAGAAAGAAAAAAAAAAAACAAATAAATAAATGCAAATCTTTTTACCTGCAAAAAAAAATGTGCATTTATCCTTTAAATAAATTAATTCCCTACCAGAGAAAAAAAGTTAATATTATGTTCACTGACAACACAACCAAACTCCATTAATATAGAACAATTACCCACCCCAACATCCCTTCAGAAGCACTCCTACCCTCACTATTTACTTTCTTCTATTATGTGAACTTTAGAGTTTCAGCAAGTTCCTTAAGGTGTGATGTTGCAAGTTAGATTACAATGGTTTTATATATTACCCACAGACAAGTCTTGCATGGCACCTCCCGATAACCAGTAATTCAGCAGTTATTTCTGGAATAATGTTTGCTACTGATGGAGTAACAATTCAGGCACCCCTGTTAATAAAGTGGATATAAAGCTTTATTTGCATTAATTTGCAGGTATAGCGCAACAGTTTAATGGATGTGATCCTATTCATTCAAAGTCCAGTTGTTTGACCACACTGAGAGGAAGAGAGCAAGATACCTCATTTCATGGAATGTAAATCGAGAACCTTTTAGGGGTGGGAACTCTAACTGGGAAGAACTTGCTACTAGACTTAGCAGGACTCTAGAGTAGCTCCAGGTATAGGGAGCACACAAGAGACCTGCAAGACCCCAAATTAGCTCCAGGTGAACAGGGCCCACAGGGAGATCCGCAGGAAACAGGAATATCTCCAGGTGGAGGAAGCAATCAATAGATCTATGGGGGCCCAGGATAGGTCCACATGAACGAAGCCCACTGAAAGTCTGCAGGACCCAGAGCAGCTCTAAATGAAGGGATCCAGAGTAGTATTTTGTATACAATGCAACCTGGTAGGGGAGCTCTGCTTTGTCAATCCAAGATGAATGCAGTGCAGTCTGTCAGTGTGCTTCTCCGGGAGCAGTTTAACACCAGTCCATCAACAGGAAAATGACACAATCTTAAAAAGAAAAAACAAAGGAAGGGGTGTCTCTAAGCATAGCTGTCAGCAATGTGATCACAGGTAGCTAATGAAGCCATCCTCGCCTTATTTTGTGGCTGTTAAAACAGCAGAAAGACTTATTATACAAGGTGAGGATATCATCATTAGCTAACTGTGATCACATTGCTGACAAATACTCTTGAGTTGGATACACACACAAAGCCAATTTTCATTCAGCCTGCAAGCTGAACAAAAGAATTGGAAAAATCCCCCATCCACGAGGTACAGAGTAGATGGAGGAATATCTCGCTGGTTTACACCTATGCGTTTTTTCAGTTCGTTTTCAGTTTTGCAGAAAAGCACCATTAAACCACTTCTGCACCAGAAGATTTACCCCCCCCCCCCCCATGACCAGGCTATTTTTTGCGACACGGCACTGCGTTACTTTAACTGACAATTGTGCGGTCCTGCGACGCTTTACCCAAATAAAATGGATTTCCTTCTCTCCCCACAAATTGAGCTTTCTTTTGGTGGTATTTGATCACCCCTGCAGTTTTTATTTTTTACGATATAAACAAAAACAGACTGCCAATTTTCTGCTATAAAACATATCTAATAAAAAAATGTAAAAAATTAAATGTCTTTATCAATTTAGGCCAATATGTATTCTGCAACATGTTTTTGGTAAAAAATAAAAACTCAATATATTGATTGGTTTGCGCAAAAGTTACAAAATATGGGATATTTTTATGGAATTTTTTTTTTCTTTACTAATGATAGCAGCGATCAGCGACCTATGGCGGGACTGCGACATTGCGGCGGCAAATCGGACACTAAGCAACACTTTTTGGAGACCAGTTACACCAATACCGTGATCCGTGCTAAAAAAAATAGGCACTATTGCTGTACTAATGACACTGGCTTGGAAGGGGTTAACATCAGGGGCGATCAAAGGGTTAAATGTGTTCCTAGGGAGTGTTTTCTAACTGTGTGGGGGAGGTGCTTCTACTGTGGGAAGACAAAGATACGTATTCTTGCTTAGCAGAAACACAGGATCTCTATTTTTCCTTGACACAGTGCGGCGATCTGCCTTGTTTACATAGGCAGACCGCCATTTTGCTTCTGTCAGTAATGATCGGCGAGTCCCGACGGACTTCGGGTTCGTCGGACCCGCTGATTGACTCCCGCTGTGTCCAAGCACAGCAGGAGCTGGTTGCTGGTGGCGTGCGGCGCAAACTCGGACAGCAAGATCACATACACAGGTAAGTGATTTTGGCTGTAGGAGCCGCCGCCCTTTAGTACATATATGCAGGCTGGTCGGCAAGTGGTAATATGGTTTCTTATGGGTCACGTTCACAGCTGTCTGTTTTCCACTGGTGTGTTTTTTTGTAAAGGATCAGGGACTACTTTTCCTGCAGCAGGTTGTGTTTTTGGTTCCATGGACTCAACAATGCTTTTGGATGTGTTTTTGCTGGTTTCTCCGGCAAGACAACAGACGCCTCCCAAAAACACAAAAGTGCTGGCCAATACATTGTTTTCAGATGAAGAGATAAGAATCTGACTGAAGCCTCCACTGTCTAATAGAATAGAATGCAAGGACAATTCAGTATTTTGCTGTATTCATATTTTTGCACGGGGATGGATAGTTTTCTGTACATTATATTGAGTATTCTAATTTTGCTTTTATAACAATCTGTTTTTTTGTTTTAGGTTCAGAGGCTGAATGCATTTTCTTTTTAATAACTTTGTTGATTTGTTTTGTTTCAGCATCTAATGTCTCACCTCAACCTCCAACCAACGGACTCTCATGGGGTGGACTTTTCCCGCGTTCGTATGTGGAGCCTCAGTAATTGGTCCAAATACTATCGGCAGACGCTGCTGTTCAGCGCTCTGCAGGAGCCCCAGATAAACTCTATATTTAATAAGCATTGCTTCAATTACAATGGGCAGGTAAGTTCACCAAAAGCAAGAAAATGGAGGAAATGGATCCAAGGTCGCAAAAGCCCCTTAGAAGTAGCAAGATTTATTAGTGGTTGTAAGTTCAATCCTATTTATCTGCTTACTTTATTTCAAATATAGGTGGCTGTGAAAAACATCCCTAAGACAGGCTCTATATGTCAGGTACTGGTCCAGCTACCACATGTGTTTCAGCGATTGGAGGCCGACAGCGTGCTCTCTGTGATAGATGCAAGGTAAGGGTCATAGAAGGTACTTTGACATAGCATGCAACATTTTAAATGCGACTTTGGATTTTAATTTCTTCAAGGTTATTTGATTATAGTAATATCAAAACTAAATAAAGTTGAAATGTGGCCTAGGCTCCTAGGCAATCTTTAACCGCTTTTCGACCGCCTCCTGCACATTTACGTTGGCAGAATGGCACGGCTGGGCAAAAGCACGTACCGGTACGCCCCCTTTAATTGCCCGGCCGTGGGTCGCGCTCTCGTGATCCTGTCGGGAGCTCCGTGACCACGGCTGCGGGACCAGCGGACCCAATCGCCGCTGGTGTCCCGCGATCGGGTCACAGAGCTGAAGAACGGGGAGAGGTCTGTGTAAACAAACCTCCCCGTGCTTCCTACACTGCCTGTCACTGATCGGCTGTTCCCTGTCATCAGGAAAGCCGATCAGTGACGTCAGATGTCAGCCACGCCCCCTACTGTAAAAAAAAAAAAACACACACACACGTCACACTAACTCCTCCCCGACCCCTAGTGGTTAACTCCTTCACTGCCACTGTCATTTACATAGGAATCAGTGCATTTAAATGGCACTGATTTCTGTATAAATGACAATGGTCCTAAAAATGTGTCAAAAATGTCTGATGTGTCCTCCATAATGTCGCAGTCACAATAAAAATCGCTGATCGCCGCCATTACTAGTAAAAAAAAAAAAATAATTAATAACAATGCTATAAAACTATCCCCTATTTTGTAAACGCTATAACTTCTGCGCAAACCAATAATCGCTAATTGAAATTTTTTTTTTACCAAAAATATGTAGAAGAATACGTATCGGCCTAAACTGAGGGGAAAAAAAATGTTTTTTTATATATTTTTTGGGGATATTTTATTATAGCAAAATGTAAAAAATATTGCATTTTTTTTTCAAAATTGTCGCTCTATTTTTGTTTATAGCGCCCTCTTGGGGGTATTTAATCACCACTGGGTTTTTTATTTTTTGCTAAAGAAACAAAAAAAGTCAAAACATTTTGAAAAAATATAAATTTTTTCATAGTTTGTTAGAAAAATTACTGGTTTGAAAAATGTTATCCTTCACGGATGTGCGCTGATGAGGTGGTACTGGTTGGCATTGATAGTTGGCACTGATTAGCAGCACTGACGAGCACAGTTCGGGGAACGATATCCCTGTAACAGAAACTGGTTACCGTCTTTATTCTATTCTCACGCTGATCATGAGGAGAAAAAAAAGCAGATAACCGGCTTCTTTTTACTTCTGTGATCAGCTGTCATTGGCTGACAGCTGATCACGTGGTAAAGGGCCACTGTGATTGGCCCTTTACCCTGTTCTGTGATCAGCCTAGTCCGAAGGTCTCGCCGATCACTGAGCGCACGGCAGCACGATCACGAAAGGACGTCTATTGATGCCCTCCTGGCACTGGAAGCCAGTGTTGTAGCTGTCTTTCAGCTTTAGCGTGGGCAGAAAGTAGCTAAATAAAGTTAGTAGTATTCCTACTTGCACCTAACTCTCCTTAAAATATCCCCCCCCCCCCCCCCCCCCCCAATCACATATGCTAACTAACTTGTGTAAGAAAGATGTATAAATTCACTTATTTTCAGGCTGCTCTGCTCCGGTCACATGATTTGGCTCTCTTGTCACGGCTTCAGGGGCGAGGAGGGAGCCCCGACAACGAATGAGCCATTGAAGCCTATGGGTGATGTCCATGCTGCAGGCTTTACTAGCTTTTGTCGGAGATTTCTCTCCTCTCCCCTGTGGCCACCACTGGCTGACACACTACATCACTTACGATAGAGGTATAGACAGAAAATTAGTTGGGTCATGATCCCAAAACTAAATCTAAACAGGTAAAGAACAAAAATCCACCTTGGGGGGATAAAGGCCCTAGGTAATCAAAAAAGAAGGATAAAGGTTAGCATAGTATAAAACATAGATACAGACTTTATTTGGACAACAAATACATTATTAAAAGCAAATTGCGGCTGTGATGTGATGATATGACATCAAAAACATGAGGAGGTGTTCCACAGTCTGTTGACAGGAAGGTGGTCACCCAGGACCAGCCAAACTGAGACTGTCTGCCACGTTTCAGAAATTTCTTCAGGGGTGTGAAAGTATGTAGAACAGCACCATTCTAAAAGTAAGTGTATAGTAAATCAGTATAACTGATGTTGGATTTCATATCATATAAAGCATTTCAACAAATCTTAAATTGGGTTTAACACTTGCAGCATGTGTGATTGATGAATAGCACAAATATGAAGGGTATGAGGGTTTGGGAACTGCCCTGGGGAGCATGTATCAATGCAAAAGTTTTCTTAAATTAGCTGTGACTTAATGATACTTAAAAAAATGAAAAATTCCTTTAAATATAGTGCCTGGGGGGTTCCCTTAGTCTGCCTGTAAAGTGGTGCATCTGTACCGTGTATAGAACCTGCTGCAGCAAAAAATTACATTTATCAAGAGAAAAAAAGTGAAATTTTCCCTACAAGCTTTCTTTATTTTATAAACATTGGCTTGGGGAGCCAGTTTGTAGAATGAGGCCAGAATTTAGTGCACTTAGAACAAGATTAGAGATTTGTTTGGATAAATTCTGGCATCTGTTTCGCAGACTTTGGATAGAAGTAACAGGTGCAGGGAAAAATTGGGCTTTGGGTGTTGGCGATGCATTCACACTGTAAGAGAGGTACTCTTGATGAGAGCAAGAATTGGCCTTGCTGTCCAAAATCTTTTTTAATATGCACCTGTCAAACAGGTGCATAATAATTGGTCATTGGGTGTTAATTGTACCCATGAAACCTACACCAAAACACTTCCAGATAAAATCAACACCTACAAGGCAGCCTAGACAGTTTTTCAGAGATTCCACATCCCAAAAACACTTAATCGGCATCAGGGGCTTGATGACTGCTGCTAACCAGGAATGATTAATTTTGATAAATGTCAGCTGGTCAACGGAGTCTGTGGACAGACGCACTCTTTTATCTGTCGCAAAACCTCCGGTAGCACTAAATGCCCGTTTGGAAAGCATGCTGGTTGCAGGGCAGCCCAGTTGCTCAATTGCATACTGGGCAAGTGTGGATCATCGAATGGAAAGCTCTCCATGTCTGTTTTTGCCCCTAGATAGTCTTCCACCATATGATGCAGATGCTGCCGATGGGATGTGGAAGCTGACAGCCCTGGGCGCTGAAGACTAAACAAATTTTGACATGCATCAGTGAGGCAGCCCCCTTCGCTGCCCCTCCTATTGACCAACCAACTGCATGCAAAGCAGGAGAGCAGCATCACCAGGAAGAGGTGTGGGAACTGCCAGAAACATCTTCCCACGTTACAGCACTTAGTCAGATGTCTGAGATGCTGGATGTCATTGGACCACAGGAGCGGGTGGAGGACGGTACAAGTAGGGTTTTTTTTGTTGCCCAGAGTTGAACTTTAACATTTAGCTAAACCCTAAAATAAAAATGTAATCTATTGCTTCTTACCATTCCTTAGCTGCGTTTTTGTTTTAATTTTTTTTTTTTTGTTAGTCTCTTCTTCCTTAATTTATTCCTGGTTATGCTGCCAGTTACACATTTGCTGTACTAGGTTGGCCTACCATATTCACTATACTGTAGCCATCGTTGTTGTCACCCTAGTTTAGAACTGCAAAAAACCTTCCCTACTTCTGAGTTCTGTAGTCCACAGAGAAAACCTGAAACCAATGCAAACTGATAGCAATTTAGCAGATTATAGAAGGATATTAGCTCTCAGGATTTCTGGCAGGATCAACAATGTTTTGCTGCATTTATCAAACAGATTTAATAAAACGCAGTTCTGTTAATCATATGCTAATATGGAATACATAGCAGTGTCCTGCTTGGTACTGTTGCCATGTCTGAAGGGATTGTTCTGTAAAATTATTGTACATCTTCTGTTTTCTCACTGGTAATATTAGTTTATTATTGCTACAGATTTAAGTTTTTCACTGACAAGATCCTGCCGCAGTACCGAGATGCCATCATGTCGCACACACTCATCTACGTTCCATCCTACTTTGACTATGTTCGTCTTCGGAATTACTTTCAAAAGGAAGAACTCAGCTTCACTCATATTTGTGAATACACCGACAAACCTGGGATTTCTAGAGCGCGGCAGTTCTTTCTGAAAGGACACAGACAGTTCCTCCTCGTCACGGAGAGATTTCACTTCTATAAGAGGTGGGAGCATTACATTTGTTAATAAACCTGAATGTTTAGGGTAGATGATATCGGAGCATTTTTTCATTCTCTGAATCATTTTCTAAAGGCTCGTAAAAGGTCACTTCACCTAGAAATATATTATAGTATGTTGGTAAGAAGTGTGGTCCTTAAATCCTTCAAGGATTCTATTGACAAGAACTTGCCTACCATTTGTTTCTGATTTGCCCCCCCCCCCCCCCCCCCATCTTGAAGTTTTAAATATCCTTGCCAACCTTTTAGGTGTTCCTGTCCTACTTTCAATAAAGTCTCAGGGTTGGTGAGCAATCAAAGTGAAAGATGACCTGGTACCTGTGGTTAGTGGTAGAAGGATAGTGCCCCATCATTGTGACAATGGAAGAAATAGTGCTTCATCTTGGAGGTAATGGGAGAAATAGTGCCCCATTGTTGCTGTCAGTGGGAGTAAGCCCCATCTTTGGTGTCAGTGGGTGGATAATTAGTACCTCATCTTTGGTGTCAGTGGGTGGAGAAATAGTGTCCAATGTTTGGTGTCAGTTGAAGGAATAGTGTCTCGTCACTGGGGTCAGTGAAGGGAATAATGTCTTGTCAATGGTGTCAGCGAGAGGAATAGTCTCTCATAGTTGGTGTCAGTGGATGGAATAGTGTCCCATCGTTGGTGTCAGTGGATGGAATAGCGCCCCATCGTTGGTGTCAGTGGATGGAATAGTGTCCCATCGTTGGTGTCAGTGGATGGAATAGTGTCCCATCGTTGGTGTCAGTGGATGAAATAGTGTCCCATCGTTGGTGTCAGTGGATGGAATAGTGTCCCATCGTTGGTGTCAGTGGATGGAATAGTGTCCCATCGTTGGTGTCAGTGGATGGAATAGTGTCCCATCGTTGGTGTCAGTGGATGGAATAGTGTCCCATCGTTGGTGTCAGTGGATGGAATAGTGTCCCATCGTTGGTGTCAGTGGATGGAATAGTGTCCCATCGTTGGTGTCAGTGGATGGAATAGTGTCCCATCGTTGGTGTCAGTGGATGGAATAGTGTCCCATCGTTGGTGTCAGTGGATGGAATAGTGTCCCATCGGTGTCACTGAGAGGAATAGCCCCATTATTGGTGTCAGTGGGAGTAGTGCTTCAATGTTTGGTGTCTGTGGGAGAAATCGTGCCCCATTGTTGGTCTCAGTGGAAGGAATAGCACCCCAAGTGTCAGGTAAAGGCAAGAAAAGGGCTGCATCTTCTGGCCCAACAAAAATATAGTAATAGAAAATGTTTTAATTTAAGTTGTGTTTTTTTTGTGTGGGTTCACAAAGTATCAGACATTTCTCTTTTTAGTTTTTGGAGACAGCCAGACGAATTAGGGTAATTTTACATGGGATGGAGTGGCTACCCAGATAGTAAGGATACAGTAACTTGCCACAAATGTGAAAATTTAAAATCGTGCAGCAAGTTAACAGACTTACAATTCAACACTGGCAAGCTTTACACGTGCAGAGCATATAAAGCACAAGTTCTAGTTGACAGTTTTTCCAATTTGTAGCAAATTTGCGTGGCAAGTCTCTAGCAGGAGCAAAGTTGCAGTGGTGAGTCTACAGCAAGAGCTCTGCAAGTCTACAACAAATTCAGCCACAGTGACCCCCTGTGGTGGGATTACTATTGCTGAACTGAACCAGAACTTGTAGCAGACTTGCAGAATGTTTGCAAAGAAAGTTAATTTGGAGTCATGCAATGCGGACTTGCTGCAATTATGCAACAAACTTGTGAAGACTGGCAAGTCTAGCAATAGGTTAGCAAGTCATTTTCAGACTTGCAGCACAATTGCTTGCTATCTGGGTAAAGACAAAACACAAAGTATATGAAGGTGTCTGCTATTGTCTGTCATGGCTTTTTGTGATTCTACAAAACTGTGAAGATGTGATTAATGCTAATGTAAGAATAATCATTTTGCTTTCAGATACACATTGAAAGGCATCAGGAACCTGATATTTTATGAACTGCCCACCTACCCGCACTTCTACAGTGAGGTGTGTAACATGATGAAGGCGTGGAGGCAGGGTGAAGAAGCCACGTGGACTTGTACAGTTCTGTATTCGAAGTACGATGCTCAGAGACTGGCTGCCGTGGTGGGAGCAGAGAGAGCGGCGCAGATGTTACAGTCAAAGAAGAACGTGCATCTGTTTGTTACTGGGGAAAATAACTGAATACAGGGGAAGTCTTTCAGGCAGAACTCTAAAAAAAAAATGACTATTGGTTATAGACCGGAAACATTCCCAAATTCTTTTCAGCTCCATTCTTATTGCACTTTGTACTTCATGGACTGCAGTGTAAATCAAATCAAATGAATGGGGATCCTTTGTCCGAATAGCTGCTGAAAATAACACAGCACCTGGAAATATATAGGGGTTGATTTTACTAAAACTGGCGAGTGCAAAATCTGGTGCAGCTGTGCATGGTAGCCAATCGACTTCTTCAGCTTATTCAATTAAAGTGGTTGCAAACCCCAAAAAACAAACAGTGTAAGACAAGGACGTAATGAGCTAGTATGCATCGCATACTTGCTCATTATGAAATGCTTACCTTAGATTGAAGCGGTCCCCGTACACCTCTGTGACCAGCGAAATGCCTCTCTGAGCCATTTCCGTGTTCCTGGGCTCCGGCTCTGTGATTGGCCGGAGCCGCGATGACGTCATTCTTGCGCATGTGTGCGGGAGCCGCCGGTCACGGCACAGCTGCTGAAGAAACTGCACGAGCAAGCCGTTTCTTTAGTGCGCATGTGCCGAAGACGTGTATGGTAAATATCTCCTAAACCATGCAAGTTTAGGAGATATTTCCAGTACCTATAGGTAAGCCTTATATAGGCTTACCTGTAGGTACAAGTGATGTAACTAAGTTTACAGTCACTTTAACCACTTTCAGACCGGACCATTTTGCTGGCTTAAGACCAGACCACTTTTTGCGATTCGGTGTCGCTTTAACTGACGACAATTGCGCGGTCGTGTTATGTGGCTCCCAAACAAAATTGACGTCCTTTTTCCCCCCCCACAAATAGAGGTTTATTTTGGTGGTATTTGATCGCCCCTGCGGTTTTTATTTTTTGCGCTATAAACAAAAAAAGAGCGACAATTTTGAAAAAAACACATTATTTTTTGCTATAATAAATATTCCCCAAAAATATATAAACTTTGTTTTTTTCCTCAGTTTAGGCCGATAACAATTCTACATATGTTCGGTAAAAAAAAATCGCAATAAGCGATTATTGATTGGTTTGCGCAGAAGTTATAGCGTTTACAAAATAGGGGATCGTTTTATAGCATTTTTATTATTTTTTTTTTTTTTTTACTAGTAATGGCGGCGATCAGCGATTTTTATTGTGACTGTGACATTATGGCGGACACATCGGACATTTTTGACACATTTTTTTGGACCATTGTCATTTATACAGCAATCAGTGCTATTTAAATGCACTGATTCCTGTGTAAATGACACTGGCAGTGAAGGGGTTAACCACTAGGTGGCAGTGTAGGGGTTAAGAGTTCCTAGGGGCGTGTTACTAACTGTGGGGGGCGTGACTGTGATTTTAGTGAACACTGATCTCTGCTCCAATCACAGGGAGCAGAGATCAGTGTCACTAGTTGCTAGGCAGAACGGGGAGATGCTTTTTACTTCCGCATCTCCCCGTTCAGCCTTCCCGTTAGACGACCGCGGGTGTCCCCGTGTCCCCGGACTCACGGGGGTCCCGACCGCTGCGCACGCGATTCCATGGCGGCGATCTTAAAGGGGATGTACCTGTATGCCCTTTTGCCTGCCCGTGCCATTCTGCTGACGTATATCGCCGTGCGCCGGTCGGGAAGTGGTTAAGCTTTGACAATAAAGCTGATTGGTTTCTATGCAGAGGTGCACCAGATTTTGCACTCTCCAGTTATAGTAAATCAACCCCAGTGTGTTTATGTAACCTCTGAAATAATAAGAATTTTGGTTTAATAAAAAAAACATGATGCTCTTTTAACAGGAGGAGTTTTTTAATACTACAACAAATCTTTTTTTAGTGGTGCACCAAAATAAAAATTCTGGTCCCAAAACTGAAAATTCAGGATGCACTTGGCCGAAAAAAAACGAAATGAACAGTTTTTAAAATGTTTTTAAATTTTAATCGATGTGGCTGGCATTTTTGCATCGAGGTCTGTGGGATGCGATTTTTGCATTGAAGTCAATAGGATACAGCATGCCATTATCGGCACTTTTTTTTTTTTTTTTTTTTTTGGAATAAACCTATTTTCGGACGATGATTTTCGGCGGTTGATATATTGGTGCATCCCTACTTGTTTTACCTTTTTTGTAAGGTAAGCTTAACTAGTCTGCAGTTTTTTACGTAACACCCCTGAAAATGTGCCTTTGTACACTCCCTCGCTCATGCTGTTCAATGGATCATGCACACAGCTGTAAAAAAAAAAAATGCCTCTGTTTTCTGTAATTTTTTTTATTAAATGCGAGCTATAAGCATCTGATTTTTACCTTGATCTCGACCTTTTGCACTCCCTGTACAGCAGAGATCAGAAAAGGGGAGAGGGAAGCAGCACAATGTGATGTGTTGTAGTGCGAGGAGGAAGCAGTGTGACAGAAATTAGCTAATCGGTATGCTGTTTCTTTCACGGTCCAGTCACACTGTGGGGATGAGGAGGAGACTTGTAAGTGATAATAAAACTGCAACAGAAAAAGATTTGGTCCCCTTACCTGCCAGGCAGGACTGTGCTCTGTTGCAGAGCTATGTAAATCTCTAGGTGGACAGGCATACCAATCCTTTGGCAGGTGTAATCGCTTTTCTATATAATATATTTAATCTGCATATTTAGCTGTTTGCTTGGAGTTCAGCTTTAATAACATTCAGGCTTCATTCACACTGCGCCATTTGGAATCGTGTTGATTCTGCATGCAATTCAAATTGCACAACAATCGCACATCGTCCAATGCGCATTTGGGGGCCATTATGCTTTAATGGCAGCCCAAATGCTATGTGATTCTGCCGCGATTGTCGCATGGCAAACCATGCCTTTTAACCAGTTGTCAGACCGCCCTATAGCAGTTTTACTGCTACAGGGCTCCGCGATGAGCAGGATCACGTGTATACATACACGTAAACTTGCGCTTCTAGGTATCGGGCGTCAGTGTGCGCCACTGCCAGCTTGCGGGAGCTGGCCAGCGGGCACCACAGACCCAATACACACTGATCATTCAATACACAGGCAGAATTGCTGTTCTTTTCAGTAGAAAAGGCACTGATCCTGTGTTCCTGTAAAGCAGGAACATGGATCAATGCCTTCCACTAGTAATAGCACCTCCCCCACAGTAAGAAAACACTGGTTAGGCACACTGTTAACCCTTTGATCGACGCTGATGTTTGACCCCTTCCTAGCCAGTGTCATTAGTACAGGGACAGTGCATATTTTCAGCAGCAATCACTGTATTAGTGTCACTGGTCCCCAAAAAGTGTCAATTGGTGTCCGACTGTCCGCATCAAGATCGCCGCCATTAATGGTAAAAAAATAAAAATATCCCATACTTTGTAAGGCAGCATTTCTCAAACTTTTTTTTGTCTTGCGACGCACCAAAAAGATCTAAATTTTCGTGGCACACTTTAAAAGATTTAACAATTTTTGTGGTGATGAACTTATTCATTTTTACCTATGTGTACTAATGGGATATGCTCACACCTTGGCATCCAGGTGTACTTGGGGCCCCTCCCCCTCTCCATCCAAAGGAAGGCCCCTGACACCTGGATCAGTACATATACATACAGATAATCTGAAAATGAAATCACAGCCAGTCGTAGACTAAAAATATATTTCATTCCATTCCCAACAGCACTTTCTGAAATCTTATCTCACACCTCTTTAGATTGTATGTACAGCCTATCCCAAAGCCTGGACATAACCCCCCCCCCCCCATAATGGGCAGCATGGGGCAGAGTTGGGAGAAGCGTTGTTAACTCCTTCCTCAGAAGCACTTCACACAAGCTGGCGAGGCCGCCTCACCTCAGACTCAGGCAGGTGTACACTGGACATGCTCCTCTCTGACGTGCAGTGTTCGTGTTCCCTCCCTCAGATTCTGAGCCGCATGGCGCTGGAGAAGATGGAGGGAGGTGGGTGGAGCTGGAGCAAAAATTAAGTCGCTAAGCGTGGACCGGCGGAGGAGGAATTTAAATCCTCCTCCGCTCTGAATGCTGGGGCCTCGCTCTCTCCTTGTGACATCACTGGTTGCTAGACGGCAGGTGATCATAGCAACCAGTTTGGTGGCTGCAGGAGGTTCGGCATGCTGCCCTGGACTTGGGGCTAATGTAAACCGAGCACTATGAGACCCGGGGCTTTTTGGGGGCCCATGCGGGGCTATAGCCTGGGTCAGGCCCCCCCCATCGATGCTTTCCATGGCACACCTGCTATTCTCCCACAGTACAACGTTTGAGAAACAATGTTGTAGACGCTATAACTTTTGTGCAAAAATATGTAGCAGAATACATATTGGCCTAAATGGATGAAGAAATTTGAATTTTTTTTTTCATTTATTTTTATTGGATGCATTTTACAGCAGGAAGTAAAGGATTTTTTTTTGGTTTGTTTTTGTTTTATAGTGCAAAAAAAAAAAAACGCAGAGGTTATCATATACCACGGAATAAAGCTCTATTTGTGGGGAAAAAAGGACAGATATTTTATTTGGGTACAGTGTCGCACAACCGCGCAATTGTCAGTTAAAGTAACAGTGCCATATCGGGGTAAACCTTCTAGAGGGCAAGTGGTTAAAAATGTTGCAAAGCTTGTCGCTCAAAAATAGGCATAGGGCAGCCCAGGAAGTGAACACTTATGTGTGACATGCAAACCACTCAACCAAAAACAAAACCTGGGATTTGGCATTACAGAATGGCAAGATTTTTAATGTTCAGCCAATCATAAATAGACTTTTTTTTCTGCCTCTGTTACAATGGGCAGCAATCTGAATAATATCTGGAATAATAAATTGGCGGCATTCGTACTCACTTTACACACCTTGATAAATTGCCTGAAGTGACGCTAATGAAAATGTAATTTTTATTTAACTTGTTGATAAATATACCCCATAGTGTACTGTTGTGGGTCAGGATATTTTAGGTAAGGAATAATACATTTTAATTAGATGTACACTGGAGATTCCCCAGAGATTTGTCATTCTGTGTACTTTGCCATTAAGAATTTTCCACTAGGTGGCAGACTGGGATTTTAAGTGTTTTATATACTGTGTAACATCTTTTTAGCTTGTTTTGAGTATAAAAAAATATATGAAACATGTATAGTACTGTATATTAGTAATGGTTTACGGTTTTAAGAGTCAAATTTATAGTGTGATAAATCTGTGGTGACATTATCTTATCAAAGTGTATGTAAAGCTGAACTGTGAGCAGATTTATTGAACCATCTAGTTACATATATACTGATCAGCCATAACATTACGACCACCATAACCCATTGAGGCACGGACTTGACTAGACCTCTGAAGGTATATTGTGGTATCTGGCACCAAGCTGTCAGTAGCGGATCCTGTATGTTGCGAGGTGGGGCCTCCATGGATCAGACTTGTTTTTCAAGCAAATCCCACAGAGGCTCAATTGGATTGAGATCTGGAGAATTTGGAGGCCAAGTTAAGACCTCAAACTCATGTTCCTCAAACCATTCTTAAATTTATTGGACCAGACCATCTTCTTTCATTGCTCCCATGGTCTAGTTCTGATGCTTACGGGTGGTGGACATGGGTCAGCATTGGCATCCTAAATAGTCTGCGGCTACGTGGCCCCATATGCAACAAACTGCGATGCTCTGTGTGTTCTGACACCTTTCTATTAGAACCAGCATTCACTTTTTCAGAAATTTGAACTCCAACATCTCTTCTGTTTGATCAGACTACACAGGTCAGCCTTTGGTCCATGTGCATGAATGAGCCTTGACTGCCGATAACCCTGTCACCAGTTCACTGGTTTTCCATCCCATGGACCATGGTCCTGACCACTGCAGACTGGGTACATTCACAAGAGCTGCAGTTTTGTAGTTGCTCTGCCCCAGACATCTAGCTGTTACAATGTGTTCCTTATCAAAGTATCTAAAACCTCTATGTTTGCCCCTGTTTTTTTCTGCTTTCAGCACATCAACCTCAGGGACAACGTGTTCACTTGCTGCCTAATATATCCCACCCCCTTTCAGATGCCAATGTAACAAGATAATCAGTGGTTATTCACTTTATCATTCAGTGGTCATAATGTTATGGCTGATTTGTGTATACTTATTAATACAAGCATAAATTCATTTTAATTGACACTTTGCTGCATCCTTAAAGTGTTCCAAAACCCAGTAATATAAAATTAGTTAATCTGCCCCCCGCAGTGCCCACAGCTTAAAAATCATCTTTTTACATTAAAATACTGCCACGATATACCTTTTTGGCTGATCTGTATGTAGCGTTACCCTCGTAAGGGCTGCTGATTTGGTTACTTAGCAATCCGCCAATCACCCTGCTGCCCTGCTCCTCCTCACGATCAATTAACTCAAAGAACAGTCAATTTCACGGTTTTGTAGCTTTTATTATGGGATGTTACTTGAACTTGAAAAAGGGGTGACATGAGATGCCCATAGCTTTTAACACACTGCACGTTATATGTAGTTATTCAGTGGCCGTGGCCTTGCAAAAACTGGATACACTGCTTGTACATCAGTCTCTTCCATTAGAATAACTCTTCTGCAGACTATTACTTCTACTTTCCTTGTACAAATCCTTACTGCAAAAACATTCTATTTCTTCACTTCCATTTGAACAAAGAAGAATCACTCTGAATAATTCCTCCTTGCTGACCATGATAGGATTGTCCATGCGAGTCAAAGAGCCAGAAGCGCACACTGCTCCCCGATGGCCCAGAGAATCAGACATCCACACAGTCTTTGGAAGGCACTACCATTGTGCTAACCAGGCCGGAGATGACTTGATCTCTCTACATGATGACCTGACACGTGGCAGTGAGTGGACCACTGCTTTCAACCAGTCCACGACTATCAACACTGTGTTCCCCGGCCACAGCATTCTACACTGACCTTTCTTTAGGAGGATAATAGTTCTGTGTCACCGGTCACAGAACGCTGCTCTACTCTTCTCTGCTTAACGGCTACTTCTTCCTTCCAGATCTCCAGCATGCAAGTCCTGTGTTCCCCGGTCACAGCAACTTGATACTTCTTTAAGGATGAAGATCTTTATATTAAGCTCCCTCCTAGCGGTTCCTCCATCCCTCCTCTGCGCTCGGGGCACCCCATGTGGGGACTCCAGAACAGCAACTCAGTACTCCATTGTCTGTTCCTACTTTTCAGACTCCTCCCTGGAAGCATGTGACCCCAGCTTATATGAGAGGCCTGACAATATCGAAAGATAATTGGTCAGGGCTCCTCACATGAGCTAATAAACAAAACTTAATACCCGCGCCAAAGGATGCTAAATAAACATAAAAAGTGAAAAACGCATAACACCATGCGATAATTTGCAAACGATACTGCTGCTGCCGCCTAAAAGGTTAAAAGGACCTTAAATATGAAATACAAGGGAATGAGGCTGCGCTAGCAGGTGTGAATCACCACTAGGGGTGTAGGTGAAACAAACAAAAGTGTATAAAACAGATTGTGCAACTATAGTAGCAAAATTGCTGGTACACGTGACTCACCACTAGGGAGTGGTGCAATTGGTGCAACTAAGATGGCTAATAAACGTGACTCACCACTGTGAGTATAAGTGAGAAAACAATCCCATATATGATATTAAACAAACAGTTTGAACAACAATGGTTACAAAATAATGATTGAAAAAGTCAATATTCAATATTATGAGGTTGGGATGAATTGCAGGTAGTCCTAGAGGGATGATCCCCTTAAGAACCCTACTCACCAAAATGATGTGACCCACGGCTTTGCAGTCCTAGGGTCTAGATACGCATTAATAGAATGGTGAGATGGGTGGTGTCAGAAATCCTAAGAGATACTTCAAATGGTCCAATGGAGACTCCAGTTGAATGTGGGTGCCGTGAAGAGGAAAAAAGGAACATACATGTATAGTATCGCCGTGCTAAACCTCTGCAATGCTAAACAATAGTAACTCACTACTGAGCAGACTTGGATCAGCGAGTTCCGGGTGCGCGCTTGGCGTGCGCTCCAAGCAGAACAGGAAGCAGGCGTCACAGGCTTACTGGCCGGAAATTGCGTCTACGCGTTTCGCCCCTCCTCCAGGGCGTCATCAAGGACATCACTTCCGGCTAGCATTTGGAGGTTTTTATATGTTATGCGGCTGGCGCCTCCCAGTTAACCAGCCAATCAGAGGATTGGACTGATTAAGACTTTTACTTCCGGATTACATCATTTCCTCTAGTCAGTTGCTCATTGAAAACTTTATTAGCAAATGGACAACTTGACAGAACATGATAGGAAGATTAAAATATAAGGCATTTCGTATATTATCGCAAATGTCATTACACATTTATAAAAAATATAAATAAAAACAATTGACAATGATAAGAATTTTTGGAAAAATTAAGTATAAATAGAAAAAATATAAAAATAAATTAGGAAAATGAAAATAAAAAATAAATAAAATGAAAAATAAAATGAAAAATAAAGAATAAAAAATAAAAATAAAATTAAAATAAAAAATATAAATAAAAATAAAAAATAATGAAAAGTGATAAATAAAAAATAAAATATAAAAAAATATAAAAATAAAAACTAAAAATGAAAAAAGTGGAAAATAAAGTAAATAAATGTGAAATATAAAAAGCCTAAAGCACAGGCCTGGTTTAGAAAAATCCTACTCTAGCACCTACCTTTAGGTAGAGGGTGCTAGATGTAAACTATTGTCACGTGATAAACTGCAGGGTCCACCCGAGTGTTCAGGTAGGAGGAGATTTCCACTACAGCCTGTGTCCTTATGCTCTTATGGGAGGTGGATCATCCATCAATAAAGATGCGACATCCCACCCACTGTGTTCTTTTTTAGTTACTGGGCATGGAGGAGGAGGGAGGGACTGGGCTGTCATTTAGGATCTGTATACACGCTCAAATGTGTGATATCGATACCATGTGACCTGAAAATCTCAGCTCAACAAGGAAATGTTCTCTCCAGCAAAAGAGACCAAACTGAGCAGGTGCAGCTTTACTGCTCTGACTGTCTTATCTGGCCTTGCCAAGAGAAACCCTGCAGGAGGGAGAGGATCTGTCCATACAGGATCAAAGTTCCTTTTTACACAATACAGAGGATTAACCCCTTAAGTTATACAGTGAGTATAACAAGCATGCTATTCTGCATATACAGACTGACATTGCTGTTGTGGGTTTAGTAACACTTTAGATTAGAAGAGGAAGGGGCCACGCTGCATTCCAGACTGTTGCCAGTTTTTCTCCAGTAGCTTTCTGATTGGAATATAATGATGACCTTATCAGTGATGTTCTTTACAGGGAGAGCATGAGGATATCCTTTACCATCCAATCACAGGCTTGGCGGTCCTTGACCAAGCTTTGTTGCTTTAGCTGTAGTATAGAAACGTCAGGTTGGGGACTTTGCTCTGTTGTTTGGCAGAGCAAAACAGAATTGCATTTTTTGCCAGAAATCATGCCCAAGGGTTCTTCCATGCAAAATCTCTTCTACAAAAGCTGAGCTCCGACCTTCTCTTCAGTTTCGCACAGTTGTACAACAGGCTTCTCTTTTGAACTGAAATTGCTTATATTGACTTCACTGCACACTAAGTCACCTCATCTCTTGACAAGAGGACATGCAGCATCATCTAGCCCAGGGGTGTCCAAACTTTTTTTTCAAAGAGGGCCAGATTTGATGAAGTGAACATGTGTGAGGGCCGACCATTTTGCCTGACATTTTTTGAACCATTAAAATTCGGTCGAATGCCCCGTACACACGGTCGGAAATTCCGACCACAAAATCCATCGGATTTTTTCCGACGGATTTTGTCCGACACTGGTGTTGCATACACACGGTCGGACAAAGTTGTCGGAAAATCCGATCATCCTCAACGTGGTGACGTTCGTTGCGTACGACGGGACTGCGTAGAGGCTAGTAGCCAATAGCTTTGGTCTTGTAATGTGATCTGAGCATGCGTGGCACTTTGTCCGTCGGATATCGCTACACACGATAAGAAAAAGTCCGATAGGACTTTGTTGTCTGAAAATTTGAGAGCAGGAGATAAAACTTTGTCCGTCGGAAAATCCGACGGAAAAAGTCCGATGGAGCCTACACACGGTCGGAATTTCCGGCAACATTGTCCGATAGGACATTTTCCGTCGGAAAATCCGACCGTGTGTACGGGGCATAAGTGTGTTCGTTCGAGCACTAATACACTGCCCAACAAGAATTCTCTTGACTTTGTGGCTGTGTGTGGTGAAGAGATGAGCTTGGGCGTGTTATTTGGATATAATATATCTTTTGTGGCCCCCAACGAATCCACAAGCACCGCTCAGGACTAAGGATGAGCTTAGGCGTGTTATTTGGATATACCGTATTTATCAGCGTATAACACGCACCTTCACTTTAAGAGGGAAGTTTCAGGAAAAAAACGAAAATGTTAAATAAAGAACTGTGAAGCAAAATAAAGGTCAGTGCCCATCAATGCAGCCTCACCATTGCCACGAATTCAGCCTCACCATTGCCATAAATGCAGCCTTACCATTGCCATCAGTGCATCCAAATCGATGCCCATCTGCAGCCTCGGAGGGGGCGGGACGAGTGCCAACAGATTATATACAGGAGAATCTCCTGTTTACTTGGTGGCCTCTTTAATACAAAGTCCAACCTCCTATGATAGACAGGATAGCCGTCAATGGCAGCCCAGTAGACGGGACTTCCTATTACAGATGCCGCCAAGTAAACAGGAGATTATCCTGTATGTAATCTGATGGCGCTCGTCCTGCCCCCTCCGAGGCAGTGCCGATAAATACGATATAAATCTTTTGTGGCCCTGGGGCTACAAATCACCAGGGGGCTGTATTAAACCAGGGGCCGGACTTTGGACATGTCTGATCTATCCCTTTTCCTTCTCTTCTTAAATGTCCCTGGCCTGCCCTGTTCATTCATTTGCTTTCATTATTTTCAATCATGGAGGCTCAGCATCAAATGTGGGCATTACCTAGGGAGCTCAGCATGCCAACACAGCCATCCTAGGAATATCGATTCTACCAGACTGACACCCACCCATCAAGGCAGAAGCTGTGATTTTTTTTTTTTTTTTTTCCAGGAAGCTGTGTACAGCTGTGGTCCTCCCCCTCCAGCCATGATCTGCTTGCATTGCATAGAAAAATACAGTGGCCTAGCAATCATTTCACTAGATTTAAAGTAAAGTATGTAATAAGAATGGAAAGTATTTTTTTTTTTAAGTTTTTTTTTTTTTGCATGTCGAGGGGGGCAAAGGAACCACACAAGGCAAAGTATTGGCAGATTATGCTTAAGCTTAATTCCTGGTTCCCTCCAGAGCAGCTTTGAAATCACGCTGCTTTAGCGAGATTTCAAAGCCGCTGATCAGTGCCATTTGGATGTGCAATTTCATTGTGTTTTGCGACTTCATTTAAGAGAAGTCAATGCAAGTCACAGTGAAATTGCAGAAAATTAGTCGCAAAAATTTTAACAGTTCCATTGCCGCAAGTAGGGTGCAACTTCTCATGGGATTTTGAACTGTTAAATGGCATGTGAAATGACATTGGTGTAAACCGGACTCTGCTGATCAAAGATTGAGGTAAAGAGACAAGCAGCGGCTTTCTAACCATCAGCTGTGTCCAATCACAATAAAAACAAACATAAAGGCAGCGCTATATAGCAATAAAGACATTCCCATTATTACAGGTGTGCTGTCATAAAAAGTATGTGTACATATAAATGTCCAATATCCGCTGCAAATGTATGTTATTTCACAGTACATATAATGAGAATGTCCAATGTGGTGTTTTAATTACGGCACAGAGTTGATCAGCTGTCACCAACACCTCCACACGTGAAAAGATAGGGGGATGAACAAAACCCCCTTTGAATAAAACTCTTACCAGACAACACTGGATAGTAGGCATCAACACCAACTCTTTTACTTGGATACTCTCCCTGGATGGATTTCACCCCAAATCTTATTGCAGCTGGGAGGATGGGTCACACGCTAATGAGCTCATTCCAAGGTAAAAGAAAAAACTCCATAACCTAATTCCATTTAAAAAGGTTTATTGTATTCTAAAACTTCCCCCCTCTTATGACTTGCATCTACTTAAAATTAATTTCACACAAGCATATTGTTAATGCAATCAGCAGTGAACCATATGGGGATGAACGTGGCAGTGTCTGACGATAGCAGTAGTGGTGCCCCCGAATGGCGTGCTAACGTAGTTATTGGTTGTCGTATGTCAAAATTCTGGCGCGTTTCGTCATCCGCGTCATCATCTGAGGGACAATCACAGCTGATTACAATGTAAACAGAAGCCGGTTATCAGCTGTCAGCGTGAGGAGAAGAGAGCCAATAACCAGCTTGTGTAAAAGGGACATCTACACTGATGATCAGGGCACTGATTATGTCCTGATTTTCAGGGAAGTCCCAACAGTGCTCATCAGTGTCATCTATCAGTGCAGCTTCATCAGTGCACATCGGTGAAGGAGAAAAATTACCAGTTGGCAAAATTTTAAAACAAACTATGAAAAAGTTTTAGTTTTTATTTTGATTAAATACCACCAAAAGAAAGCTCTATTTGTGTGAAAAAAATGATATAAATTTCCTGGGTACAGTGTTGCATGACCGCGCAATTGTCATTCAAAGTGTGATAGTGCTGAAAGCTGAAAATTGGCCCAGGCAGGTAGGGGGTAATAGTGCCCAGTAGGCAAGTGGTTAATTGGTAACTGATTTCTTGTTATTTTTCTAATGAATGGAGTAATGGAAGTGCTGGCAGAAAATAATATTTATAGAAAAAAAAAATACACCAGATATTTTTCAATCGCAACATATCAGGTCCACTTTTTTTTTTTTTTTTTGTAATTCCTTTATTTTAACAAAAAGTTGCATTTTCAAAGATGTGCAAAAATAGTGCATAAAAAGGTCACATGAATAGACAGACTTAGGAAAATCGGTGGTAAAGCAATAAGGTCTGCACAGCATCAATGAGAACCAAAGAAATGACCTTAACCACCTTATTACTTTGCACTTAAACCCCCCTCGTGACCAGACCAATTTTCAGCTTTTGGCGCTGACGCACTTGGAATAACAATTGCGCGGTCATACAACACTGTACCCAAATGAAATTTTTACCATTTTTCCCCACAAATAGAGCAGCTGGGGACTGATGTCCCTCTCACTGCCGCCGGTGATCGGCTTTTTTTTTTTTCTCCTCGCGCTGTCAGCGCAAGCAGGAAAAAAAGCCGATTACCGGCTCGGTTACCATCACATGATCAGCTGTCATTGGCTGACAGCTGATCACGTGGTAAGGGGTCGGGATCGACCCCTTACTCGGATCTGTGATCCAGCGAGTCTCACAGACTCGCGGATCACAGAGCGCGCCGCGCGCGCCCTTCAGGGGGCGCGCAGACAGCTCGTTGCCGGGACGACGTCAATAGACGTCGTCCCGGCACATCAGATCCGCTCTGTAGCCGTCATTTGGCTATAGCGCGGATCTCAGCTAGTTAAAGCAGCCATTCTCAACCAGGGTTCCTTCAAAGGTGGCTAGGGGTTCCTTGAGCTGGGGCTGCTTTACCTCCTGTTTGATGATGCCTACATCGATCTGAGCAAATGCCACGTGAAGGAGCCAGTGGTATGACACCAATGATCTTTATAACTCTCGGTAAGGGGGTCATTCTTACCACCACTGTAAAAAAGGGCATTCTTCTTACTGAACACCAAAGTAAGGGTCGTTGTGCCCACTGACCCCCAATGTATGGGTTTTATTAGGGGTTCCCCGAGACCTGAAAATAATTTTAAGGGTTCCCCTGGGGTAAAAAGGTTGAGAAAGTCTGCCTTAAAGTGAACATGTCGTGAGAGAAATGCTGGCTGCCATTGCTGACCTCCTTTTGAAAATACTAGCTGTCTGGTTGTATTGCTGACCCCAAAAAAAAGGATGCCGATAAGGAAAGTCATAAAAACCAGAAGCACTGACAGCCAGGCAACAAGCGTTTAGGAAGGAAAGTTTGGCAAATGCAGTTGCGGTCATAACAGGTTTCCTTTAAGTGTCTCTGTGCTCTGACTAAGGTTGTTAAGATAAAATGACTGATCTGACAAGTAGCAGCTTTTTCTTCTCTACCCAATACATCCCCCTGCACGTGGATATCACATTCAGCCTTAGATTCTAGGGTCTCGTTTTCTTCAGATCTCCTGCCATTAAACTGCTGCAACCCACAGAGTCACACAATGGCCAGCAGCGAGTTCCATTTAATTCCAGATCTGGCTGGTGCTAAATAGTGTTTTGAATCACCCTTTGCTTGGTCCGCCGTGGGTTAGTGATTGGTTGCCAAGCAGTGCGCAGCTCTTGTAATACTCAGAGAAGGTGTAGGTTAAAGTCTCCAGCATGGAATAAAAATACCCAACACAATAGGCAAGGAACAGGGAAAGTGCAAAAAGACTGTGTGATTGCAGCGTAATTGGCTTTATTGTCATCCATTGAGAAGGGTATACGGATTGTTTAATTGAATTTGATTGCAGGGAAAACTAAGGCAAAAGAAAGAAGCAGCTGGAGGCCAGGTTTCCACTATCCCATCCATGAAAGAAATGTTCAAATGCAAAGTAAACATTCTTTACAAGTAGAGTTTTTTTACCCTCCTTCAATACCGTTGTTAGTTTTTTACCTCCATTTTCTGAATTATGAATCATGTTACATTGTATTTTCTGCTGAATACAAAATCATAACCTCCTTTGCAATGCGAGAAAAATTCATTCATTGTCTGAGAAAAAGAAAAGAAATGGCAAGCAGGTTTACGTTTAGAAGAGAGCAAAGTTTGAGCTGTTGGAAGGCCATGGAATTCTGCTCCTTCTTTATTAGTAAAGATAGAATCTCTGAAGGGAGGATGCTATTTATTTTTCGACCTTTGAGCGACAAAGGAAGACATTAAGTGACAGGTTATACTGCCGCCTACAGAATGAATGGACACCGGCAAACAAAAAAATTGTGGGCCAGCCCAAGATAATTTTTCCTACTACTATCATGTTTTTTGTTTTTTTGCTAGTGTCCTAGGAAGATAGATGTGTTTTCTTCTGTTTTTCTGGAAAGAGTTACAGAAATGTTTTGCTAGCATTTTTGTCTTTCAATCAAGACTCTTTGGCCACTGCTGCTTGAACTGGTCTCTACTTGACAATTATCTGCATCCGCCTTTTCTCAGCCTAGCTTTGGAGTGCTGGACCCCACTGGATTGGACGTTGTGGGTCTAGCCCAGGGGTCTCCAAATTTTCTAAACAAAGGCCCAGTTAATTGTCCTTCAGACTTCAGGGGGGCCGGACTGTTGCCATTGGGAGTAGAAAAAGGTCCCGACATTAGTGGGAATTAACAATGCCCTATATTTGGTGTCAGTGGTAGGAATTGTGCCCCATCATTTGTGTCATTGAGCCCAGTTGTTGGTATCATTGGGAAGAATTGTACCCCATCTATGGTGTCATTGGGAGAAATTCTGCCCCTTTATTGGTGTCAGTGGGGGGAATTATGTCCCATTGTTGGTATCAATGGATGAAAATAGTGGCCCATGGGCTGGATAAAAGCAAACAAAGGGCCGCAGTTTTGAAACCACTGGTCTAGCCTAAAAGTGACCTTCAGGTACTGGATTCTGCTTATGGAGCTTTCCAGACCCCATTCTGGTTACAAGTTAGGGGCAGATCGCTTTCCAGGTCCAGAGCCGCTGGAATTGCTTCAGTGCTTACCCTGTTTTTGAAGACTACACACTATTAGAATTTTTGTCTTCGGATTTACCAAAACCATGTAGTCAGGCCCGTCGCGACAGGACAGGCAAAACAAGCAATTGCTTGGTAGCTTGCTGACCATAATAAAAACAATTACCATAGCTTTCTTTCCATTTTCTTTCTTTACCATCCCATTTCCATCTTATTGCTTCTTTTTTGAATCAGGTAATATTTATACATTTTTGCAAATGTTCAATTGTTGAAAATGTTCAAATTTTATGCACATTATATGTAACAGCAGTATTTGCACTGTAAACCTTTTTTATTTATATAAAGTGCTGGTGAACTTAAACTGTATCGCTATGCTGTGATTCCTGTAGGTTTTGCATGCGTGCGTGCGGGGGGGGGGGGGGGACCCTTGTTCTGCCTCCATGTCCATTTTGCTTGGGGCCCCCAAATTCCTTCAAACGGCCCTGCATGTAGTGCAAGGGCCTGTCTGATTGCATAGAAATTGTCTATCTCCTGGCTTTCTGACCCTTGTTCTGCAACCAGCAGTTGGGTTTGTGGGTACCTAAAGCCTTTCCTTGTACCCTGGGCTACATTGCCTTACTGCCTTGCAGCTGCAACATTTCTGATTTCAGACACAGGAGACAATCTTACTGTACTGGTTGCCCCAGCTCACACTTCACTAATGTCTCCAGAATTTTGCAGCCTGGAATCCTCATGCACTCTTTTCCTAGAATCTATGCCATCTTTGTAGTCTTCTGTAGCTCTGTCAGGCATGGCAGACTTCTCTGTGAGTACTCTTCAGTGCATGAGTTGCTCCACTCTTTGCTTCTGAATCAGTGATGGAGCTGATGGTAGCCTCTTTCTTGTTAGTTCCATTTGCCCATTTTCTCTCCATATTCAACACAGAATTCTGTCATTATGGGGCAAGTTAGTCCAGTCATTGGACCGAGCGATTCATCTGGCTCCAAGTACCAGGTTATCCTTGGTTAGCTGGCCTATGAATCTGGCTCTGGAGTTAGGAAGTCCTTCCTTCCGGTCTTCTGGAGGATCCTCAAGACAGATACCAATAAGGGGCAGATATCTGCTCTTGCTATCTTGTTCCAGAGACCATTGGCTTCCTACTCCTTAAGACCATTGTGCAGGGATTCTCCCATGTGGCTCTCCCTGTTTGCTCTGCTGTGACACCATGGGATCTGAATGTGGTTATCTGTCTTTCCACCAGTGGCGGCCCGTCCATTAGGGGCGCAAGAGCACCGCCCCCCATCTATGCGTCCGGCCCCCTGATCTACATGCCGGGCGCATTGGATTCCAATAAGGGGAAGGGGTTTTGAAGCACGTGATTAGAGCCAGAGGCTCTAATAGGCTTCAAAAAAGGGTGGGCTCGGGGGAACTGAGCACTGCACTCTGAGCCCACCCAGTTGTGTTACAATAGCGAATGAATATTCACTATAGTAACACTGATTCTCCTCCCAGACAATCAGGAAGCGGGTCATGAGAGCCGTCACCCGATTGGCCGAAAGGTGATCCAACCGGATTGGCTGCCAGGAGGAGGAGGAAGGAGAAGACGCTGGGGAACCAAAGCCGCCAGGAGGGAGCTGGGGCCCTGACTGACTGATCGGGGGGGGGGGGGGGTTGCTGCAAGATTTTGGTGCTGGACTACTTGCTATTGTAGATTTTTCCAGCCCAGGAAGTTAATGCTAAGTTGTTGGAAGTCTTCCAGTGCCAATATTATCTATAGAATGGCATTGTTGCCCTTCCTGTTCTAAGACTTCAGACCTGCAAATTGCATATGATCGTGGTAATCACTGCAGACTATTGCGTTGCAATAATGCTTACTGATTCTGTGCTGTGCCATTCATTCTAATTGGCACTCCAATGCACCTTGCCAAAAGACGTGCATTACAAGTGTGCTGCTAAAAATGCTACGTACACCTTTTTTGGTGTGGCATGACGTGTTTATGCAGTACAATCATGTGAATGAACCCTAAACATGTGTCATGTATATGTTGATTGTTTTAGTGGTTGCAGTAGCAGGTGAATTATTTAATGAAATTACTGTCACATTACTGTCACATGTATCTAAACCCTTAAAACTTTTTTTTTATTTTTTATTTATTTTGTAGGCTTGGCCTCCCTCCTCCTGTATTAAAATAAAAATAAAATATGGCCAAGCACTGTTTCATCCTCATTTCACAATATCTTTTCTATCAAGTGCCACTGGTCTCTACGGGCTGAATGACAGAAAGTGTAGTTCAAACCCCTCTACATCGATCGCAAGCTGGGGACGACATCATCACATATATCCTGATGACATGTATTAGCTCTATACAGTTAGTAAAATACATTAATATTGGTAATAATGGTACTTTAGGTACTATAAAGAGCCATTACTTTTTCAATATTTCACCTTTTTGATAGATCTGTGAAAGGTGCCATCCGAATATCGATTCAGGAGTTGGCAGTGTGTTCCACCATAGGGTTCTTGATGTATTAAAAGCCTTCATTTTTTGGTGTACCATTATTCCAAGACTGGTAAACTTTGTTTTTGTGCATATTATTATTTATTAGCAGCATGTCATAAAGAGGAAACTGAATCTACATAATATAAATTCCACAGGTTTTGGCTTAAAGTGATATTAAACCATTTTAAGTGCTTTCAGCAGCCAAATAACTTACTGAGTATGCAGCTTCTTTATCTTTCATGAATTTCCTTCAGTCCTGGATCTTGGATGTGGGAGTCAGCTTTGACTTCCTGATGTCCCACAGCCAGCTCCCTACTGCATATGTGTGAGATGGCGCTGCCCTGTCAGCTTTTAGCCTCCTGTGACAGGAGGAGTTGATGGAGGGGCCAGGCCAAACGTAATTCTTGCCCATGTGGGAGTGGATACCTGTCACAAAAAGCTACCTCCTCTCAGAAAAAAAAAAAAAAAAACACCAGAGGGAAGGAGGAGCGATATTCTAAAATGAAGGTAAGTTGGTGCCATGACTACTGCCCCAGGTTTCCTGTTTCAGATTGGCTCTTTTCTCTTGCTGCATCCAATGGAGCGACCCTTACCTGTAGGGAGTTTTGTCACCCTACATTATGTGCATCAATAGAAACACATAGCCCCATAGTCTAAGATGGTGTAATAGAAATTTGTAAGTTCTGTGTATAATTGTATTGTATTTTATGTGTATTGCACACTGCCCTCACTGTGCACACGGCACTAATAATGTTTTCAGTACATGTTTGCATTCTTTCGAGTCCTGATTAGAATTAGCCTGCCTATGATACACCCCTTGTTACCATAAACGTACAATTGTAATATTAATGTGATACCTACGTAATGTGTATAAAAACCTTGTGGACAGATTCTCCCACCTGAGCTGTGTATCTCTGCAGCTCCTCCAGAATTACCATGGGCCTCTTGGCTGCTTCTCTGATTAATGATCTCCTTGCTCGGCTGTGTCAGTTTAGGTGGACGGCCATGTCTTGGTAGGTTTTCAGTTGTGCCATACTCTTTCCATTTTCGGATGATGGATTGAACAGTGCTCCGTGAGATGTTCAAAGCTTGGGATATTTTTTTATAACCTTACCCTGCTTTAAACTTCTCCACAACTTTATCCCTGCCCTGTCTGGCGTGTTCCTTGGCATTCATGATGCTGTTTGTTCACTAAGGTTCTCTAACAAACCTCTGAGGGCTTCACAGAACAGCTGTATTTATACTGAGATTAATTTGCACACAGGTGGACTCTATTTACTAATTAGGTGACTTCTGAAGGCAATTGGTTCCACTAGATCTTAGTTAGGGGTAGCAATGTAAAGGGGGCTGAATACAAATGCAACCACACTTTTCAGATATTTATTTGTAAAAACATTTTGAAAAACATTTATCATTTTCCTTCCACTTCACAATTATGTGCCACTTTGTGTTGGTCTATCCCATAAAATCCCAATAAAATACATTTACCTTTTTGGTTGTAACATGACAGAATGTGGAACATTTCAAGGGATATGAGTACTTTTTAACCACTTTCAGACCGGACCAATTTGCAGCCAAAGGACCAGGCCCTTTTTGCGATTCGGCACTGCGTCGCTTTAACTGACAATTGCGCGGTCGTGCGACGTGGCTCCCAAACAAAATTGACGTCCTTTTTTTCCCACAAATAGAGCTTTCTTTTGGTGGTATTTGATCGCCCCTGCGGTTTTTATTTTTTGCGCTATAAACAAAAATAGAGCGACAATTTTGAAAAAAATGCATTATTTTTTATTTTTTGCTATAATAAATATCCCCCAAAAATATATAAAAAAACATTTTTTTCCTCAGTTTAGGCCGATACGTATTCTTCTACATATTTTTGGTAAAAAAAATCGCAATAAGCGATTATTGATCGGTTTGCGCAGAAGTTATAGCGTTTACAAGATAGGGGATAGTTTTATAGCATTTTTATTAATAATTTTTTTTTTTATTATTAATGGCGGAGATCTGCGATTTTTTTTGTGTGACTGCGACATTATGGCGGACACATCGGACATTTTTGACACATTTTTGGGACCATTGTCATTTTTACAGCAATTAATGCATTTAAATGCATTGATTTCTGTATAAATGACACTGGCAGTTTAGGAGTTAACCACAAGGTGGCAGTGTAGGGGTTAAGTAGGCCTAGGGGTGTTTTTTTTACTGTGGGGGGGGCGTGGCTGTCAGCTAGTGAATGCTGATCTCTGCTCCAATCACAGGGAGCAGAGATCGGCGTCACTAGTTGCTAGGCAGAACGGGGAGATGCTGTTTATCTCGGCATCTCCCCGTTTAGCCGCTCCGTGAGACGATCGCGGGAGTCCCCGCGGCGATCGAGTCCGCGGGGACCGCGGCCGGACTCAAGGGGGTCCCGACCGGCGCGGGAGCGCGCCGCTCCCGGCGCGCTCCCGATGGCACGGACAGGCTAAAGGAGGGACGTATATATACGCCCTCCTGCCTGTACGTGCCATTCTGTCGACGTATATCGTCGTGCGCCGGTCGGCAAGTGGTTAAAGGCTATTTATATGTGTATATATGTATGTGTCTGTGTATATATAAATATATATACAGTTGTGCTCATAAGTTTACATACCCTGGCAGAATTTATTATTTCTTGGCCATTTTTCAGAGAATATGAATAACACAAACTTTTCTTTCACTCATGGTTAGTGTTTGGCTGAAGCCATTTATTATCAATCAACTGTGTTTACTCTTTTTAAATCATAATGACAACAGAAACTACCCAAATTACCCTGATCAAAAGTTTACATACCCCAGTTCTTAATACAGTGTATTGCCCCCTTTAACATCAATGACAGCTTGAAGTCTTTTGTGGTATTTGTGGATGAGGCTCTTTATCCTCCCGGATGGTAAAGCTGCCCATTCCTCTTGGCAAAAAGCCTCCAGTTCCTGTAAATTCTTGGGATGTCTTGCATGAACTGCATGTTTGAGATCTCCCCAGAGTGGCTCAATGATATTGAGGTCAGAAAAATGAAATGGCCTTGTGTTTTGGATCATTGTCATGTTGGAATGTCCAAATACGTCCCATGCGCAGCTTCCTGGATGATGAATGCAAATGTTCCTCCAGTATTTTTTGATAACATACTGCATTCATCTTGCCATCAATTTTGACCAAATTTCCTGTGCCTTTGTAGCTTACACATACCCAAAACTTCAGCGATCCACCTCCGTGTTTCACAGTAGGAATGGTGTACCTTTCATCATAGGCCTTGTTGACTCCTCTCCAAATGTAGCATTTATGGTTGTGGCCAAAAATCTAAATTTTGGTCTTATCACTCCAAATGACTTTGTGCCAGAAGGTTTGAGGCTTGTCTCTGTGCTGTTTGGTGTATTGTAATTGGGATACTTTGTGGCATTTGCCTAGTAATGGCTTTCTTCTGGCGACTCGACCATGCAGCCCATCTTTTCTCAAGTGCCTCCTTATTGTGCATCTTGAAACAGCCACACCACATGTTTTCAGAGAGTCCTGTATTTCACCTGAAGTTATTTGTGGGTTTTTCTTTGCATCCCGAACTATTTTCCTGGCAGTTGTGGCTGAAATTTTAGTTGGTCTACCTGACCGTAGTTTGGTTTCAACAGAACCCCTCATTTTCCACTTCTATTAGAGTTTGAACACTGCTGATTGGCATTCTCAATTCCTTGGGCATCTTTTTATACCCCTTTCCTGTTTTATACAGTTCAACTACCTTTTCCCGCACATCCTTTGACAATTCTTTTGTTTTCCCCATGACTCAGAATCCAGAAACGTCAGTGCAGCACTGGATGAAGGGTCTGTCAGAAGTCCAGAAACTCATTGACCTTTTATACACACACACAGCGGCGGACTGACAACTCATGGGGCCCCGGGCAATAGGAGATTATGGGGCCCCCGGGCAATAGGAGATTATGGGGCCACACAGTATACACACACTCATATACAGTATACACACACAGAAACACAATATACACACACAGAATACACACACTAAAAAGGTACTGGAGAGGCGGGGCAGCTATAATCTTGGGATTTAAAAAAAAAAAAAAAAGATTTTTACATACTGTCCCTGGTTTTATTGAGGCTGGCAACCCTAATGGGGCCCCTTAGTTGCATGGGGCCCTCGGACAGTGCCCAAATGGTCAGTCCGCCCCTGCACACACACTAATTACAAGCAAACAGATCACAGGGGAGAATGGTTACCTTTTAATGGCCATTAAAACCCCTTTGTGTCAACTTGTGTGCATGTTATCAGGCCAAAATCACCAGGGTATGTAAACTTTTTTGATCAGAGTCATTTGGGTAGTTTCTGTTGCCATTATGATTTAAAAAAAGTAAACACAGTTGATTGATAATAAATGGCTTCAGCCAAACACTATCCATGAGTGAAAGAAATGACATGTATCTTAGTGCAGACTTCTGGGAAAATCGGTGAGCCAATCACACAAGCAGGAAATTACATTTCTGGGGAGAGTTCCGTACACCATCTGTGTACAGAACACCTCCAGATAGCCATATTGCAATTTACAGAAAATGACAGCGCTGCAGATTAACCACATGCCGACCGCGCTATAGTCAAAAGACGGCTACAGCGCGGTCGGCTTATCCTGGGAGGACGTCCTACGGATGTCCTCCCAGAAACTTGCTCCCGCGCGCCCCCTGGGGCGCGCACTCGGGAACATCCGTGACCGCCGGGTCCCGAGGACCCGGCGCATCACGGATCACGGTAAACGGCCGCTGGTAGCGGCCGTTTACCACGTGATCGCTCCGTCAAATGACGGAGCGATCACATGTACACAAACAGGCGTCATGTCATGACGCCGGTTCCTCCCTCTCCTCTCTGTACCGATCGGTACAGAGAGGAGAGAAGCGGAGAGGGGGAGAGACGGGACCAGCGCTGTGGGCTGGATGTGTAGTGCCCACAGCGCTGGTCAATACACTGCCACCACTGTGCAATGCTCTGCCCCCACTGTGCAATGCTCTGCCAATACTGTGCAATGCTCTGCCACCAACCACTGTGCAATGCTCTGCCACCAACCACTGTGCAATGCTCTGCCACCAACCACTGTGCAATGCTCTGCCACCACTGTGCAACGCTCTGCAACCACTGTGCAACGCTCTGCCACCACTGCAATGCTCTGCAACCACTGTGCAATGCTCTGCCACCACTGTGCAACACTGCAATACTCTGCCAATACTCGCCAATACTCTGCCAATACTCTGCAATAAATTTTAATAGAAACAAAGAATTTTTATTTATTTTTTTTACCGAATTTTCACTATATTTTGATTTATAGCGCAGAAAATAAAAAACCCAGCGGTGATTAAATACCACCAAAAGAAAGCTCTATTTGTGTGAAAAAAAGGACACAAAATTCATTTGGGTACAATGTTGCAAGACTGAGTAATTGTCATTCAAAGTGTGAGAGCACCGAAAGCTGAAAATTGGTCTGGTTAGGAAGGGGGTTTAAGTGCCCAGTGGGTAAGTGGTTAAAAAGCAAAAGGTAATTTTGAACAACATTCAATATGATTTTACAATATGATTTGTGTAGCGATTGTATATGCTATATTTTTTTTATTTGCTATTTTTTCCCCCCATGAAAGTGGGGTTACTCTTTAAATAGAGATGGGCCGAACACCCCCCTGTTCAGTTCCCAGCAGAACTCCCAAACACAGCAAAAAACTTTTTTGCTGATATGGGATCTCAGTAAATCTTGCTTCAAATTTACCTCCTCTGTGTGCTGGTTTTTGCTTCATCTTGAGTTTGGGTTCACACTGATGCGATGCGTCACATCGCATGTAATTCATAGGAATCGCACTGCATTCCTGTGAAAATCACATCCGATTCTGTGGGGTGGGATTTGAGCCTATTTATTTTGTATGTCTCAAATAGCACCGCATTTTTTATTTTTTTTGCTGCACTGGAATGGAATTGCATGGGTGTTCATACCCATGCAATCTATTTCCAGCAACCGCACTGCATTCTGCGACCTGCTTTTGGGGTGTTAACTTTTAATCAACATCTGCAGTAGATCGCATGAACACAGTGTGATTGCTATGTGGCATGATACGGGAAACACATTGATTCCTTTGTATTTCCTGTGAATAAAAAATTGTTTATTGGAAAGGAAAAACACTGCAAGTAAACATTTAAAATACTTGATTTTTCTGAGCTTTTTCCCTTGGTGATTGGGTCCAGTGATGTAAGTAACTGAGTTAAAATAAACGGAGTTACATAACGCAGTTACTTTAGAGGGTAACGAGTAATCTAACTGATTACTTTTCCCCTCATGGTAACTCAGTTCCCATTACTTGAGCGGCGTTACCTCAATTACTTCTACCGCCACTAGATGGCAGTAGTGTAATTCCGGTGTCCTGCCGAAAAAGTTCCCGCGCCAGATAAGGACCCCCTGTACTGCGCAGGCGCAGTGCTTGCGCAGTACGAAAGACTACGGAGCTTACGAAAATTGCCGAACCTAAACAGCTCTGAGTGAACTCTACACCGCGCAGGCGCAGTTAACATGTGATTGTACGAGGCGATGCCGCACGCTCCCAATGCTCGTGCTACTCTGCAAGGGGCGTCTATCGTGTAACTAGGGGCGGGTCTAGTATTACTGTAACCAAGGGGCGCATTTATTATTATTGTTATATATCGAGCTCTGCCCATTAATTTAACATTCACCCTCTTCTGTAGCCATCCGCCCCTTATACGATATAATAGTAGACCCGCCCCTTGCTTACACGCTATAACAGATCTGCCCCTTGGTTAGAGTAATAATAGAGCAGCCCCTTGGTTACACGATATATAACAATAATAATAAATACGCCCCTTGCTTACAGTAATACTAGACCCGCCCCTTAGTTACACGTATAGAATATTTTAAAAAAAGTCAGTTACTTTTCTGCGTAACTAATTACTTTTCCAATGTAGTAACTGAGTTACTAACGCAATTACTTTTTGGGAGAAGTAATTTGTAACTTAACTAATTACTTTTTTAAAGTAAGATGACCAACACTGATTGGGTCCCATTAATTATGTGAAATTGACTAAGATGTTTTCAGCAAGTTGCTAGATCGGACAGGTATATTGCATTTCATAATGTTCCTGGGTTAATCCAAGGGCAGGTAAACAATTGCTGGGCGTCTTTTGTTGAAGAGTAATTTCATCAAACAGCCTCTGTCTACTCCTCCGCTCCGTCCGCGGCTTACCTATTATCACATTTCAGCTCCCAGGCTTTGACCTCTGCTCAGCTCAGCACAGTCTGTAACAGGTCACCTTACCTAAGACCATGGACTAAGCAAGATTACCGCAGCTCATAAAAAATGACCTAATTGCCAGTCTCAGGTGTGAAACTTGTTGTTTAAACTGTCTTGATTCCATCCAGATAAATGGCAAGGTTTGTTTCTAACTATTGAAATGTTCTACTTCAGACTGAGCTTCTATACAATATATATGCAACAAATTATATTTAAAGTGATTGTAAAGTCTTGTTTTTTTTCTATAAAAATAACAAACATGTTATACTTACCTGCCCTGTTGCAGTTGGTTTTGCACAGAGCAGTACAGATCCTCCTCTTCTCGGGTTCCTCCTTGCTCCTGGCCCCTCCCTCCTTTGAGTGCCCACGACGCCGGAGCCAATGCACGTGGCGGGTGGCTGCGATGTCCGCCAGCCACCTGCGATTGCTCCATAGAGAGTCAGAACGGGGATCTGTGTATGTAAACAAACAGATCCCTGTTCTGACAGGGGCATTGAGAGAGATCTGCTGTTCCTAGTGATCAGGAACAGCGATCTGTCTTTACTTCCAGTCAGTCCCCTCCCCCCACAGTTAGAAACACCTCCCTAGGACACACTTAACCCCTTGATTGCCCCCCAGTGTTAACCCTTTCCCCGCCAGTGTCATTTATACAGTAATCCAAGGGTCTTCAAACTATGGCCCTCCAGTTGTTGAAGAACTACAATTCCCATCATGCCTAGTCATGTCTGTGAATGTCAGAGTTTTACAATGCCTTATGGGATGTGTAGTTCCTCAACAGCTGGAGGGCCGTAGTTTGAGGATCCCTGCAGTAATCAGTGGCTATTTTTAGCTCTGATTGCTGTATCAATGTCAATGGTCTGAAAAAGGGTCAAAAGTGTCCGCTCTGTCCGCCGCAATGTCTCAGTCCCGCTAAAAATTGCCGATCGCCGCCATTACTAGTAAAAAATTTAAATATATGCCCTGTTTTGTAGACACTATAGCTTTTGCGCAAACCAATCAATATACGCTTATTGCGATTTTTTTATTTACCAAAAATAGGTAGAAGAATACATATTGGCCTAAACTGATGAAGAAATTCGTTTTTTTTTTCATTTTTATTTTTTTGGGATATTTATTATAGCAAAAAGTTAAAAATATTGTGTGTTTTTTTTCAAAATTGTCGCTCTTTTTCTGTTTATAGCACAAGAAATAAAAACTGCTGAGGTGATCAAATACCACCAAAAGAAA
This sequence comes from Lithobates sylvaticus, assembly GCA_028564925.1. Taxonomy (NCBI): domain Eukaryota; kingdom Metazoa; phylum Chordata; class Amphibia; order Anura; family Ranidae; genus Lithobates; species Lithobates sylvaticus. The sequence goes on from CM053028.1 coordinate 53,474,346, forward strand.
GCTCTATTTGTGGGGGAAAAAAAAAGGACATAAATTTTGTTTGGGTAGAACGTCGCACGACCGTGCAAGTCAGTAAAAGCGACGCAGTGCCGTATCGCAAAAAACGGCCTGGTCAGGAAGTGGTTTAAGTGGTCATGTGCGTGTAAAGGCATGCGTCCCAATACTTTTGACAATATCGTGTATGTATCTCAATAAAGCAAACTTGAGTGAAGGAGCAAGGATATACATTTTTTTTTTTGCATTATATTCTCTTTGATAGCAAACATAACAGTGCTGGAATGCTTTTAAAGGATCACAAAGCGTTGTTATAACAATTATTGACCTCAGCATGCTTTGTACATTGTTTGAAATTCTGCAACAAATGAATGTCAAATACAACAGGAGCTGTACAGTATCTTTGTTGTAACCCAACTGGAATATTTGACAGGAAAACAACTGGCACAACAGGCTTACAAAGCACATTGACGTGTTTTTAATTAAGGGTCTTAAATAAACTACATTTACAGGCCCATCAAGACTGACGTTACCCCTTGCTGGTTATGTGCATGTAAGACCCTGCATAATGTGATACAATACAACCTGATTGCATGATTAAAGTCATAAGTATTCTACACATGCAGCACATCGTGTTTTTCTCAGCTGCTATCAGTCCACCTTTATTGACCGGGGGGGGGTCTCCTGGTATTTAAAGCTGAACTCCAAGCAAACAGGAACGTACAGTGGGTATAGCATAGAATCGCCCCCTTTAAAATAATCAAATTTTGTTGCTTTGCAGCCTGAAATGAAGACAGACACAGTTTTCGTTTTATCCAGCTGTATTTAGTCAGTGCAACTTATAACATCCAAGTGAAAGATATAACACCAACATGTCAGAATAATTTTTTTTTTAATTCAAAAACAGAATCACTGAGTTGGAAAAAGGCTCACCCCCCTTGTGTCAGTATTTTGTTGGACCACCGTTTGCTTTAAAAGATATAACACAAACATGTCAGAATTTTTTTTTTAAAAATGTGAATATTTTAAAGAGGGGTACCGTATTTATCGGCGTATAACACGCACCCCAAGTTTAGGAGGGCATTTTAAGGAAAAAAAGTTTTAGGAGGGAAGTTTAGGGGGAAAAAAAAAAAACTTACATTTAAGCGTCATTTGCAGCTTGCCCAGCGTCAATTGCAGCTTGCCCAGCGCTATTTGCAGCTTGCCCAGCGCTATTTGCAGCTTGCCCAGTGTCATTTGCAGCTTGCCAGCGTCATTTGCAGCTTGTCAACATCATTTGCAGCTTGCCCACGTTTAAATTTCCAGCCGCCGAGACAGACCGCGCGAGTGCCGCCGAAAAAGACCGAGCGCCGACTGTCGGCTCCGCTCGCAGTCCCGCCTCCCTGCTGTTTCGGGAGCGAGCGCAGGGAGGCAGGACTGCGAGCAGAGCCGAACAGTCGGCTCGGTCTTTTTCGGCGGCGCTCGTTTTTTTTTTTTTTTGGCGGCGCTCGCTATTTTTCGTTTTTTTTTTGCGGCGCTCGATTTTTTTTTGTCACTTTTTTTTGGGGGATCGGCGTATAACACACACACCCGATTTTAAGGGGGAAAAAGTGCGTGTTATACGCCGATAAATAAGTAATTATTTTCCATGTCCACTGTACATGGTTGAAAAACATATTAGGGGGCTATTTTTCCTGTCATAGGATTTGTAATTCTGTCCACCACGTCCTGAAATGTACACAGACCTACAATATTGATGGCTTGTTGACCTGACTTTTGTATGCTGCAGGTAGGTAGCACGAGTAGGTCAGTGCTCTCAAACCCTTAGGATATTCCTGGTAAACATCTGACGTGTGGGCTGGTTCACACCAGATGCAGTCCATAGCATTTTTAATGCATCAGAGAGAGAAGATGCCACTTGTAGAATAAGACCTGAAGAAAATGTCAGAGGCAGCGGACCAAGCAACGTGGGGAAGCACAGATCTGCTAGTACTCACAGAAACCAAACTAGGAGATCAATTTGACATAATGGGGTTGATTTACTAAAGGCAAACATACTGTGCACTTTGCAAGTGTAGTTGCACTTTTTATAAAACATCCAAACAGGTGCAAGGATTTTTTTTTTTTTAAAAAGCAGCATTTTTGCTTGCACATGATTGGATGCTGGAAATCAGCAGAGCTTCACCACATTCACTATGCTCTGGGGAAAATGAGTGCAACTGCACATTTTATTTGCATTTAGTAAATCAACCCCATTGTATTTGCGCATTATGGAAAAAGGCTCTAGGACACACTGTAGATTTAGTTCGGCTTTAACCTGCACAATCTGAGAACTACGGTCTCCCCCGCTGTTTATATAGGTTTAAATTGTGCCTGTGAAATGGTATCTCCCATTGAGAGATACCTCCTATGATGTGCACATGCACCCTGGTTGCGTCAGCCCAGCTGATCGGCAAATCAGCTGTTGTGCTGTTCCGTATGGCGAATGCGCAGTACATAACGGCACTATTCGATGGGGGGCACTTCTCGACAGAACACCGGCACAGTTACCAGCGCCTAACAAAAAGCTCTGACAGCCAATCATGGCAGTCACACGATCATAAACCCTACCTCCCTGCATCAGAAACCCCTTAAAGGGCTGGGAGGCGCCGGCTTTAGGGCTTAAGTTAATATTAACCAATAATTTATTTTGGTCCATTTATAATAATAAAAAATAAAATAAATAAAAAGTACTAAATAAAAGCCTTATGCCGCGTACACACGATCGGAAATTCGGCAAGCAAAAGACCCATGAGAGCTTTTGGTCGTAAAATGCGACCCTGTGTATGCTCCATCTGACTTTTGCTGGCCGAATTCCAGCCAGCAAAAGATTAAGAGCAGGTTCTCAATTTTTCGGTCGGAAAAAGTTTCGATTGGAAATTCTGTAGCAATTCAGACGCGCAAAGTTCCTACGTATGCTCGGAAATAATTTGACGCATGCTCGGAAGCATTGAACTTCATTTTCTTTGCTCGTGTTGTACGTCACCGCGTTCTTGGCGGTCGAAAGTTCAGCGAACTTTTGTGTGACCGTGTGTATGCAAGACAAGCTCGAGTGGAATTCCATCGGAAAAAAAACATCCAAGATTTTTCCGACAGAAAATCCGCTCATGTGTAAGTGGCATTACTTTGTTGCATACATTTGCAAGTACATAAAAAGCCACACTCTCCCATCAAGGCACCTCTGCAAAGTGTGCTCCAAAACTCTAAACTATCTGAGTTGCCAACTATGGGAAATTATATATATATATATATATATATATATATATATATATATATATACACACACACACATATATACACACACACACACACACACAGAGACCAGACCTACCTGCAGGCAGCCCCACACCCTTAAGGCTGCTTTCACACTGGGGTGGTTTGCAGGCGCTATTGCGCTAAAAATAGCACCTGCAAACCGACCTGAAACAGCTGCTGCTGTGTCTCCAGTGTGAAAGCCCTCGGGGCTTTCACACTGGAGCGGTGCGCTAGCAGGACGGTAAAAAAAAGTCCTGCTAGCAGCATCTTTGGAGCGGTGTATTCACCACTCCTATACCGCTCCTACCCATTGAAATCAATGGGACACCACGGGGATACCGCGGTAATACCGCCGGCAAAGCGCCGCTGCAGCAGCGCTTTGCGGGGGTTTTAACCCTTTTTCGGCCGCTAGCGGGGGTTAAAACCACCCCGCTAGCGGCCGCATACCACAGCTAAAGCGATGGTAAAGCAGTGCTAAATATAGCGCTGCTTTACTGCTGCCGCCCGCAACGCTCCGGTGTGAAAGCAGCCTTAAAGAGGCAGCAACCTAATCCACCAGGAAGTCCATATTTGCTTAAGGCAACTGAAGACCCCCAGTGTGTGAGTTAGGCACCACACTTTGTAGAGGTGGCTTGGTGCAGCAGCAGGGGCGTCGTTAGGGGGTGGCTAGGGGGACTGGAGCCCCGAATGTGTCCCCGCAAAGCCCCGAGTCTTGGAATGCCTGCATTCCATTGCTAGCCCCGAGTGCCTTCGGCTAATTTCGGCTGCACTCGCTAACACATCGGTTCCCAGCAGCCAAAATTAGCCGAGTGCCAAAACGGCCGAAATTAGACGAAGGTGGCCGAGTGCCGCTGGTCCCGCCTTCTGGAGCGGGACGTGTGACGTGACGTCCATCGTAGCCTGCAGGCTCCAGAAGGCGGGAACGCTACATCCCCGCTCGGGCGGGCGGCTCGGCTCTCCTCTCCTCCTTGGCTCCTCTCCTCTCCCCAGTGACTGACTGACTGCTGTGACCGCACATCAGGGCTGAGGTAGGTCAGACAGAGACTACCAGTGTAATGTATGTCATGGTCAGTGGTCAGTGCATGTAGGTCAGTGCGTGTAGGTCAGTGGTCAGTGCATGTAGGTCAGTGTGTGTAGGTCAGTGCATGTAGGTCAGTGGTCAGTGCATGTAGGTCAGTGCATGTAGGTCAGTGTGTGTAGGTCAGTGCATGTAGGTCAGTGGTCAGTGCATGTAGGTCAGTGCATGTAGGTCAGTGTGTGTAGGTCAGTGCATGTAGGTCAGTGCATGTATGTCAGTGGTCAGTGCATGTAGGTCAGTGTGTGTAGGTCAGTGTGTGTAGGTCAGTGTGTGTAGGTCAGTGCATGTATGTCAGTGGTCAGTGCATGTAGGTCAGTGTGTGTAGGTCAGTGCGTGTAGGTCAGTGCGTGTAGGTCAGTGCATGTAGGTCAGTGTGTGTAGGTCAGGCAGGTCAGTGGTCATTGTATGTAGGTCATTGTATGTAAGCCACACATCCCCACCAGTATGAAGAGATCCACCGCTCCAGGATGATCCACCCAAACTCAATCCCACAGCTATTCCTATGGTTAGAGAACCCAGGTGCAGGCACGGCACAAGCTGATGAAGATGCAAATTAAGGACTCTGGACAGCCGCACTCCAAGAAAAATTCAAAAGCCTTTATTGGTAAAATATGGAATCACACAAAAATGGGTCACAGCAAAGCAAGAAAATAGCTAATGCATTTCACACTACCAAGAGTGCTTACTCATAGCTAATGCACATGGAGAAATATGGCAAATAAATACATTTCATGATGTTACACACTTAGAGTTGATTGGTTAATTGGTTAGTGAATAGTTCAATTGATGGTTGAACTGGCCAGCTGACTCTGATCAAGAACCAGACCTGTCCCCATCAAACATGGGCTAACATTCCGGAGTCATTAACCATATATAAAAAAACAAGTACAACTCAAATACTTTATAACCATAACTTTATTGATGGATTTTTTATGGCCCTGGTGTCGGTCAAGGGGTAACCTTTAAATTAAATCTCATTTTAGCCAACTCGGCTATAACTCAATAAATTCAATTTTTTTACTTACACGCTGTCCATCCAGCCAAAGCTGGACGACTACTCCCCCACTAACCAACACCATGACTTGAAAATAAAAATAAAAATAAAAATAAATAAAGGGAGGGTGGGTGGGGGTCCCGGTCTCGCTTCCAGGATAAGGTACGGCCGGACTGTTCCTTCCTTAAATGTCCCGAAATTCGCGGGCTTTTAGCGCGCCCGCCGCTGTCCACCAACCAGGCGCTGTTGCTAGCCTGTTGTATCCTCCAATAGCAACCTGTGGATTACAGCACAGTGTTCCCCTCATGCTCTCCCATGTTTGCCCTGCATATAGCAGGGCTTGCCATTCAGTGAAAAACCTTCAACCTGTGTCACTGAAAAAACTCTCAGCCTAATATTACTACCATGTCCATATGATGTATGCAAGCAAAAAAGGAAAATACATATATGTGTCCATCTATATATATTGAAAAATGTCCATAGGTGTAAAATAAAAAAATATATATATATTTTTTTGTATGGATATCGATGTGACTGTGGCAAAACTTGATGAAAAAGAAATAAAAGATACAAAAAAGATGTATGTGTCATAAAGTGTAAATGACTAGGAGGTGAAAAGTGTGTTCTGTTCAGAACATTACTATAATAAAAGGACATGACAGTGCGACTGAAACTAAGATGTCGTTAAAAAATGTGTCCCATACCACATGTTCAAAATATGTGAGATGATAAATTAAAAGACTTAAAGCTATATCATGTGAAAGTGAACAATAAGGTAAAAACTTGGGACTGTGACAAATATGGGGGTGAAAAATAGATTACTGCTAGACAACTAAATGAAAGAAACATACATCAAAAGCAGACATGTGTGTATTATTATACATGTGCACACAAATATAAATATGCACATACATACAGTGTGCAATCTGTGTGTGATATAACGCATGTCTAAGGCTCCTTTCACACTGGGGCGTTTTTCATGCGGTGCAGCGCTAAAAATAGCGCCTGTTCACCGCATGAAAAAATCCTGCCCCTTTAACTCCAGTGTGAAAGCCGGCGGGCTTTCACACTGGAGCGGTGCGCTAGCAGGATGACAAAAAAAGTCCTGCTAGCAGCATCTTTGGAGCGGGATAGGAGCGGTGTGTTCACCGCTCCTATACCGCTCCTTCCCATTGATTACAATGGGAGACCGCGGTAAAACCACGGCAATACCGCGGCTACGGCGGCGCTCTGCGGGGGGTGTTTAACCCTTTTTCGGCCGCTCGCGGGGGGTAAAACCGCACCGCGAGCGGCCGAAAACCGCGGTGAAAACGACAGTAAAGCAGCGCTAAATATAGCGCTGCTTTACCGTCACCGCGGCTCACCGCCCCGGTGTGAAAGGGGCCTAAGTAGCTGATCAGCAGCAATCGTTTAAAACCATTGTGAAGTGTAAATACAAATATTGCATCCAAATGTAGTGATGTGTCCGTGAATATGGACTATTACAAGTATAGATGGATATAAATAAATGTATTTTCTATATATTCATGGACAAAAAGCCACCCAATCCACAAAAACAGGGGGGCTGACAGAAGACCTATATTATGTAATCAATTACATAAAAAACATGCAAGTGATATATAAAATGTAAAAAATGTCTCCTAGTGTGAACAACCTGGATACCGACCCATTGTTTGTGAACCCACATAGAAAAACCTCAAAACGTGTTAATGTGTAGTGACTTATAACATGGCTTAAACCTGGGTATATGCAGATGACTAAGAAATAATGTATACAGAGAAAGAAAAAGGGGGGAAAAGGAAAGGATGGCGGAAAAAACCCGGCATGTAATCCAACCACACTTTGCTCATTGACAAGAAAAAGGCATCAAAAATACATACATTATATATATATATATATATATATATATATATATATATATATATACACACATATATACATATACATATATATATACACATATATACACACATACACACATATACTTCACTTGGAATGGTGTTCCATATATGATAGACAAAAAATGGTATCAAAAAATAATGATAAGTGTAAATAATATGTATAAATATGCACTTCATCCAAAATGATGTCATATTTATAATGGACAGAAAATAATATCAAAAAGTACATATAGACCTCATTTAAAGTAACATTATGTAGATGGCAACACTAATAATAAAAGAGTGTAGTAAAGTGTATTGCACGTATCCAAAAGCCAGGGTGTCATCATAAATTTGGGAAATGGCAAAACAATAAGTTTTAATTAGAGTCCATTTGGATACTAGCACTGTGAAGGCCGGCGTATGAAACGCTGTTTCACAGGAGCTTAGCAGGTGATGTCTTAGGTGTCCTTTTATGAAACTGAGATCAGCTGCGATCCCAAGTCTCACAGCTGATCTCAGGTCTTTACCTGTGTATGAAACTGAGGTAATCAGATGAGAACATGTTCTCCACTGATTACCTCAGCACAGTGAGAATCTGTAACTGACTGTCACAGAAACGGCCAGTGTATGAAGGTGCGATCTCAGCACCTCACTGGCGATCTGTGACAGGATTCTCACTTTCTGATTCACCATCTCAGAGGTGGAGAATCAGAGAGAGAAGCGGGAAGCTGCCTCAGTATTCTGGAGAAAGCAGGAAGTCTTTTGACTTCCTTCTTTCACTCAGGAGCAGCCATACAGTGAGAGCACATCTTCCCCACCATTACACACCCCAAAACGAGCAGGTTAGCAATCTAAAGTGTATATAGATATATAGATATAGATATTTCTATATCTATATATATCTATATATCTATCTATCTATCTATCTATCTATCTATCTATCTATCTATCTATCTATATCTATCTATCTATCTATCTATCTATCTATCTATCTATCTATCTATATCTATATATATATATATATATATATATATATATATATATATATATATATATAAATAGATAGATAGATATACACATACACATTGAAATAAACACACACACACACACACACACACACATATATATATATGCTATAATATATATATATATATATATATATATATATATATATATATATATATATATATATATATATATATATATATATATATATATATATATATATATATATATATATATATATATATATATGTATATATATTATTCTACCTGCATTTAAATGCTATTATTAATTTCATTTTTATATCATTTTTAATTTATTAGTAAATAAAATTTTGTAAACCCTGAAATATGGTTTTACCCATGGCATGTTCCATTAGGCTACTTTCACACTGAGGCGCTGGGCGTGCTGGCGGTAAAGCGGCGCTATATTTACCGGCACTTTACCGTCGTTATAGCGGCGCTTTTCGAACGCTAGCGGGGCAGTTTTACCCCCGCTAATGACTGAAATAGGGTTAAAACCGCCCGCAAAGCGCCACTGCAGCGGCGCTTTGCAGGGGGGTTTGGAGCGCTGCCCCATTGTTTTCAATGGGAAGAGGCGCTTTAGGAGCGGTAAATACACAGCTCCTACAGCGCTCCAAAGATGCGGCTTGCACATTTTTGGACATTTTTCAGCATCCTGCAAGCGCTCCAGTGTGAAAGCCCGCGGCTGTTTGAAGGCGCTTTGCAGGCGCTATTTTTAGAACTTTAGGCCCCTTTCACACTGGGGCGGTTTTCAGGCGGTACAGCGCTAAAAATAGCGCCTGTACACCGCCTGAAAAAACCGGCTCCATTCACTCCAGTGTGAAAGCTGGCGGGCTTTCACACTGGAGCGGTGCGCTAGCAGGACGGCAAAAAAAGTCCTGCTAGCAGCATCTTTGGAGCGGGATAGGAGCGGTGTATTCACCGCTCCTATACCGCTCCTTCCCATTGATTTGAATGGGACACCGCGGTAATACCGCGGCAATACCGCCGCAAAGCGCCGCTACGGCGTCGCTCTGCCGGGGATTTTAACCCTTTTTTGGCCGTTTGTGGGGGGTAAAACCGCACCACGAGCGGCTGAATCTCGCGGGCAAAACGACGGTAAATATAGAGCTGCTTTACCGTCACGGCGGCTCCCGCCCCAGTGTGAAAGGGGCCTTAGTGCCTGCAAAGCGCCTCAGTGTGAAAGGGGCCTTACAGTAAGGCCCCTTTCACACTGGGCCTTTTCCAGGCGCTACAGCGCTAAAAATAGCGCCTGAAAAAATCCGGCCCCTTTCACTCTGCTTTCACACTGGAGCGGTGCGCTAGCAGGACGGTCAAAAAAGTCCTGCTAGCAGCATCTTTGGAGCGGTAAAGGAGCGGTGTATTCATAATTCAAATTGAAATCAATGGGACAGCGCGGCAATACCGCCGGCAAAGCGCCGCTGCAGCAGCACTTTGCGGGCGGTTTTACCCCTTTTTCTGCCGTTAACGGGGGTTAAAACTGCACTGCTAGCGGCCGAAAACCGCCGCTAAAATTACAGTAAAGCAGCGCTAAATAAAGCGCTGCTTTACCGCCGATGCCACTCCCGCCCCAGTGTGAAAGGGGTCTTATACAGGGATTTATCAATTATGAAATATATTTTATTTTAATTTATTAATAAATATTTATACTTGTATACTTTATTAAAATTATTTTTTAATGATTATAAATGTATTTTACATTTATATGAATGGTGTATAGCTGCATTACATATGTGGATTACATTAATTTACTATACACCATTCACATTTAAATAGGCACATGTGTGACATTTAAATATTGATAAAAAACAATGTTTTATAATAATTAGGTTAATGTATATTGTGTAGGGGGAATTTAACTTTATTATTTTATTAATATGTAGGGGAATAATGTGTTAATTAGTGTTTAACTTTTGTATTTTAAATCGCCTCAGACTGTAATCCCGCTACATCTCGCGAGATTACAGTGTGAGGAGAAGTTCTGAGGAGTTCCCGGCGTTTGTAGATCGCTTCTCAACTCAACATGAGAAGCGATCTACAGACAATCATAAACAGGCACTCAGGGGAGAGCGATCTCCCCTGAGAATGCCTGAGAAATGAATAGCGGTATTTTACCGCACTTTAATAAAAGGACACCTTAATCATGCCAAAAGAGGTCCGCCCCAATCCAAGAGTATAATGATCTGAGAAAGACAGGAAAATGCAGATCGTGCGATGTATTTGTTGCGTGTATGCGTTTCTAAAACATTGGATAGATGTATCTCGTGTAAATACGTAAACATGTTTATCCAAAGTCATGAGTGTTAAATCACATATGTGGCATATTTGGCACCTCTACACCTCCTGAGTTTAAATAAAATGAAATAAAATAACCCCACTGATGGCTCTAAATCAAACTACATATGACAAGGAAAGCCAGTGTCGTGAATAAAAATAAATAAATAGAAAAAAAAAAAATATATAAAAACATTATTTGTCACTAGTGACAAACTACAGCTATAAATGACAGAAGCACTGAAACCCTCTTCCACAGACTCCTAAAAAATGACAACATAAAAGTGAACAAAAAAAAATATATATATATAGATAAAGACAAATGATAATAGTTTTGCACATATATATGAGTGCTTGCAAACAGAGATGCCTGCAACCCCATCTATCCATCTATAAGAGATCAAACTTAAGAATGATAGGTGGGTATAGGTCTCTCCCGTGTAGTTAATACCAAAAAAAAAAGTGTGTGTCAATAGACACAGCAAAAGCAGATATATATGGGAAAGACAAGCAGGACATCTCTTGTCCAACTGGACACAGATGGACACAAAATAACCATGGTCGATCTAGTGATCCAGAAGAACAAAAAGGAGAACTCTATTGGGAAACGTCAGAATGAAAAAGACTAGGTCATGGTTTCAGATTGAGAACAAAATGTAATACTAATGCTAATCAGGCAAAATGACCAGGTAAACGATTGACCAAATTGAAAGACATATACCCTGTCACTTTCATAGTCCAATTTGTCATGGGTCATTTTGCTTTTTTTGCTGTGTATGACAGCTCTTTCCATTTTGTCCAATTGTCTGTTTAAACGACCGTCCAGATCAGCGAAGCCAGCATGAGCCTGTAAATCAGTGAGATCTTTCTGTATTGAAGTGATCTCTGTTTGTAGAATGTCTGCTTCTTTCTTTTTGGATGCAATCAAAATATTCATTGGTTTAAATGCACAAGTGTTTAGGGTCTCAGTCCATTCACTTTTAAACTGGTCATCATGTGATTCTGAAGTGGGGAATTTCTTAATCCTTAAACCACGTGGAATTTGTGACATAGACACATATTCTGTCAAAAAGCTGATGTCCCAGAAAATTCTGATCTCTTTGGCCATTAGCTGTTCGAGTCTTCTGAACTGACTTATCAACATAACTCCGTCATTGTCAGTGGATTGTGACACATGTACCTGTGAGGTTTGTCTTAAAGGATTTTAGACGGAGCTGTAAGAGTTCTGCTGTAGCATGCTTCAGCTGTAGACCCCAGAGGTGTGGTGTGATCCATAGTCGTATAATAGGCAGGTTCTCATCCAGTTTAAATGATAAAGAAAGGAGGGCTGGTAAAGGAAGTACTCTAGTGGAGATGAAATCCGAGCAGGTGGAAAAAACAAATGCACAAATCCAGAAATTCAGTAGTATGAAGAGATCCACCGCTCCAGGATGATCCACCCAAACTCAACCCCACAGCTATTCCTATGGTTAGAGAACCCAGGTGCAGGCACGGCACAAGCTGATGAAGATGCAAATTAAGGACTCTGGACGGCCGCACTCCAAGAAAAATTCAAAAGCCTTTATTGGTAAAATATGGAATCACACAAAAATGGGTCACAGCAAAGCCCCACCACACATCCCCACCACCCAGGCCAAAAAATAAAAAATAAATGCCGCAAAACCGCCCGCGCGCCCCCCCCCCGGTTCTTCAACCCCCGGGCTGAAGCCCCTGGTCTTTTTGCCACCTAGCAACGCCCCTGTGTGTCTTTACCCATATTTGCAAATGTGCAACAATAACCTCTGTTTTAAACCTAATTGTTTAAACAGATTAATGGGGTCTGTTCTGCTGTCTAGCTGCACTGAATACTGAGGAATTTGTGTTGTTTTGTAATGTTCGGTATATTGCCATGCTCATGAGCACCTTATTTTTGCTAGTTGATCTGAGCTATATTAGGGTGTAGGCAGGGGCGTTGCTAGGTGGCAAAAAGACCAGGGGCTTCAGCCCGAGGTTGAAGAACCGGGGGGGGGGGGTGTGGCTTACATACAATGACCACTGACCTGCCTGACCTACACACACTGACCTACACACACTGACCACTGACCTACACACACTGACCACTGACCTACACACACTGACCTACATGCACTGACCTACATGCACTGACCACTGACCTACATGCACTGACCTACACACACTGACCTACATGCACTGACCTACACGCACTGACCTACATGCACTGACCTACACGCACTGACCTACATGCACTGACCTACACGCACTGACCTACATGCACTGACCTACATGCACTGACCACTGACCTACATGCACTGACCTACACACACTGACCTACATGCACTGACCTACATGCACTGACCTACACACACTGACCTACATGCACTGACCTACACACTGACCTACATGCACTGACCTACACACACTGACCTACATGCACTGACCACTGACCTACATGCACTGACCTACATGCACTGACCACTGACCTACATGCACTGACCTACATGCACTGACCTACATGCACTGACCTACACGCACTGACCTACATGCACTGACCACTGACCTACATGCACTGACCACTGACCTACATGCACTGACCACTGACCTACATGCACTGACCTACACACACTGACCTACACACACTGACCTACATGCACTGACCTACATGCACTGACCTACATGCACTGACCACTGACCATGACATACATTACACTGGTAGTCTCTGTCTGACCTACCTCAGCCGTGATGTGCGGTCACAGCAGTCAGTCAGTCACTGGGGAGAGGAGAGGAGAGCCGAGCCGCCCGCCCGAGCGGGGGTAGCGTTCCCGCCTTCTGGAGCCTGCAGGCAACGATGGACGTCACGTCACACGTCCCGCTCCAGAAGGCGGGACCAGCGGCACTCGGCCACCTTCGTCTAATTTCGGCCGCTATGGCACTGGGCTAATTTCGGCTGCTGGGAACCGATGTGTTAGCGAGTGCAGCCGAAATTAGCCGAAGGCACTCGGGGCTAGCAATGGAATGTAGGCATTCCAAGACTCGGGGCTTTGCGGGGACACATTTGGGGCACCAGCCCCCCTAGCCACCCCCTAACGACGCCCCTTGGTGTAGGTACCGTAGAAATAATAGAGTGCGGTAAGCAGAGCAAGGAGAGCTGGGAGACACTGTTATAATGAAATCTGAGCAGCTGCCATTTATTTTTTGGGGTTTGGTGCAGGCACACACTGAGGACCTTGAAGAAGACGGCTACTTCCTGGTAAGCCTACTTTCATTGTATGCGTTGCTATAAACTTTCTACATTCCAAGTTGGGATAGTTTAGAGTAATGCTGGCCATACACTATAAGCCCCCGTACACACGGTCAGAAATTCCGACCACAAAATCCATCAGATTTTTTCTGACGGATTTTGTCCGAAACTGGTGTTGCATACACACGGTCGGACAAAGTTGTCGGAAAATCTGATCAGTGTGAACGTGGTGACGTTCGTTGCGTACAGCGGAACTACATAGAGGCTAGTAGCCAATAGCTTTGGTCTCGTAATTTGATCTGAGCATGCGTGGCACTTTGTCCGTCGGAATTCTCGACACGCGATCGAAAAAAAGTCCGATCGGATTTTGTTTTCGGAAAATTTGAGATCCTGCTCTCAAATTTTTTCCGTCGGACATTCCGACGGAAAAAGCCCACTAGGGCCCACACATGATTGGATTTTCCGACAACATAATCCGATCGGACTTTTTCCATCGGAATATCCGACCGTGTGTACGGGGCATTACACTACACAGTTTTCTTGTTCAACTTTCCTTGAGATTTACCAAAACCATATAATATGAGGTCAAACCTAAGCCCTTTCAATTTGTATGCAATCAGGCAGGCCCTTGCACTACATAGTTGAATGTAAATCTAAAGTAAATTGAAAAAGGAAAATTGTATAGTGTATGGCCAGCCTAAAGCTGGATACACATTATGCTTTTGTTGTTCGATTTCCTTTAGATTTACCTTGAACTATGTAGTGCAAGGGCCTGCCTGATTGTATACAAGTTGAAAGTGTTTAGATTTGACCTCATATCATATGGTTTTGGTAAATCTAAAGAAAAAAATCTAAAGGAAATTGTATAGCGTGTAGCCAGCTTTAGGGACCACACTCAGCAGAGGAGGCTTGATGTGACAGTGAGATTTATTTTTGCAGACTTGTCAGAGGCAACTTGAGAGTTCAAAGTCGCATGATAAGTCGCGCCCCATTAACCTCCCTTGAATCTCAAAGCGGTACATTGTTTTGCATAGAAATTGGGTGTTTTATATTGTAGGCCTGTAATTCTTAGTAATAACACACATAAATCTGTCTGAACAAATCATAAATTATAATATAATAAATACTATAAACAATTATATAAAATAAATAAATAGTTATTTATATAAAATAGATAAATAATTATAAAAAATAATAATATAATAATACAATTAATTTCCCCATAATACACTATAGCTCAAAAATTCTGCAAGTGTTCTAATTTACTATCGCTGTATTCTAGCTGGTATTCTAGCTGGTCTAAAACCACTTTTGACGTAAAGGGACACTTTTTGGTTGTCATGGACAATCTCAAATTTCCAGGCAGAAAGAACAGTATATATAATATAAAACTGCATGCAGGGCACTGGACAAAGCATTAGGGACAAAAGGGATGTGAAATGATTTGATACAGTAATGTAATCTGTAAGATTACAGTGTATTGTATGTTTTTTTTTTTTTTGTACTTTTTGAATTTGCCACCGGGCTCCGCCCCCCATGCGTCGCAACACTTGCAGGGAACGGAGCCCAGAACACAGGACATCGGGCAGATGGACTGGTGGAGGACACAGCGGGGGGATATCGCAGGATCCTGGTGACAAGGTAAGTATGTTGTACCAGGATTCTGAAATGCAATCCCGAGTGTGGCTCTGGGTTACCGCTAATGGTACTGAAATTTAACCGCGAGCCACACTGGGGATTACCGCCAAGTGGGTTAACGGCAATGGAAGCGTTCTAATCGGTGCGACTCAAGTCGCTCTGACTTAGAAAAAGGTTCCTGCACTACTTTGGTGCGACTTCAACATGACTTGCATTGACTTCTGTTAAAGATGTCGGATTTAAAGTTGTGCGACTTTGAAGTCGCAGTGTGAACAAGAGCTAAAGCAATTTATTAGGTATTTTTTGCTAACTAGTTGGACCTCCCAGGTGGTTACTTATACTTGCCTATTAAAATGACTTAGAAAAATTTTGTACAAAATTCTTAATGAGACCATGCCATTAGTGTGCTATTCAGTAACAATTTTTCGTGACAACATCAATATAAAAATAACAGCAATGGTTCATGCCATGTGTCACATAAGTTTGTGTAATCAAGCTCTGATAAACAATAGAGAATGTAAGAGGTCATTGTGTTACATATACCAGCTGTATTTCATCATCACTCAAAAGAGCACACAGGGTTTGCTACAAAAAAAGAGGCAAAAAAAAGCCTTGATTGTACAAAGGAATGAAAATGTAAAATTTTCAATAGGGGAATCACAATTGCTTGTAATTTAGATCTTGGATTATTAGGGTTTTATTATGTAAAGAATGAATTTAAATACATGAGCTGATTCGTTCACACTTTTGCCGAGTGGAGAAAGCCATTTGATACAGTGAGCAATTGCCGCAGAGTAGATTTGATATTTATGTATTCATTGTCACTTAGGAGAACCAGTTCTTGTATAAGAAATGAAGATTTAATATCAATCAAAATGGGTATTTTCAGCTAACTCCTACCACTACCCAAAAAAAAATAAAAAATCTGTAGAGCCGTAAAAGCACACAAATAAGAAGTGCTACAGAAAGTTTTAATCCAATGTGTTCATTATAATCATGTATTCAAAACCTGATGAAGGACTTAATTTGAACAAAGTTCTGAAGGTAAAGCTGGTAAGATTCATATTTTCTAAGGACTAAAGTTATAGTTAAAAACTAGGGTTTAATTATACACTGGTGCCTCAAGGCATTGAAAACAAGCAAAGAATTGACCCAGCGGCATTTATATAAAAAAAAAAATCCTTGTCTTAGGTAGACACTGATCTATTAGCTCCCATTTCTATTTCTAGTTCTACTATATATATATATATATATATATATATATATATATATATATATATATATACACAAAAGTGAGTACACCCCTCACATTTTTGTAAATATTTTATTATATCTTTGTGACAACACTGAAGAAATTACACTTTGCTACAATGTAGAGTAGTGAGTGTACAGCTTGTATAACAGTGTAAATGTGTTGTCCCCTCAATATAACAACACACAGCCATTAATGTCTAAACCGCTGGCAACAAAAGTGAGTACACCCCTAAGTGAAAATGTCCAAATTAGGCCAAATTGGCCATTTTCCCTCCCCGGTGTCATGTGGACATGTTGTGCCCCATACACACGGTCGGAAATTCTATATAATAGAATATAAGGGCCGATCGGATTATGTTGTTGGAAAATCCGATCGTGTGTGGGCTCCATTGGACTTTTTCCGTCGGAAACTCCGACGGAAAAAATTTGAAAGCAGGATCTAAAATTTTCTGACAAAAAAATCCGATCAGACTTTTTCCAATCGTTTGTAGAGAATTCCGACGGACAAAGTGCCCAGATTAAATTACGAGACCAAAGCTATTGGCTACTAGCCTCTATGTAGTTCCGTCGTATGTAACGGACGTCACCAAGTTCCGAACGATCGGATTTTCCGACAACTTTGTCCGACCGTGTGTATGCAACATCAGTTTCAGACAAAATCTGTCGGCAAAAATCTGACGGATTTTGTGGTCGGAATTTGCGACCGTGTGTACAGGGCATTAGTGTTACAAGGTCTCAGGTGTGAATGGGGAGCAGGTATGTTAAATTTGGTGTTATCGCTTTCACTCTCTCATACTGGTCACCAGAAGTTCAACATGGCACCTTATGGCAAAGAACGCTCTGAGGATCTGAAAAAAAGAATTGTTGCTATACAGAGGTCTCCTGGAAACGATGATTTCTTGCATCCCTATGCTACCCTGGGCACACTGGATTCTCTTGACGTTTCAAAGAATATATTTTTTGCAATGCAGAAGGCAGCACGTGAGCCAATTCAAAGTGCTTCTCCTCAGATGCACAGGAAACTCTGGTAATAGGTATATCAGGGGACCCTCACTCGATCCGGTCCAGTAGGTTCATTATCCTGGACCATTGTTACCACCGATGCCAGTGCTACAGGGTGGATCACCACCTGCAATCATCTCAGAACGCAAGACAGGATGAGTTTCCCATGGGCTAACATTCTGGAGTTATTACCATATAAAACACAAACACAACTTAATATCTTTAAACCATAATTTATTGTTGGATTTTTTATGGCCCTGGTGTCGGTCAAGGGGTAACCTTTTTAAAATAAATATCCATTAGCCAACTCGGCTATAACCATCAAAATTAAATTTATTTTTTGTACACGCTGTCCATCCAGCCAAAGCTGGACGACTAATCCCCCACTAACCAACACCATGACTTAAATAAATTAGTAAAATAAAGAATAATGGGAGGGGGTGGGGGTCCCGGTCTTGCTTCCAAGAGGAGGTAACGCCGGACTGCTTCCTCCTTAAAAGACCCCGAATTCGTGGGCTTTCAGCGCGCCTGCCGCCGTCCACCAACCAGGTGCTGTTGCTACCCTGCTGCCATATCCAATAGCAACCTGTGGATTACATAATCACGTCCCCTTCATGCTCCCCCATGTTTGCCCTGCATATAGCAAGGCTTGCCATTAAAAGGGATAGTGTTCAATGTCCAGAAAATCCAAGCAATTAGGATAACACTATGGGGTGGATTTACTAAAACTTGAGAGTGCAAAATCTGGTGCAGCTCTGCATAGAAACCAATCAGCTTCCAGTTTTTTTCGTCAAAGCCTAATTAAACAAGTTGAAGTTAGAAGCTAATTAGCTACCATGCACAGCTGCACCAGATTTTTCACTCTCCAGTTTTAGTAAACCCACTCCTATGTGTGCTGTCTCATTTGGCTTGACTGGTTATTCTGCATGAGGTCAGCACAGAAGCAGTGTCATACATTCAGCCAGTGTGCATATGTGTCTTTGTACCTGTGCAAGCACTTGTGCACATTCTTTCTTGTGCACACGGTAATACCTTTGCACCTGCGTGCTAATGCCCATTCCGTATTGAGCCTTTGCTCATAATTATCAGCATGAACATGTAATAGCCTTATGGTTCCAACTTCTCCTAAAGGAGGACTTGGGCCATCCTCTGGCAAGGTTCCTGAAAGAATGTCAACAAATGCTTTTACTCTGAAGTCTGGAACAGTCTTTGCAGCTGAGCAGAATTTTCATCCTCGGAACCTGGAGGTTGCCCAGTTGCTACCATTTCTTCACATGGATCTGGATTTGGGGCTCAGTCTAGTTCGATAAGGGTTTGAGTTTCAGCAATTTCAGCTTTCATCAGGGAAAATGGTGGGTGAGCTGCCAGGGAAACGCTTCAGGAGGTCAGCCCTGAGACTTTGCCCTAAGGAGGTATATTCCCCAGTGGTTTTATATTCTGGTCCTGGATTTCCTTGCCAGGACTCTGTTTGCATCATCAGAAAGCAGTCCTCAGTGGAACATCACTCGAGAGGCAGTGTCTCTCGATAACTTCAAGGGGCAGAGTATCGGATCTGCAAGCACTTGGGGCTACAGAGTCCTACATCTTATTCCTTCAGGACTTTAAGCCCATCCAGAAAACTTACAATGCAGCCAGGCAAAAACCTCCAGAAGTGATAGAGGCTATTTCAGTTAGGTCCAATTTTAGTCTTGAAATTTGGGGCAGCTCATGCAAAATAAAGTGTAATGTGTCCTTCGCGCCGCTATATACTCATATAAATCACTACAAGTGCTAAAGTGCAAATGCTAATTATAGTGAATACAATAAAAGTGTTTAAAAATATTGTGATAAATATCAAAAACATAAATAAATGGATAAAATTCTGTGTTATAAAAGTTGCTACCTGCCGCAGAATCTAACATGTGCACCAACACACTTAAATGAAAATAAAAAGAAAAGGTGACTCAGCGCATAGTATAAATATAACATCAAGTGTTCATGATGAATCAATCATAAATAATGATAAAAATAAAAAGCAAAGTGAAAAAATGGTGAAAAGATACGTAAAAACAAAAGACTAAATGCACCAAAAAAAGTGTCCAAGAAAAATGTAATTAATCCGTGCCAGGAATGCCGGTATAGATAAATGAAATGGGGCTCCGGTGCTTATCTTCTAGTCTCTACTTGTATACCACAAAAGCAAATGGAAGACTGCCACACATATCCTCAAATAGGCTCACAGGACTCTCACCTCCAGATTTCTTTTAATACTGCAAATGGCCACTTTCTTTTACTGCTGGTTAAACTCCTCCACACACTGGACTGTGTCCTTTAGATGCCCCGGTCTGTTGGTCCAATCCGCTAAAACCTCATCAAAACAAAGAGACAAGGGGGAAGGAGGGCAAAGAGGACTTCCATAGTGTAGTAGTTTAAAAAGTAAAGTGTTTATTTAAAAGTAAAAATTGCGCCCTTACATCTAAAATGATAATAACAGGCAAGGAATCAAACAAAGCGCTGTTGCACGCTATTCTCACTGCACTTTCGGTTGCGTCCGTCCAGACCACTCCCTACGCGTTACGTCACACGTGACTTCTTCAGGGGATACTGATTGGTCGTAGTATGGACGTTTAAATAGTGTTCAAAGCGGAAGTAGATCGGCGGCCATTTTGATGCCTATACTTGCATTGGTGACCATTTTCAAATATTTTCTGTAGGCCAGACAGTGATGGCCATTTTGAGAGAGATATTTATTAACTTCCGGGTTAGGTCCCCGGAAGGTCGTGTGCTGACATTTTTGTTTAGTTACCACCTCCGGTTACTAATGTGGACTAATTGGAATCTTAGAAATCAAAAAGTATAGGTCTATAGTTTGATTTCTAAATCCTATTGCTACTATAAACTATTGGTCAGTTAATCCTAACCTTCTGAACCTCTAAACACTAATATTGGCTAAAAAATCAGCCATATATAGTGTGTTTTCCTTATGGGTAAAAAAAAAAACACCATAGTGTGCAAGCTACATTATTGACTGCATAGACTGTGCGCCATTTGCTGGTGGCGTCATTCTAAATATAGTGCTCCACTATTCACATTTGATAATTCTAACTGCGCATGTCTAATGCAAAACCTACTCTGCTGACAGTCACAACCAACTCATTGGTTAGAGTTGATAGACTCTGGTCCGTGGACCGGGACTGCCAGAGACTAAGTATCCAGGAGACAAATAATATTGGAAGACAATACGGTGTATTTAAGTTAGTAGTACACTAGTATTTAGCCCCAAATAGCCTATTACGGCCAAACTATTAAGCGGAGTGAAAGAAAGGAGGAGGGGGCAATACAGAATAGTCTATCCCATATAGGTATGACTATTATACCCTATATAAAATATAGGGTATATATTGTATTATAATTATATATTAAATAAATCAGTTTAAATATATTAAAATTGTATTAAAATTATATTATTCTGATTTTTGGATTTATAAAATAAAATATAAAATCCATAAGAATACCTTACATTTGAATAACAGAGTGGATTAAAAGCTCAATAAAATAGATATATATAACCAAGCATCCCGGAAATGCAGTAGTCAGCATAACAGTAGAGAAAATGATAAAGAAGCATTGGCATGTATTGAGAAGCGATAAGGACCTCAAACCCATTTTACCTGTACTACCAAAGATCATCTACAAAAGAGCTCCCACGGTGAGGGACCTGGTTGTGAAATCAGTTGTTGAACCACCGACTAAAAAGAGTTTTACCTTTTTTAATGGGAAAGGGTTCTATCCCTGTAAAAACTGTAATGCCTGCCGAAAAGCACGCAAATTCCAATCCAAAAGGGCAGATTTCACAGCCACCACCACAGGACAAATCTATCCCATAAAGGACTTTATTAGCTGTCATACAGAGGGCGTGGTGTATGTGCTGCAATGTAGCTGCAATTTGCAATATGTTGGGAGAACAAAAAGACAATTAAAGATCAGAATAGCAGAACATGTTCGCAACATTATTAAGGGGTCCCCTAAGCATAATGTATCTAGACATTTCGATAGAAAACATAACAGGGATCCCACACAATTGCAGTTCTGGGGCATAGAGAGATACAATCCCTCATGGAGAGGTAGCCACCTAACCAGAACCATTAGTCAAAAGGAATCCCTCTGGATACATAGGATGCGTACACTAACTCCTGAAGGGTTGAATGTTGACTTTGATTTGAATTGTTTTTTAAGTAATTTTTAACCTTGTTTTATGTAGAGATGTAGATATTACTTGACTACTGCATTTCCGGGATGCTTGGTTATATATATCTATTTTATTGAGCTTTTAATCCACTCTGTTATTCAAATGTAAGGTATTCTTATGGATTTTATATTTTATTTTATAAATCCAAAAATCAGAATAATATAATTTTAATACAATTTTAATATATTTAAACTGATTTATTTAATATATAATTATAATACAATATATACCCTATATTTTATATAGGGTATAATAGTCATACCTATATGGGATAGACTATTCTGTATTGCCCCCTCCTCCTTTCTTTCACTCCGCTTAATAGTTTGGCCGCAATAGGCTATTTGGGGCTAAATACTAGTGTACTACTAACTTAAATACACCGTATTGTCTTCCAATATTATTTGTCTCCTGGATACTTAGTCTCTGGCAGTCCCGGTCCACGGACCAGAGTCTATCAACTCTAACCAATGAGTTGGTTGTGACTGTCAGCAGAGTAGGTTTTGCATTAGACATGCGCAGTCAGAATTATCAAATGTGAATAGTGGAGCACTATATTTAGAATGACGCCACCAGCAAATGGCGCACAGTCTATGCAGTCAATAATGTAGCTTGCACACTATGGTGTTATTGTTTTACCCATAAGGAAAACACACTATATATGGCTGATTTTTTAGCCAATATTAGTGTTTAGAGGTTCAGAAGGTTAGGATTAACTGACCAATAGTTTATAGTAGCAATAGGATTTAGAAATCAAACTATAGACCTATACTTTTTGATTTCTAAGATTCCAATTAGTCCACATTAGTAACCGGAGGTGGTAACTAAACAAAAATGTCAGCACACGACCTTCCGGGGACCTAACCCGGAAGTTAATAAATATCTCTCTCAAAATGGCCATCACTGTCTGGCCTACAGAAAATATTTGAAAATGGTCACCAATGCAAGTATAGGCATCAAAATGGCCGCCGATCTACTTCCGCTTTGAACACTATTTAAACGTCCATACTACGACCAATCAGTATCCCCTGAAGAAGTCACGTGTGACGTAACGCGTAGGGAGTGGTCTGGACGGACGCAACCGGAAGTGCAGTGAGAATAGCGTGCAACAGCGCTTTGTTTGATTCCTTGCCTGTTATTATCATTTTAGATGTAAGGGCGCAATTTTTACTTTTAAATAAACACTTTACTTTTTAAACTACTACACTATGGAAGTCCTCTTTGCCCTCCTTCCCCCTTGTCTCTTTGTTTGATGAGGTTTTAGCGGATTGGACCAACAGACCGGGGCATCTAAAGGACACAGTCCAGTGTGTGGAGGAGTTTAACCAGCAGTAAAAGAAAGTGGCCATTTGCAGTATTAAAAGAAATCTGGAGGTGAGAGTCCTGTGAGCCTATTTGAGGATATGTGTGGCAGTCTTCCATTTGCTTTTGTGGTATACAAGTAGAGACTAGAAGATAAGCACCGGAGCCCCATTTCATTTATCTATACCGGCATTCCTGGCACGGATTAATTACTTGGACACATTTTTCTTGGACACTTTTTTTGGTGCATTTAGTCTTTTGTTTTTACGTATCTTTTCACCATTTTTTCACTTTGCTTTTTATTTTTATCATTATTTATGATTGATTCATCATGAACACTTGATGTTATATTTATACTATGCGCTGAGTCACCTTTTCTTTTTCTTTTTTTTTTTTTCTTTTTATTTAGCTCATGCAAAATGTTTATGGAGACATCTGCAAAGCAACAGGCTGGTAGCCACAGTGCACCTGCCTCAGGTGCTACAAGTAAGATCCAAGGATCTTACGTCAATGGACGATGGTCCAGGCTTCCATGTTCATTGTAAAAAAGTTTTATCATACATTTTAACCCTCCCTGTTTAGCTCGTTATTTATCACATGTATGCTGCCATATTGATGTCAGGAAAACTGAAAATTGTATCATATACTTACCGTAAATGTCTTTTCCTGGCGCCAATCCATGGCGGCATACGAAACCTCCCTTTTTCTATCTTGTTACTTTTATGGAGAGGGGGTTGCTCTTACATTCATTTTATAGATTTAAACAGGTCCTGTGGGTGGACATAGGGATAGAGCTATATCACATGTATGCTGCCATGAATTGGTGTCAGGAAAGGGAAATTACGGTAAATATTTGATATTATTTTCATTTTTTTTTTTTTATTAAATGTTTATTTGCAAATCGATGATTGTATATTAATAGTGAAAAAACAAACAAATGTAAAACAACAATTCCAAAATGTATAGCCTTTGCAACATAATAAAAAAGATATGCAACAAATATTTTTTATTTTACTAAATCTGTAAAAAAAAATTCTGCTCTAAATCATGTTGACATCCATTTAATTCTTGCTTCAGGCCTGGAGTACACCAGTCACAGACTACCCTTGCCCAGATGAATACTTTATTGATTTTTCTGAACCTATTTTCAAACTAGTGATATCACTGATAATAAAAAAATAAAAAAAAAAGTCCAATTGTCTATAAAAATGCAAAACATAGAAATTGCCTTATGTTTAGGTTGTGCAATTTTTTAAAATAAATATCCCCCCCATTTAGGTCATTAAATTTTGTATACATATCATCCTCCGTAGTTATTGGTAAAACACACCTTATAAAATAGAACTTAAAAACATTAAAGGCAAGTTGATTATGTTTTATGTTAGGCAAGCAAGCATTTCGCAAGAGTAAATTGGCACGAGGTCTTACATTGAAACAGTTATAAACTGTAATAATGTATGATGTGATTTATTGATATAAATTATGTGGTGGTTTGATATGAATTACAGTATATGGAATGCCCGTTACTCTGTGAATCTGATAAAGGTGCTGAGTGTATTCTGTATCATCTGTTGGTGTTCACAGCTTTGAAGACGTGTTCTTATCACTTTCCTGTACTCACAATGTCGCTGACACTTTCACAGCCTGATAACCTGTAAATTTATGTAGCATGAGTGCAGCCATGTTAGATTAGCACTCTGGACTTTTTCAGATTTTTTGGGTAATAAAAAAGGTTTACTGTAATAGATGTGTCATTCCGAGTAATCTGTTATGTTTTGCATTTTGTATTTCTTATTGCTCAGTGGGAATCATTTTGGAGCTTACTTTTGGGCTGTATTTGAAGATTTAGTAACTCTATAACCCAGCATTTCTCAACCTTTTTAACATTGAGGAACCCCTGAAGTATCTTTCTGGTGTCAGGGAACTCCCCGCTAATAATAACTATATAGCTCATGCTATATTAGGGTAATGGTCAAAAGGAAGAATGCAACTTACATTTTAGGTCAATAAGTAGAATCCCCCCCCCCCCCCCATAGATAGCTAAAAAGATCATTGGTGTCTGTCAAGTACCTTAGTTGGAGGCCAAAGTGATGAGAGGGCTTCTCTTTGTGGTTCTGGTCTGGGTACCTCTGAGTGTGGGCACGGTGCCCAAAGAAGCCGGTAATCAGGTAGCAGGCAGTGGTGGCCTTTGATCGTCAGTCAGCAGCAGTGCAGGTACACCAGAAGAGGACCAAGGATGGCACCTAGGAACTGGACCTTGGAAGCTTGGCACATATGCTGCGAGGATTCACAGTCAGAGGTAGAAGCAGGTACCTGTTGGCATAAAGAATATGGTCATATGGCAAGCCAGTCTTAGCATGGATGGTCAGTAAGGCTGTAGTCAGCAGCCAAGCCAGAGTTATACACGAAGAGCAGGAGAAGCAAAGTCAAGCAGCAGGCCAAGGTCGTTACCAGGAAGACAGCAGAGCATGGTCAGAGGCAAGCCAGGGTCAGAGTCCAGAAACCACAAAGCAAGGTCAGGAGCAGGCCAGCAATGGGAGATCAGACAGCAAGAGCAGGAGCACAGGAGCACAGGGTTATGGGTAACTGAAGAACATCCAGCAATGAGCACACGTCTGGGCTCACTTTAAATAGGCAGCTTTGCGCCATTCCTGGGATTGGACATGTGCCGGCCTCGAATGCAACAACATTAGTTGTACGAGTATTGGTCTCCTGACAGTGTCATTGTTACTTATCTGAGAGGCAGAAGTTGCTTATTGTTTAAGGAACAAACTCTGCAGGAACTCAAGGGTTCAATGGAACCCTGGTTGGAAAAGGTTGCTCTAACCAATGGCAGTAGAGATGTGATGGTACAAATGGTTAACACTGAAGTTTTGGAACTCTGAGGTCTAGGTTAATAGACGATTAATACTTGCTTGGCCCACGACTCCAATTTTTTCTCTGTTGAAGATCTACATTTCACATGCCTGGGAATATAGGAGACAAGACACAGTAGTGATGTTTAGACCGGTAGATGGAACCATGATACCCAGCAACATAAAATGTTTTTTTAGTAGAGAGTGGGAAGGCTAGAACCCTTAGAAAAACTCACAAAAAAATAAAGTATATGACACTTACTGTGCGGTAACCAAGGTGTGATATCCTTTCTTTTTTGTGAGTTTTTCTAGTTGAGCAATTGTGGAGACACCTCCCCTTATCCTAATATTAGGCTTTTGGTTCCGTCTAATTATTGTTGTTGGCAATTCTCAGGTCCAAAAAGTTTTTTTATAAAGGCTAGAACTCTTATCAGATTGATATCTGTCTGTGTCCCTGTTGCAGACAAGTGAAGGTAAATTTTGGGACCAAAGCCCCAGATAGAAGTAGAAACCCAACAGAAGTTCTAATCCTTCCCCACTCTATATGAAACCAGAAAACAAGTTTTTGCTTGGCATACACTTTAATTTCTTTTAGTTGGTAATGAGGTGTCTTCAAGCCAAACTAATACACAAAGGAACTGATTCATTAAACCAGAGGAAATAATTTCAGCACAAATCTGCAGTTGTAGTGGCTAACATTTATATAAATTGAACAGCGAAAATCAATTGGCTGCAGTTGGCACTAACTTAAAAGTCTAGGTGGATAAAAAAAAGACACATTATAATAAATGTTATCTGCAGATTTAATCGAAGTAGCTTCCAGGTATGCCTGCTTTTAATTTATTCGTTGCTATATGTTCCACTATCGATATCCCCCCAGACCAGAGTAGGAGTGCAGCACAGAGAGGTGCTTCCACACATTTCTGGAAATGTATGAGCTGAAAGCTCGGTTTTAATTACAGGGCACTGACAGATTAATAGGTCTTTGCCAGCTGGTAAGACTGAGTGCTTGGGAATTGTACTGTATGTTTTGCATTGCGCTTGTTTCATAAATTACCTCTCCTATTGTGCATGTCCCTATCTAGTTATAAATGTATTAACCAGCTCCCACTTCTCTCTTTTTAATATTTCTACGTGCTCTGTATAGTGTTGTGTAATAGGTCAGTGGTGTACGCTTACAGGAAATAAATGATGAAAGGATATTAACACTACAAGCAATACTGCTGTTAGAAATCACGGGGGCCCCATACAGCCTACCTGACAGGGTCCCCCGTCAAAAGTGACTGAGGACATAAATTTATCAGTCCCTTTCTCTAAAGCCTCAGCTACACAGATGAATGAATAGGAAGCCCTCTGAAGCTACCTGCTCATTTACAAACTGTAGCAAAGGAAACAAGGTTTACTAAGCTTTGGTAAAGAATGGACACAAGAGTGATCGGTACCGATCACTCACTGTGTTCATTCAGGAAAGAAAGGGGCCAGTAAATTACATCCCCCTCTGTGCCCTCAGCAGCTGCCAGCAGGAAAGAAGCGAAGCTGACAGTGCTGGGAGGGAAAGTGACACACAGGTTGGCCCTGACAGCAGATGGAAGGCGTGCATGTACAAGAACCAATCCTTGCAATGCTGCCAAAGAGAGGGAGAGAAGGAGAATCTGGCAGCACTGCAGTTGGAGACAGAAGAGGATCAGTGGCTGCAATGCGACAGTACAGTCCAGTGGTGTATTTAGGGTTTGTGCTGCTCTAGGCCTGACTAAACTCATGCACCCCCTAATTAAATTATGGCCCACCCCTTCCTGTCAAGGCCACACCCCTTCCTGCTTAAGACCCACCCTATCTGTAAACCACATTCCTTCCTGTTTAGACTCCACCTTTTCTTTTTAGAGCACCATCTCTTCCGTTCTGTACATTAAAAGTGGGTACCAAGTGGCCTCATCAGTGGCCCATTAGACTGCAGGTGATACGCAGA
Source organism: Lithobates sylvaticus (assembly GCA_028564925.1). NCBI lineage: Eukaryota > Metazoa > Chordata > Amphibia > Anura > Ranidae > Lithobates > Lithobates sylvaticus. The sequence continues at coordinate 53,502,348 of CM053028.1, forward strand.
GGAGAAAGCAAGCTGAATTCTCAACTGTGCACAAAAGGCTAGCCAGAGCTGGGACACAAACTGACTACCCCTATCTGAGACAATCACCTTGGATAGCCCAGAACTGATGAGCAGGATATCATCAACAGGTGAGTCACTGTGGAGAGAGAGGAGCTGGCAATTAGCTGACAGCTGAGCGGCCAGCTTTGAGAAGAGAGGGCTGAGCCCAGCCCTGACAACAGCCCTATAAGTGCAGCTTAAGAGTGCCGCCTCATCAGTGTCCAATAGTGCAGCCTTATCAGGGCCCACCAGTACAGTCTTATCAGTGCCCATCAGTGCAGCCTATCGGTGCCCATCAGTACAGTCCCATCATTGCCCATATCAATGCTGCCTTATCAGTGCAGCACAGCCTCATCAGTGGCCATCAGTGCAGCCTCATCAGGGGCAACCAGTGCAGCCTATTAGTGTCCATCAGTGCAGCCTCATCAGTGCAGCTCATCAGTGGCCATCAGTGAGGCCTCATCAGGGGCAACCAGTGTAGCCTATCAGTGAACATATCAGTGCAGCCTATCAATGCCCATATCAGTGCAGCCTATCAGTGCAGCTCATCCGTGCAGTCTATAAGTGCCTGTATCAGTGCCCATATCCGTGCAGCTTATCAGTGCTCATATAAGTGCAGCCTATCAGTGCTCATATCAGTGCAGCTCATCAGTTCCCATATCAGTGCAGCTTATTAGTGCCGATATCAGTGCAGCCTACCAGTGCCCATATCATTGCAGCCTATCAGTGCCCATATCAGTGCAGCTCATCAGTGCCCATATCAGTGCAGCCTACCAGTGCCCATATTAGTGCAGCCCATCAGTGCCCATATCAGTGCAGCCTACCAGTGCCCACATCAGTGATAGTAAAATAACCAATTTTACCTGCTGTCCCAGCCGCTGGCTGGGGATTCCCCTTGTGCTCCTCTCTCTCTCTCCCCCTTCTATCGCCCTGGGCCGGGGAGAAGATTCAGTGAAGAAGAAAGCCGTGCGGAGGAGGGTGGGCGGAGCATTGGGCTCCGCCTCTGCCAGTCCAATTACGTTCACCCGGTCTGGCCAATCACCAGCTGCTTAGGGGGTGCCAGTCATCCTCGTCGCCGCCGCCCCCCCCCCACCAAATGGCAAAGATGTTTTTATTACAAATTATGTGAGCAGACTGCAGTTCCTCTTTATTGCATTCTCTGCTACTACTGTTAATTGTGGTCTCCTGTTTCTTTTCTATTTTTTCTTTAGTTGTGAACTTTGTGTATACATGCAATTATATAGTGAAAACCGGTCTCTCGGTATCCCTGTACTCTCCCATTTTATAGTGACTACCGCTGGCTTATGTGTATCTTGTTAGTCACAGGATACACATTGTGTATCCTGTTAGTGCTTCTGTACTTGTATTTAATGTTTTATTTGTGTACACATTTTTCAATAAAACAAGTTTAAAAATATTGAAGGGTTCTTTTGTTCTTCGCCTGCTTCACCACTTCTCCAGTCTGGGCATGATGTCAGCATCACTCTCTGCATCATTGTTCAGTGAATTCAAGGCACTGTGGTGACACCCCTCAGAGATGCCCCACACTCACAGTATGTCCTCAATCTTCCATATTAAATAATACTGTACATGCACACAGTATCTCACAAAAGTGAGTACACCCCTCACATTTTTGTAAATAATCGATTATATCTTTCCATGTGACAACACTGAAAATTTGCTGTCCCCTCAAAATAACTCAGCCATTAATGTCTAAACCGCTGGAAACAAAAGTGAGTACACCCCTAAGTGAAAATGTCCAAATTGGGCACAATTAGCCATTTTCCCTCCCTGGTGTCATGTGACTCGTTAGTGTTACAAGTTCTCAGGTGTGAATGGGGAGCAGGTGTGTTAAATTGGGTGTTATCGCTCTCACTCTCTCATACTGGTCATTGGAAGTTCAACATGGCACCTCATGGCAAATAACTCTCTGAGAATCTGAAAAAAAGAATTGTTGCTCTACATAAGGATGGCCCAGGCTATAAGAAGATTGAGCTGCAGCACGGTGGCCAAGACCATACAGCGGTTTTAACAGGACAGGTTCCACTCAGACCAAAGAAGTTGAGTGCACATGCTCAGCGTCATATCAAGAGCTTCTCTATGGGAAATAGACGTATCAGTGCTGCCAGCATTGCTGCAGAGGTTGAAGGGGTGGGGGGTCAGTATGTCGGTGCTCAGACCATACGTCGCACACTGCATCAAATTGGTCTGCATGGCTGTTGTTCCAGAAGGAAGCCTCTTCTAACGATGATGCACAAGAAACCTCGCAAACAGTTTGCTGAAGACAAGCAGACTAAGGACATGGATTACTAGAACCATGAACTGTGATCTGTTGAGACCAAGATAAACTTATTTGGTTCAGATGGTGTCAAACGTGTGTGGGGGCAACCAGGTGAGGAGTGCAAAGACAAGTGTGTCTTGCCTACAGTCCAGCATGGTGGTGGGAGTGTCATGGTCTGGGGCTACATGAGTGCTGCCGGCACTGGGGAGCTACAGTTAATTGAGGGAACCATGAATGCCAACATGTATTGACATACTGAAGCAGAGCATGATCCCCTCCCTTCGGAGATTTAAGAAGGGGGAATTGGGACTTTAGATGAGGTGTGCTAAGGTGGGACCAATCAAATTCACAGAAGTCCAAACATATGTATGTTTATTATGACCAATGATCGACATGGCAAGAAAAACAGCATTACATACATTCATTCATGAAAATTGGTATATAAGTATATTACAGTATAGTGGTAGGCGGCGTATATAACAACATGACTTGAATAAATAAAAATATATAAGTAGATATACATCCTAATTCACCATATACTCAGGTAAACCATTACACAATAGAGAGACAGATAAAACCATCTAAAATCGATCGATGTATGTAGAATGCATGAAAGAAGGCCCAACGCGTTTCATGGACTTCTGTCCACTCTTCAGGAGCCAAATGCATCCATATTCTGGAAAAAGAATATGTGAGTAACTATGTGTTCTAATTGGTGCACCCTTGAGGGTAAAAGGTGGGAAGATGGGAAAAACATGTAGTAAATGAACTAGCCAAAGTTGTACTCACATGCAGCCACACATGGAAACGTACATGACCATATACCGGGGGTCGATCAATTGAGCCTGGCCCGGGAGTTGAGGAGGGGAAACAACCATCGGTCCGGGACTCGGGCACCATCCCCCACACATGACTGCGGCTTCTAAGATATATAAGGTAAAGAGGGTATGTATCTATGACGATATAGGTCAATGTGATAGTCAAAAGCTGAACTTAACAGCAAGGCAGAAGCCCATAGTCCTATTGGTAAAGTAAATGTTGTGGGGTTACCTTGATATGTATACAAGGAGTTAAAAGGCCAGATGACAAAGGCAGGAATCCAGGTATATTAAATGCTGACTCAAACATGGAACAGCAAAAGTGGGGAATGGAGTACGGACCCAGCGCTCCAAGCGGTTCCCCCCCAGCGTCACGCTGGTACTACACGGCGGGAGTAAGCATCCCGGCAACGCCGGAACAACTCTCCACACGTGAGCCAAGTTGATATAACCGGCGCGTGCGTAACTGACCGCCCAGCGGGCGTCATACGCACAACGCCGGGGGCGTGGCGCCGATGCACGGTGGGAGCGAGCACCCGATCCCACGCAGCCAGTGGATGCGGGAGGGAGGGGAAAGGGGAGGGCTCACAGCGCGCATCGCAACTCCCGGGTTATCAGGCACCTGACGGCCCTCCAGACACAATCAGACGGGTACACATGGGCTGCAGTGAAAAAATGATAAAAAATAAAATTGAACTTTCAATGACAATAATGAAACTATAAATATAGAGTATGTGCTGTGTCTGACATGTAAAATTATGGTTAAACCCAATGAAGGGTAGCCATAAGAAAATGATGGGTCCCCACCAAAAACACAACCTCCATCCCTCATCTGTTAGATATATAGGGGGAGAGACAAGCTTGGGACTTTAAATGGGACGTGAGGGAAGGTTCACGCCCCCATCCCTGGGAATGTATTTAAGAAGGGGGAATTGGGACTTTAGATGAGGTGTGCTAAGGTGGGACCAATCAAATTCACAGAAGTCCAAACATATGTATGTTTATTATGACCAATGATCGACATGGCAAGAAAAACAGCATTACATACATTCATTCATGAAAATTGGTATATAAGTATATTACAGTATAGTGGTAGGCGGCGTATATAACAACATGACTTGAATAAATAAAAATATATAAGTAGATATACATCCTAATTCACCATATACTCAGGTAAACCATTACACAATAGAGAGACAGATAAAACCATCTAAAATCGATCGATGTATGTAGAATGCATGAAAGAAGGCCCAACGCGTTTCATGGACTTCTGTCCACTCTTCAGGAGCCAAATGCATCCATATTCTGGAAAAAGAATATGTGAGTAACTATGTGTTCTAATTGGTGCACCCTTGAGGGTAAAAGGTGGGAAGATGGGAAAAACATGTAGTAAATGAACTAGCCAAAGTTGTACTCACATGCAGCCACACATGGAAACGTACATGACCATATACCGGGGGTCGATCAATTGAGCCTGGCCCGGGAGTTGAGGAGGGGAAACAACCATCGGTCCGGGACTCGGGCACCATCCCCCACACATGACTGCGGCTTCTAAGATATATAAGGTAAAGAGGGTATGTATCTATGACGATATAGGTCAATGTGATAGTCAAAAGCTGAACTTAACAGCAAGGCAGAAGCCCATAGTCCTATTGGTAAAGTAAATGTTGTGGGGTTACCTTGATATGTATACAAGGAGTTAAAAGGCCAGATGACAAAGGCAGGAATCCAGGTATATTAAATGCTGACTCAAACATGGAACAGCAAAAGTGGGGAATGGAGTACGGACCCAGCGCTCCAAGCGGTTCCCCCCCAGCGTCACGCTGGTACTACACGGCGGGAGTAAGCATCCCGGCAACGCCGGAACAACTCTCCACACGTGAGCCAAGTTGATATAACCGGCGCGTGCGTAACTGACCGCCCAGCGGGCGTCATACGCACAACGCCGGGGGCGTGGCGCCGATGCACGGTGGGAGCGAGCACCCGATCCCACGCAGCCAGTGGATGCGGGAGGGAGGGGAAAGGGGAGGGCTCACAGCGCGCATCGCAACTCCCGGGTTATCAGGCACCTGACGGCCCTCCAGACACAATCAGACGGGTACACATGGGCTGCAGTGAAAAAATGATAAAAAATAAAATTGAACTTTCAATGACAATAATGAAACTATAAATATAGAGTATGTGCTGTGTCTGACATGTAAAATTATGGTTAAACCCAATGAAGGGTAGCCATAAGAAAATGATGGGTCCCCACCAAAAACACAACCTCCATCCCTCATCTGTTAGATATATAGGGGGAGAGACAAGCTTGGGACTTTAAATGGGACGTGAGGGAAGGTTCACGCCCCCATCCCTGGGAATGTATTTAAGAAGGGGGAATTGGGACTTTAGATGAGGTGTGCTAAGGTGGGACCAATCAAATTCACAGAAGTCCAAACATATGTATGTTTATTATGACCAATGATCGACATGGCAAGAAAAACAGCATTACATACATTCATTCATGAAAATTGGTATATAAGTATATTACAGTATAGTGGTAGGCGGCGTATATAACAACATGACTTGAATAAATAAAAATATATAAGTAGATATACATCCTAATTCACCATATACTCAGGTAAACCATTACACAATAGAGAGACAGATAAAACCATCTAAAATCGATCGATGTATGTAGAATGCATGAAAGGAGGCCCAACGCGTTTCATGGACTTCTGTCCACTCTTCAGGAGCCAAATGCATCCATATTCTGGAAAAAGAATATGTGAGTAACTATGTGTTCTAATTGGTGCACCCTTGAGGGTAAAAGGTGGGAAGATGGGAAAAACATGTAGTAAATGAACTAGCCAAAGTTGTACTCACATGCAGCCACACATGGAAACGTACATGACCATATACCGGGGGTCGATCAATTGAGCCTGGCCCGGGAGTTGAGGAGGGGAAACAACCATCGGTCCGGGACTCGGGCACCATCCCCCACACATGACTGCGGCTTCTAAGATATATAAGGTAAAGAGGGTATGTATCTATGACGATATAGGTCAATGTGATAGTCAAAAGCTGAACTTAACAGCAAGGCAAGATTGGACCGCAGGGCAGTATTCCAACATGATAACGACCCCAAACAGACCTCCAAGACAACCACTGCCTTACTAAAGAAGCTGAGGGTAAAGGTGATGGTCTGGCCAAGCATGTCTCCAGACCTAAACCCTATTGAGGGTCTCTGGGTCATCCTCAAATGGAAGGTGGAGGAGCACAAGGTCTCTAACATTTACCAGCTCTGTGGTGTTGTCATGGAGGAGTGGAAGAGGACTCCAGCGGCCACCTGTGAAGCTCTGGTGAACTCCATGCCCAAGAGAGTTAAGGCAATGCTGGAAAATAATGGTGGCCACACACTAAATATTGACACTTTGGGCCCAATTTGTACATTTTCACTTAGGGGTGTACTCTCTTTTGTTGCCAGCGGTTTAGACATTAATGGCTGTGTTGAGTTATTTTGAGGCGACAGCAAATTTACACTGTTATACAAGCTGTACACTCACTACTTTACATTGTAGCAAGGTGTACTTTCTTCAGTGTTACATGAAAAGATATAATAAAATATGAGGAGTGTACTTTTGTGAGATACTGTATATATATATATATATATAGTACAACCTTGGATTACGAGCATAAGTCGTTCTGGAAACATGCTTGTAATCCAAAGCACTCATATACAAGAGAGTTTCCCCATAAGATATAATGGAAAGTCAGATGATTCATTCCACAACCATTTATTCATAAGTCCTTCAGTTTATAGTCTATATAAAAAGATTATAGCAATGTGACCAGGTTGTGTAACCATAAAATGTCCATCCACAAATGACAGCCTCCACAAAAGTATTAGGCCCCTTTCACACGGACGGACCGTCTATCTGTTTTTCTTCCATCCGTCGACGGACGACAATGCATTCCTATGGGCAGACGGATGAACATCTGTCACCATCAGTTAACCTCCGCTTCCGTTTTTATCCGTTATTTTTAACGTACAAGGCTACGTCTAGGTCCGTCAAAACGGATATTAACTGTCCGTCAACGTCTGATCCGTTAAGATCCGTTTGCAAGAAAAAAATAAAAAGTTGTGTTTATCTGTGAACTCAACCTTTTAAAAGGCACAGGCACACATATAAACGGAACAAAAGGTATACAAAAACGGATAAAAAAACGGACGTAAACGTATACATTTACGGATGTAAGCGGATGTTAACGGAACAAAAGACAGATGAAAACGGACATTAACGGAACGGATGACAGATGAAAACGGATGAGACAACGGATAAGAACTGATACGTTTTTGACGTGCCTAAACTGACTGCGTCCGTGTGAAAGGGGCCTTAGAAGCAAAATCCAGCCAGAGTTAGATACAGAGTATAAAAGAGAAGATAGGCGCCTCTAAGTGTAAGGTGCTGTAGGAATATATAGTCAGAGCCCCAAGCTCAAAACAGGCTTTTTTGCTAACAGGGAATCCCAGCCCTAAAAATTGACAAGGAAACAGAAGGGAATGTAATGAAGTGGGCATTTAAAAATGGTGATTCTCTGATGATATAGCATACACATAAATTCGTAAAAACAAACGTTTATTGAAATATACATAGAAAATACATATCCAAATACATAATGGGGGCTAACAAAGAGTCCCCTATATCTATAAAATTACCACATGTGTAACAAAACATCAAATGGTATAATATAAAAATTTGTCACAGCATAATGTCAAATGAGTGTTGTGTGGAGATCGCCAACATGTTTCCCGGCGCAATGGCTGCTTCCTCAGGGCTTCATTCTATAGAGTACAACACCACACCTATGCTTAAAATTGATTGGTGCATCCGAGCTGGATATGATGAGCCACTCAAAATTCAATCAGAGGTTAGGTAATCCCTGCAGCAAGTGCATATCATCCAATGTCTCAGTCAATCAAAGGATCCTTATTCAATATTGAGATATATATCGCCCACCAGTGACACGAATAAAGGGTAAAGATGTCTCACATCTCTGCAAAATGCATGGAAATACCTCCCATATGTGGAGGGGACAGAAACGATGAGTATCCGGGTCTCCCGAGGAATACGCAGTCCAGCCTCTAAGTGTAGCATTATGGTTACAGTTAATGAAGGTTCAACATTTAGCAACTCACATGGTTGATGATTAAAACAGGCACATCTAAGTATGCAAGCATCCGGGTTAAAGCTGTCCACATAGACCACCCTCCGCACCACCGGCTCTCACCGCCGTCAGTCTGCAATCGTGACCAGCAAGACTACCCTGCAGTAGATCGATTGAAGCGCACATGGAGCACAGCGTGGAAGGGATGACGTTGATGGGGTGTGGAGGATGGTCTATGTGGACAGCTTTACCCGAGATGTCTGCATACTTAGATGTGCCTGTTTTAATCATCAACCATGTGAGTTGCTAAATGTTGTACCTTCATTCAATTTAACCATATTGCTACACTTAGAGGCACCTCTCTTCTCTTTTATACTCTGTTGTAATACTTGTATATCAAGACATGACTATTTATATTTATATTAAGTCAAAATTTATAAAAAAAAATATCTTGTCTTGAAAAACTCTCTCAAACCAAGTTACTCTCGATCCAAGGTTTTACTGTATGTATGTATGTATGTATGTATGTATGTATGTATGTGTATATATATATATATATATATATATATATATATATATATATATATATATATATATATATATATATATATATATATATATATATATATTGTAATATGGGGGATGTCTAGTTCGGTGGTAGATGCGTTTTCAGTAAGTTCACAGCCAACTGGAACTTCAGTTTTAGGGCGTGGTAGCCCACTTTTATTTAAGATAACAAAATGAAAGGTTATACACACATGGATTTTTCTGTAGCAAAAGTACAATAAATGAAAAATGACAAGCCACCTGGCTCTTAAGGCTCACTCAGCCTTGGTCACAGTACCATGCTGCACAGGCCCACTCCTGGCCAGAGGCGGCTCTCTAATTAGGCAAATTAGGCGGTCGCCTAAGGCCTCGCACTCACAGGGGCCTCGCGGCCTCCTAATTTGCCTGTGCTCAATCACTGATTCTCTCTCTCCCCCCTCTTTATCTCACCCTCTTTTCTGTGTGCTTGTATTTTTTTTTTTCCTATTATGGGCGTGAGTGGGGCCTCATGTGTAATTCTCGCCTAAGGCCTCACAAAGCCTAGAGCCGCCTCTGCTCCTGGCCTCTAAGAAAGGGTTCTCCTGAAACTCCAGGCTTTGTCAATCCTCTGAGACTTACGGTTTCCTCTGGTCCCCTGGACTGTCTCTCCCAGTTGTCTCAGCTATGGTCTCCCAGACTCTCCCAGCTGGCCCAACTCTCTCAGTCCACTGATCTGGAACCTCTCCCACATGGAGTGCATCTCTCAAGGATATCGCCTGGCTTCTTAAACAGTAGTCCACCTCCCTCCTGGCTGCAGCAACTGCTCCAACTCCACCTCCTATCCCACCTCCCCTGAGCCATGCTCAGATCTGCCTTATAACGAGTGTGTGCACCTGGACACACACACACACACAACCTGCAGAATCTCTGGAAAAGCTGGACACAAGACTGAAGACTCCATCCCACCCAATGCTCTTTGGAGTCTTCAAGTCTTCAGCCCCGATCCAGACTTACCAAATTCAGAGAAAATTAAGTGTAAAACATAATTTTTTCTACTCACAAAGCTTCTGCTGGAGCTTCTCAAACTTACTCTTTGAGAGTCCTGTGTCCATTTTAAACTCATTTTAACCGAGACAGGGGCTCTCACTCTCACAATATATATAAATATATATATATATATATATATATATATATATATATATATATATATATATATATATATATACATTTATTTTTTATTTTTTTTTATTTTTTACTGCTGTTAAGGTAAACCGAGAAACTGATCTCCACTTACTGCAAATAAGTAAAGAGACGATAAAGGATATAAAAAACAGCCAGTTATACATTCATAAAAATGTGTGCTTTTTTTGGCCATATCCTGCAGCTTTGTAACTGAACTTTGTATTATGACCTGGCAGACCAGAGTCTGACTTTGCTGTATAATATAAGACTAAGGGCATGTTACACTGTATTATACTGACTATATGATCATATCATAGGACACAAAACACATTATTATTGCACATAGTACATAAGTGCAAGTGTGGAATGTTCTTACCCAACCCTAAATGGTCAGTATAAAGCTATATTCTCAATTCATTACAATGCCCTTGTGGTGTTTTTGCTGTGAATTTGCCCTTGTCTATAAAACAAGATCAATAGAACATAAAAAATGAACAATGTGTAAGGTTAAGGTTATGATGTGACCTCTCCTTAACTTACAAATGTATCATCTTCATAGAATGACTATCATAAAATACTGTGCAATACAAAGAACAAATTATTATTATTCTATATTTTTTCTTTTCCAAAGCAACATGAATGGCAGCAGGTAACAAAGGTAACTTTATAACAGAAAGGGTACAGAGGTACTCCCATTTATTGAAAATAGTTTTTCGTCAATGCAGCAGATAAAAAAATAGGCATCCCCAATAGCTGTGTCACATACAACACCACACTTTGTCCAGGTAGATTGAGTTAAATGGAAAGTTCTATTTTCTCTTGGAAATTAAGAACAAACACACACATCACACAGCTATCAGCTTTCACCCGAAATGCACACATTTTTCCAAATGAGTTTGATTGGGTAATTAAATGAATCTTGGGTGAAAGTTGTGGTAAACTTGGGTGAAAACCTTTATACTGTAAATAGACTCCTTAGTACAGGGGTGCCCAACCAGTGGCCCGCGGAGCACTCTGTTGTGGCCCGCGGAGCACTCTGATGTGGCCCGCGACCTCCTGCTCTGGGATGGAATAGAATAGTATACAGTTATTAAAGCTCAGTTTATTACTAAAATCACAGTGTATATATGGGCATATCTGTTCTGCAGTGGTTACTGGGCTGCTTTCAAACTGATCCGCAGATGTAGAGCAGTGCACCTGTGGGGTTAATTGCACTGAGCCATAGACTTCTGTTATTACCTGCGAGTTTGGTGAGGTTTCTCAAAGTGCACCAAACCTGCAGAATATAATAGAAGTCTGTTGCAAAGTGCAGGAAAGCCAGAAGGTACACTGCGTTGCACCCGCGGTGCGGGAAAACCGCAGTGCATCAGTGGGAAAGCAGCCTTGGGTACCTTTCACGTCAGCGTGTAAAGGATCAGTGGAATCTGGCTGGGCAGCAGGTGAAGTACCAATGGATTCATGCTTTCGTTCTTTCTTTCCATCTTTTCTTCTTTCTTTCTTCCCTTTTTTCTTTCTTCCTTTCTTTTTCTTTCCTTCTTTCTTTCTTTCCATCTTTCTTTCTTTTTTTTTTACTTTCCATCTTTCTTTCTTTCTTTCTCTTTCTTTCTTTCTTTTCTTCCTTTCTTTTTCTTTCCTTCTTTTTTCTCCCTCCATCCCCCTCTCTTTCTTTCCATCTTTCTTTCTTTCTTTCTTTCTTTCTTTCTCCATCCCTTCCATTTTATTTCTCTCTTTTTGTGAGAGCCTGTCAGAATAGGTGGGATCTGTGAGAGCAGCTTCCCTGCACAGCTCTGCAGAAGTGGAGATAGATACCTTTTAGGTGAGCACAATAGAGGAAGCGCTGGTGTACCACTCAAGTGCTCACCAACCAGATGGTGGTTAAAAATGCAGAGTAGTTTTAGATTTGAACCTTCTTCTTTTCTTTTGTTTTTTGCTTGGTCCATTCATTAAGTATCAGCATCTCATGTCCTATAAAAAGAAGAGAAAATTAGTTCTGATTTACTTATCTTAAAATTCCTTTTTTTTTTACCTTACCCACTTGCCGACCAGCCGTCGTCATTATACAGGTAGCTGTACGTCGGGTCCTTTAAGCAGGATAGCAGGCGCGCTTGCACTCCGGGGGTGCTGATGCTCGTGGCTGGTCACGCGTGATCGCGGGCACGAGAGGCAGAACAGGGTAAACACACAAATCCCTGTTCTGTGAGGAGAGGAGAGACAGATCGTGTGTTCCTAATAGCTAGGAACCATGATCTGTCATCTCCTATAGTCAGTCCCCTCCCCCTACAGTTAGATCACACAGTCAGAGAACACAGTTAACCCCTTGATCGTCCCCTAGTGTTAACCCCTTCCATGCCAGTGACATTTACAAAGTAATCAGTTCCTTTTTTTAGCACTGATCACTGTATAATTGTCAATGGTTTAAAAAATGTGTCAAAACCGTCTGATGTGTCCGCCATAATGTTGCAGTCCTGATAAAAATTGAAGATCGCTGCCATTACTAGTAAAAAAAAAAAAAAAATAATAATAAAAATGCCATAAATCTATTCCCTATTTGGTGGACGCTATAACTTTTACGCAAACAAATGACGCTTATTGCAATTTTTATTACCAAAAAAATTGGGATATTTATTATAGCAAAAAGTACAAAATATTGTGTTTTTTTTAAAAAGTGTTGTTTTTTTTGTTTATAACGCAAAAAATAAAAGCCACAGAGATGATCAAATACCACCAAAAGAAAGTTCTATTTGTGCGACCACGCAATTGTCAGTTAAAACGACGCAGTGCCGTATCGCAAAAAATGGCCTGGTCATTGAGCAGTCAAATCTTCCGGGGCTGAAGTGGTTAATCCAAACTTCCACACACAGGGCCTGATCATCTGGCGAGATCCTGGGGAGTGCTGAGTAACTAAATCTAATCAGAACAATCTCATTAAATCTGCTGGAGGAGCTTCTTGTGACATTTTGAATACTCAGCATTCTCTGGAGTGTTGCCGGAAGGAACATAATGTCATTCCGCGCAGTACAGAAGCCAAGGGTAAGGTAAGTATATATACTTAATTTCATACAGGTTTCTTAATGTATTGCAGTGTTATGGTATGGAATATATTTGTGGTCTATGTGTTTATAAAGTTTGGGACTATACTCACTTTAGAAGACATTCCACGCCAAGGACGCTTTGTCCTTTTGCTGCATTGATGGACGGCGTTGTTGAATCTCTTTATTCTGACTGGTGCAGGAAACGAACTTGCAGCCGCCACTGGAGCGGGAGATGAACTTGCAGCCGCCACTAGTGTGGAAGATGAACTTACAGTCACCACTGGAGCGGGAGATGAACTTGCAGCTGCCACTGGTGCGGGAGATGAACTTGCAGCCGCCACTGGAGCGGGAGATGAACTTGCAGCCGCCACTGGAGCGGGAGATGAACTTGCAGCCGCCACTGGAGCGGGAGATGAACTTGCAGCCGCCACTGGAGCGGGAGATGAACTTGCAGCCGCCACTGGAGCGGGAGATGAACTTGCAGTCGCCACTGAAGCGGGAGATACACTTGCAGCCGCCAGTGGAGTGGGAGATACACTTGCAGCCGCCAGTGGAGCGGGAGATACACTTGCAGCCGCCAGTGGAGCGGGAGATACACTTGCAGCCGCCAGTGGAGCGGGAGATACACTTGCAGCCGCCAGTGGAGCGGGAGATACACTTGCAGCCGCCACTGGTGCGGGAGATGAACTTGCAGCCGCCACTGGTGTGGGAGAGGAACTTGCAGCCGCCACTGGTGCAGGAGATGAACTTGCAGCCGCCACTGGTGTGGGAGAGGAACTTGCAGACGCCACTTGTGCGGGAAACAAATTTGCAGCCGCCACTGATGCAGGGACTTGTCTCCCGCTTGCTGCCATCATGTAGTCTTCACGGTCTCCTATAAAAGAGGTAAAAATTAGTTTTCTTCCACATATCTTAAAAGGTGTGTATTGTGATCACTAAAATTGGACTTTCTTCCAAATTAGGGACAGTTCCTTGAAATCAGGGACAGTTGGGAGCTATGTTATGGTATGGAATATACTTGTAGTCCATCTATTCAAAAAATGAGAGTCGGGGACTATACTCACTTTAGAAGACATTCCACGCCAAGGACGCTTTGTTTTTTTGCTGCATTGATGGACGGTGTCAATGGATCTCTTTATTTTGAAAGTCCTGGGACTTTTGGTGACAGCCGCCACTGGTGCAGAAGACGAACTTGCAGCCGCCACTGGTGCAGAAGACAAACTTGCAGCCGCCGCTGGTGTAGGTGACGAACTTGCAGCTGCCACTGGTGCGGGAGACGAACTTGCAGCCGCCACTGGTGTAGGAGACAAACTTGCAGCCGCCACTGGTGTAGGAGACAAACTTGCAGCCGCCACTGGTGTAGGAGACAAACTTGCAGCCGCCACTGGTGTAGGAGATGAACTTGCAGCCGTCACTGGTGTAGGAGACAAACTTGCAGCCGCCACTGGTGTAGGGACTTGTCTCCTGCTTGCTGCCATCATGTAGTCTTCACATGTCAGATCCTATAAAAAGAGGTAAAAATTTGTTCTCTTCCACATATCTTAAAAGGTGTGTGTATTGTGATCACTAAAATTGTTATTTTCAGCAGAACGCAAGGTCCATTTCTTTATTTTGCTCCCCCTCCCCCCATAATACTGCAAAATAAAAAAAGCAGGGGAGAAGTTATTAAAGAAGATGTAAAGTCAGAAGGTTTTTTTTATCTTAATGCATTCTATGCATTAAGATAACAAAAAACCTTCTGTGTGTAGCAGTCCCCCTCAGCCCCCCAATACTTACCTGAGCCCATCTTTATCCAGCGATGTTGCAGGAGTGTCTCAGCTGTAGACATGTGCGGTTAATTTCTTTCCAAAATAAAATTCGGCCAAATTTTAATTATTCGGAAATTCGGATGTATCCGAATTTCCAAATTAGAAAAGTGCAGAGGAAAGAGGGACAGAGGGACTTTCTTCCAAATCAGGGACAGTCCCTTGAAATCAGGGACAGTTGGGAGCTATGTTATGGTATGGAATATACTTGTAGTCCATCTATTCAAAAAAAAGAGACGCGGGGACTATACTCACTTTAGAAGACATTCCATGAGATTGCTTCATCCTTTTTCTGCATGGATGGTCGGCTTCGTTGGGTCTCTTTTTCCCTTGTCTCTGACTTGCAGCCGCACCTGGTCCCTGGAAGGACTGGTCAGATATGTCTACTTCTGGTGTTTTAGCAGTCTGAGTGGCAGCCGCCACTGGTGTAGGGACTTGTCTCCTGCTTGCTGCCATCATGTAGTGTTCACATCCCAGTTCCTATAAAAAGAGGTAAAAATGTGTTCTCTTCCACATATCTTAAAAGGTGTGTGTATTGTGATCACTAAAATTGTTGTTATTTGCAGCATAACGCAAGGTCAATTTTTTTTTTTTGCTCCCCCTCCCCCACAATACTGACAATTACTCAGCCATGCAATACTGAACCCAAATAAATTTTTTGTCCTTTTTTTCCCACAAATAGAGCTTTCTTTTGGTGGTATTTGATCACCTCTGGGTTTTTTATTTTTTGCGCTATAAATGAAAAAAGACCGAAAATTTTGAAAAAAAAAAACGCATTTTCTTTGTTTCTGTGATAAAATTTGGCAAATTATTAATTTTTCTTCATAAATTTTGGCCGCAATTTATACTGCCACATATCTTTGGTAAAAATAACCCAAATTAGTGGATATTATTTGGTCTTTGTGAAAGTTACAGACTCTACAAACTGTGGTGCAAATTATACAAAATTGATCACATCTGATGGCCGATCTCATTTCTTGTGACCCGAACATGCCAGGAAAGTACAAATACCCCCCAAATGACCCCTTTTTTGAAAGTAGACATTCCAAGGTATTTAGTAAGAGGCATGGTGAGCTTTTTGATGCTGTCATTTTTTTTCCCACAATTCTTTGCAAAATTAATTATTTTTTTATTTTAAATTTTTTTTCACAAAATTGTCATTCTAATAGGTTATTTCTCTCACATGGAATGTGTATACCACAAATGACACCCCAAAATAAATTCTGCTACTCCTCCTGAGTATTACGATACCACATGTGTGGGACTTTTACACAGCCTGGCCACATAGAGAGGCCCAACATGCAGGGAGCCCCATCACGTGTTCTAGGAGCATAAATTACACATCTAACTTGTTGACTACCTATTACACTTTTGAAGGCCCTGGAGCACCAGGACAATGACACGTGACACTGACGTGGCACTGATGACAGGTGGCACTGATACGTGGCACTGATGACATGTGACACTGATGTGGCACTGGTGACAGATGGCACTAGTATGGGGCACTGATGACACGTGACACTGATGACAGACGGCACTAATACGGGGCACTGATGACATGTGACACTGACAGATGGCACTGATGACAGATGGCACTAATACGTGGCACTATCATGTGGCACTAATACGTGGCACTGATGAGAGATGGCACTAATATGCGGCACTGATGACAGATGGCACCGACACGTGGCAATGATGACACGTGACACTAATGACAGATGGCACTGATGACAGATGGCACTAATATGTGGCACTGATATGGCACTGATGACAGATGGCACTGACGTGGCACTGATGACACGTGGCACTGGGGACAGGTGCACTGGGGACACGGATGGGGACAGGTGGATGGGGACAGGTGGATGGGGTGGATGGGGACAGGTGGATGGTGACAGGTGGATGGGGACGGGTGGATGGGGACGGGTGGATGGGGACGGGTGGATGGGGACGGGTGGATGGGGTGGATGGGGACAGGTGGATGGGGTGGATGGTGACAGGTGGATGGGGTGGATGGTGACAGGTGGATGGTGACGGGTGGATGGGGACAGGTGGATGGGGTGGATGGTGGCAGGTGGATGGTGACAGGTTGATGGGGACGGGTGGATGGTGACGGGTGGATGGGGACAGGTGGATGGGGTGGATGGTGGCAGGTGGATGGGGACAGGTGGATGGGGACAGGTGGATGGTGGCAGGTGGATGGGGACAGGTGGATGGGGACAGGTGGATGGTGGCAGGTGGATGGGGACAGGTGGATGGGGACAGGTGGATGGTGACAGGTGGATGGTGACAGGTGGATGGTGACAGGACAGGTGGATGGTGGCAGGTGGATGGTGGCAGGCGGATGGGGACACAGATCGCACATTTACCGTATTTATCGGCGTATAACACGCACTTTTTCCCCCTTAAAATCGGGGGAAAGTCGTGGGTGCGTGTTATACGCCGATACCCCAAAAAAAGTGGCCAAAAAATTAAAACGGCGCCGAAAAACAGCGGCCGCCGCCGAAAAAAAAAACGAGCGCCGCCGGAAAAAAACGAGCGCCGCCGAAAAAGATCGATCTGTCTGTTCCGCTCTGCTCGCAGTCCCGCCTCCCTGCGTTTGCTTCCGAAACAGCTGGGAGGCGGGACTGCGAGTGGAGCCGGAAAAGCCCGAGCCGTCTGTTCCGCTCTGCTCGCAGTCCCGCCTCCCTGCGTTCGCTTCCGAAACAGCAGGGAGGCGGGACTGAGAGCAGGAGCCGAACAGACGGCTCGGGCTTTTCCGCCGACGCTCGTTTTTTTTCGGCCGCGCGGTCTTTCTAGGCGGCAATTTCAAATGCGCAAAAGATGGAAATGACGCTGACAAGCTGCAGATCACACTGGGCAAGCTGCACATCACACTGGGCAAGCTGCACATCACACTGGGCAAGCTGCACATCACACTGGGCAAGCTGCACATCACACTGGGCAAAGCTGCAAATGACGCTGACAAGCTGCAAATGACGCTGACAAGCTGCAAATGACGCTGACAAGCTGCAAATGACACTGACAAGCTGCAATGACGCTGGGCAAGCTGCAAATCACGCTGGGCAAAGCTGCAAATGACGCTTAAATGTAAGTGTTTTTTTTCCCTAAACTTCCCTCCTAAAACTTTTTTTCCTTAAAATGCCCTCCTAAACTTGGGGTGCGTGTTATACGCCGGTGCGTGTTATACGCCGATAAATACGGTAGTTTTTTTTTTTTTTTCTTACTTACGGCGCTGCAGCCGTTGTTCTCTCTCTCCCCACACGCTGTCTGTGTGAGGAGAGAGAGCGGCGCTGACAGATGATATCATATGTTTCCATATGAGATCATCTCTCATTGGACACGCCGATCTCACTGTAAACGGCCGCTGTAATTGGCCGTTTACAGCGATCTGTGACCGGCCGTGTCCGACGGACACGGCCAGCACAGAACTTCCCCGATGCGCGCTCTCAGGAGCGCGCATTAGGGAAGTAAACAACAGGACGTCCAGGGACGTCCTCCCTGCAGGGAGCGTCCGCGCTGCAGCCGTCTTTCGGCTATAGCACGGGCGCGAAGAGGTTAAAGGAGTTATAACGGCAGAAGTTGTTTTTATCTTAATGCATTCTATGCATTAAGATTAAAAAAAAAAAACTTTTGGGCCACTCTATTGCCCCATACACACGCTTCCTGTCCGTCGTACTTTGTCCGATGTTGGTGTTGCGTACACACGGTCGGACAACGTTGTCGGAATTTCCGGTCTGCAAGAACGTCGTGACGTAAGTCGCCTTCCACGAGACTAGAAAAGGGAAGTTCAGCACCACGTCAGGCACCCGTTGGGCTCCTTCTGCTGATCCCGTGTTTATCGCGAGTTAGTTGAAGTTTGGGGACTAATTACCATGATTGCAATATGCTCTAATATGCTGTGCCCCTTTTGTCCTTCATGCATTTTTGCCTTCACTTACCTCCCCAGCATGCTCTTCTGGCCCAATAGACACCTATGGCCTAGTCACTTAACCACTTCGCATCCGGCCGTAGCCGAATGACGGCCACAGCGCGGATGCCAAATCCCGGGAGGCCGTCATATGACGGCCTCCCCTTTCCTCGCTCCCCGAGCGCGCTCACGAGCGCGCATCGGGGAAATTCTGTGTTGGCCGTGTCCCTTGGACACAGCCAATCACAGATCGCTGTAAACGGCCAATCACAGCGGCCGTTTACAGCGCAATCCCCCTGGCCAATGAGCGATGATCTCAAATGTAAACATATGAGATCATCTCTCATTGCCGGCTCTCTCTCCTCACACAGAGACAGCGTGTGAGGAGAGAGAGGATCTGTGAGAACGTAAGAATAAAAACCCAGTACAGTGCCCCATTATTACAGTGCCCACCAGTGCCCCACCAGTGCCCACCAGTGCCCCACCAGTGCCGATCAGTGCCACACCAGTGCCACGAGTCATCAGTGCCACACCAGTGCCGATCAGTGCCCCACCAGTGTCCCACCAGTGCCGATCAGTGACCCACCAGTGCCGATCAGTGCCCCACCAGTGCCGATCAGTGCCCACCTGTGCCGATCAGTGCCCACCTTTGCCGATCAGTGCCCACCTTTGCCGATCAGTGTCCACCTTTGCCGATCAGTGCCCACCTTTGCCGATCAGTGCCCACCTTTGCCGATCAGTGCCCACCTGTGCCGATCAGTGTCCATCTGCACATCTTCACAATCAGTACCCGACTGTGCCACCTCATCAGTACCCGACTGTGCCACCTCATCAGTGCCCGCCTGTGCCACCTCATCAGTGCCCGCCTGTGCCACCTCATCAGTGCCCGCCTGTGACGCCTCATCAGTGCCCGCCTGTGACGCCTCATCAGTGTCCGCCTGTGACGCCTCATCAGTGTGCATTTGTTCCACTTCATCAGTGCACATCTGTGCCACCTCAGTAGCCCATCTGTGCCACCTCAGTGCCCATTTGTGCCACCTCAGTAACCCATCTGTGCCACCTCAGTAACCCATCTGTGCCACCTCAGTGTCCATGTGCTATCTAAATGCTACGTGTTGGAAATATCTTATAAACGGACAACTTTGTGTAAAAAAAATGCGTTTTCATTTTTTTTCCACATTTTCCAAAAACTTCTGGAAAAAAATGAACCATTCAAAAGACTCATTATGCCTCATAGATTATACGTTGGGGTGTTAGCTTTCCAAAATGGGGTCATTTTGTGGGCGTTTCCATTGTCCTGGTGCTCCAGGGCCTTCAAAAGTGTAATAGGTGGTTGAGAAATGTGATGTGTAATTTATGCTCCTAGAACACCTGATGGTGCTCCCTGCATGTTGGGCCACTGTATGTGGCCAGGCAGTGAAAAAGTCCCACACATGTGGTATCGCTATACTCAGGAGGGGTAGTAGAATGTATTTTGGGGTGTCATTTGTGGTATACATATGCTATGTGAGAGAAATAAGCTATTACAATGAAAATTTTGTGGGAAAAAAAAAAAAATCTTAATTTTGCAAAGAATTGTGGGAAAAAAATTACAACTTCAAATAACTCACCATGCCTCTTACTAAATACCTTGAAATGTCTACTTTCCAAAAAGGGGTCATTTGGGGGGTATTTGTACTTTCCTGGCTTGTTCGGGTCTCAAGAAATGAGATAGGCCTCAGTACATCAGATGTGATAATTTTTTTATGATTTGCACCACAGCTTGTAGACTCTAAAACTTTCACACAGACCAAATAATTTCCACAAATTTTTGGTTATTTTTACCAAAGATATGTAGCAGTATAAATTGTGGCCAAAATTTATGAAGAAAAATTTATAATTTGCTAAATTTTATCACAGAAACCAAGAAAAATTCGTTTTTTTTTCAAAATTTTCGGTCTTTTTTCATTTATAGCGCAAAAAATAAAAAACCCAGAGGTGATCAAATACCACCAAAAGAAAGCTATATTTGTGGGAAAAAAAGGACAAAAAATTCATTTGGGTACAGTGTTGCATGAC
Source organism: Lithobates sylvaticus (assembly GCA_028564925.1). Lineage (NCBI taxonomy): Eukaryota > Metazoa > Chordata > Amphibia > Anura > Ranidae > Lithobates > Lithobates sylvaticus. The sequence continues at coordinate 53,523,143 of CM053028.1, forward strand.
TGAGTAATTGTCATTCAAAGTGTGAGAGCACCAAAAGCTGAAAATTGGTCTGGATGGGAGGGGGGTGTTGGTGCCTGGTAGGCAAGTGGTTAAGCAATGTATTTTGTCTGCTGCATAGTATTGTTTTCCCCCAAACACCCCCTAAAACATGCACAAATGTTTGCTGTGTGTTTTACTTCATGCCGAGCCCCATTTTTGCAACATTTTTTGAGGGGGGTGGGGGGGGGGGGGGGTTGGGATGTTATTTTTTATTTCCTGTGGGGGGCCAATAGTGTTAAGTAAGGAGGGTCGGGCCAAACTAGCACACATTATTGAGCCTTTTGGCAATCAATGACGTGCAGAGGGTTACCTGCCCACCCCCCCCCCCCCCAAACCCCTAGTTATTGTCAATGGCCCATCAGAAGTGGGGGGATTGATGGGGGGTGAGTAATCTGCTAGGGGGACCCTCTACTTTTCGTTGCAAATACTTTCCATCTTAAAATGTAAAAGTCTGATCTGGTTCCAAGATGTTTATTGTCTAATCTGCTTGCAATGTTTATGTGCAAAGTGACTAATTTTTTTTTCTTGTTTCACTCCACAGTTCCCTTCCACGCCACAGGAATGGCAGACTGTGGCCTCCCACTTTGCCAGCCGTTGGGACTTTCCTAACTGCGGAGGTGCAATTGATGGGAAACAGTGCAAAAGTGCCCTGGAAAATACACTTGCAGTGCAAACTGGAATTGCCTTTAGTAAATTACACCCATTGCCCCCCAAATCCTTTACATTTGACATACATAATGCTTTTGTTTTTTTCAATAATGAAGCCACACATTTAGTAATTTAAAAAAGTTTACTTGCAACACATTCACAAGTGCTTTTTCAAACTTCTTGGCAAAACTGACAAGATCTTGGTTCTTTCCAACATTGTTTACAAACATTCCGCATTTGTGAAAACCAGGCATGGAGAAAAACTGAACATAGGAACTTGCAAAGTTCAACTTTCTAAAGTGAAGACAAGATCAGACATGACTATATGTTCAAAGTGTGTTTGATCTTGCCTTCATCACATGGGGGGTCACCCCTGGAAACTGGAAATGTAGAACATGCACACAATTTGGGTCTGAAAATGGACATTAGATGGTAAAACACATGGCTAGAATGTTGAAAAGTGCCATTTCCCATCATGGGGATCAATGGACGTTTTTTGGGGGTGCAACCCCTTCACCACACCCACTTTAGTAGTTACTAAAGTGGTTGCACCCCCAAAAAAACGTTGTCATTCATCCACCATGATGGGAGCTAGCACATGTGGACACAATGTGTGCATGTTCCAAATTTCACACAGTTCTTAAGTTGCAAATGTGGTCAGAAACAGCCACAAATGTGTGTTAATTACTTGGTGCGTTTTCAGATTTTTCCTAAAACATCAATGATGTTCTTCAATTTTTGTTGAACATCATTGATGTTTTGCTTTATGTCATCTAGATCTCGATTGCAGACCATTATCTCCCCAATGAGGACGTGGGCACTTTCTGTGGTAAAGTGCGATTCTTCTTCCACAACATCCACGTCACCTAAAAACAAACAAAAAAAGAAAAAATGTCTCTTGGAAATGAGGCAGGCATACATTGATTAGCTTACCAGTAGCTGTGTTCTCCCACACTCACCTGTTGTGGTGACAAGTTCTCCAATTTCTATGATCTCTCCTTCCTCCTCCTCCTCCTCTGCTTCTGGTCTTTCCCCTTCTTTGGTAGGTGTGGGTTTTTTGGTTTCCTCAGACGTCCCAAGTTTTCGCTCCCCTAGGAGAATGTACAAAAGGAAGATTTAGCACCACAATCTATCGAGGGCAGAAATCCGAAATGTCAAACATTGCTTGTAAGTGAGGGACAATATTTTTGGTTGGCCAGTTACAAATGACAACAACATGAATGTAGTCACTTTGTAAAGGTGGTAAACTTACTAGCTTTTTGGTAGAAGTTTGTCTGATGGAGACCCCCCTCTAGTATCCACTGGAGCACATGTGTGGAAAAGCATAATAAAAAGGGGGTTTGGGTGTCCCAGCACTAGTGCTCTAGAGTCCAGATGGGTAAACAGCTACTGGGTGACCTCTCCTTTACATTGAATAAATTGGCTCTACATTCTTGATGACATCTCTAGTGAGAACAAACTTCCTTTCACAAAAAAATTCCCCAAACCTCGTATTATAAGTGGCCGAACGATCGAGGTTGAGTACGATCGAATGGACACACACGAACATGACAGTGGTAGAAAGATCGAGGTTGAGTACGATCGAATGGACACACACGAACATGACAGTGGCAGAAAGATCGAGGTTGAGTACGATCGAATGCACAGACGAACATGAAAGTGGCCATTTTCTAATGTACAACTTTGCAAAAATCCAAACACATGGAGCAGTATGCAAGCAAGAAATCAAACACAAAACACAACTACTTACTTTTTTGAAGAACTCGCTTGATCTTTCTGTACTGATCGGGCTCCCTCAGTTTCAGGTCTGACCAGCGTTTCCTCAGTTGCTCCTTGGATCGTTGTACCCCAAAATGATTGTACAGCATCCTCACAACTTTAGACATGATCTTGGCCTTGCGGACATTGGGGTTGAGGTAAGGCCCATACTTCCCATCATAGTCGCTCCTCTTTAATATGTCCACCATCTCCAACATTTCTCCAAATTACATATTGGAGGCCTTGAATTTCAGGCTCCGGGATCGGGACGTTTCTGCCTCCGGCCTTTCCTCGTCCTCCTCCTCGTTGGTGAAATATTTGGGGCGCACCTGCTGTGTCCCCGCCATGTGCTCTCCCCACTGCGCCAGAAAGAGAAGGGGTGTGGAATAGCCGAGAAAGATCGTCAGGGGCGGGCGGAGTTTGACGCATGCGCACTGTATATAAAACGTCACACGCCTGTGTCGTAGCCACGATCTGTGAGACGAGGGGAGAGAAAGCTCACGCACGAGACGATCGCTAGAACGAAGGTACAATTTGAAGTTGGTACATAACTAGCCTAGACTGATTCGACCTTGAGGCTTATTTATGGAGAAGATTAGGAGAGTTTAGCCGGACATTATTTATAGTGTTTTGTGTGGTGTTGTGTCTTGCAGAGATTATGGAGGGCTTCAACCATGTGAGTTTTCTCCCCCTCTTCATTGATAAGTATAGGGAAATGCCCCTATTATGGCAGGCAAAACACCGAGATTACAGCAACAAACCAAAGATGTACGCAGCCATGAAGAAACTTGTGGCATTTGTAAAGCCAACGTTCCCCACGGCAACCGTGGAGAAGTTAAGACTAAAAATTGGCAGCCTGAGGAGTACCTATTTCAGGGAGCGCAATAAGGTCCTGAAGTCCCAAGCATCTGGAGCTGGAGCAGCACTATGAGAGGCTCCATTTTCTCAAAGACCAGGCTAATGTCAGGAAGTCACTCTCGACTCTTCCTTGCACGCGTCCTTCCATGCATGCCACCCCTGATGAGGCTTCCGAGGAGCAACCTGGGCCTTCCAGTCTGGAAGATGTGGAGGAGCCCAGCTTGTGGCAGGTATAGTAGTTTAGTAACCATTTTTGGGAATAATGAATGATGTTCACTTAATTCAGGATCCCCAATTGCTTAGTTGCTAAACGTGTTTGACATATCAACAGACAGTAGTGTTGGAGACATTTGGGGCCAGAATCTAAACTGCAGGGCTGAGAATTGTATGGTTTTCTATTTGTAAACATTTTGCAACAGTCACTAGATGAAAATTGTGTGTGTTTGATGAACAAATAACTCAAACTATGTCCCTTTTTCATACACAGGAAGACCTCAGCCAGGAGGTGGCTGTGGAATGTGGCAGTCAGGAGGAGGAAGGGGTTAGTGGCAGCCAAGAGGTGGGTAGTGGCAGCCAAGAGGGGGGTAGGTATAGGAGCCTGACTGTCTCCCAAGTCCCTCCCCTCCGCCTTCCCTACAGAAGGGCGAGAAGGGTGGGGGAGGTGGGAGAGTCAGCGCTCCAGCTGATCAGAGATGCTTCAGCCTCCCTACATGCCACACCCACCTACGAGGAGGCCTTTGGCTCCTTGGTTGCCACAAAAATGAAGGGTATGGAGGTGGGGCAACGCAGCATGTGTGAGGGGGTCATCCTCAAGGTCCTAAATAAGGGTATGGCTGGGGGGATGACCCCACTCACACATGTTTGCGATAGTGACTATGCTCCGCCTTCTCCTCCTCCTCCTCCTTCTGCCACCCCACCAGCACCACAGCCACAGCGTGCAAGGAAGCGTGGAAGTAAGACAAGAGAGTGACGACCTGGATTCAGTCTGGTCTGAGACAAGATGGAGCCTCTCGTAGGACCAGAGCCTGGGGACCTAGATGGCATCTGCTGCAGTTCCGGATGTTTTGGACTTCAGGACCAGATAGCACTCCCTTATTATTTAGATAGGTACTCCTCAGGCCCCCAATTTTAGAAGCTTCAAAAATGATGTTTGCCGTGGGGGTCCAAGGCTTTGCAAATTCCCCAAGTTTCTCCATCGCTGCGTTCCTCTTTGGTTTGTTGCTGAGACCTAAATAAAGGTATTTTTAATTAGAAATAATCATTGCCTATGTGTTTTACTTTTCTACAATGACAATTTATTTGTGAGTATAATTAACAAGGTGTACCAACAACAAACAAACTCCTAGTAAATTTAAGCAACAAATAGAAATGTTAATAATGTTGTTTTGCTAAGTTGAGACACACAACCCCCCTCAAAAAACTAAATAAATTATCCTGAAAATATGTATTCCAAACAAAATAAAAAAATGAGAAATCATCCAAAAAATATAAACAAAGATTCTTTTACGATCTGAGAAAAAATAAACATCTAGTCTAGAAATCATGAAAACGAATAAAGAAATAAGTTTGGGAGAAGTGCGGGTGAATAGGAGCAGCTAAAACATGTCATTCTTCTTGCATTGTAAAGAAAAAGAGAATGCGCTGCATTAAAGACATTTTAACATTGCAGCATGACGAATGTGCTGTGTCGATTAGGAACGGTAGTTTTACCTGACCAAGCGCTTCCGTCACAGAATTTCTTCTGAGCATGCGTAGCACTTTGTCCGTCGGACTACGCTACACACGATCGGATTTGGTGTGATCGGACTTTGTTGTCAAAAAATCTATCCAGCAGGAGATAGGACTTGGTCCGTCGGACAATCCGATGGAAACTGTCCGATGGTGCCTACACACGGTCGGAATTTCCGACAACATTGTCCGATAGGACAGAATCCATCGGAAAATCCGACCGTGTGTATGGGGCTTATGTGTTCTCCTGTGTATGTGTGATGGTGAGATCTCTATGTGCTCTCCTGTGTATGTGTGATGGTGAGATCTCTATGTGTTCTCCTGTGTAGATCTCTATGTGTTCTCCTTTGTGATGGTGAGATCTCTACATGTTCTCCTGTATATGTGTGATGGTGAGATCTCTACGTGTTCTCCTGTATATGTGTGATGGTGAGATCTCTACGTGTTCTCCTGTATATGTGTGATGGTGAGATCTCTACGTGTTCTCCTGTGTATGTGTGATGGTGAGATCTCTACATGTTCTCCTGTATATGTGTGATGGTGAGATCTCTACGTGTTCTCCTGTATATGTGTGATGGTGAGATCTCTACATGTTCGCCTGTATATGTGCGATGTGAGATCTCTACATGTTCTCCTGTGTATTTGTGATGGTGAGATCTCTATGTGTTCCCCCCCACCCACATACTTTCTATATAAGAAACGTGTATTTAGGATGGAAATTATAATTGGCTTGTACTTACCTCAAATGATATTAGTGCCCCAAAGATCTTCCCTTGGGCTACTGGCATAGCATCCCCCACCTGTGGCGGGACCTGTCGTGGTGCAGCTAGTCCTCTCCTCTGCAAGAGTATTTGGTATCTCGCTCTTGATTGATAATCTGCAGAAAATAAAAAAATAATGAGAAATGTAGAGTGAGACATGGCGGGTGCACAAATTTCTTACAGATTTCTGAGAATAGGTCAGGCTCTGATAACAACGGGGCTTTCTAGTACTCTAATAGAGATGTGCCACTCTGAAATGGTACAAATGCAGAGCTTCAGACCACAGAATAAAATAATTAGAGTGTATCTGAAGATTTTTATTTTATTTTGGATAGAAAGTCAATGACTGACAGTTTTTTTTTCTGCTGAGACACTAACACTTACCATATGGAGTGGTCCTCGATCTCTTCTTGTTACGCTTACTGGATCCCGGCGGGGGCTGATGGAAATTAGTGATGTCAGGACCTGCGGTGTTATGGCAGGGTCCCTCGGAGGGCTGATGGGAAGTCCCTCCGGTTACTGGACTGATGTCAGGACCTGCGGTGTTATGGCAGGGTCCCTCGGAGGGCTGATGGGAAGTCCCTCTGGTTACTATAGTGTCAGGACCTGCGATGGTATGGCAGGGTCCCTCAGAGGGCTGATGGAAAGTCCCTCTGCTTATTAGATTGGTGTCGGGACCTGCGATGTTATGGCAGGGTCCCTCAGAGGGCTGGTGGAAAGTCCCTCTAGGCACTGATGCAGTGTCAGGACCTGCAATGGTATAGCAGGATCCCTCAGAGGGCTGGTGGAAAGTCCCTCCGGTCACTGGAGCAGTGTCAGGACCTGCGATGTTATAGCAGGGTCCCTCAGAGGGCTGATGGAAAGTCCCTCCGGTTACTTGATTGGTGTTGGGACCTGCAATGGTTTGGCAGGGTCCCTGGGAGGACTCATAAAAAGTCCCTCCTATTATTGGAGTGTTGTAGGGACCTGCGATGGTATAGCAGGGTCCCTGGGAGGACTGATAGAAAGTCTCTCCGTTTACAACACTGGTATAGGGACCTGCGATGGTATAGCAGGGTCCCTGGGAGGACTGATAGAAAGTCTCTCCGTTTACAACACTGGTATAGTGACCTGCGGTGGTATAGCAGGGTCCCTGGGAGGGCTGGTGGAAAGTCCCTCCAGTTATGGGAGTGTTGTAGGGACCTGCGATGGTATAGCAGGGTCCCTGGGAGGACTGATAGAAAGTCTCTCCGTTAACAACACTGGTATAGGGACCTGCAGTGGTATAGCAGGGTCCCTGGGAGGACTGATAGAAAGTCTCTCCGGTTATGGGAATTGTGTAAGGACCTGCGCTGGTATAGCAGGGTTCATCGGAGGAATGATAGAATGTCTCTCCGTTTACCATAGTGGTATAGGGACCTGCTATGGTATAGCAAGGTCCCTGTGAGGGCTGATGGTAAGTCCCTCCTGTTACTGGAATAGAGTAGGGACCTGCGGTCGTATAGCAGGGTCCCTGGGAGGGCTGATGGAAAGTCCTTCCAGTTACTGAAGTGGTGTAACTAATTATCTTCCAGAAACAGACAATCGCTTGTTTATCGCCAATCCGTCACACAAAATCTCAAGAATCTGCAGGAAAGAAGAAAGAAAAAATAATGATTAATATGGAGGGAGACATGGGGGGTGGGGAAGACACAAATTCTTTATAAAACATATTGAAAATCAAACAGAATTCTGGAGAGAAATCTACCGCCAGGAGGGTTAGCAAAAAATGAAATCCAGCAGAGGGCAGCACTGCCTCATACTGTATAATGCCGCTGCCCTCTGCTGGATTTCATTTTTTGCTAACCCTCCTGGCCAACGGTCATATGATGTCTTGTTTTTATTTTAAAACTTTATTCAACATACTGTATGTTATGTAATGAACATGTAATGGGCGCTTATGTTATGCAATGATGAAAAACATTCCCACAGCATGATGCTGCCACCACCACGTTTTACTGTGGGGATGATGTTCTTTGGGTGATGTGATGTGTTGGGTTTGCGCCAGACATAGCATTTTCTTTGATGGTCAAAAAGTTAAATTTTAGTCTCATCAGACCAGAGCACCTTCCTCCATACATTCGTCTCCCACATGCCTTTTCGCAAACTCAAAACGTACCATTTTGTTTTTTTATGAAAGTAATGGCTTTCTTCTGGCCACTCTTCCATAAAGCCCAACTCTATGGAGCGTACGGCTTATTGTCGTCCCATGTACAGATATTTCAGTCTCTGCTGTGAAACTGCAGCTCCTCCGGGGTTACCTTAGATCTCTGTGCTGCCTCTCTGATTAATGCCCTCCTTACCCGGTCCGTGAGTTTTGGTGTGCAGCCGTCTCTTGGCAGGTTTGCTGTTGTGCCATGTTCTTTTCATTTGGTTAGGATACATTTGATGGTGCTCCTAGGGATCATCAAAGATTTGGATATCTTTGTATAACCCAACCCTGACTTGTTTTTCTCAACAACATTGTCCCTTACTTGTTTGGAGAGTTCCTTGGTCTTCATGGCAGTGTTTGGTTAGTGGTGCCTCTTGCTTAGGTGTTGCAGCCTCTGGGGCCTTACAAAAAGGTGTGTATATGTAATGACAGATCATGTGACACTTAGATTACACACAGGTGGACATCATTTCACAAATTATGTGACTTCTGAAGGTAATTGGTTGCACCAGAGATTTTTATGGGCATCATAACAAAGGGGGTGAATACATACGCACATGCCAATTATCAAAGAGAAAGGAAATATTTGGGACTTTAAATGAGACGCAACGGGGAATATTACGCCTCCATCCATAGTTGCTTGAAAGAGGGGGGAGGGTGGGACTTTAGATGAGGTGCGTGAGGTAGAGCCAGACACAACCATATACATATGTAAAAAATTATATTCTTTATTAGACCAAAAATAGGGCATGGATCAACCCATCTAAACGCATAATAACGCATTGGCATATAAAATACAAAGTATCAACATATATATTGAGGACAGTCACCAACATGACACAGAAAGTAAATATTGTACATCACAGTCCCTCAAATGGAGTGGGCATTACATTATATCAGGGCTGTAGAGCAATAAAAACCATCTAGAATCATACATATGAGATGGATGCATAAAAATAAGCTTGACGACGTTTTATGGACTTCTATCCACTCATCAGGAGCAAGTGCATCCATATACTAAAAAGGGGATACAAAAGATCACCATTATAGTTTGATAAAGCCACAGACTGGAGGGGTGGAGGGATTAAGGATGATGATGAACAGATAAACGGCCATAACTGAAAGTACTCACATAAGAGCTGATACTAGGTCATGCGATACCACCTGCCAGAGGTCAGCCAGATATATATGTCCAGCACGGGAGCTGAGGAAAGGACCCAAGCATGAACCAGGAGCACACACGCAGTCCCCCAAAAGAAAAGTGTGTATAAATGTTGATACTTTGTATTTTATATGCCAATGCGTTATTATGCGTTTATATGGGTTGATTCATGCCCTATTTTTGATCTAATAAAGAATATAATTTTTTACATATGTATATGGTTGTGTCTGACTCTACCTCACGCACCTCATCTAAAGTCCCACCCTCCCCCCTCTTTCAAGCAACTAGGGATGGAGGCGTAATATTCCCCGTTGCGTCTCATTTAAAGTCCCAAATATTTCCTTTTTCTTTGATACTAATTAGGGATGGAGGTGTATGTGGGTCTAGAGCAGGGGTCTCCAAACTATGGCCCTCCAGTTGTTCAGGAACTACAATCCCATCATGCCTAGTCATGTCTGTGAATGTCAGAGTTTTACAATGCCTCATGGGACGTGTAGTTCCACAACAGCTTGAGGGCCATAGTTTGGAGATCCCTGGTCTAGAGCCTTCACTTCCTTGTGTCTGACCCCTAGTGGTCAAGTTACCATATACCACATTGAACACAGCTGATTTTGATGGACACATTGCTGCTGTAATTGTCTCTACTCCTTTGAGCTGAACTGGTTTAGTGTGTTCTGCAGCCAACAGGTTGGCCGATGGTTTGTTTGCATGGGAGCTGCGATGCACGCTGCGTGCCTTCCCTCTCCCCTCCTTCCCACACATTATGGGGATGGGGGATTGGGCGGGCGTTTTCACCGTGTATCGGCGCCACACCCTCCACTCCATGCGTGCGACGCCCAGTGGGCGTCCCTTCACGCAGGTGTGTGCTATTTCAGCTTGGCTGACACATGGTGAAAAGGTCCGGCTGCTGCCGTGCTGTCTCTCCCTTGTTGTCACGCAAGTGTGATGCTGGATGGGACCCTGGACGCTGGGCTCACCCTGCAGTTCCCCTTCAGTGACCTTTTTTCAGCATTCCCATACTGCGCTCCATTTCTGGTTCATATCTCATTAGGACCTACATCGGTAAATACATAGCAAGCTCTTGCTTTATTCTTCAATTCCTCTACTCTTCATCAATTTCTCCTGGTTTCAGGAATCTCATCTCCTCTTCCCTATTCTTACCATATGGACACCCTATCTTTTCATTCTGTTCACCTTATTGATATGCTCTATAATATACTTTTATACTGTGGTGATGGGTCTACTCTATGACATTTCTTTTTATTTATACCAATATGGTAACAAACCATTTACTTTATTGTATACAATACAGAAAACCCATCCACAGTTACATCAAGATTTTTCCATACACACTTTTCTTTGGGGGACTGCGTGTGTGCTCCTGGTTCATGCTTGGGTCCTTTCCTCAGCTCCCGTGCTGGACATATATATCTGGCTGACCTCTGGCAGGTGGTATCGCATGACCTAGTATCAGCTCTTATGTGAGTACTTTCAGTTATGGCCGTTTATCTGTTCATCATCATCATCATCATACTTAATCCCTCCACCCCTCCAGTCTGTGGCTATATCAAACTATAATGGTGATCTTTTTTATCCCCTTTTTAGTATATGGATGCACTTGCTCCTGATGAGTGGATAGAAGTCCACGAAACGTTGTCAAGCTTATTTTGATGCATCCATCTCATATGTATGATTCTAGATGGTTTTTATTGCTCTACCACCCTGATATAATGTAATGCCTACTCCATTTGAGGGACTGTGATGTACAATATTTACTTTCTGTGTCATGTTGGTGACTGTCCTCAATATATATGTTGATACTTTGTATTTTATATGCCAATGCGTTATTATGCGTTTATATGGGTTGATCCATGCCCTATTTTTGGTCTAATAAAGAATATAATTTTTTACATATGTATATGGTTGTGTCTGGCTCTACCTCACGCACCTCATCTAAAGTCCCCCCCCCCCCCTCTTTCACACATGCCAATTATCAGTTTTTTATTTCTGAAAAATTGTTTTATGTATATATTTTTCTAATTCACCCGCTTAGACTATTGTGTTCTGATCCATCACATATAATTCAGATTAAAAAAAACATTGAACTAAAGGCTGTAATGTAACAAAATGGGTAAAAAGCCAAGGGAGTGAATGCTTTTGCAAGACACTGTAAACCCCTTTCCTGCCCAGGCCAATTTTCAGCTTTCAGCACTGTCACTCTTTAGGCCCATACACACGATCAGACTTTTTGACAACCAACATGCAAATTGGCTGTATTGGACCAACATCCGACCGTGTGTACGCTCCATCGGACCAACTTTTGTTGGCTATGTGAACGGACCAACTTTCTGCCAACAAAAGTCCGATGGACCAAAGTCCGACCGTGTGTACACAAAACCATCGGACTTTTGTCCACAGTACAAACACGCATGCTCAGAACCAATGCAAAAGATCAGACAACAATATAGAAGTTGACCAAAGGTGGCGCTGGAGTATTCGAACGTCCTCTTTTGAAGTGTCGTCAGTACGTTGAAACGTCACTACGTTCATGTTGGTTGCCTAAAAAGTCAGACCGTGTGTATGCAAGACCAACTTGGGGCAACGCCCTTTGGACAAAAATCCATGGGAAAGTTGGTCCACGGTCCGATCGTGTGTATGAGGCTTTTGAATGACAATTGTGCAGTCATGCAACACTGTACTCATATGACATTTTTTTTACACACAAATAGAGCTTTCTTTTGGTGGTATTTAATCACCACTGGAGTTTTTTGTTTTTTGATAAACAAAAAAAGATCGAAAAATGTTGAAGAAAAAAAAACGTTTCGTAGTAAAATTTAGCAAACAGGTAATTTTTCTCCTTCATTGATGTGCACTCATGAGGCGGCACCAGAGCCGTCTTTAAGGCAGGGCAAAAGGGGCAGCTGCCCTGGGCCCTGCCATTGTTGTGGGGCCCAAAGCAGCTGCCTCATACTTGCCAACTATCCCAGTTTAAATTCCCTTGCCCCTTGAAGTTTTAGTCACGTGCTGTGTCCCAATATCTCAGTGTGAAGTGCTGGTACTAATGCTGCCCAGCTCTGCCCTATTGTTGTGTACAAATGACTCATCTGAAGACCCTGTGTTTACATGTAAATAACCGGCATTCCTATGTAACTAGCGGTGGCATTACTAAGTAAATAGCTGCGGTTAGAGGCATTGAAATGTATGTAGCACTAACCCCTGAAGGAGCTGCTGATTTGATTTGGGCCTGCACTCTGCTGATAAACCCCACTAACTTGGCTCAATCCCCTTGACACAGCTGTGGTGCAATACAATACAATATAATATAATACAATATACCTGTATTGTAATCTCAGGATCCACTGGCTCCACCTGCTGGGAGAAAACACTCCACACAACTGGGTACTCAACCAAAAGATGTTTTACTGTAAATATATTTTCAAACAGGTGATTACAGTAATTGTGCTGTCATCCCAACATAGAATGACAGTACAATGGATATTAGTTTAACAACTTCAAACAATATAAATACACGGGAGCTCCCCTTACTTTTATAGCTATGCGTGAGATCTCACTTAACCACTTAAGCCCCGGACCAATTTGCAGCCAAAGGACCAGGCCCCTTTTTGCGATTCGGCACTGCGTTGCTTTAACTGACAATTGCGCGGTCATGCGACGTGGCTCCCAAGCAAAATTGGCGTTCTTTTTTTCCCACAAATAGAGCTTTCTTTTGGTGGTATTTTATCACCTCTGTGGTTTTTATTTTTTCCGCTATAAACAAAAATAGAGCGACAATTTTGAAAAAAATGCAATATTTTTTACTTTTTGCTATAATAAATATCCCCAAAAAATATCTAAAAAAACATTGTATTTTCTCAGTTTAGGCCGATAGGTATTCGTAATTAGCGATTATTGATTGGTTTGCGCAAAAGTTATAGCGTTTACAATATAGAGCATAGTTTTATAGCATTTTTATTAATTTTTTTTACTAGTAATGGCGGCGATCAGCGATTTTTATTGTGACTGCGACATTATGGCGGACACATCAGACATTTTTGACACATTTTTGGGACCATTGTCGATTTATACAGCAATCAGTGCTATTTAAATGCACTGATTGCTTTGTAAATGACACTGGCAGTGAAGGAGTTAACCACTAGGGGGCGGTAGGGGTTAAGTGAGCCCTGTGTTTGTTTTCTTACTGTAGGGGGCGTGGTTTGGCATTTGACATCACTGATCGTCTTTCCCTATGACAGGGAACAGACGATCAGTGACGGTGTCAGTAGGAAGCACGGGAGAGGTTTGTTTACACATACCTCTCCCCGTTCTTCAGCTCTGTGACCCGATTGCGGGACACCAGCGGCGATCGGGTCCACTGGTCCCGCAGCCGCGGTCACGGAGCTCAGGACCGGGTCGCGAGCATGCAGCCGGTGGCGCGCGCGACCCACGGATGGGCTCTTAAAGGACAACGTACCTGTACGTTAATGTGCCCAGCCGTGCCATTCTGCCAAAGTATATGTGCGGTTAAAGTACTTCATCTTGGATCTTCGTGTCTTCACTAGCTAGAGTAACTCCTTGTGATTTGTAATCCAAAGGTTAAGGTAAGTCATGTTGGGTTGAAGATGCTCCTGGTAGAACCTCCGTAAACTATAGTACAAAGCTTTAGATGCCACAGCAGGTAGGCCTCATGCCTGCCTAGTGTCATTTGCTATGTTCCTCCTGCGTTGGAACCAGTGTTGGTCATCTTACTTTAAAAAAGTAATTAGTTAAGTTACAAATTACTTCTCCCAAAAAGTAATTGCGTTAGTAACTCAGTTACTACATTGGAAAAGTAATTAGTTACTCAGCAAAGTAACTGACTTTTTTTAACTCTGCAAGGGGCGTCTATCGTGTAACTAAGGGGCGGGTCTAGTATTACTGTAAGCAAGGGGCGCATTTATTATTATTGTTATATATCGTGTAACCAAGGGGCTGCTCTATTATTACTCTAACCAAGGGGCAGATCTGTTATAGCGTGTAAGCAAGGGGCGGGTCTATTATTATTATTATATCATGTAAGATTTCTACAGAAGAGGGCGAATGTTAAATTAATAGGCAGAGCTCCATATATAACAATAATAATAAATGCACCCCTTGGTTACAGTAATACTAGACCCGCCCCTTAGTTACACGATAGACGCCCCTTGCAGAGTAGCACGAGCATCAGAAGCGTGCGGCATTGCCTCGTACAATTACATGTTAACTGCGCCTGCGCGGTGTAGAGTTCACTCAGAGCTGTTTAGGTTCGGCAATTTTCGGAAGCTCCGTAGGCCTGCGCAGTAAAGGGGGTCCTTATCCGGCGGGGGAACTTTTTCGGCAGGACACCGGAATTACACTACTGCCATCTAGTGGCGGTAGATGTAATTGGGGTAACTAAGCCAAAGTAATTGGAACTGAGTTACCATGAGGGGAAAAGTAATCAGTTAGATTACTAGTTACCCTCTAAAGTAACTGAGTTACGTAACTCAGTTTATTTTAACTCAGTTACTTACATCACTGGTTGGAACTATAAATCCCAGCGAGGCCTGTGTATAAGTCTGACTGGGTGTAAAAGTTAACAAACTGTGGGCTGTAGCACGCTCACCAACTGGATCGGAGCTCTGTATAGTAGCTTTGGTCCGGTGACTGTAGCTTGCTTCTCCGTCAGCTGGCTCCGTCAATCCGCTCCGCTCTGCTGGGTGAGCCCGGTCCTCCGATACTCAAACGAGGGTACCTGGATCTCTTCCAGTCCAGTCACTGTATCTGGGGCACCGTCCAGTCACTCACACAAGCAAGCGGAGTTGCGCTCCGTGATGGCTGTAGGTGGCTTTCTCCTGGAGGCCTCTGTATAGGTCCTCACAGGCAGGCCATGCGATCCCAAGAGGCTTAAAATGGCCACTCGGGTTCCTTTTATGTCCTACCCAGCATGCACTGCTAGAGAGAGTGTTCCTGGGTAGGTCACCAAGCCTCCTGGGTAAAAAGGTCAACCTTCTGATCAAAACAACAGTCACTTCCTTTATATGTCTTTTGTGTTTTCTTCCAAACAATAATCATTTGAGTTCACTACCAGTATTTGGCCGCTAGATGGCGCCAATACTAAACCAAAGAAAATGTCCATAGACTTTTGATTATAGCATGAAACACACATTAATAAGCGAGGATGTCAGCGCTACACACTCCCCACTACTTTTAATCTTTGGTCCTCCAAAGATATTCGGGTCTTTGTTTCACAACCCCTTTTGGCCTGTTACATATTATAACTTACATGCGGAGAAAATTGGTTAACATAATAATAAACAATCTGTATTTCCGTAACTCGAGTTTAAACTCAAGTGTGTCATACCATAACATAAGTTGGACAGAGGAGCCTCCCACCAATTCAAATGTGATGGGGAGCTGTCCTGTGAACTCACAGCTGTCACTATAGTGTCTGGTACAGATGTGTCAAGGGGTGAGTTGGGGTTGTCCCTTCCTGAATTATCAGTAGAAGGCCCAGCGCTTCACGATTTATTTTACTAGTAATTTGAGCCGCTTCAGAGCATTTGCCCAATGTGTCATATGTCAGTCTTTTTGGGGGGTGAATCACTCTTTTGGTTCTCTGTTCTTTTGGCGTCTCGGGTAGGCTGGCATCTTCTGAATTTCCTCACTCTCCTGTTCACTCAACTCTGTGTCCTGTATTTCAATTTCAGAACCATCAGGGAAATTCTCAGAATTTGTTTCTAACACAGAAGTTTGAGACTCCTCTGAACTGTCTGTTGACTTGTCTTGAGGTACGAACTCGGGGGCTTCAGGTCTAAGAGTCCCATTGTCTCCTCCTTCTGCCTGAGGTGAAACACTGGCTTCAGTTCCTGGTGTGTCAGATGACCATAACCAACTCATCTCCATTTCTTCATCCTCATCTATAGAGTGTACAGGCTGGGACCTAGTTGGGGGTCTGCGCACAACAGTGGACGTGGAGGGGAGTTCCTCTTCTGGATTTATCCTGACTGCTTCTGTGAGGGGTAAGAGATGATTTCGGTGCCAGGTTTTTACTGGCCCAGTGTTTCCTTCTGGCTTGATTTCATACACTGGGAGTCCTGGGAGCTTCCTGCACACAACATATGGCTGTGATCTCCAGCGGTCAGCCAACTTATGTTTGCCTGGGATGCCCAGATTCCCTAGTAGGACACGGTCACCTGGTCGAAGATCCTGAACTCTTACTTTTAGATCAAAATTCCTCTTATTTCTATTTTCTCTGGAATTCGAGGTGGCTTGAGCCTGCTCGTAAGCTATCTTCAAGTTCCTCCGCAGTCTGTCCACATACCCTCTATGGGAGGTCTGTGATGTGTAGTCCAAGGAGGTCCCAAAGGCTAAATCTACTGGTAGCCTGGCTTCACGGCCGAACATTAGTCTGTAAGGCAAATACCCAGTAGCATCACTCTTGGTGCTGTTGTAGGCATGAACCAATGCGGTGATTTGCCTACTCCAATGGGGTTTCTGCTCTGCAGTCAAAGTCCCCAACATGTTCAGGAGAGTTATGTCCTTTCCGTGAGGGCCCCCTTGTGGGTGGTAAGGAGTAGTCTTGGACTTTTGTATGCCTAGTAGATCCAACAGTCCTTTTATCAGCGTGCTCTCAAAGTCTCTTCCTTGGTCCGAATGTATCCGTTGAGGTAGACCATAATGGACGAAGAACTTCTCCACGAGAGTCTTTGCTACTGTGGCTGCTTGCTGATATTTAGTAGTGTAGTCTAAAAAAATAAATAAGGTGATATAGGAAAGAAATCAAAAAAAACAACAACAACAAAAAAAAAAAAAAATAATTGATTAAAAAAAAAAATTAAAAATTACAATTAAAATAATAAAAAAATAATAATAAAATTAAAATAAAAAAATAAAAAATAAAACAAAATAATAAAACCATACAGATTGAATGCTGGCCCAAACTTTAACTTTGTTGAAGCGGCTTAAATCTGTGTCTTGTTAACCCAAAAAAAAAAAAACATTTGAAAAACTGCCTTTAGCATTGTAGGTATACTAAAGGTAACCCCCTCTCCCGGTTGTGATTAACATATTAATTGACTCTCAGTGCAAACATTTGCAAGTCAAAAAGGCCACAAAAGTTGTTTTTAGCGAGGGTAGGACGTCTGTTTATTGAAACAGACTGCCCCAAACCAGTGTTTAGAATTTAGCTAGGCCTGTAATTAATTATATTTAAGGCTTCTCCTAAGAACATACAAAAAAAAAATTATGTTCTTTAAGGTCCTTTGTGTATTTGGGTACACATCTGGGTCCAATCATCCGTCCTTGTTTGTGCATTTATCCTATAATACAAAACTTAAAAATCATTAATAACATCTCACTGTACCTCTCTGAGAGGTTCATACTGGCCTAACTAGTAGTGGATGCTTGGAACCGCCTTCCAGCAGAGGTAATGAATCCATCAACCGTAAGTAAAGTCAAAAATGTACAGGACCCACCCCATATCTAAACTCTGATAGCCAAAAATTATAGGAAAACTCTGTAGGGTTTATAAATACTTACATTCTAAGAATACAACATGTAGACCTATAATCTTCACATGAGTGAATTTGGAAGGGAAAACAACACGCAACACAAGACCTACTGAATGCCTAAGATGTCACAATGTGCAAAGTAATGTATCATGTAGTTTCCAAGTTTCAGAGTGAATGAATTTTCACTCTAAGCCCCCAGAAAGGACATAAAAAAAAAATAATTCATATCTGTGCACAGGTTATTTATTCGCGAATACATTTAAACTTGTAAAACCAAAAGTTATAAATTTAAACTGGTACCAGTATTGAGCTCATTATAAACGGGAAAAAAAAACAAGTATTTATAAAATAATCATAAACAGTACAACGCATGCGCATTAGTGTGATCACACTTATTGATGGCCATAAAACAATGTTGGGTGCACCCCCTATCAAAAAAAACAAATCTTAGTTTATACATGTACTGTTCATACTCATGCATTCCATCGCTCACACATACACATTCATTTGGTTTGCATCCCATACCTTCTGGATAACGCTTTGGTAATTGCAAATTAATTGTTAGGCGTTTCTGTAAACGGGAGAAAGGAAAAAAAAAAAACAACCAAGAACACCAACCAGAAACAAAAAATAAATACAATGAAGCGAGAGTAAGCTTTTGTACTAAGAAATACTTGTACCCTATACCTTTGACTATTTATGACAGTCTTCTGATCCTTTGGGGAAGATCATGCATTACTAATAACCATGTTTGAATACCTAGCCTAATATACATTACCTTAGGTGTATATATTTATGTATATACATCTATATTAATACACCTGCTTAATATGTAAATACTTTCTCATGAGCTCCCTGCACCTGGAAAATAAAACTTAGACAAAAGTTATTATCCTTTTCCCTTTCTTTGACACAAAGAAAGCAAACACTGCCACATTGTTACATTTACATAGGTATATGTTCACTGACATTCACACTTGGATCTGGTGAAAATAAATTACTCAGATCATAGACATCGGAATGACACATTAGATCTGGTATTTCTTTCGCTGTTTCTACATTGCTAATATTTAAGTTTTGTTCCCCTTAAGGGGAAGTCCTAGCAGATAATATAGATAGGTTGGCCCTCCGTCCTTTATTTTGTGTTTGAATGGAACAGACGGTTTTCTGTGGGACCTTAACAATTTGATCAAAAGATTGTTTTATTTCTTTCAGTTCTTTATTACACTGTCTCAAATCTGCATGGCATGCTTCATATTTTACCTTAAGAGCATGTTGTGATGTTTCCATTATTTTATTGGTATTTTCCCAATCATGAATATGTGACTTCAGTAGTTCAATCTCATTTTCACGAGAGGTAATTGTGGTTATCAACTTAAGTTCTTTTAGAACTGATTTCCTGTGCTGTAATCTGAGATCGCTTTCCATAGGATTTACATTCAAAGGGGAGCATGTGGCTATTTGCCTTTGACTAGTAACTGCTGGGCCATGCCTATAGATCTTATCTTTGGAGGCATTGTAATTGTAATGGTGCCTCTTTCTGTTTGAAAAGGTGGCCACGTCTCTTGTAGGGTGACTTGCTAAACAGATATTGTTTGTACTCTTGTGATGTATTTTTGATTTCACAGATTTAGACTTTCTTGCTACATGAAAAAAATTATGCATACAGTCCATGATACATTGATATGAATCTTTAAGAGGATTTATAAAAAATCCACATTGACTTTTAAATTTTGGATGGGCATTAGATATTAGGATGGTTTTGTACTCTGGGTCTTCTCTGTGTACGTTTCTCCGTTTGCCTACATAGTAAGCTGACCATAGCCTGTTTGCATAAAGAAGTGGATTCTCATTATTTTCCTGTTTTGTTCTAAATGCTGCTATTAAGCCTAGGTCAGAGGGATATAATATTTTTAGCAATTCATCTACAGTTTCATTGTAATCTGCTCTTCCTTCTTTAACATGGTCTGGTAGGGAAGACCATGTGTCTAAGTTAACTGTTAATAGTAAAACTTTAACCTGATCTCTGGAGTTGGCAACTCCCAGCAATTTACATCGTTGCAAGACATTATCTGCATGAAATGTTATGTGCACTCCTGGCAATAGTTTGCCAATATTGTTAGCTACAAGTAGCACATTTTCTAAAGACTGTCTGTTCTCCCTATCCATCTTTTGTGCTGTGTTTCCAATTCCTGTTGATGGGCATACATGCATTTCATCCCCTGCAGGAAAACATCTTTCAAACATTTTTAAATAGACTGAATCTCCATGCATAACATTGGGCAACAGCTCTTTTCATCTCCTTCTAATGCATCTGGACTCTTCATGTACAAATTCTATATTATATTTAGCTTTTATCCTAAGTTATGTGTTCCTTAGTATACTAACAGTAGGCCCCCTAATGATTACACACTGTACAACACAGCTATTTCTTATAGCCCATTTCTATATTGAGCACATAGAGCACCAATGTTCATTTTTAGCATTCAAATGAAAAATCCCTTCATAGTGTGCTTTTTGTAGATATTTGCAACCCCGTGAGATATTGCTGAAAGAGACCACCAAATTTTTCTGTCCCTTCGTGGGTAGCCATTTGTAGTCTAGTATTTGTATATGTTCATACACCTCAATCATTGTAGTAGTATGGACATATACATATCTAGATCTGAGAGATTTTGTACAAAAGAGGTAGTTCAATCCGCAATACACATTTATTGCTAGGGTTACATAATATATATACAAATTACACACCAGACAGAATTTACAACACAATGTACAGTGTAGGTCCCCTGGATTACATGATATTTACATATTACTCACAGAACCATATTTACAATACAATATATAAGGTGCAAGTATAGAGTTATATTACCTGTTCAGTTCAGCCCATGATGACTGCTGTGTGTTTCCCCTACCAGCAAAAGCCCACATTAGCTTGCTCACAAAGCATTATATCCCCCCCCCCCCTACTTCCTGTAGTGTGGCTAATATATATTGAGCCTGATTGGATGAATCAAAGAAGGCTGTTGTTTACTACCCAGGTGAGATGTTATCAGGGAAAACAAAAGGCCAAGCTTTGCAGTTGAACTAATTACAGTAACACCAACACAACCCTCAATACTTTAAATATATACCGTATTTGCCGGCGTATAAGGCGACTGGGCGTATAAGACGACCCCCTATTTTTGAAGTGAAAAAATAGGTTTTGGGCTATATTCACCATATAAGACTACCCCAGCTTCCAAGGCAACACCATATAAAAAAAAACCCCTTTCAAAATAATTGATTCAACCACATATTCACCACCGACCTAAATGTAGACACATGGGCATACTTTAATCCACCACAAAAATACTTGCTTTTCCAACAGGCGTTAAAATCTTTAGTTGACTGACCACAATGCACAGGGAATTATTAAATGAGAGGTCCCAATATCGGATTCTTATTTACAGTCAGGGGACTTACCGGCATTGTCCTAGCCAATTCCTCAATCAACATTGTTCTCCATGACTAGTTGCCCACTTCCACTATGTCCTGTCCAGTTACGCTGGATGTAGCTTCGGCTTCATACAGTATACATCACTGAGCCAATCCCGGCGAGCGATGTATTCTGTTAATGAATACAAAGCCTGCTCGGATTGGCAGAGGCAGAGGCTGTAATATCAGCTCGTGCCTCTCTGACTCTCAAAGCCAATCCGAGCAGACTACTGTATGTTGCCTGCTCGGATTGGCAGAGGTTATTACTCCAATCTGAGCAGGCTCTGTATTCAATAGAATACATTGCTCGCCGGGATTGGCTCAGCGGTGTATACTGTGTGTAGCCGAAGCTACATACAGTTTTACCGCACATTCAGCAAGCATCCGACGGACTGACATCCAGCGGCGGCATTTTATACCCGGCGTATAAGACGACCCCCGTTTTTTGGGGCGTTTTTTTAACTGTAAAAGGTCGTCTTATACGCCGGCAAATACAGTATTTCCCTCTAACTGAAATATATTTCTAGTTACAATATTGTACAGATATTAATGTAGATTTCACATAAACGCATAGGCAACAGTAGGGAACGCCTGAGCATAGCGGGTGAAGTGATCCGTGACTACTAATATGTTCCCTTGCCCACTCAGGTCGGATTCCAGACATAGAAAGTCTATGCAGACCAGATCCATCGGTCCTTGGCTTTCTAAGTGGCCCATTGGGGCGGCTCGCGGTGGCAAGGTCTTCGGCTGTATGCACTTGAGGCAGGAATGACAGTAGCTCTCCACTTCAGTCCTCATGGTAGGCCAGTAGAACCTGTCTCTTACAAGTTGAAGAGTCCTTTCTGATCCCAAATGACCATGGTGATCATGCAGGGCGATCAGCACCTTCTCTCTGTGTTTCTGCAGCAGAAACAGTTGCCACTTCTCTTCGGGGTCTTCAGAGGGGCCCCTTCGGTAGACCACCACTTGTTGTAACTGCAACCGATCCCGCTCTTTCTGTAGTATCCAGGCTTCTCTCCGGGGGCTCTTCAGCAGCAGATCAGGCTGTTGGCTTTCCAAAGCTTTCAGTACTAGCCCACAAAGTGAATCTTCTTGCTGATCTCTCCTGAGGTCCTTTTTAGATAGTTTGGGAAGGCCCTCTTGTACAATCTGGGAGACGTTACAATAACATTTGGGCACCCCCACTGTGGATACTCCAACTTCTTCAGCTCTGGCTCCCCCTTTTGACTGATGTTCTGTCCCTTCACAGAGGGCTCTTACTCCTTCAGGGGTAAGCTGGGTCCAGTCTTCGGAGTGGTCTCGGGAATAGTGGGGCCTTCTCGACAAAGCGTCCGCATCTCGGTTACCAACCCCTGGTCTGTACTTTAGGCTGAAGGTAAACGCAGAGAGGGCAGCCAACCACCTGTGACCGGTGGCATCTAACTTTGCGGTGGTGAGTAAGTATGTGAAGGGGTTGTCTTGACTACGAACTCCGCTCCGTAGAGATAATCTTTCAACTTATCCACCACTGCCCAATTCAGAGCCAGAAATTCAAGTTTTTGAGTAGGATAGTTCCTTTCAGCAGGAATTAAGCTTCTGCTCACATAGGCAACGGGCCTCAGGCGCCCATCATATTCTTGGTATAGCACTCCACCTAGCCTGTCTCGGCTGGCATCCACATGCAACTCGTAGGGTCTGCGTAGGCTAAAACCGGAGCAGTGGTAAGACTCCACTTCAATTGCCTGAAGGCTTCCTCACATTGTGGAGTCCACTGGTCCTGAATGGACTCTTTCTTCGTCCTGGGTCCTTCCTTTGGCTTCCCAGACTGATCCGGATCTGCACCAGCTTCTTCCTGGTTCTTTAGAAGCTCAGTGAGGGGGTGGGCTATTTTGGCAAACCCTTCCACGAACCTCCTGTAGTACGAGCAGAAGGCTAGGAATGATCAGTTCAGTCACGTTGGTAGGCCTGGGCCAAGAAGTAACAGCTTCCACTTTCTCAGGATCTGTTGCCACTCCCTCTTCATACACAATGTGTCCTAGGTAGTTTACTGAGGGTTGGTAGAATTGGCATTTCTCCATGGAAAGCTTCAGGCCTTCATCGTGAAGTCTCTTCAGGACCTTCTCCAGGCGTTCTTCCAATGTTCTCCCAAACACTATGACATCATCCAAGTATACCAGCACTTCAATCAGGTTCATGGGGCTCCAGACAGACCCTGCGGCATCCTATTAAACTTGAAGAAGCCCACGGGGGTGATAAAATTGGTCTTCTCTCTATCTTCAGGGCACATGGGGATCTGATGGTACCCACTCTTTAGGTCCAGCACACTGAACCACTTCGCCCCCTACAGGCTCTGTAAAGCATCCTCTATCCGAGGTGTGGCGTACTGGTCAGGAATGGTCCTCCAGGTCAGGGTCCTATAATCGATGCATAGTCGTAGGGACCCGTTTTTCTTTCTTACCACCACTATTGGAGAGGCGTAAGGACTCTCTGATAATGCCTGTCCTTTTTAGTTCAGCCAACTGTTCCCTCTAGTCTTCAAGATCCCCCAGTGGTATTCGTCTGACTCTCTCCCGAAAGGGCTTGTCTTCCCCCAGCCGAATTCGGTGGGTTGCACTCTTCGCCAGTTCCACATCAAACTCACTTTTGGAGAAAGCTGTCTTCCATCTCAGGAGTTGGGTTTTAGCTCTCTCCATCCAAGCAGGAGTGAGAGGTGTGTTCTTCGGGTATAATTCTTCCGGGGAATCTCTCCACCCTGTTTTCCCATGAGGTCACATGGTGCGACTGGAGTTGCTTGACTGACCTGTCCCAACATCACTCTGGCGGGCATCCTCATGGGCAAAGCTGTCATGTTGCGAACACTAACTGAGATTCTTCCCTTACTTCTCTTCAGTGCCTTTGTTGATAATACTTCTGGGATAATCTCCAGGCCTTTACCCTCCTTCTGCCTGTCCGTCTCAAGGACAATGAAGTGACAAGGCTGTTTCCAACTTAGCTTGATGGAGGCTTCTAGGCAGACTAACTCACCCGGTGGCACCAACTTTTCTCTCTTGTCCAGACGCCAGATCTTTCCCACTCCTTCTGGTGGGGCCTTCTGCTCCTTTACAAGATCCTGGTACACCCGCGTTAGCATGGGGTGCATTTTCGGGGAACAGGTGCTCTTCTCCTGTACCAGTGGCATAAGTAATCTCCAAACTAAGTCAGTATTGGTTCCAATAATGATAGAGTTTATTCCGTCACCTGGAGGGCGAAGACAAACCACTGCTAAAGTATCAAATTGCTCTAAGGTTAGCGACTTTTTGGTGCAGGCAGAAACTTTGACCCAAAGGTTTTTGGAGAAGGGATATTCCAGAGAGAGTTTGTCATGCACTTTAGAGACTGTGAAGTCGCTAGATAGGAAAGATCTCCTTATTGAGAGGGAATCACCAAAATTGAGTCCATTCTCACAGGGAGTACCCTTTCTGACGACTTACTCATTGCAACACAAGAAAATCAAGCAGATGGTAGCCAAACATTTGCATATCATCTCAAATGACCGTATACTAGGGAACATTCTACCAGAGAGACCTCAGGTAATCTTTAGAGGAGCATCCCCTAATATTTTGGATCCCCCAACAGCAAAAACACAAGTTTTTTTCAATTATCTGGGTATTACCAATGCCGCAGATGTCGGGTTTGTTCTTTGAATAGCTATACCCATAGACGGACTGGTAGTTTTTTGTCTACCAGTACACAGACCCAATTTGATATTAAGCCCTTTATAACTTGCTCCACATTGGGCGTAGTATATTTACTGCAATGCCCATGTGGATTGCAGTATATAGGGAGGACTAAGCGCCCTCTACAGGTTAGATTAAATGAACATATCACAAATATAATATCTGGTTTTAAAAACCACTCGGTATCTAAACATTACCTGCTTGTCCATAGGAAGGATCCTTCAAATACTCTTTTCCTGGGGATAGATAAGTTTAGCCCAAATTGGAGAGGAAGTTCACTTGTGAGAGAAATCTCCAAGTTGGAAATGTCATGGATCTATAAGGCCAGGACTTATGCCCCCCATGGGCTTAATATTGATGTTGATGTAAACGCATTCATAGATAATTCCTGATATTGTAATCTAATGACTGCATATATGATGTTATGGTTTGTAAACTTGATCGGAGTCACGGATGTGTATTTATGTCCGTAGGAGTTATAAGAGGACATATTATTAACTTGTTCTCCCCTACCTACAGATATCAATAACCATAATATTATTATTTAATTAATCCTAAATGTATTTATTTTTGTATTAATATTTTCACGTGAGGTTTTGGGTATTGATCATTTATCACTATTTTTATATGAATTAAATTTGGGTATATATAATTTATTTATATACATTTTTTACACATTCCAGTATTTATTCTGGAGAGAAAAGGCCAGATTCACTTTGATGGTAATTTTTCTATATTTCTTATAATTATTATTTATATTAATGTAATAATTACACATTTACACTAAATTAATAATAACATCATTATATAATTTTATTAAATTAATATATTTATGTTTTTTATTAAATAATAATTTTCACTCCATTAAGTTTTTTTGGGTATACCCGCTGGTCTGCAGAATTGCGAACTTGTGGATTTATACCATTATTGTTTTACACTATTTTTCATAATAATATTTTTCACAATATTATCATTTATAATTTTATAGTAATGGGATTAATGTAATAATTACACATTTTTCACAATATTATTAATATTTTTATAACAGTATATTTTTTATTTTTTATTAAATAAATATACTTATGTTTTTTATTAAATAATAATTTAACTCCATTAAGCTCTCTTTGGTATACTCACTGGCCTGCTGAATTGTGGACTTGTGGATTTGTATCGTTAATGGTTTATATTATATAGTTTTTTATTTTTCACAAGAATTATTGATATTTCAGCTTATATCTATTTTTATATTATTTATAACAATGGTATCTCATAGCAACTAATTGGGGGTTATATATGGTTGCTCTAATTTGGTTCGCAATGTTTGTCGAGATTCAATAAAGTTGATTTGACAAAGCTTGCTGAACATTCATATTGGATAGGTGTTGACCTCAACTAAAATAGTGGATTGTATTTCCGATAAGAGCGGAACTTCCGCCAGAGGTGCTTCCCAGATAATATTGAGGGTTTGTAAGGGTTGCCCATAATTAAGATGGCGCCCGATGCTTCATCTAACGAAACGCGCCTGAGGGTAAACGTGCTGACGTCACAACGCGAAGCAGGACGGGAGTGTCTGTTCGTTTGTAGCCGGCCAGCTCTACAAATTTTGAATCTGCTGTTTTTATTTCTTCAGTTTGTAAGTGCAAACTTTTTATACTCTAAATAAACCTTTTAGTACAGTATAACGCTATGGTCCAAATGCTTTCTTCCCTGGGTACCTGTCGAAAGTTTTTCGCCACCGATCTGCATATGACTTCAGGCTGTGGAGGAATCCTTATTTTGGAGTGCTGTATTTGCCTTCCCAGTTTGGGCCATTTGGTAAGGGGACATCTTAGATGGTGATTGTGCATGGCTTCCTGCTGTTTGATGTTTCTTATTCGGTAAGGAGGCACTCCGTAAGGTGGTTGCTCACGGTCCACTCAGGATACATCCTGCACTATTTCACTTCCACTGGTCTGTCTAAGCGGGAGAACTCTAAAAAGATTTTTTGTTTATGCGATTTTATTCTGGCATCTGTATTATGCTATGGTGCATTTTCATTTTTTTTCGGTAATCTTCAACTGTGCCCTATGAGTATTAAACTTGGAAAGGAACATAAAATACACCACATCGCTTCACCATATCTTCTCCTAGCAACTGGACCATCAACCCGGGCTGGGTTAAAGCCATATGCAAATTTATGGCTTACATCTGGTAAGCATGTTTTCTATAAGTACATGAATGGGTGCTTATCATATAAGTCCCTATATAGTATTGTTACTTGGGCTCAGGGGTCAAGTGCTGGGGAAAAAAGTGTGGGAACTTCCACCCAAGATTCACTCCCCCACCCAAAAAAAATATATTACAGTATTTATCGGCGTATAACACGCACAGGTGTATAACACGCACATTCATTTGAAGAGGGAAGTTTCAGGAAAAATAAATAAATTTGAAATAAGGAACTTTGAAGCAATATAAGGGTCAGTGCCCATCTGCAGCCTCACCATTGCCACCAATGCAGCAGCAACACTATTGCCATCAATGCAGCCCCCCTCCCTGTCCCCTACAAGGCATCTAAAATTGAAGTATTGGCGTATAACACGCACATGCTATTTGCACCCGATTTTCATGGTGAAAAAGTGAGTGTTATACGCCAATAAATACAGTATACGCTCATATGCACGAACGCTTCAAAAGTGGTATTTTTCATCCAATTTTTGTATTGTGTGTATGAAGCTTAACTGTTAGTACATAAAAAAAAAAACAATCCTCAATAAACATAAATACGGTAATTCTCTGAATAATCAGCATTCATTCAATTGTGCTTCCATGCAAATGTGAACATCATGTTCTGATCTTTATTGGGGAATTTTATTTTGTATATAGAGTGTTTATGTAGTGAGTTTACACTTTTCATTGAACAGAGTTTGGATAACACAGGGTTAAACGGAAAGGTCATAAATGAGCTGCACATTATCTGGACAGAATGCTTGGGGACATAGTGATGTGTTCCTGCTTAAGAGATGTATGTTAGCTTTGGGGGCTGCAAACTCTGCAGGGCTCCAACACACACTCGCTGCTATTCCAACCCTTCACATATTTCACCATAAACTTCCCTCCTGGCATTAAACTTTGCCAGGTATTGTGCTCAGCTTACCACCCCAAACTGATGTTCCTCCCTCAGATCACCTCTCTCCCTGCATGTCCTGAGAGCAGAATAGCTGTGCTCCTCCACTGGGTTCTCTCATCATATGGCACTGAAGATAGAGGAGGGGGGATTCAGCGGGACACACAGAGCAAGTATGCAGGAGACTGGGGGGGGGGGGGGGGGA
Organism: Lithobates sylvaticus; assembly: GCA_028564925.1. Lineage (NCBI taxonomy): Eukaryota > Metazoa > Chordata > Amphibia > Anura > Ranidae > Lithobates > Lithobates sylvaticus. The sequence goes on from CM053028.1 coordinate 53,551,254, forward strand.
TGAGGAGACATAAAATCAGGAGGGGCCGGCAGGGAGGAGCGCATCATGAGAGGTCTGACTAAACACAATCTCTTAGCAGCAGGGACCTGATCTACCTGTCAGCTAGCTGTGATTGACAGGTAGATCGAAGCGGAAGCTGTCATGGGGCCCCCTACTGGCAATGCCTGAATGGTGAGTCCACCCCTGGTGTGCGTCACTTACTATTGCGAGCTGTGTCGGCGGCTGCTGGTGTAGCACCTGTCACACAGCTCGCATACTTCAAAGTCTTGCAGGACACGGCTGCTAACGGGAACTGAGTTCCTGTTGTGGAAAAAGGAACTCAGTTCCCATACGTTCTCGCAGGACTTGAGCCCTGGGATACCTGATGTAAGGGGGCACAGTGATACTAGGCAACACCTGATGTAAGGGTCTGTCTGTGTGAAGGGGCCTGATGTGCCAAAGAGCCACAGTCCGGCAGCGGGAATTTATACAATTACTTTAAAAAAGGGTTCCTCATCACTCAGGGAGAACATCCTTTGAGATTGAGAATGCTGAGGTGGGGCCCTCAAATTGTATCGCACTGGGGGCCACATCACTTATTGATACAGCTTTTTTGGAGAACCTTCTGATATAAAATACAAATGTGGAAAAATCAATTCCCTGCCTTACAATTTATTGATGGTTGGTGAACCCTCACCCTGCTCAGCTCCTACTCTACTGCTTTGTTGTTTATTTATGACCATTTTATGTGTTTGGGCTGCAGCAAACATCTGCTGGAGGATGATTAACAGGCAGTGACAGGCAGCATGTGTCCCAATTCTGACACACTCTGCCGCCTCAGCCATTCCTCCTCGCCTCACTTTTCCCGCCTTTAGACCTGGCCGCGCGAGCGGCACTGGACGAGCCCACCGAGACCGCCCCCCCTCCTCCTCCCGTCTAGTGAAAGCGCAACCCGCCCCGCCGCCTATGGTTCGTTCCTTGTCATTCACTTTCTCCGCCTCCCCCCTCCGTAACCTGCCGGCTTGGTACGCTCCGTGCTGGAAGAATCATGGCGATAGATGGTAAGTAGGCCAATAACCGGCTGTGCTGAGGGACCGGGGAGGAGGAGGAGGGGGGGACCGGGGACAGACAGTCCCGGACAGGTCTTCACCTGTCCCTGTGCGTACGTGTCTACTGCCTGTGTGTGCGCTACACCCAGACACAAGACAACACTGGCTGCATGCTGAGGGAGCACAGCACCGGTCCCTGACAGGGAGGGACAGTCCCTCCCCCACTACTGTGTGTGTACCATAGTCCCTGATATATAGGGACAGTCCCTGAGACAAACCCCTCTGTCCTTATAAGTGTTTATATCCCAGTTCTGGTAAGGACAGTCCCTGATATATACAGAAAGTCCTTGTTATTTATTGACAGTCCCTGTTGATCTATAGAGACAGTCCCTGATCTAATGAGACAGACCCTGATCTATGGAGACAGTCCTTGGTATTTATTGACAGTCCCTGTTGATCTATAGAGACAGTCCCTGATCTAATGAGACAGTTCCTGATCTAATGAGACAGTCCCTGATCTAATGAGACAGTTCCTGATCTAATGAGACAGTCCCTGATCTAATGAGACAGTCCCTAAACTATAGAGACAGTACTTGACAGTCCCTGTTGATCTATAGAGACAGTCCCTGATCGAATGAGACAGTCCCTGATCTAATGAGACAGTTCCTGATCTAATGAGACAGTTCCTGATCTAATGAGACAGTCCCTGATCTAATGAGACAGTCCCTAAACTATAGAGACAGTACTTGACAGTCCCTGTTGATCTATAGAGACAGTCCCTGATCTAATGAGACAGTCCCTGATCTATAGAGACAGTACTTGACAGTCCCCGTTGATCTATAGAGACAGTCCCTGATCTAATGAGACAGACCCTGATCTATGGAGACAGTCCTTGGTATTTAGAGACAGTCCCTGATCTAAAGAGACAGTCCTTGTTATTTATTGACAGTCCCTGTTGATGTACAGAGACAGTCCCTGATCTAATGAGACAGTCCATGATCTATAGAAACAGTCCTTGCTATTTAAAGACAGTCCTTGTTATTTAGAGACAGTCCCTGATCTATAGAGACAGTACTTGTTATTTATTGATGGTCCCTGTTGATCTATAGAGACGGTCCCTGATCTAAAAAGAAAGTCCCTGATTATATACAGACAGTCCTTTATTATTTATTGACAGTCCCTGATCTATAGAGACAGTCCTTGTGTGTTTATATCCACTTCTGTATGTATATCACAGTCCCAGGCTGGTAAGGACAGTCCCACATTTTTGCACAAGTCCCTCTGTCCTCCATTCCACATGCTTTTTCCTCAGCAATGGAGTGTTACATGGTGAGCGCTCATACAGGCCATGGTGGGTGAGCGCATTACATATCGGTTTCTTTCAAACAATTGTACCTGCTAATTCCAGGTCTTTCTGAAGCTCTCCACAAGTCTTCCTTGTCTCTCGGACAACTCCTCTGATAATTCTTTTCACTCCTCTGTCAGAAATTCTGGGAGGAGCTCCTGGTCGTGGCCCATTATGGCCCCAACAGTGCTCACTGGGACATTCAGAAATGTAGAAATCCTTCTGTAACCCATGCTATCAGTATGTTTTGCAACAATAAGGTTACGAAGGTCTTGATAGAGCTCTTTGCTTTTACCCTTCATGAGATGTTCCTTGTGTGACACCTTGGTGATGAGACACCTTTTTATAGTCCATCAGATGGGACTGAACCGGCTGATAATTTGCACTGACCAGGGGCAGGATTGCTTTCTAATTACTGATCGATTTCAGCCGGTGTCTTGGCTTTCCATGCCTTTTTGCACCGCCCTTTCTTCATGTGTTTAATACCTTTTCCCTGTGTCACTCCATTTTATTACACATAACTTTCTGAACGTATTTGTTTTGGTGTCTTTGTATGTATGGATTGCATGTGTTGTTACCGACGTGGTGAAAATTTCATGTCAATAGCACCCTTAGAAATATATTTACCTAGAAAAATGGCGACGTGTTCAAAACTTATTTTACTTGATATATAATATTTTTTTTTATTTTTAGTATTACATAACACATTTGTAGAAATACATGTGGGAATATCACTCACATGGAATGTATGATAAAAAGCAGCAAATATCTTGGTGCACATAACATCATTTATAATTATGTATTCTAAAAGACACTTTATATAATCATTGTGTTTACTTGTTTGTTGTGTATATTGACATTGTGATTATAGAAGTATTTCTATCAGGATACAATTTTCATTTCTCTCTTCTTTTTTTTTTTTTTTAAGGGGTATAATTCACGTACATCCTTCTGTTAGTACTCGTCAAATCACATTAGTACTGCTGAAAGGACAGCTCCTCCATAATGTCCTTTACTTGTAGTAGATTGGTACTGAAAGGACAGCTCCTCCATAATGTCCTTTACTTGTAGTAGATTGGTACTGAAAGGACAGCTCCTCCATAATGTCCTTTACTTGTAGTAGATTGGTGCTGAAAGGACAGCTCCTCCATAATGTCCTTTACTTGTAGTAGATTGGTACTGAAAGGACAGCTCCTCCATAATGTCCTTTACTTGTAGTAGATTGGTGCTGAAAGGACAGCTCCTCCATAATGTCCTTTACTTGTAGTAGATTGGTGCTGAAAGGACAGCTCCTCCATAATGTCCTTTACTTGTAGTAGATTGGTGTTGAAAGGACAGCTCCTCCATAATGTCCTTTACTTGTAGTAGATTGGTGCCGAAAGGACAGCTCCTCCATAATGTCCTTTACTTGTAGTAGATTGGTACTGAAAGGACAGCTCCTCCATAATGTCCTTTACTTGTAGTAGATTGGTACTGAAAGGACAGCTCCTCCATAATGTCCTATACTTGTAGTAGATTGGTACTGAAAGGACAGCTCCTCCATAATGTCCTTTACTTGTAGTAGATTGGTGCTGAAAGGACAGCTCCTCCATAATGTCCTTTACTTGTAGTAGATTGGTGTTGAAAGGACAGCTCCTCCATAATGTCCTTTACTTGTAGTAGATTGGTGCCGAAAGGACAGCTCCTCCATAATGTCCTTTACTTGTAGTAGATTGGTACTGAAAGGACAGCTCCTCCATAATGTCCTTTACTTGTAGTAGATTGGTACTGAAAGGACAGCTCCTCCATAATGTCCTTTACTTGTAGTAGATTGGTACTGAAAGGACAGCTCCTCCATAATGTCCTATACTTGTAGTAGATTGGTACTGAACAGACGGCTCCTCCATAATGTCCTTTACTTGTAGTAGATTGGTACTGAAAGGACAGCTCCTCCATAATGTCCTTTACTTGTAGTAGATTGGTACTGAAAGGACAGCTCCTCCATAATGTCCTATACTTGTAGTAGATTGGTACTGAAAGGACAGCTCCTCCATAATGTCCTTTACTTGTAGTAGATTGGTGCTGAAAGGACAGCTCCTCCATAATGTCCTATACTTGTAGTAGATTGGTGCTGAATGGACAGCTCCTCCATAATGTCCTATACTTGTAGTAGATTGGTACTGAACAGACAGCTCCTCCATAATGTCCTATACTTGTAGTAGATTGGTACTGAAAGGACAGCTCCTCCATAATGTCCTATACTTGTAGTAGATTGGTACTGAAAGGACAGCTCCTCCATAATGTCCTATACTTGTAGTAGATTGGTGCTGAAAGGACAGCTCCTCCATAATGTCCTATACTTGTAGTAGATTGGTACTGAAAGGACAGCTCCTCCGCAATATTTTTTAGGGCCCTTTCACATGGAGCCTCTCCGCTCCGTTCAGTATTTTTTTGTTGTTAGTGTCCACATTTACACAGCAGACAGGAGTGAACCCGTGTTAGCTCTATGGGCGGCCAGAAGTAAATGTATTTATATCAGTTTACATCAAACTTCCTCACATTTAGGTCCAACAAAAATGGAAAAGGATGCAATCCTTTTCTGCTTTTTTTTTTTCTTTCTGGACCTGGACTGACTCGGAGGTTTGGTGTAAACAGACATATGTCCGTTACATCAGCCTGGCCATAGCGCTGCATGGAGCTTCAGCCTGCCTATACAGCTGAAAAACGGACAGGCACACCAGATCGCAAAGACCGTGTGACAGGGCCGTTACTTGTAATGGAATAGTGCTGAAAGGACAGATTCTCCATAATGTTCTTTACTTGTAGTAGAGTGGTGCTGAATGGAGAGCTCCTCCTTAATGCCCTTTACGTGTATAGTAATGGTGCTGAATGGAGAGCTCCTCCATAATGTTCTTTACCAGTGTTAAAGTGGAGAGCCACCCTAAAAAAAAAAAAAAAAAGCATTAATATTCTCAAAAAAAAATAATATATTTTTTACCTTACCAGAAATCCCTGTTGCTAGGCAGTCTTCCTAATCTGCCTCTTTCCTACTCTGTGGTGATCTTCGGTCTTCTTCGGTCTTCTATCCTCCTCCCGATGTCTTCTGGGTAATGGAACGCGTTCTGGGAACTGCGTGTTCCCTAACCCAGCGTGTCCCATTCACAAAGCGCTGCGCGACTTGCGCATGTGCAGTAGGAAACGGGCAGTGAAGCCCGAAGGCTCCACTGCCTGTTTCCCTTAGTCAGGATGGCGGCGCTGGGAGCCGATAGCCGAGGGACACGTCGGGCTCGGGGGCCGACATCGCGGGCGCCCTGGAAAGGTAAGTCTCCTTATAAAAAGTCAGCTGCTACTTTTTTTTTTTTTAGCTGATGACTTTTAGAACCACTTTAAAGCGGTGTTTCAGCTGAAAACATTTTTTTTAAAAGTCAGACTACTTTTCGCTACAGGTAAGCCTATAATAAGGCTCATCTGTAGCTTCCCTGGATATCTCCTAAACCTGCACGGTTTCGGAGATATCCCCTGTATTTGCATGTGCTGATGTCATCGGCACATGCGCACTTGAAGCAAACTGAAGCAATGGCACATACGTGTTGTTGCTTCAGTTAGTCAGTGCCGTTACCGGCGTCTCCCGCACGCATGCGCGGGAGTGATGTCATTGCGGCTCCGGCCAATCACAGCGCTGGAGCTCGCAATACCCGGTAGTAACTCCGGGAGCGATGTCAGCCGCCAGAGCGGTGAACGAGGACCTCTGCATGGGCTCTATCTCAGGTAAGCAATTGTTAAAATGTTTTTATATTCAGGTAATACAGGCATACCCCACTTTTAAGTACACAATGGGGTTTATTTACTAAATCTGGAAAGCGCAACAGGCTCACTTCTGCATAGAAACCAATGAGCTTCTAACCCCAGCTTGTTCAATTAAGCTTTGGTAATAAAACCTGGAAAGTTCATTGGTTTTTATGCAGCAGTGAGTCGATGTTTTTTTTTATATTTCAGGCTGGGTTCACACTATTGTGAATTGGATGTGGTTTTCTCTGCATCCAATTTACATAGCAGGAAAGTGTGACCGGCTCTCTATGGAGCCGGGTCACACATCTCTGGAGTGGCTCCGGTGCGAATTGCACAGGAGTCCTGTGCGTCTTTTGGTCCATTTCAGGTGCGAATTCAGCCAAAAATTCGGGCTGAAATCAGACCTGAAACAGTGAATGGAGTCGCACCGGACTCCTGCTGCGAGCCTCTGCATTCTATAGTGTGAACCCAGCCTGAAGGTTGCACTTTGGTTTTTCAAGAAGCAATATTATGTTTATGATAGTGGAGGTTTTATTCGAATAAAATATGACTAAAACAATTCAGATGACTGAAATTTGACTAAAATTAAAACAGCATTTTAGTCAAAAGGCTATAACTAAAACTAAATCCACATTTGATGTCAAAATTAACACCGTTCTTTACTGGTAGTAGAATGGTGCTGAATGGAAAGAACCCCCTTCATTTTCACGGCCGGGTTCCTATACTGGCACTGGTATTGAAACATCGACTGCGGTGCCGACATTGCTGGATTCCAGGACAGGTAAGTGTCCTACTCTTAAAAGTCAGCAGCTACAGTATGTGTTTATTAAAAAAAAAAAAAAAAAAAACAGAATTATGCTATGGTCCTGCTTCTTCACATTTTTTTCGGAGTAATTTTGAAGTGGAGTGGTTCCCAGGCTTATCCCATTGGTGTCTACCAGTACAGACTACAGTACCAAAACCAGATAAAACCCCACCTGACCTGTCTTTTTAATTAAAGGGGTCATGGTGATTTGGCAAGTAGGATACTTACCCTTATCCACCAGGTGTCATTTGTTTTCCATGATCGTTTCCAGTGGTGATGGTGTAAAGACCTGAATTGCCTCATATGTTTTTTTATGGACACTCTTGTTATCTAATTCATCCGGATAGCTGTTTTCACTTTGCACTTTATTTCTTTTGGATTCTTTCTAAATATGTTATTAGTGATGAATATGAAATATTAAGCACTTTTGCACTTTATTTTTCACACTATTTAAGTTTAGTGTTAATTTAATTATATTGTTTAAGCGCCCTCTTATATTATACAACCCACATTTCACAAAATTATCACCTTGCACTTTGAGGGGAGCAGCTCATATATTGTATATTGTAACCATAGCGCGGGGTTCTCCCATTTTTCACAGTACGTGTAGCTGCTGACTTTTAAGTTTTTAAAGGGACAGCGGAACTACGCTTTAAGTGATTCTAAATTTAATAATTTTTTTCTTTAACCACCTCACTACAGTGCATTTTCACCCCCTTCCTGACCAAGCCATTTTTCAGCTTTCAGCGCTGACGCACTTTGAATGACAATTGCGCGGTCATACGACACTGTACCCAAATGAAATTGTTATCATTTTTTCCCACAAATAGAGCTTTCTTTTGGTGGTATTTGATCACCTCTGCGTTTTTTATTTTTTGCGCAATAAACAAAAGAAGAGCGACAAATTTAAAAAAAAAACAATATTTTTTACTTTTTGCTATACTAAATATCCCCAAAAAATATATAAAAAAAAACATTTTTTTTCCTCAGTTTCGGCCGATACGTATTCTTCTACATATTTTTGGTAAAAAAAAATCGCAATTAGCGATCATTGATTAGTTTGCGCAAAAGTTATAGCGTTTACAAAATAGGGGATAGTTTTATAGCATTTTTATTAATATTTTTTTTTTACTAGTAATGGCGGTGATCAGCGATTTTTATTGTGACTGCGACATTATGGCGGACACATCGGACATTTTTGACACATTTTTGGCACCATTGTCATTTATACAGCAATCAATGCTATTTAAATGCATTGATTCATGTATAAATGACACTGGCAGTGAAGGGGTTAACCACTAGGGGCGGGGAGGGGTTAATTATGTTCCCTAAGAGTGTTTCTTACTGTGGGGGGAGGGGCCTCACAAGGGGAGGAGACCGATCGGTGTGTCTCTGTACAGAGAACACACCATCGGCTCCTCTCCTCTGACAGGACCGTTGATCTGTGTGTTTACACACACAGATCAACGGTCCCGCTGTGTTACCGGGCAATCGCGGGTGCCCAGCGGACATCGCGGCCGCTGGGCACGCGCATCGGGTGCCCAGTGACACGGCGAGAGCGCGCGCGCGCTCCCGGTGGCGCGCGCGCGCTCCCTGCAGTGCACAGAAGGGGAGGACGTCATATGACGCCCTCCCGGAACAAGAGATGCGCCGCCTGGCCGTCATTTGACGGCCGGCGGTCGCAAAGTGGTTAACCACCTGCTGCCCGCCATATAGCAGAATGACGGTGGCAAAGTTGTTTCAAAATCCTGACCAGGCATCATATGACGTCCTCAGGATATTGAGCCGCTACGCGCCCCCGGGGGCGCGCATCGCGTCGATGGTTGTTGCGGGGTGTCAGTCTGACACCCCGCAACTACGATCTCGGTAAAGAGTCTCCGACGTAGACTCTTTACCACGTGATCAGCCGTGTCCAATCACGGCTGATCACAGTGTAAATAGGAAGAGCCGTTGATCGTCCTTTCCTCACTCAGACACGAGTAGAGGAGAGCTGATCGGCTGCTCCTCTGACAGGGGGGTCTGTGCTGATCGATTATCAGCTCAGCCCCCCCGAGGATGCCCACACTGGACCACCAGGGACGCCACCAGACCACCAGGGATGCCCACCACCAGGGGTGCCAATCCGTGCCCACAATGGGCATCACAGATTGGCATGCATTATTTGGCACTGATTGGCAACCATCAGTACAGTACAATACAATGCTGCCTATCGGTGCCCATCCGTGCCGCCTATCAGTGCCCACCCATGCCCCTCCGTGCCGCCTATCCATGCCCATCCATGCCAATCCGTGCCAGCTATCAGTGCCATCTTGTGCCACCTATCGGTGCCCATCCGTGTCGCCCATCAGTGCCACCTATCAGTGCCCATCAGTGCCGCCTATCAATGCCACCTCATCAGTGCCACTTCATTGGTGCCACCTCATCAGTGCCCATCAGTGCCGCCTTATCAGTGCCCGTCAGTGCAGCCCCATCAGTGCCCATCAGTGAAGGAGAAAACGTACTTATTTACAATGTTTTGAAACTGAAACAAAAAAAAACATTTTTTTCAAAATTTTCGATCTTTTTTTTATTTGTTTAGCAAACAATTAAAACCGTAGAGGTGATAAAATACCATCAAAAGAAAACTCTATTTGTGGGAACAAAATGATAAAAATTAAATTTGGGTACAGTGTAACATGACCGCGCAATTGTCATTCAAAGTGCGACAGCGCTGAAAGCTGCAAATTGGTCTGGGCAGGAAGTGCCGGTATTGAAGTGGTTAAGTGGTTAAAGTAACAAACCTTATACTTGCCTGTTCTGTGGTTTTGTACAGAGCAGCCCAGATTCTTCTCTTTTCGTGTCCCCCATTGGCGATCCTGGTCTCTCCCACCTGCTACTTGGCACTCGTGCGGCTCTCTCTTGATCCTAGCTGTCTGCGTTTATTGAGCCCCCTGTTCTCTCGTTGCTGGCTGTGATTGACAGCAGCAGGAGCCAATAGCTTCTGCCTTTAAAACCACTTTACTTGAAAACTGCTGAATAGACAGCTCCTCTATAATGTTTCTTACTTGTAGTAGAGTGGTGCTGAATGGACAGCTCCTCTATAATGTTTTTTTATTTTCCTACCCTCTGCGGTGCTGAAAGGACAGCTCCTCTATAATGCTCAATTCCGTTGCAGTATTCCACAAGTGGAACTGAATGGAAACCTCTTCTGTACAGTTCTGTACTTTCCCAGTGGTTATGGATGAAAACCTACAGTCTTTGGTACCTTCAGGACAGTGATGCTGAATGGTCACCTATTTATTTTCTGTACTTTTTCAGGATTAGATGACTCCTAACTTTGCCAAAACATTTTTTATAACATTGACATACAGTATATTGTATTACATGGGGAATATAGTGTGATAAACAGTTGTGATTTTTAGCACTACGTAATTGCTGAAGCTTGTCCCTCTTGACTCAAATAAAGAGGTGTTGCCCCTGAGGAAGTGACCATCATGGCACAAACGGTGCAAGTAGTTTGTAACATGATGTAAGGTACTATTTCTGTTATGCTTGAAGTTATAAATGAAGTTTGGAAATATTTTAGGTGCTCTGGCAATGATTGAGCGTTAATTTTTTTTTTTTTTCGTGCTATATGCCGTAAACAAGTGTTTTCATTTTGAAGTAAATCACTTCCCCTCTGTTTAAAAAACGAAGAAAAGTTCTCCTTTTGTAACATGTTATACCCATATTCAGGGTGTATCATGTTACAGATGCACCGGCCCCCGGTCTGACAGTGAGGCGTCTTTTCCCTCCCGCTAGCTGTCACAATCTGTAAAAAAAACGTGGCCACGCTGGGCTCTGCCCGCCTGGCCGTGTCATCCATTCGCAGTGTTCTGTGAATCAGAAAACCACAAGGTCCGACAGTCTTTGCGGCTGTTGACTTTTAGTTCTCAATTAACTAGCACAGCACTTTGTAAGTTCATGAAGTCTTCCTGTCACAGTGTAACTGCCTGGCCTTATCAGAGGTATGGCCAGACAGATAAACAGCCTGCAGGACCTTGGCATTACACAGTCTGCTGATTATGGGTGCAATGCTTTACAGGTCCATTACAAAAAAAGATAATAAATCATTTTTTTATTACCTGCAAAAAAGGTGAATTTATTCTTTAGAAAAACTGCATGTTCACCCCCACCTATGTCTGTCTTCAATTCTTGTACTTTGTAAAAACCATAACCAGCTGCCATTACACTCATATGTTTGTATACTGTGTCCAGTCACATTTTCTAATGTCGAGTCGTAACTTTTTTTTCTAGTTGTAAATAGAGTTGGGAAGGATTTGAACTCCTGTGGGTTTTTTCTTTTGCCATCTTAGACCCCTTTCACACCAGCGAACTGATCGGGTCCGCCTGTTCATTTTTCAGGCGGACCCGATCGGATCACCTATTGTTCTCTATGGGGTGGTAGGTGTCAGCGGACATGTGTCCGCTGTCGCCCACTGGCATCTGATCCGATCTGGTTGGCTAAAAACAGATAGATGGGGATACGTTTCCCATTCATCCGGCAGATCAGATGACAATCGGACACAATCTAGCTGTGTCCGTGACCGCCCTGCATGGGGGAGCGGACAGGACCTGTCATCCGCATGCTTAGCAGGGATTAATGGAGAGAACCCCTGCTGAGCCCGCGGATCCGCTTGGATGGATTCCGCCCCGCATGAAAGGGGCCTTTAGGCTTTCTGTTCTGCTAGCAATGGAAATGTTGTGCATAAACTGGTGTGCTAAAGAACTTCACAAATGCGGGAAAAAAAAACTGCACCACTATATAGTATATAAAAATGCCAGCGTGTTGTATCTTTTAATAAAAAAAAAAAAAAAAAAAAGTTTTTGAAATAAAAGTTACAAACTTAGAAACGTGTTAAACATTCAGAACTGCGATTCAGCAGCACCAGTGTACAATGTAGCTCCCAATGAAAGCAGCAATCTTCCCAGAAAAAAAAATTATAGTATAAAAAGGAAAGGGTACAAACAGTATATATTAACTATTGTATTGATTGATATTGTATTGTTATTAACTTTAAACAATACAATATTCCCCCCGCCTTACTAAGAGATTGTATTTGGTGTCCATCAAGGCCTACACAGACCCCACTGCTCGCCACAAATGGAAGCCTCAACCAGTAGTGCATTAATCCAATGCTGTGGAGCTATTTTCTATCCAACCACCACATACCTTTTTAAACTTATCAGGTACCCCTCTATTAACCACTTCAGCCCCGGAAGGATTTGCCCCCTTCCTGACCAGGCCATTTGTTGCGACACACGGCACTGCTTCGCTTTAACTGACAATTGCGCGGTCGTGTGACGTTGTACCCAAACAAAATGTATGTCCTTTTTTCCCCACAAATAGAGCTTTCTTTTGGTCGTATTTGAACACCAAGTTTTTTTTTTTTTTTTTGCACTATAAACAAAATTAAAAAAAAAAACACAATATTTTGTACTTTTTGCTATAATAAATATCCAAAAAAATAAATAAAAAAAACAAAACAAATTTCTTCCTCAGTTTAGGCTGATATGTAATCGTCTACATATTTTTGGTAAAAAAAATCGCAATAAGTGTATATTGATTGGTTTGCGCAAAAGTTATAGCGTCTACAATATAGGGGATAGATTTATAATTATTTTATTATTATTATTTTTTTTTTTTTACTAGTAATGGAGACGATCTATAATTTTTATCAGGACTGCGACATTGCGGCGGACAGATCGGAGACTTTTGACACTTTTTTTTGTGACCATTGACATATATACAGCGATCAGAGCTAAAAATAGCCACTGATTACTGTATAAATGTCACTGGCAGGGAAGGTGTTAACTCTAGGGGGCGATCAAGGGGTTAATTGTGTTCCCTCAGTGTGTTCTAACTGGGGAGATGGGACTGACTAGGGGAGGAGACCGATCAGTGTTTCTATATACTAGGAACACACGATCTGTCTCTACTCCCCTGACAGGATGTGGATCTGTGTGTTTACACACACAGATCCACGTTCCTGCTCTGTCATAAGCGATTGCCCGGCGCCAGGCACGCGCATCGGCTCTGAGGACACGCGGCGGGCACACGTGCATGCCTGCTAGATCGTCTTAAAGGAGCAATGTATACCTATGGCGACTTACGCAGCCGTGCCAACCTGCCGCAGGATAACTGCGGCGGCAGGTCGGCTAGCGGTTAAGCTATGTGGCTTCATGCATCGGTAAAGCCTTATTTATCAATGCCTTCCAAACCATGGTGGTGGGGGGCCATCAGTTTCTTCCCTGACAACATAGCATGTTGTATCTTTTAACAGTTTGTGTGTTTGTTTGTTTTTTTTATTAGGAAGGTCACAATCAAATACATTCGAATAACAGAAAATTTGATGTTACAAGATACATATTGGGGTATGGTCGAAGCAATATCAAAATAACAGCTTGTTCTGCATAAAAACTTGAGCGCACATTGGGGTTAATTTACTAAAACTGGAGAGTGCAAAAAGTTTTTATGCAGAACAAGCTGTTATTTTGATATTGCTTCGACCATACCCCAATATGTATCTTGTAACATCAAATTTTCTATTATTCGAATGTATTTGATTGTGTGTCTGTGTCGTGCCCTCCGAATATATCATTATGACTGACAGCACAGCTCAGAGAGAACAGAGAGAGCTGAGATTAGACAGTCAGTGGATTAGGTTGCATTGATTTCTAAATTATTGTTTTCTAGTTCAGGCCTTCTGTATGATACTGCGAGGGAGTTCAGATACACAGGAGTAAAATGACAAATTGGTGTTTTAAAGCTGAAGTGATTAGTGATTTAAAAAAATAAAATAAAAATGTGCATGAATGAAGACTGTCCAATGCGCTGGTGGCAGCAGCATTCTGTTGGAATCTGAAGTCTTCTGCTCCTGGATACCTCCCAAGTGATCTTTCAGTGCTGTGGGGGTTCATTTAAAGAAGGAGTTCCAGTCACCTATGGAAAAAATAAAAGTCAGCAGCTACAAAAACTAGCTGCTGACTGCAGCTGCCACTCACCTGTCCCTCGATCCAGCGTTGTGCTCACCCCAGTCAGTCTCACCTGGTGTCTTGGGTCCCCGGCATCTTCACTATGGTCACCCGGCAGTGACAGCTTGCAACTTCACAGTCGGGTTCCCACTGTGCATGCACGAGTCGCGTTGCGCATTGTAAATGGTGAATGCAGTCTTGTGGGGCCTATTGGTGTCCCAGAAGACTGCAGGGGGAGGGAGGAAAACTTCTGTTCCCGAGCTGCGGCGCTCAGAACAGAAATGGGAAGCAGGTACCTGTCAAACCCCCCCCCCCCTAATAACCTACCTGACCCCCTTCTCTCTCCAACGATGTCCACATCCCCTCAGCCATCCAGGACACTCCTCCTGATTGGCTGAGACAGAGCAGCGTCACCATTGGCTCCAGTGTTGGTCAATCAAAGTCAGCCAGCCAATCTTCGGAGAGAGCCAGCCAGGTCGGGGCTCCGTGTCTGAATGAATACACAGAGCTCTGACTCGGCTTGGGTGCCCCCTGTAGCCAGTTGCTGGCTGAGGGGCACTCACCAGAGGGAGGGGCCAGGAGCAGCAAAGAGGGACCCGAGAAGGATCTGGGCTGCTCTGTGCAAAACTAACTGCACAGAGGAGGTAAGTATGACATGTTTGTTATTTAAAAATGAATAAATAAAAAAATTAAAAAAGCGAGCCTTTACAATCACTTCAAGCTTCGACCAAAAAAAAAAATCTGGAAGCTGACGCACGCTTCAGTTTTAGTAAATCAATCCCAAAGTTTCCCAATCTAGACACAGGTAATAGCCATAAAACAACTGGCACACTCTATCTCCCATTGCTGCCATCAGATGTCCAGGACGCATGCCCACACTGACACTAACCTGGACATGGTTTGATATAGTAGACATGAGGGCGGAGCTAACTTTGGGAGGTAAAACCATCTTATCACTATTCATGCAATTGCCAATAATTCTTTTTTTTTTTTTTTTGTAGTTACCCAGTCTAAGGATTCTTATGGGGGCTTCTAAGGTGGTCATTAATTTACCTTTATCATTGGCCACAAGCCTATCGGACTTGTCAGAAACTCAAGGAGATTGCTTTTCTAAAGGCAAAGTACAGTTGCTCTAGATCTGAGGGAAGCTCTGAAATGAGGGGAAGCTCTGTTGACTTCCATCATCCAATCATCTACAGGCAAAAATGCATTTTTTTTTTTTTCCCTTTGCACGCTCCTCTCAGATGTAGAGCAACTGCACTTGCAGTGCACAGACTATTTCCCTTTTTTAAATTAATCCCATGGACAACTAGTTGTCCATTTCTCAAATGCACAGGCCCAGCTTATCAGCAGTGGTCAGCACTACTGACCATTGAAATTGTAAAATATCTGTGACTATATTTTAATATCACACAAATGTAGCATGTTTTTTGTGTTTTGAATGTGAATATACGTTATAAAAACACAAAAGTACGACTCACTGACCTAGATGACTTGGCAATGCTGGCATGGGAAATATAACTGCAAACTGTCTAATGCCGCGTACATATGATCGGAATTTCGGCCAGCAAAAGACCGATGAGAGCTTTTTTCATCTGAAAATCCGATCGTGTGTATGCTCCATCGGACTTTTGCTGGCGGAATTTCGGCCAGCAAAAGATTGAGAGCATGTTCTCAATTTTTCGGTCGTAAAAAGTTCCAATCGGAAGATCCGATCCTCTCGAAATTCCGACGCTCAAAATTCCTACGCATGCTCGGAAACAATTAGGCGCATGCTGGGAAGCATTGAACTTCATT
This sequence comes from Lithobates sylvaticus, assembly GCA_028564925.1. Classification (NCBI taxonomy): domain Eukaryota; kingdom Metazoa; phylum Chordata; class Amphibia; order Anura; family Ranidae; genus Lithobates; species Lithobates sylvaticus. The sequence continues at coordinate 53,566,990 of CM053028.1, forward strand.
TTCTCAGCTCGTCGTAGTGTTGTACGTCACCGCGTTCTTGACAGTCGAAAGTTCAGCGAACTTTTGTGTGACCGTGTGTGCAAGCCAAGCTTGAGCGGAATTCCGTCGGAAAAACCATCCAAGGTTTTTCTGCCGGAAAATCTGCTTGTGTGTACGTGGCATTATGCCACGTACACACGAGTGGATTTTCCGGCAGAATATTGCGCTGATTCTGAAACTGATTAAATCCTAGTAAGATGCACATGTCTGAGCTGTAGTATTTTAAAAGCATTGGGAATTAAAAAAATAGGAAGGACTGTTAGCTGTTTTGGGTTTTTTCTGGTTGACACATTGAAACCGCGTCAGTGGGCTTCCTGGTCTGGTCCATGGCTGGTTAACAAAACAGGTGATTCGAGTCTTTGATTCCTTTCTGAGCTGCTCTAGGACTGTTTTATGGTCATTCACGTCTGCATACTTGTTGAAAGCTTAAAGACGAATTAAAGCCTCCTTTAAAAAAAAAAAAAAAAAACGGAACCTGCAAGGCAAAGGCATAATGAGCCAGTATGCATAGCATACTAGCTCATTATGAATAACTTACCTGAGAACGAAGCCCCCGAAGCGACCCTCGTCCACGACCTCCTCCGCCGCCATCAATCCCAGATTGACTTCCGGGTCTCGCCGTTCCATCGCTGTCATTCGCTGGAGCGGCGATGACGTCACTCCCATGCATGCGCACGAGAGCGGCATATCGCCGGGATCTCGGCATGCTCAGTGCGCCTGCGCGCCGCTGTCTACGGCGCATGCGCCGTAGACAGCGATGCCTGTTTTTTTTCTAAATATCTCCTAAACCATGTAGGTTTAGGAGATATTTATTGGACCTACAGGTAAGCCTTAATCTAGGCTTACCTGTAGGTCAAAGTGGTTTGTAAGGGTTTACAACCACTTTAAGGCCCCTTTCACACTTGCGCGACTTCAAAGTTGCGCGATTTTGCCGCGATTCGTGGCTACGATTTTTGCTGCGATTTTGCCGAGATTTCAAAGAATACCAAAGAATACCTGTGTAAGTGGCATCAAAAGTAGTGCAGGGACTACTTTGAAGTCGGAACGACTTGAAGTCATTCTAATATGAATGGCTGTCATTGGAAATCATGGGGAATGACTTGTCATGCTACTTTGCAGTCCCAAATCCTTAAACTCTTTTATAAGCTAATGAACAGGGGTGTGCCTGGAGCCTCGATCTCAAGGTTTAGTGGATCTACACAGATTTGCATAAAACATTTACCCATTTGGAATGATAGCTTTTATAGGAAAGCATTTCCACAAGATGACTGCTGATCTTCCTGCATGGTGTTTTTTTGTGGCTGTTAAGGGGGGATTTTGGCTCTGCCTTTACAATAACACTACCAATTTAATAATGAGAAAAAAAAAAAAAAAAATATATATATATTGAATTAGGTGAAGCTATAAAGAAATGTTAGGTTATTGTTTTCTTACCAGGGTCCCAACGGTGTAATCTGGAAGCCTGTAATTGTTCTAGGCCCATGTGAACTCTGCTGTCGGGTAACAATAAATGATTTAAAGCTATAAAATTGACTTTCATGGATTTATTATTGATCTGTGAAAGTTCACAAATTAGCAGCAAACAAAAGTAATAAAAGTAATATGTTTCTGCCAGTCAGCGGCTTTACAAGTACTTGGAAAGTACAATTTTCACTGCAGGGCTGAAGATTCCTGCTTATGAAAATGCAGAGAATCCTAAAGGAAACAAGGGGGCTCAGTTAAGGCCATTGTTTTATTTATCAAAGCATGGAAAAAGGCATTTTAATGATGATGACAGCACATTCAAATATGCTTTAATAATAAGTGTGAATGTACAGTATTTTGATATCACACATACAATTGTGCAGAGGCCTCCTGCATATGTGTGCTTTAAACCCATGCAATGTAAATTCTGACATATTTATCTAACCCAGGAAGCTAGGTGCTGCACACAGCTGTCTATTGACATTGTCGACTTTGTGCAGCTATACTGGGGTATATGCCTGTAGGTGGGGGCAGCTTATTGCGAAGGGCAAAAAATGTACACAGTGCAAAAGAAAACTTGTATAGAACCAGTGCAGTGACAGCTCACCACAAACCCAGAGGGATGCCTTCTCAACCGGGTGCACTCACGGTTTCCAACAATGTGAAGAGAATAGGTATCAGCCCGGTTGACAGCATCTGCTAAGAGAGTGGAATGTGGCCTGGCCATCTGGTGCCCAAGCGGGATGAGGTCCAAAGGAGTTGCGACCCTACACTTTATCTCCTCATCAGGAACCTTTCTCTTCTGCTAGTGCTGTCCTTAACAGGCAGGTACCTTTCCCTACACTGCTGACTCGCAAAAAGCATGCCAAACCTGGGAGCCAGGGCCTTAACCGCTTCCCGACCGCCTCATGCACATGTACGTCGGCAGAATGACACGGCTAGGCAAAAGCACGTGTATATATACGTCCCCTTTAATTGCCTAGCCGGCGGCGCGCTCGCGACCCAGCCGGGAGCTCCGTGACCACGGCCGCGGGACCAGCGGACCCGATCGCCACTGGTGTCCCGCGATCGGGTCACAGAGCTGAAGAACGGGGAGAGGTCTGTGTAAACAAACCTCTCCCCGCGCTTCCTACTCTGCCTGTCATTGAGCGGCTGTTCCCCGTCATCGGGAAAGCCGATCAATGACGTCAGATGTACAGCCACGCCCGCCTACTGTGTAAAAAAACACAACACGTCACACTTAGCCCCTCCCCACCCCCTAGTGGTTAACTCCACTGCCAGTGTCATTTACACAGGAATCAGTGCATTTAAATAGCACTGATTTCTATATAAATGACAATGGTCCCAAAAATGTGTCAAAAATGTCCGATGTGTCCGCCATAATGTCGCAGTCACAATAAAAATCGATGATCGCCGCCATTACTAGTAAAAAAAAAAAATATTAATAAAAATGCTATAAAACTATCCCCTATTTTGTAAACGCTATAACTTTTGCGCAAACAAATCAATAATCGCTAATTGCGTTTTTTTTTTTTTTTTTTTACCAAAAATATGTAGAATACGTATCGGCCTAAACTGAGGAAAAAAAAAGTTTTTTTTATATATTTTTTGGGGATATTTATTATAGCAAAAAGTAAAAAATATTGCATTTTTTTCAAAAATTGTTGCTCTATTTTTGTTTATAGCGCAAAAAATAAAAACCGCAGGGGCGATCAAATACCACCAAAAGAAAGCTCTATTTGTGGGAAAAAAAGGACGCCAATTTTGTTTGAGAGTCATGTCGCACGACCGCGCAATTGTCAGTTAAAGCAACGCAGTGCTGAATCCCTGGTCCTTTGGCTGCAAATTGGTCCGGGGCTGAAGTGGTTAAAGCGGACCTTCAGTAATTTTTTCAACCTTCCATCTATTAAATCTTCTGCCCTTGTTGTTTTAACTTTGGATAGTTGAACATTGTTTTTCCTGCCAGTAAATACCTTATACAGCCCACTTCCTGTTTCTTGTCTGGTAAAAAGCCTAGGCTTATTACATAATGCACATCTCTCTCTCTCTCTCTCTCTCTCTCACTCTCTCTCTCTCTCTCTCTCTCTCTCTCTCTCTCTCTCACTCACTCACTCACTCTTGTGAGAGTTTGCCAGAAAGGGAGGGGAGATGCGTCATAAGAGGGCCAATGAAAGCTGCAGGGCTGCAGAGCTGGAGTTGTGCCTCTGTGTGTCTGTGTAAATCCAGGAAGTGAACAGGCAGCAGCTTCAGCTGCCCACAGTTTAAAATGGATGCAGCCAGACTCAGTGGAGGGAGATTTCTGCAGCAGATTAGGCAAGTACAGAATCACAGTATATATAACATAATATGCAAAGTGGTTGGAGGGAAGTTTCAGAATGACAAAGATGTTTTTATTACAAATTATCTGAGCAGACTGCAGTTCTTCTTTAAATAGACTCTGCCTGACCAAAGATGGCTGGCAGAATCACATGGGGCAGCAGCATCCAATTGGGTGCTTCCCCAGTGACCCAGGAAGTCATTTCAAAAATGGTGTCCCTCCTGACTTCCTTTTCAGCTATGGTGCTGCTGCGAGGAGCGCCACCTGCAGTGGAGGAAGAAGACGGCACCTGCCTACATGCCGGTACTCACAAAAAAAAACACTCCTATAGTGTACAGGTGTATGCCAAGGGCAGAGATGTTTCAGTTATTGGAATGCGCCTATACACTGCATGTTTATGTGAGCACCAGCATGTATATCTGGGTATTCATATCTATGGGTGGCTATATGCAGCACTTGGTCCGTCTGGACAGAGAAAATATGCTGGAATTTTCATAGCATGGGTTTAGGGCACCCAATTTCCACCCTGGATTCAAAATTTTTTTCAATTGAATCAAATTAGACATATGTTTGAATATTGGGTGAAAGCTATGTGAATCGTCCGAAAACATTTTTAGGTAGACCCCCTAAGGTCATACATGGGTCGAATTTCCAAAGAATTTTATTTAGAAAATCTCATCTAAGAATTTTAGAATTTCACACCATTAGTGGGCCACAGCAATGGCCGATTTTATTGATCGGGCATGTTGGAAATTTTTTTGAAAAACAAACAATTTTCTAATCAACGATGGGAGAATCATGCGAGAAATATAATTGAAAAAGAAATGCACGAGTGCAAGAAAAGAAAGTTCCCAGAAAGAAAAGAAGATTCCCAGCCGCGAATATTCTTTTTTGTAGCAACATGAGGTGAAATTGAAGGCTTGGTTGGTGGAATTTCCAAATCAATGGTGGCCCCATCGGATCACAAAACGCACAAAATTTCTAATTTACGAAAGAAAATTCAGTCAGAGTTTGACCCATGTATGGTCTGCATTACTGTTGTTGCAGCTTCATGAATCAGGACCTCTTTCCTTTATTTTAATTATCTTATAGTTATCTCCTGTCCTCACTGATAAGAAGATCTTCCTAAGATATTTACTTAACTCCCTACAGCTTTCTGTTGAACATAACCGTTTCTTCATCAGCTAAGTATCCCATTTGTTTGAAAGTCTCTACCTTCACTCCTTTCCAACCCATGCATGATTGCAGAATCTGGAGGGCAGCCAAGGCTTACTATACTGACTTATGATCACACTGTGTTATAAGTGCAACAGAGCCAAGACATCCACATATAGTTTTACAGCTATTCGGAGGCCTTGTAATAGCAGCACTGTACAGTTCTGAGTCCCTGCGCGAGGAACATATAATAATAATAATAATAGTTTGGGAGAATTTGGAGGTGAAGGATTTTTTTTTTTTTTTTTAGTTAAAGAATTGGAGAGTCAGTGCTATGCATATTGTTTACTCTAAAAAAGAAAGAAGAAAAAAAAGTGCTTAATAGAAAGTTCTTATTTAAAGTGGTAGTAAACCAATGCGGTTTAAATAACAAAAAACATAAAAAGATATGGTTTGGCGATATGGACTGATGAAAAAATTCCTAATAGCTGTTGCCTACACAGATACCAACCACCATTCGAGGTGGATGACCAGAATGAGGTGCAGTGTGGGTAAGTGGAATTGGCGCTGCTAATTAAATTGTATTTCATACATCAAATGATTGTGCAAAACAACATAAAAAAAACATAAAAACAAAAAAGACATAAACAACATACACAGGCATCAATACCTTGATTCCCAAAAAAATGTATATAGTGCAGGTCAGCCCTCAAATTTTCCACACCGCCGGCAGGAGGGTTGATTGGGAGTCGTTCTTCCAGCATTCGCGGAGGGGAAGAGAGAGGAGAGCAGGCGGCCGGATGATCAGAGCATGGGGAACATCACTAGGGGCTTTCATTTCAACAGTAGTGTCACACACAGCGACATGTATTAAAATTCCCCGGCCAGGGGGCAGGGCTGTATGTGATGCCGAGCGGCGGGAACACTGCTATTGAAATCAAAGCTGTGATGTCCCTCAGCGCTCTGATCATCCTCTTCCTCTCCTCTGTTCCCCTGCATGGTGGACACAGGGAGGCTGCATGGTGGACACAGGGAGGCTGCATGGTGGACACAGGGAGGCTGCATGGATCACAAAGAGAGGCTGCATGGTGGACACAGGTATGCATCATGCAGGCTGCATTGGTGGACACGGGCAGGCTGCATTGGTGGACACGGGCAGGCTGCATTGGTGGACACGGGCAGGCTACATTGGTGGACACGGGCAGGCTACATTGGTGGACACGGGCAGGTTGCATTGATGAGCACAGGTGAGGCTGCATGATAGGCACGGATACTTACCTGAGCCCAATCTTAATCCAGCACTGTGCCTGAGAGTAGCCTCTCTCTCTCCTTCCTCACAGGACAGAGGAGGATTGCTTTTCAGAGGGGTGTCAAGGTCTGCCGCAAAGTGAAGGAGACCTCGAGGCCCATTCACACCAGGTGCATAAGGAATGTGTTGGGCACCTAGTTCCACTGCAAGACAAGGTAAAATGCCTTGACTCCTGTGTGCTCAGTTCACACTTCTACATTGCGGTTGAGAGTGGTGGAAAAAAAGTACAGAAATATTCAAAAACAAGGCAGCTTTATATCCTGAATATAATAGACAGGGACAATATCACCCAATAGGTGTCCGTATAAATCTGTGAATAATAACATTTTACAATGCAGTTTGAACAAAGCCAAACTTAAAAGTAGTGAAAAGTGATCCAGGAATGAAGGTCCCCTGATGACGTCAGTTTTTGATAAAAAAACGAATAGGGTCGTGGCCTACATGGTGACATCAGCCCACACACCGATCGCTCTTCTTCATGTTGGATCCTGGCCGGGAGTTGTTTGTATAGGCACTTTGACTCTGCAATTCATGTGTAACCTTATGTATTAATAACATTTTTAATAGGAGATTTTTACACTACTGTGAGCCTTTTTGCTTTTTGATACTGTTACATCCACCCAGGGGAGGAGTCCAGATGATACCCTGAGACTTGGTGTATATTAGCTGGGCGGATGGTAGTACAGTGGAAACTTGGAGTATTTCACATATGCCTTTCATGACCACTCATATCCGGAGGGTCATGGGGCTCTGGTAAACCTTATTGGAGCCCCTTATTTACACTTCATTCCTTGATTGCTTTTCACTACTTTTTTTTTTTTTTTAGACTTTTTAAACTGTATGGTGTATGTCAGGACTTGACAAATTTGCTTTGAACCTAGGAGCCAGCTAAAAAAAATTTAGGAGCCAGTTTTTTTTTTAAACTAACCAAGCTTTATTTTTTATTCAGAGTATAAACTGTCAGAATAAAATAAAAGCTATAAATTACTTTACCCTGCCGGTCCCATGAGGCGGGCAATTATAAGTAATTTATGGCTTTTATTTTATTAAAAAATCAGCCAGCTGTCTCATTTAGTTACAATGCTACTGAATGAGACAGCTTCCGCTCACTAGATAATTTCAAGGAATGTCACAAGATATTATCGAAAAAGGTCTAGGAAAAGCAAAATTCCAGTAAAAAACACACTAACGGTAATTTTAGGGCACAAAAACGCAATAAATTACCAATTTTTGTTGTAAAATATAAAAGGTGAGGTTGAACCTTAAATTTGCATGGGCCCGTGAAATGGTGACAAGCTTCAGTACCCTATATTTTCTATAGGCGACACTGTAAAATCCCCTATAGGTCTTCAATTTAGCGTTATGGAGGAGGAATGGAATTGGCTAGAATTATTGCTCTCATTCCTGTAACGTGTATCTTAATCAAAGTTTTCATGCGTAGGCACCCCAACACATGTTTACATTTGTACGTGCATATGTGTAGGGGGGGCCTCAACATTTTTTTTTTAGGGGGGGGGGGGGGGTGCTTGGGTGTAACTTTAATTTTTTACAAAAAAACACCTGCCCGGCGCCAGGAACCGCATGTCCCGGGCGTCGGGCGTTACAAATTGTGCATCCCTGCAACAGTGAATGGGCTGACAAAAGCCCAGGAGCCAGGATGCCATTTCTAGTTATCATGGCAACCTGGCGCCTGTAATTTGTTGAGCACTGGTGTATGTTATTCACATTTTTATATGGACACTTATTGGGTGATATTTGCACTATCTATTATATTTGGAATATATCGCTTCCTTGTTTCCAAATAATTCTGTATATGCCTGTTGTACACAGTCATTAGGTTGGCTGTTGTTGTTTTTTGATTTTATTTAGCGATATGCGACACAATGAAAAGATAACTTCACAGAATAAGTTTTCAATACAAATAACATGTAGGCGACCAGTATCTGGATGCGTCCTACCCACTGTAAAGTTGGGGGTTGTTTAGCTCAAGTGTAGCGCTTACCAGTGAGCGGAGTCTTAGCTGGATATGCAGTTTAAGGGCTTTTTGGCCCACTTTTATTAAACAAAATGAACAGTCCATCCAGAAGTCCCATGCAGGGGTTTCAACTTCACAGCAATAATCACAAATGAAAAATGCCAAGCCACCTGGCTCTCTTCAGCAGCAGCACCACTGCTCAGGCTCCCACACAGAGCCCTCCTGACTCCTGTCAGCGACCTCAGGCTCGGGTCTCTGGCTTTCACAGTGCTGCCTGCACTCTCTGTGTTCTCCAGTGCACACCTGCAATCTCTGGGTTCTCCCTTGCAAGCCTGGACTCCTCGGGAGGGTGGAGCCCAGAACCATGGTCCTGGCTCTACTATCAGGCCCACACACACCTGAACAATCAGTGTGCCGGTGAGTCTTAAAACCTGGACCCAGGACCGGGGATTTCATCCCACCCGGATCTCTAAGAAATCCCTGGGCTCCAGGTCCCAAAGTGGACTTTACTAAATACAGAGGAAACTGAAAAGCCAGTTTCCCCCCAAACAAGCAAATACATTGGATCCCCTCAACCTGCCCGGTTGAGAATCCTGGACCCATACACTTGTGGGGTACCACACTACCACACCACGATAGGGTCACATCAGGTAATTACCAGAGGATAAATCCGTAAATAATCGGACAGTCCTGGTACCTAATGAAACAGAAGTCAAAGGTTCCTCTTAGGCAGGTCACACACTCGCCCGCACTGCGATAGGGAGGAATCCCTATGTTCTTGAAGAACAGATATTAGAACATGGGGGAAGTTTAATGTGGGGTGTCCCATTAGGGTCAAGACATACCACATTTTTGAGTTATAATGGAAAAGAGGAGGACAGAAACAAGACAGAAGAAAGAGGGAACAAAAAAGGAGGGGGGGGGGGGGGTGGGGGTTTTATAATGGGAAATGGGGTTAGAGGCAAGTTCCACCTAGGGGGTAAGGAACGTCTGTTTTCATTAAGCTGCAAGGGCATCAGGTTTAAAGCTTTTGACACTCATTAAAGCTAATCTATGTATAGTGGAGGTATTCATCTTAGAAGCTGAAAAGGTCCCAATGAAACCACCTGGTTTTATGTTGCTCTGATTTATCGTGAATGGTAGCAGTCGGGTCTTCCATCCGTTCAATATCATTAACCCTTTGCGAACCATTGGGCTACTGTAGGGGCAGATTGTTGTACCCACTGGTTTGGTATACACGCCCGAGCAGCGTTGAGAAGGTGTTTGAGGAGAGATTTGTGATAACGCTTTCTTGACATGGGAGTAAGGTTAAGTAGGACTGCGGCATGGTCATTAGATAGGGAGATATCTGTAAATTTGTGGATGAGTTGAAGGACTGGTTTGGAGCTTGGGGCATTCCCAGAAAATATGGAGAATAGTGCCCGGGTGTTGCTCACAGCACCAACAACATTCAGACTGATTGGGAAATAATTTTGCCAAAAGTGATGGTGTGCGGTACCATCTTGTGGTTAATTTGTATGGAATTTCCTGATATTTACTAGAGTGAAGACTTTTGCGCAAAGAAAAGTATATGTTCCTTTTGTGGTTCAGTAAATGTGGTTTGCAAGCATCTTTCACACTTTGCCAAGAAAGGAGGGTCAGTAGTGGCGTGAAGGTCCAACAAAATTCTGTATGATGTAGAAAGGGATCTACGGATCGGGCCGTCACTCAAACACATTTCTTCAAATGGGTGGAGCTGCCGGTGGAAGAGCGTTTATTTGGGCATGGAGCTAAGGAAATGAGAGAGCTGTATAGCTCTCCATAGGTTTAGTACAACAGGTGTTTGACCCGTTACTATGGTCTTAGTAGGGGCCCAGCCCATGGGCCGTAGAAAGTGGGAGACACGTAAGAGCCCTTTCGAAGCCTGCAAGGTAAAAGCCGGATCCGATTGGCCCGGAGGGAATCTGTCCAACAATTGGTGTCATGGTGTCAACTAGCGGATGAGTAGCCAAGTGGGAAGTTGATTGCTTGCCTGTCCAGGGTAGGCCGGCCAGTGGCACACGGACAACCTCCTGTTCTAGAGCTACCCAGAGCTTCAAGTTTCCATAATGACACCAATCAACTAACCGCATCATATGTGTTGCCGTGTGGTATAGGGCAGGCTCTGGGAAGCCAATTCCTCCCCTGAGCTTCGGCCTCAACAGCAACGCCCCGCCAATACGTGAGTGTTTGCCGCGCCAAAGAAACTTGGTAAAGGCTGATCGTACGGCATAGAAAAAAGTCTGGGGTATTTTAACAGATACAAGAGTCTTGGCATCGCATTCATCTTCAGTACGTTGTATCGGCCAAACCAAGATAGCGCAAAGGAGTCCCATTTCTTCAGATCTGAAGTGAGCTTTACCAGGAAAGGCTGAAAATTCTGGGGGAAAACATCATTCAAGTTTGCGGGAATTCTGGTTCCCAAATATTGAATTGAACTAGTGGCCCATTTAAATGTAAAAAAGGGGCGTAGACCCGTCAGAATGTGGTCCGATAGAGAGACATTCAGCGCCTCCGACTTTTGGAGGTTAACCTTAAATTTGGAAAGAATGCCATACCGTTTCAACTATTGTAGCAGTGAGGGCAAAGAGGTTAATGGCTTATTTAAAAAAAATAGAAGGTCACCTGCATATGCTGCCTGTTTGACCACTAATATTAGGATTATCTTTTATATGGAGAAGAAAAGGCTCTAGGGAAAGGACAAATAGCAGTGGAGAGAGGGGACAGCCCTGTCTGGTGCCGTTTGAAATCGTTAACGCCGCAGATTCTAGTCCGTTCACTCAAACTGTAAGGTTGGCTGTTGTAACCCTTTTGTGATGTCATTTTATTTTTATTTTTAGGTGGTGAGCGCGTTTTTTTTTTTTTTTTTTCTTTCTTTTGAAAAAAAGTACAGCATGTACCTCGTACTGAGCTGTGTCCAATACAACTTAATGAAATGCCACTGTGTAACATTTAAAGTGATTGTAAAGTCTCAAGGTTTTTCATCTTAATGCATTCTATGCATTAAAGTGGATGTAAACACTCACATATACCCAGTCAAGTGAATAGCTTTAGATAATACACAAAGATGAAACAAATCTCCCTACATAAGTGTTACATGTATATCAGCTGTCTTTACCTTTATATATACTGTTTATTGTTCTGTTCGATTTTTTCACTTTCTCATTCATCTCTAGGAGTGGATTATTGCTAGACACGGTGAGACAGCTGATTGGAGATACAAAAACACTACATGAATTCATGTATCGGTTTACATCCACTTTAAGGTGAAAAATATTCTTTGCTGCAGCTGCCCCCAGAACCTCCCTTTTTCTTACCTGAGCCCATGCACTCCAGCATTGTGCATGAGCCCAGTGGCTCCAGCAGGGCACCCCAGAAGAGGAGGATCGGGGCTGCTCTGTTCAAAAACCCTTGCACAGAGCAGGTAAGTATGACATGTTTGTTATTTTTAAATACATTTTAAAATGTGAAAAACAAAAACTGGCCTGCCACAAATGGCACATAAGCAATGCTTTGATCCTACTGCACACCCGCAGCTGCATTCTAAAGCAGCCACTGATGTGAACCAACCTTAAGGCTGCATTCACACTACAGCGTTTTAAACCACCGGCAGGTTTGCTGCGAATCTGCCTGCAATTTGACAGCGCAGATGCGGATTGCAGCGCAAATTATCGCGCGACACCTGCACCGCGATTTGAGGTGTCATTCAAATGAATGGCATCTCAAATGCGAGTCCCGCGATTTGTCATTCACACATCGGCACTGTCAAATTATGGGCAGATTTGCAGAAAATCTGCCCGCGATTCAAAACGCTGTACTGTGAATGCAGCCTAATGCCCCATACACACGTCGGACATTACGGCAACAAAATCCATTGGTTTTTTTCCGACAGATGTTGGCTCAAGCTTGTCTTGCATACACACGGTCGCACAAAGTTCGTCGGAAATTCCGAACGTCAAGAACGTGGTGACGTACAACACGTTCGACGAGCCGAGAAAAATGAAGTTCAATAGCCAGTGCGGCTCTTGTGCTTGATTCCGAGCATGCGTGGCACTTTGTGCGTCGGAATTGTGTACACACGATCGGAATTTGCGTGCCAGTCGGAAAATTTGAGCACCAGATCTCAAATTTTGTGCGTCGGAAATTCCGATGGAAACTGTCCGATGGAGCCTACACACGGTTGGAATTTCCAACAACAAGCTCCGATCGCACATTTTCCCTGTCGGAAAGTCCGACCATGTGTACGGGGCATTAATGTCATGTTGGGCCCTTTTCACATGGGGCAGATCCATCCAAGCAGAATCCATCTGCTCAGCGGGGACCTCTCCGTTGATCCCTGCTAAGCAGGCAGATGACAGGTCCGTGTCCGCTCCGCTATGGAGAGCAGACAACGGACAGCCCGCTCTTCTCTATGTGGCGGTCGGATGGAAAACGACTGCATGTCTGTTTCCATTTGATCGTCATCCGATCCGCTGGACGGATGGTAAACTTATCGCCGTATGTCAGTTTTCAGCTGATTTTGTCAGATCGGATGCCCGGCGGGTGTCAGCTGACCTCTGCCGCCCCATAGAGGATGGTCCGATCGAGTCTGCCTGAAAAACTGACAGACGGACCTGATCGGTCCGATGGTGTGAAAGGGGCCTTATGCCGCGTACACACGACCAGACTTTTCGACGGACTAGGTCCGACGATGTTCCGACTTTCCGAATGAATGGACTTGGCCACACACAATCACACCAAAGTCTAACGTATTCGAACGTGATGACGTACAACCGGACTAGAATAAGGAAGTTCATAGCCAGTAGCCAATAGCTGCCCTAGCGTCGGCTTTTGTCCGTCGGACTAGCATACACGCGAACGGATTTCTCTATAGGAAGTGGGTGCGGCGGAAAAATTTGAAACATGTTCTAAAGTCCGTCAGATTTTTGGACAGCAAAGGTCCGAAGGAGCCCACACACGATCGAATTGTCCGACGGATTCGTTCCGTCGGACCTTTGCTGTCAAAGTCCGGTCATGTGTACGCAGCATTAGAATGCAGTATGCTTGTGTTCTGCCATTTTTGTTGAACAAACAAACAATCTTCATCCTTTCTAAAAAATTAACAGAGTAGCCATAGGGATGTTTCTGCTGAATCTGTGAGGCACTTATGAGATTTTTCGGCTTTGTAACCTGTCAGGAGGAGTCTGCTGGTACATTCATCTGGGTATTGCAGTGCCATTGCAAGAACCCGTCTGCTCTCTACACAGATGGTGCTACATTGTTTGTCTCTCGCTTACCCGGCCCCCTCAATCTCCAGAGACACCCACTTCATACACATTTAATAGGGACAGGAGACTAAATAAACACCTCATTAGTAGCGTTCTGGCGGCAGGTCTTAGACTTCGACTTTTAAGCTGCACTCCTGTGTGTGTGTGTGAAGGTTTGTCCTTTTTGTAGCGATAGTGTACAGACGCACATGTCTCCTAAGTGGCTTATCTGGGGGTAAGATGAAACAAATGCCAGTATGACAGCAAAAGAAGCCACTGTCACATTTGTTCGTCAAGATACGCATGAATAGATGCCAGCGCTTGGCTCTGCTCATATCTCCCTGCTGGGAGGAATGTATTTGTACCTGTAAATGATAATCCCCCCTATAAAGGTCAGATCACTTGAATTTCTGCGTTCACTGGAGAGTTATTAAAATTCAGACTTAAATGAACAAGCAGCTGCATGTAATGAGACACTTTTATTTCATGAGTTTCTGAACCTTACCATTGATCTGAATGTAGACTGTAGCTTCTGTTTGTGGGTTGGGGACTGATAAGACTGAACACAGAAATAATAAAAGCTTAGTTGGATGTTCAGGCATGGCAGAAATGTGAACCTTCAGCCTCCAACTCATTGTTATATCTGGGAAGTGTTACATAGTTACATAGTAGGTGAGGTTGAGAAAAGTCCATCAAGTCCAACCTATGTGTGTGATTATATGTCAATATTGCATTGTATATCCCTGTATGTTGCGGTCGTTCAGGTGCTTATCTAATAGTTTCTTGAAACTATCGATGCTCCCCGCTGAGACCACCGCCTGTGGAAGGGAATTCCACATCCTTGCCGCTCTTACAGTAAAGAACCCTCTACGTAGTTTAAGGTTAAACCTCTTTTCTACTAATTTTAATGAGTGGCCACGTGTCTTGTTAAACTCCCTTCCGCAAAAAAGTTTTATCCCTATTGTGGGGTCACCAGTACGGTATTTGTAAATTGAAATCATATCTCCTCTCAAGCGTCTTCTCCAGAGAGAATAAGTTCAGTGCTCACAACCTTTCCTCATAACTAAAATCCTCCAGACCCTTTATTGGCTTTGTTGCCCTTCTTTTCTCCATTTCCAGTACATCCTTCCTTAGGGCTGATGCCCAGAACTGGACAGCATACTCCAGGTGTGGCTGGACCAGGGTCTTGTAGAGCGGTGTTGAGAAGGTAGTGTGTAGAGCTCCTAGTTCTGCCTGGTCTGGCAAGCTTTTTAGATCTGTCAAAGCTCTACATTGTCTTCTGTACACTCAGAAAACCCCTGAGTGCTCGTAAGTGCAGATCACCCAAATTTGACTTGGTATCAGCCTCTTTCAGTCCCAGTACAGCAGAGCTCAGGCTGGGGATGGGAGAAGCAGTACAGCCAACCAGTTTGTTGTCTTGCAGTGCTCATGTGCTAACAAGAAACATGTTCATAGAAGGAAAGAGCAGAGTGGCAGAAAGATGAGCTAATCAGTAGTATTATCGGCCGAAAGAAAAAAAATGCAGATAATGGAATGCCGAAAAGGGGGCGAAATCCGCCCCGGGTGCCGCCCATTGCGGGGGTGTCATCCTGGTGCGCCCCAGTCCCCTCCTCCCTCCCCCTCACACACAGAGCGGCGATCTCCGTGTGTTACGGAGCTGAATTGTCTGGGCGGCTGCAGTAACAATGTCCCGCCTCCTGTGATAGACGGCACACTGATCCAATGGCAGGACATTGAATCAGTGTGACGTGATCACAGGAGGCGGGACATTGTTACTGCAGACGGGAAATTCAAATCCAGCTACAATTTTTAATATATATATATATATATATATATATATATATATATATATATATATATATATATATATATATATATATATATATATATAAAAAAACTGTAATTTTCGGTAAAGTGCATTCAGTGGACACCCCATTTTATCAGTCCACTGCTTCTCCTTTCACTGTCCGGTCAAAGGATGTGAAAAGGGTAAGTTACTTAATTGCAGCTAAAAAGAAAAAACAAGTCTTCCTTTCTACCAGACAGGACTGTGCTGTACGGCAGAGCTGTGTAAATCTCAGGGCTTGACAGACAAATACAAGGCCTTTTGGTGTGTGTGACTTTGCCTGGCGTTTCGCTTTAATGAAGAACTTGAGGCTGTTGTAAAATGTTCATTTCACCACTATGCACATCTAATAAGCATATGCTAGGGCTATCTGTGCTATATCTACCCTTAGTCCAGTATGGTGGCATTGGGACGTTTGGAGGAATAAGCAGTTCTGCCCTATACAAGCAGACGTCCGATAACCCCTTCCCGCCAAGGTAGCACATATGTGCAGCGTCATGGAGGTGGGCTTTTTTGCAGCATTTTTTTGTGCTGGGAAGATGCTTGATCACATGCCTCTACCTTCACAAAAGCTACTGTTCTCAGACCAAAGATCAGGAGTTTGGAGCACCAGCTCCCAGTCATGTAATAGCCAATCACAGTGATCATCAGTTTTAGAATTCTCTCTTGTACCTCTTTCTGCTCACTAGAGGAGCGATCCGATTTTTTACAATTTTTATTTTTTTTAAAGTCCTATCTATTCTCTTCCAAAACAGGTATAGAGGCATTTCCGGGTCTTGCAGAGGAGATCAAAACAGAAGGGATTTATTGTCAATGTTTAGATGAAGCTCAGGCTCTTTGAAGATGTGTCCATCTTGTAAATTTCATTAAAGCGGAGTTCCACCCTAAAGTGGAACTTCCGCTTATTGGATTCCTCCCCCCCTCCGGTGCCACAATTGGCACCTTTCAGGGGGGAGGGGGGTGCAGATACCTGTATAATACAGGTATCTGCACCCACTTCCGTATAGCTGCCCCGCCCCTATCCGGAGCTGCCCCATTGTGTCTTGGGAAACACAGTTCCCAGGACACAGCGGGGACCAATAGCGGCGCGCAGCGCGACTCGCGCATGCGCAGTAGGGAACCGGGCAGTGAAGACGTTGCGTCTTCACTTCCTGATTCCCTGACAGAAGATGGCGGCGGGGCAGCGAGAGAGGAGCCGTCGCTCGTCACATTCTGCCGACACCGCTGGAACCTGGAACAGGTAAGTGTCTATTTATTAAAAGTCAGCAGCTGCACTATTTGTAGCTGCTGAATTTTAATATTTTTTGTGCGGGTGCAGCACCGCTTTAACTATAGTGAACTACATCCGAATCCTGGGGGTTTTGTTGATTTCTATAGGGCCAGAACACATTGGTCAGGCTGCGGTGAGAAGTTGGGCTGTGAGTTGTAAAGTTCGGGGAACCAGCTAAATCGCAGGACACAGGCTTTTCAAAAGGAGGTTTATTGAACTTAAATAGATTTACAGCAGGAAAAGCAAAAGAAAGGGAATTCAGTCTCACGGACTTGCAAAGTCCAGAACTGCTATCGCAGTTAAGCAGTCCTTGGTTTCTGTTGCAGGTAGCTTCCCCTGCCAGGAGGCTTCCAGGCAGGACACTGCTGTTCACTTTTGTTACTGCACACAAAAACACCATCCACAGTCTCCTATACACTCCTCCACTCCCATCTACAACTTCCTCTCTTATTTTAAACCCACTTCCTCTGACAGGTAAGTTAACCCTTTTTGTTCCCTTAAAAGGGGCTACAGTCCAAACAGAGGAGAAACATAGCGTCCTTCCAGAACCCAGCCACAGCGTCCTGTACAGAGGGAAGATTTATAGCGTTTCAATGGCACTGCTTTAATAAGCAGGAGGTAGCTGGTAGGATTGTTCTTTAGGTCCACTGAGGTAAATTGACAGATTATTTTGCGTAATTCCACACAGAATGGGCAAAGTAACGGGCAGCCCAAGAAAATAGGACATAAGGAACCCAGGCCTTTCTGGCAGCACCAGCAAACGCTGGGAACCTGTGGAATTTGTTTATGGAGAAGTGCGGGGACCCAATCCCATTGCATTGCTTGTAGCTTTGTTCCTGGAATATACACTGCTCAAAACAAAATTAAAGGAACACTTTAAAAACACATCAGATCTCAAAGGGCAAAACTATCATGCTGGATATCTATACTAATATAGACTAGGTAATGTGTTAGGAAAAAAAGGATGCCACATCTTTTGATGGAAATTTCTAATTCTTAACCTACAGAGGGCTGAATTCAAAGACACCCTGAAAATCAAAGTGAAAAATTATGAAGAAGGCTAGTCCATTTTGCTGAAATTTTAATTGCAGCAACTGACAATGGTCCTCAGTAGTTTGTATGGCCCCCATGTGCTTGTATGCATGCCAGACAACGTCGGGGCATGCTCCTAATGAGAAGACAGATGGTGTCCTGGGGTATTTCCTCCCAGATCTGGACCAGGGCATCGCTGAGCTCCTGAACAGACTGAGGTGCAACCTGGCGGCATCAGATGGACCGAAACATAATGTCCCCGGGGTGTTCTATTGGATTTAGGTCAGGCGAATGTGTTGGCCATTCAATGGTATCAATTCCTTCATCCTCCAGGAACTGGCTGCATACTCTCACAACATGAGGCCGGGCATTGTCATGCACCAGGAGGAACCGAGGACCCACTGCACCAGCATAGGGTCTAACAATGGGTCCAAGGATTTTAACCCAGATGCCTGATGGCAGCCAGGGTGCCATTGTCTAGCCTGTTGAGGTCTGTGCGTCCATTTATGGATAAGCCTCCCCAGACTATCACTGACCCGCCACCAAACCGATCATGCTTAACGGCATTACAGACATCATAATGTTCTCCACGGCTTCTCCAGACCCCTTCACATCTGTCACATGTGCTCAGGGTGCACCTGCTCTCATCTGTGAAAAGCACAGTGCACCAGTGGCGGACCTGCCAATTCTGGTGTTCAATGGCAAATGCCAATCGAGCTCCACGGTGCCAAGCAGTGAGCACAGGACCCACAAGTCTGTTTCTGATTGTTTGGTCAGAGACATTCACACCAGTGGCCTGCTGGAGGTAATTCCTCTATGTAAGGTAAGTCCTCTATGCTCTTGAGACTGTGCTGGGAGACACCGCAAACCTTCTGGAAATGGCATGCATTTATGTCTGGATGATGGACTGATTATGCAACCTCCTATAGGGTCCAGGTATCGCCTCATGCTATCAGTAGTGACACTGACCCTAGCCAAGTGTAAAACTAGTGAAAAACAGTCAGAAAAGATGAGTGGGGAAAATAATGTCAGTGGCCTCAACCTGTAAAACCATTCCTGTTTTGGAGGTCGTCTCATTTTTGCCCATCTAGTGCACCTGTTGTTAATTTCATTAACACCAAAGCAACTGAAACTGATTAACAAGCCCCTCTGCTACTTACCTGACCAGCTCAATATCCCAAGAGTTTAATTGACTTGATGCTATACTCTGATTAAAAATTGTTCTTCATTTTTTTGAGCAGTATCTTAAAGAGGAAGTAAACCCTCTTTAAAAAAAACGTAAAAAAAAAAAAAACCTGTAAGACAAAGGCATAATTAGCTAGTATGGCATTCTAGCTAATTATGTATCACTTACCTCAGATCGAAGCCCCCGCATCGGTCCTAATCTCCCCCTCCGACCGCCGACATGTTCTCCCGGAGTGACTTCCGGGTATCGCGGCTCCGGCGCTGTGATTTGCCAGAGCTGCGATGCCGTCACTCCGCGCATGCGCACGAGAGCGGCACAGTACAACTGAAGCATCGGCATATAGCGCCGTTGCTTCAGTTATCGCAAGTGCGCATGTGCCGCATGACGTCGGCACATGCAAATACAGGTATATCTCCTAAACTGTGCAGGTTTAGGAGATATCCTTGTTAGCTACAGGTAAGCTTTAATATAGGCTTACCTGTAACATAAAGTTGTAAACGAGGGTTTACAACCACTTTAGATAACAACGCCCTTTGTGAAAGTGAAATGACTCTCCTTATCTGGGTTTTGGTGAACGTGGTGTGTGATATGGATATACAAGGTGGGACGTAGTCATCCAGGAGGGGTTATAAGCAGATTGTATACCACCGAGAGCAGGTGAGGGGTGTTTGCTTTCCCTTTTCCACCTATTTGCTTGAAGTTTGATATGTGTGTATTTTTTCATAAATTTGTAGGTTTGTTGTAAAGCCTTTTGAAAGTGCTTTAAAAAATAAGGATTATTACTATCAAGCATATTTGTTACTTTGTCTATTCCCTGTAAAGTAGAATCTTATTTCACTTTTTAGAGGCTCCTGAGAGCTATTAAACTCATCCCACTGTACAGTGCAAATTCTAAATTCAGCTAGTTATTTGGTACTTGGACCCTCTTGTGACTCACCATTGATTAATGAGACCATTCCATTACACCGATCAGCCATAACATTATGACCACTGACGGGACACTGATTATCTTGTTACAATGGCATCTGAAAGTGGGTGGGTTATATTAGGCAGTAAGTGAACATGCTGTCCCTTAAGTTGATGTGTTAAAAGCAGAACAAAATGGGCAAGTGTAAGTATTTGAGTGACTTTGACATAGACAAAATGTTATAATGGTTAGATGACTGGGTCAGAGCAACTCCAAAACTTCAGTTCGTGTGGGATTTTCCTGGTCTGCAGTGGTCAGAACCGACCAAAAGTGGTCCAAGGATGGAAAACTGGTAAAAAGTGTCATGGCCGGTCAAGGCTCAGTGATGGAGGTGCGGAGCGAAGGCTGGCCCATGTAGTCCAGTTCAATGGAAGAGCTACTGTAGGTCAAATTGCTGAAAAAGTTAATGCTGGTTTTAATAGAAAGGCATCAGAACACACCGTGCATCTCAGTTTGTTGCGTATGGGGCTGCATAGCTGCAGGCTATTTAGGGTGCCCATGCTGACCCGTGTCCACAGCCAAAAGCGCCTACAATGGGCAGCTGGGCATCAGAATTGGACCATGGAGCATTGGAAGAAGGTGGCCTGGTCTGATGAATTCAAGAATGGTTTGAGAAACACAACGAGTTTGAGGTATTGACTTGGCCTGCAAATTTTACAGATCTCAATACAATCGAGTTTCTGTGGGATGTGCCAGAAGAAGAAGTCTGATCTATGAATGCCACACTTCACAACTTACAGGACTTTAATAATCTGTTACTGATGGCTTGGTGCCACATACCACAGCATAGCTTTTGGAGGTCTAGTGGAGTCCATGCCTCAACAGGTTATGGTGGGTGTTTATGTTATGGGTGATCAGTGTAAATGTACAATACTAAATTTAAGGGGGGCTGCCAGGCTTCCTTGTGAAAGTCCATATAGGGCCCCCAACTTTTCAAGGCTCCATGATCACTCTTGAAGATAACTGAAGACACATGCAGGGGGCACCTTGCAGTAACTGCTATAACCCCCCCCCCCCCCCCCGGGGGAAATTTACTAAGTTTTCAATCAGTACAGGTGCACTTTAATGCACAGTAAATATCATTTTGTCAGTATAAATGTAACATTTTCAGCCACAATGGAGAAAGTATAAATAATTCCTCTGTGAATGTGTGTTTATAGATTTTCTTTGACATTTACAATGACTAATGACCCATAAAGTTTATGAGGTCATCACACACTATAGATCCAGAAAAGATCAATAATCTAATACTTGGCTATTTCTTTTAGTGTTATAATTAATGTTGCAGAGTTTATATATTGTGCTGAAGATCACAGATTTCCTGGAGATCTTTTACTGTAACTGCTACAGAAATGCCAACACTATATTAATGCACACTTTCATCTTGTATTATGTTTCTTCCTTTAAGTAGAAGTAACAAGGGAGGCGGCTAGCATACCTAACATTGGTTTTAATAAAGTGATTTTTGTCTGTCATACATATCTTGTTTCAGTGAATTAGTGACCAAGAACAAGAATGCAGCCACTGGAATCAGAATTAGATCCATGCGTGTTCTGCACACAAAACTTAAACTGCTTGTCAAGACTTTAGGTTTTACCATAATGCATTCTCTACATTAAGGTAAAAAACCACGGAGTCCCCCCAAATACTGAGTCCTAAATACCTGAGCCTGATCTCGATTCAGAACTGTGCTTGAGAGCAGCTGCACTGCTCTCTCTCTTCTCACTGGACATGGAGGTAGCAGCAGCCATTGGCTCCTGGCCTCCTGCTACTGTCCATTACATCCTGTGAGGAGGGAGTGGGGGGTGGAACCAAGCTGCACTGTCTGTTAATAGACGCACACAATCTGGTTTTGGATCTAGCCCACATGTCTGCCTCCTAGCAGATGGAGAAGAGGAGTAGCGGACAGCATCGGCAGGCAACCAAAGAAGAGGAGGTTTGGGCTGCTCTATTGCACAGTACGAGTAGTTAGAATGTTTGTTATTTTACAACAATGTGTTTAACGTTATAATCACTATGAAACAAAAGCATACAAGAAAAAATTATAGCTTTGGATCATTATTCTCACCCTGGTGCTATTGATTTTCAGTGTTTGAATTCTTATATTTCAGTGCTGATTTACAGTGCTAGATAAAGGTAAGATTGCTGCAGAAAGAAGTTAAATGCAATTTAGAAATTAGGTTAGGGGCAAAGTGAGATTGGTGTTGGGGTCAAGGTTAATGGGTTAAGCCTAATGCCGCGTACACACTATCTGACTTTTCGATTGACTAGGTCCGACAGTCTTTCAGACAGACTTTGCAGCGGAGGTACACCAGACTTTCAAACAAACGGACTTGCCCACACACGATCACTCCAAAAGTTTGACGGATTCGAACGTGATGACGTACGACCAGACTAGAATAAGAAAGTTCATAGCCAATAGCTGCCCTAGCGTCGGTTTTCGTCCGTCGGACTAGCACACAGACTGGATTTTTTCGACTGGACTCGGAAAGATTTGAAACATGTTTTTTTTCTAGGTCTGTCAGACTTTTGGGAAAGAAAAGTCCACTGGAGCCCACACGCGATCGAATTGTCTGACAGATTCCGGTCCGCCGGAAAGTCCGATCGTGTGTCCACGGCATAAGGGTTATGGTTAAAGTTTGGGTTTAGTGGGTTAAGGAGGACCTGAATTGTGGAAGCTGTTTTTTTTTTTTTTTTTTTTGGTATGCAATTAAAACCATCTTTCTGAATAAATCCCTGCAACATACCGAACAATTGAAACTATCAAAAATTTAAAACTTTTGGTCATCGGTTGACTTTGCTGTGTATAGTCAATTCCATGATTGTTGACAAATTGAGAGCAATTAAAAGGGCATAATATTGTCTGCCAATTGCATTATATGGCCACTGGAAAACATTTTATTTATAAATGTTTACACACAAGGTTCACACAGCTTTCACTCAGGATTCATTATTCCTATTGAAATCTATTAAAAAAAAATGTGTGAAACCTGGGTGAAAGTTGTGTGAACCTTATGTGAAAACAATTTAAAAATGGGTCCTTAATTGAAGTCTGAATTACAGCTTAACATTAAAAGCTGAATTGTAGTACAAAAACTTTCATTTTAATATATTCCTCAACAGCCACAAAGAATATAAATCAATGGTGTGTCTGCACCAAATGCCTAGACAAACCCAGATATTACCTTGTGTAAGTAAAGATGACCCCATCACAGTACTGTACATATCCTGTGCAACGAGCATAGCTGTAGGAGGGACCCAGCAGGCTCCACCCACTTCAGGCTGCCTGCAGAAAACTGGAGAAGGGGGCGGAGACAAGACCAGTCACTCTGCACAAGGAGAGGGAGCAGCAGTGACTGGTCTTTATTACAGGAAGCTCCTGCACAGAGGGAAAGTTTTACAGTTGATTATTACATAGATCTGGAAGAAATACACAAACCACCAGGGGCGCTGGGGTTGGCGAATGGTTTGTTTGCCGGCCCCCAAAAAATGGAGCGCCAGTCGCCACTGCAAAGCACACCAAGATTCAAATAACAAGATACATGACTCTTGTATTTAGAGAATAATTCAACTTTAACAAACACTTTTTTTCAGGGATATTCGGAGGATTCTTCTTCTTCATAAGTAATTGTCCTAGTTTATAGTGAACCTATATAATGCAGACTATACACTGACACTTTTTGTATGATGCTAATAGTGATACGAATGCATGCGAGTTACCGAGGCCATTAATGTACAGTTGAAATATTGAAATGCTGAATCGAGTATATTGAATATTTCTGATGGATGGTAGTCGGTATGTTGTCTGACAACAATAAGTGAAATAAATATACATGTAGACACATGGATCCTAACCTGTCATGTTTCTCTTCTGGTTTTCACAGGCAGTGAAAGAACGTGTGGAGTGAATGAATTAATCTGTGTTCGGAAAGGTAAGCACATGCTATGTTTAATTCTCAAAAAGATTTGTCAATTTCTATGGAATAAACTTTGCATTTTTCGAATAATTTTGCTTTAACGTGGTCTGTGTTTTTAAATTCTCCTGCATTTCTGATCCCTAGCTGCTACCAGTAGCCAGCACTTCTGGGTGTGTCAAATACTTAATTTCCTGCAGAAAGCTGTAATGTCTCCTGTAGGATCCTACACTACTGCAGGATGTACTGGCTGATGAGTGGAACCACCCTGTGTAGTGGGGGAGCAGATATGTGACACACCCCAAAACCTACAGCCGCTGGTGATCAGCAAAGCAGTGGAGCTTGCAGACACGGGCCACTGGAAAGGCGGTACTTGACTAGGGCCAAGTGCAGTTATCACTGCCTGTGGATGTATAGGCTTACATTTATCAACCAAGACACTGTCAAATTGATCAAGAACGATTCACTGGCAGGGGTTGATTTACTAAAACTAGAGGGTGCAGCTGTGCATTGTACAGGCATACCCCACTTTTAAGTACACAATGGGGTTTATTTACTAAAGCTGGAAAGTGCAAAATCAGGCTCCCTTCTGTATAGAAACCAATGAGCTTCCAGGTTTTATTACCAAAGCTTAATTGAACAAGCCGAGGTTAGAAGCTCATTGGTTTCTATGCAGAATGGAGCCTGATTTTGCCCTTTCCAGCTTTAGTAATTAAATCCCATTGTGTACTTAAAAGTGGGGTATGCCTGTATATAATAAGCTTCTAACTTCATCTTGTTCAATTAATCTTTGACAAAAAAATTGTTTTCTTCACAGTAAGGGCTGTGAAAATGTGGAATAGACCAGTGTTTATCAACCTTTTATGGTGAAGTGCCCCTGCCAGTCTAAAAAAAATTCCTATGTACTCCTGTCTCAAGAAAATAATTTCTGTTTGGGTGTCATGTTTTTGTGTGTGTGTGTGTGTGTATAATGTCAGTATGTGTACCAGTGTCCATCCAATGTAACCTGATCACTGGGGCAGGGCTAATGGGGTGTATGGGGGGGGGGGGAGATGGGATGAGGGGGTCAGCTGGGGGTGTCAGGTTCTCTCACCTGACAGTTCAGCTCAGT
This sequence comes from Lithobates sylvaticus, assembly GCA_028564925.1. NCBI lineage: Eukaryota > Metazoa > Chordata > Amphibia > Anura > Ranidae > Lithobates > Lithobates sylvaticus. Next base: position 53,591,839 of record CM053028.1, read on the forward strand.
GGGCTCTTGCATGCCACAACCTCCTGGGGGGGGGGGGGGGGTGATGCTCCTGGTCCTGGGGTCAAGACGCCCAGCCCCCCAGACCAAGCCAGTAACGCATCCCGACACCCTGGCATACCCTGCCTCCAAGACTCCGGTCTCTGGGAGTTGTAGTTTCCTCTGTGCTTGAGCACCTGCCAAGGGTTGAGAAACACTGGAATAGACTCCCTGCAGAGGTGGTTCTGGCCAGCGGACTGGATTATTTCCTAAATGTACATAATAAAGTTGATCCAGGGAATAACAGATTGCCTCTCGGGGGATCAGGAAATTATTTTTTCCACTGCTGCAGCAAATTGGATCATGCTTCAACATCTCTGTTAAAAAAAAAAAAAAAATTGGATCATGCTTTGCTGGTGTTTTCTTCCTTCCTCTGGATCAACTGTGGGTATATGGGATTGTATGATTTTTTTAAATGTTTCCCCTTTTATTGGTTGAACTAGATGGACTTGTGCCTTTTTCAACCTGACTTACTATGCAACTATGTAAAAAAACCTGCAGCGGTTCGCAGAGAGCAGTGTGAACTGCCTGTGAGTCAGATGTGATGCGGGAACAGGATGTGGTGGTTCCCACATCGCACCAGTGTGAACTGAGCCTAAGTAAATCAACCCAGAGTATGTAAAGGCCAGCCCCCTGATACTACTTCATCACCCTCCACCACTCCTTACTACATGGCAGCCTCCACCAAAATATAGTGTCACCTGCTGTTGGAGCCTAGAGTGGGCTTTGTCTTTAACCACTCTGTCATTTGACATTGCTCGGGCCTATCGGACAATCTCTGCCACATAGAGGGGTTCAGATGGTCCTCTACTATACCTGGTGTAAAGCCCGACCCACTGGTACAATTTCAGTGCCACTCTATCCTTCATTGCAGCCACCGCCAAAATATGGTGTTAGCTGCTGTTGAAGCCAACAGTGAGCCATGTTTTTTTCATATAAAGATTGTATTGAAATTTCCATAAACTAGATTAATAACAGCTGTTACACCCATGCAGGGGCTTTAGCAACAGAGACCATTATATCAAATCAGACGTGTTGCATATAACAGAAGTTCTAACTCGGAAATAGAGAAAATTAGGTGGCAACACTACAAAGGTGCCAACAATGGGTCAAGAGGGTGAAGGGAGGTGATATTGAGGAGGAAGTAGAGAGGTTGGGGTCAGATAGTATGAGAGGGAAGTGTTATGGGGGAGATATGAAGTGGGAGGGAAATGGTTGTGGGAAGATTCCCCGCACCACCATGAGCTCAGGTTCAGCCCAGAGAGAAGGTGAATGGATTAAAAGAATGTTGGACTCGCCTGCTCCAAAGAGGGTAGGGAGTAATTAAGCCACGGGTCCTATGTTTAAGGGCCAGTTCACACCACATGCAGTCCAGTGCGGTTTTTTTTCTGCATCAAAAACACATGGAAAGTAGGTTATATGGTTTTCAATGGCATAGTTCACACCAGTGCGGTCAGTTCCAGTGTGTTCCGTTTCTGCACTGGACTGTACTGGAACGCTGTAAAACACATCAAAAATGCAGTGGAACGCACCTAAATGCACCAAAAACGCACTGCAACACACGTGTCCTTATTTAGGGCCAGTTCACACCAGATACAGTTCCATTTTTTCTGCACCAGAAACTGACCGGAAACTGACCAGAAACTGACTGCATGGTGTGAACTAGAGCCATTGGAATACATGGAAAACACTGTGCATGCATTTTTAGTGCAGAAAAAAAGCACACGGAACTGAACGAAACTGCGTCTGGTGTGAACTGGCCCTTAAGATTAAGAAAAAAGAGGGAGGGAAAAAGCACTGGACTGCATCAAAAACGCACTGGAGCGCATCAAAAACGCATATGCAGAAAAGCACCTGGAACACATGCCAAGGTCATGTGGTCCTTGACTGCCTGTATGGAGTTTTTGGGCTTCTTCCAGGCTTTGGCTATTTGGCCACCATTTGATAGTGGTCGGTCCTAGTGGCCAATTGATATCTCATAGAGGTTACATGCCCCCCCCCCCAATACCTAGTGTAAAGGCTGACCCACTGATACTACTTCAACACCCCTCTGCCACTAATTCCTCCATTGCAAGCACTGCCAAAATACCCGGTGTCAGCTGGTGGTGGAGCCTAGAGTAAGCTGTGTCTTTAACCCCTCTGTCCCCCTTTGACAGTACTTGGGTATATGACCAATCCACATAAAAGGGGTCACACATCCCCCCCCATAGCTGGAAGCACCAGGTATTTTGAGCTGCACCAGGGGTTGCTAAAGAGGTGATTGTCCGCTTGCATCGCATGTATGAAGCTATAACCGCTACCAAACTAGGTAATAGAAGGCAATTATGAACTGATAGATTCACAGCGATGTAAATGTTGTAATGCTTTTATCTGATAATTCCATAGAGAACTAAAGAGATGTATAACTCTGTTTGCCCGATTTTTGTTAAACATGGAAGCCTACTCTTTGGATCTAACCCCCTTTTGTTTTCTCCCCTACACCCTTTGTAAACAAGTTGTTGTATTTACTTTTGTGTCTTTTGTACAACTTTTGTACCTTTTTTAACTTGAAACGGATAAAGAGAATGGAAAAAAATAAATAAAAGAAGAGGTGAGTATCGGGGGATGGGGGTTTACACAGATACCATCACATATCGTGAACACCATTGGAAGAAGTGGATAACTATTCTGCTACAGTAAAAATCTCAGACTCTCCTATGAGGGTAATAAAAAAGTTAACTTTTGTTATAGAAGAAAAGTAAGATTTTTCTATAAACCAGTTTATTTTTTTTCCTGCCCAGTAGGCCATGCAACAAACAAACAAGTTTCAAAGGGAAAAACACTCAGCAGCTGTTCTTGACAAAAGTTTCCTCTTTGTCCTTAATTATGTATGGTATGCTTGAAGAGCTCCTAATGGTTGTAAAATTTGTGCTTGCGTCTCCCGCTGCTGTGCTATTCTTTGAACTATGCTTAATGGACTGGACTGTTCTCGCTGCCTTTCAGGGAGTGGTTGCAGGTCTTTGATGAAAGCTGAGCATTACATTCTGCTTTGTGTAATGAACCATGGGATCATAAAGAGGCCGTATGATGCGTAACACACTAAATCTAAACATAAAGGATCTCCATGGTCATCCAACCTTGGTTGTCCAGGCAAATTATAACTTTTGTACTTGCAGCAAAGGGTAAAGAATCTCACTTTCTGCAGGCAGTCTGACATAAACCCTGATGCCGCGTACACGACCGGTTTTCCAGTCGGAATAAACTCTGAGCCCCCTTTCACACCTATGCGAATTAGATGCGGCTTACCACGCAGCAAATTCGCAGGACATTTCCAAATACATTGATTTTAATGAGGCTTGTTCACATATCTGCGGTGCATGCGCACTGCGCATTGCAGAAAAAACGTGTGCGTTTTTTGGACAGTGCGGTGCGGCTCCGGTGCGAATTCAGGCCCATTATCTTCTATGGGCACGCATCTGATTCACAGATGCATTCCGTTCTGAACACAAATTCTTTCCTTCTCCTCACTACACCTCCCCCTCTCCCCCCCCTCTCCCTGCTCATTGATCCGCAGCTAAAACGCTGACAAACCGCTGAACAACTGACGTTTTAGTGCGCAGTTACACCGGACATTAAATTCGCACCGCACTAGTGTGAAACCAAGGCTTAAGGTTTTTCCGACGGAGTTCCGCTGAAACTGTCTTGCCCACACACAATACACCAAAGTCTGATCGTCTAGAATGCGGTGACGTACAACACGTACGACGGGACTAAAAAAAGGAAGTTCAATAGCCAGTAGCCAATAGCTGCCGTCTCGTACTTGCTTCAGAGAACGCGTCGTTTTTGGTCCGTCGGACCAGCATACACATGAACTGTTTTCCCGATAGGAACTGATTCCGTCGGAAAGATTTAAAACATGTTCTATTTCTAGGTCTGTCAGAATTTTCGAAAAAAAAGTCCCATGAGGCACACAATCGGAATATCCGATGAAAAGATTCCGTCTGACTTTCCTGCCGGAAAGTCTGACCGTGTGTACGCGGCATTACTGTGTGTCAGCAGGCCCAATCTTACAGAACTGAGAAACCTACCATTGTGTTTACAGTCACAGTACAGGCTGCATTGCAATGTATATGTACTATGAGGGGGATTTATTAAAACTGGAGCACTCAGAATCTGGTGCAGCTGTGCATGGTAGCCAATCAGCTTCTAACTTCACCTTGTTTAATTAAGCTTTGGCATTTAAACCTGGAAGCTGATTGGTTTCTATGCAGAGCTGCACCAGATTTTTCACACCCCCGTTTTAGTAAATTACCCCCCATATGCACCTATAAAGGGATTTTTATTATACACATAGATGTGCTTTGTGGTAATTTAAAGGACAACTTTTGCTTTGAAAGTGTTTTTTGTTTTCTTTCTAAATGGCAATGAGGCTGGGTTCACACTTAAAACGGATGCTGCTGCCAGCAGGGGTCCGGCGCGTCCCTGTTCTCCGTTTTTTAGGGATGAATCGGGCCTGAATTTTTGCCTGAATTCGGGCCTGAAATGGAGCCAAAGACGCACAGGGCCCCCCTGTGCAATTTGCTTCACAGCCGCCTCGGGGATGTGTGAACCGGCTCCATTGAGAGACAGTCACAATCTCCTGTCATACGATTTGGATGCAGGAAAACCAACATCCAATTCGCATAAGTGTGAACCCGGCCTAAAGGTACTTATATACTTATATACTAAACTGTGTCTGAGCACCACAAACTGGAAATGCTTTTTGTTTTCATTTTTAATATTCAAAGGAAACTCACCCATCCATCCATGTCTCCATGCTTTATTTTGTTCAGAAACCACTTTGCAATCTTGAGTAAGGGCAGATGATTAATTTAGCATTTTCTTTGCTGGAATCCATCTGCCTTTAGCTCAGGAATGCAGACAGGAGGGTGTGCTTAAAGTGATTGTTAAATAGAAATGAAAGGCAAAACATTTGTGTATAGATTAAATGAAAAATTTTAAATACCTTTTTTTTCCCTTTTTATTTTTTTTATAAGTGATCACATTACCTCTGGTCCTTTTGTTCTCAGCTGCATAAGAGCTGGGGAGAGGAGAAGCTGCAGCACACTGAGCTTCCCAGTGAATGGCTGTGCAGGGGGGGGGGGGGCGTGTCAGGACAGGTCTGATCATTGGAGGGAGAGCAGCATACCTAGAGAACTGACCACGGTGTGCTCTCCAGCTTAGTTTGGTCAGTTTTTATTAGGAAAGCAGAGGGACTGGCAGGTACACCAGGGATTTCACACAAAGGAAGCAATACAAACATAATACTTTCTCATACAAATACATGGTACAGCAGGCAGATATCAGGAATTTGAAATGTTGGGGTAACAAACGCTTTAAGTGAGAGAGCCCCTCCTCCAAATGAAATAAATAAATGCTCATAAACACGCCTGGAATGTATGACATCATTTTATCCTAGGCCAGTAAACCGGAAGTAACTGAAGAAATGTAAATATAATATACCCTCCTATCTATTTACTAATGCTGCTAACACCATAAGGAATAAAAAATAGTTCATGTTCTGAGAGAGTTTAGTTCTGCTTTAAAGGAGATCTATGGCATACACTTTCATTTTATAACATCACCATTAAAATAGCAACACAAGCAATAGTGATTAGCTTACTTTAAATATCTCTTTCCATGTTTTGAGTTCTGCCTGTCTTCTGGCCATCTCTTTCCACAACTTCCTGGATTCCCAGCATGCTTTGCAGCTTTTCCTCTGCTTTTTACTTTAAATTTCTATGGACTACATATCCCATGGTACCTTGCTGCTTGCAAGCTGTGATTCCTGTACTGACTCCGGCTCCTGAAACTCCTTCTTTCAGCACCACTGTAGTTCAAAAGGCAGGTGTTCCGTCAGAATCGGAAACCCATCAGAATAGGTAACGGAAGTGACGTTCCATTACGGCCATCTTGGTACACCCCACACTTGGCCGCAATAAGCTTGTAGTCAGAAGGCAGCAAGCGGACATCTTTTTACACCCACCAAAGTCTTGCATCTCACTTTTATTTTTACAAGTGAACTGAGCTTATATAGTAAAATACAGTACTTAGAAGTCCGTGACACTGTTTTGATGTCGAATTTTATAAGCAGCTGCAAGCCTACTGATTTCACAGGTTTGCTAATCTGACAGAACACTGCTGCTTTTAAAATTCAACATCAAAACGGTCTGACGGATTTCAAAATACTGTATTTCACTATATAATCTCAGTTTACTTGTAAAAATATGTGTCAAATACAAGACTTCGGTGGGTGTAAAAAAGATGTCCTCTTGCCGTAGGCTTAGTCTGGTCGAATGCGGGGTGTACCAAGATGGCCGTGACGGAATGTCACTTCCGTTCCCAAATCTGACGGGATGCCTAATCTGACGGAACACGGGCTCTAATAAATATGTGACACAGAGTTCAAAATTTGTGGGGATCGTCACAAAGTAAAATTACAAACTTCAAGATTATTGAGATTATTAGGTGTAGGCTAAAAATAATCACTATAATTCATATAAATCATAATTCACTGTAGGTACATTTTCATTGTATATGTTTTAAATGATCGCGATTGATTCACCACTAGTGAATGTTTGGTAAAGCTGTATAACTATTTTAAAAAAATACACCTCTTAGTGTGCATATTTTTTTTATTTATTTATTTATTTTTTTAATCTTCACAGAGATAAGGTGTAATGTCAAAGCTATTATTAAAACTACATAACTCTCATGCTGCACCTTAGCAGTGTGACATTCAATCAATTAAAAGAGAAGTATGTTTGTTTTTTTGATTCATACTTACCTATGTGGATGCAGCATCAGACCGATGCTGCATTTGTCCCCCACCATCTCTGCATGGAGAACCGAGCCACCGAACATCGCCGAAGGCTTGGTTTTCACAGATCCCCGAGGGGAGAGCTGCTGCCTGTGAGTCAGCGCCTCTCCTCTCTGCTTCTCCACGCTCATTGGAGTGATAAGCTGTGGAGGGGCGGGGAGCCGCCATCTCAGCGTCTCAGTGGCTTGCTGAGACTGCCATCAATCAAGGCAGCTAGTGGAACTAGACTTGGGAAGTCGGGATGACGCGCTGCCTCGACTGATTGCAGTGACGTCAGTGGAGAGTGGACTTCAGACCAATCTCTGCTTAGAAAACAAGTCACAGGAGTGCAAAACGAATTTCACTCCTGTGACCCAGAGGAGAAGCCCAGCCTAAAAAGGCTGGACTTCTCCTTCTACACAGTATATGCCAATGGCTTTTGCTGCTGCCCGAGTCCCTGTGTGAAGAGGAAGAGAGCAGAGAAGAGATCCAGCCATGTACAGTTGTTGATTAATTGAGGACTTGGATAGGTTGGGGAGGACACCAAGCTGTAAAAATTTGTTTTAACTTAATGCAGGGAATGCAAATGAAAAAACAAACTTTGGGCTTTAGAACCACTTTCAGTAAGAAGATCATTTAAAGGTCTTGCAAAGCAAGATACAGTATATATTTTTTTAAATGACAAATTGCTGGAATCCATATGTACTTTTTGTTTTTTGTTTTTTATGCAAAGAGAAATAGGCTGATTTGTAGTCCAGGAACAGGCAGCCCATGTTCTTTGTGCCTGAACTACTCCACTATAGAGTATTGACTGACAGCGCAGGTTACATAGAACAGAATAGGAGATGTATGTTTTCCTGGAAAGAACATTCCTATAATAGAGATAAGGCCTTGCCATGTAGCACTGCTATTTGAATTCTTGCATATCTTTAACAACAAAAGGAGTATGTTTTAGCAGAAACTCTTATGCCCCGTACACACGGTCGGATATTCCGATGGAAAAAGTCTGATTGTATTATGTTGTCGGAAAATCCGATCGTGTGTGGGCTCTAGCAGGCTTTTTCTGTCGGAATTTCATACGGGGAAAATTTGAGAGCAGGTTCTCTAATTTTCCGACAACAAAATCCGATCTGACTTTTTCCGATCGTGTGTTGAGAATTCCGACGGACAAAGTGCCACGCATGCTCAGATCAAATTACGAGACCAAAGCTATTGGCTACTAGCCTCTACGTAGTTCCGTCGTACGCAACGAACGTCACCACGTTCGGAATGATCCGATTTTCCTACAACTTTGTCAGATCATGTGTATGCAACACCAGTTTCGGACAAAAATCCGTCGGAAAAAATCAGACCGATTTTGTGGTCGGAATTTCCGACCGTGTGTACGGGGGCTTATACATTTTTCTTGGCTTATGTCATTTGGCATGTCTTGATGCAGTGAGTGTTTTGAAAACTTCTTTATTTAAAAGAGTTGACTGTTTAACGCCTCTGCTCTGTACATGAACGTCAACAGCAGAAACTGTACACAATTAAAGCAGTATTAAATCCAAAAACAAACATTTTATATTCACCTTACCAATTCTTCGATGTGATGGCTGCATTAATTTTATTTTTTAGTCTTTTCCTCCGTATTTAGACCTGGTGATCCAGCCAGTAAGTCTGTTTTTCTCAACTTTCTTTAAGAGAACAAGCTGTCCAGCAAAAGTGGCAGTTGAAGGGTTGATAGAAACCATTTACCACTGACAGAGGTGCTTACAATATTCGGATGTTATTCATGTATTTGAAACCTATATGCCAAAGAAAAAAAAAAAATGTTGCTGTAACAGCCTAAAATGTGTTGGGTGGAGTTTTTCTTTAATTTCTTAGTGCATCTAAATCTGCTAGTGCATCTAACACTACCCTCTTCCCCAGATTGACAAAGCAGTTGTCAGAGGTGTCTCTGTCTCCAGAGTGCAGACACTCTAATGCCCCATACACACGGTCGGAAAATCCGACCACAAAATCCATCGGATTTTGTCCGACGGATTTAGTCCGACACTGGTGTTGCATACACACGGTCGGACAAAGTTGTCGGAAAATCCGATCATTCTGAACGTGGTGACGTTTGTTGCCTACGACGGGACTATGTAGAGGCTAGTAGCCAATAGCTTTGGTCTTGTAATGTGATCTGAGCATGCGTGGCACTTTGTCCGTCAGAATTCGCTACACACGATCGGAATTGGTGTGATCGGACTTTGTTGTCGGAAAATTTTTAGAGCAGGAGATACAACTTTGTCCGTCGGACAATCCGATGGAAAATGTCCGATGGTGCCTACACACGGTCGGAATTTCCGTTAACATTGTCCGATAGAACAGAATCCATCGGAAAATCCGACTGTGTGTATGGGGCTTAAGACAGGAAGTGTGTTACTGGCCAGATCACCAGGTAAAAATAATGGGTTAAAAAAGCTTAAAAAATAAAAAAGAATACAGCTACCACACTTAAAGTGATTGCTCTGTGCAATGGTTTTGCACAGAGCAGCCCAGATCCTCCTTTACTGGGGTCCCCCTCCAGGCCCCTCCTCTTCGGTAATGTTCGTTCCCGGTAATTCTCGCTCCCGAGCCGCCCCAGTCTGTGTCTATTGACACAGACCGGGTGACTCGGCCCCCACTCGGCCCCACTCGGCCCCCACTCCCTCGTCATGACATTTGATTGACAGCAGCGGGAGCCAATGGCTGCCACTGCTATCAATCTGCCCAATAAGGAGGGAGACGGCGGTGAGAGCCTCTGCTCTCGTGTACGTCGCTGGATCGAATTGGGCTCAGGTAAGAATAAGGGAGGCTCCTGCAGCACAGAAGAATGCATTAAGGTAACAAACATTGAGGCTTTAGAACCCCTTCAAGGATTGGTAAGCTACAATTTGTAAAATTTTTGTTTTGGGGCTAATACCACTTTAAATGTATATGTGATCCATAGTACCGTCTCCAAAATCCTGTGTTAGTGTTTGTAAAGGATTTTATTTTAAAAATAACAAACATGTTATACTTGCCTGCTCTGTGTATTTGTTTTGCGCACAGCAGCCCCGATCCTTTTCTTCTTGGGTCCCCCACTGGGGCTTTGGGCCCCTCCCCCTTGCCAAGTGCCCCCATCGCAAGCCGCTTGCGATGGGGGAACTCATTCATGTTCGCTCCCGAGCTGGCTCTCTGTGTCAATAAGACACAGAGCGTGGCTCAGCCCTACCCCCTGCTCCCACCTTACTGGCTGTGATTGACAGCAGTGGGAGCCAGTTGCTCCTGCTGCTGCATCTCAGCCAATGAGGAGGGAGAAATCCAGGTGAGCCACTGCTCTTGTGTGCACATTGTTGGATCAAGATCAGGCTTAGGTAAGTATTGGGGGGGGGGGCTAAGCGGGGAGTTGCACACTAGTTTTGTTTTTTGTTTTTTTCCTTTGTGCATGGAATGCATGAAGGTAAATAACCTTCAGCCCTTAGAACCTCTTTAACCTTTTGGTTTAAGCATACATGAACTCTTAATCTGCACAGAAACTCCTAGTGACTCATAGAAACAGATTTTTAGCATAAGGAACAGGAAGAATGGTAAACAAGTCATTCTAAAATTAATCTGGATCACAAGTACAGTACAGTGAGCCATCTGTTACAGAAAAGTGAGTCTAATAAAGCCACTTTGATAAGCTGGGCACACCAACTGCCAGGGAGATTTCAAATATTAAAAAAAGGTGGTTGGCAGATGCAGTCATTTATGATAAAGTTCAGTGTATAAATATTGCATGCAGTCTTCTTGTTTTTACTTTCTTTTTCTCTAATTTTATCTGGTGTTCAGGTTACCAGCAAAGGTTCTTGTCATAGGGTGACCATGCTGTTCCTGCAGTCAATGCATTGACATGTGCTGCATGCACCTGAGAAGTGCAGGTTAATGTGCAGATGTACAAAACCATCATGTTCACACTGTGATTGTTCAATGAGAGACGGTCACTTCTTTGGGCACACCTCTGTAATGGTGATTGACAGTGACCCTCTAGGGCCTTGCACTCACTACTACAGTGCATGCTTCTATACTGGAGCTTTGTGCCAAAGCCTCTGTTATGTGCACGACTAAGGATGAGCCGAACACCCCCCCGTTCGGCTCGCACCAGAACCCGCGAACGGACCTAAAGTCCGTGCGAGCTTTAGAACCCTATTAGTTATAATGGATGCGAACGTTCGAAATTAAAAGTGCTCATTTTAAAGGCTAATATGCATGTTAATGTCATAAAAAGTGTTTGGGGACCTGGGTCCTGCCCCAGGGGACATGTATCAATGCAAAATTTTTTTTTAAAAACGGCCGTTTTTCAGGAGCAGTGATTTTAATAATGCTTAAATTGAAACAATAAAAGTGTAATATTCCTTTAAATTTCGTACCTGGGGGGTGTCTATAGTATGCCTGTAAAGGGGCGCATGTTTCCCGTGTTTAGAACTGTCTCTGCGCAAAGTGTCATTTTTGAAAGTAAAAAAGCTATTTAAAATCACTCGCGGCTAATGTTAATTCACGGCTCCCGTAACACAGAGAACAGTGATTCATTGAAACTCATTCATAAAAAAAAGTCATTGATAAAAAAAAAAAAAAAATGAAAAAAAAAAAAAGCGTAGGGGTCCCCCCAAATTCAATAACCAGGCCCTTCAGGTCTGGGATGGATATTAAGGGGGATCCCAGCCAAAAAAAAAAAAAAAAAAATGGCGTAGGGTCCCCCTCAAAATCCATACCAGACCCTTGAGGTCTGGTATGGATTTTAAGGGGAACCCTAGCCAAAAAAAATGGCGTGGGGTCCCCCTCAAAATCCATACCAGACCCTTATCCGAGCACGCAACCTGGCAGGCCGCAGGAAAAGAGGGGGGGACGAGAGCGGCCCCCCCCTCTCGCCTGAACCGTACCAGGCCACATGCCCTCAACATTGGGAGGATGCTTTGGGGGTCTAAGACCCCAAAAGCACCTTGTCCCCATGTTGATTAGGACAAGGGCCTCTTCCCCACAACCCTGGCCGGTGGTTGTGGGGGTCTGCGGGCGGGGGGCTTATCGGAATCTGGAAGCCCCCTTTAACAAGGGGACCCCCAGATCCCGGCCCCCCCCCTGTGTGAAATGGTAAGGGGGTACAAAAGTACCCCTACCATTTCACCAAAAAAAGTGGCAAAAATGGTAAAAAGGACAGGAGACAGTCTTTGACAATTCCTTTATTAAAATCTTCTTTCTTCTTTCTTCATCCTTCGGATTCTTCATCTTCTCCTTCCTTCATCTTCTTCCATCTTCTTCTTCCATTTTCTTCTTCCTCCGATCCGCTTCTTCTTGCGCTGGTCTTCTCGTCCTTCTCGTCCGGCATCTTCTTCCGTCGGCGTCGGCGTCGGTGTCGGTGTCTTCTTGGGCCGCTCCGCGCAATGGGAGGCTCCCGCTGTGTGAGGCTCCGCTCCATCTGACAGGTCTTTTAAAACGGAGGGCACCTGGTGACCCCGCCCCCCTCTGACATCATGGGGAAAGCCATCATGGAATTCCCCATGACGTCCCTGTGCGTCAGAGGGGGCGGGGTCACCAGGTGCCCTCCATTATAAAAGACCTGTCAGACGGAGCGGAGCCTCACACAGCGGGAGCCTCCCATTGCGCGGAGCGGCCCAAGAAGAGACAGAGACACCGACGCCGACGCCGACGGAAGAAGATGCCGGACGAGAAGGACGAGAAGACCAGCGCAAGAAGAAGCGGATCGGAGGAAGAAGAAAATGGAAGAAGAAGATGGAAGAAGATGAAGGAAGGAGAAGATGAAGAAACCGAAGGATGAAGAAAGAAGAAAGAAGATTTTAATAAAGGAATTGTCAAAGACTGTCTCCTGTCCTTTTTACCATTTTTGCCACTTTTTTGGTGAAATGGTAGGGGTACTTTTGTACCCCCTTACCATTTCACACAGGGGGGGGGCCGGGATCTGGGGGTCCCCTTGTTAAAGGGGGCTTCCAGATTCCGATAAGCCCCCCGCCCGCAGACCCCCACAACCACCGGCCAGGGTTGTGGGGAAGAGGCCCTTGTCCTAATCAACATGGGGACAAGGTGCTTTTGGGGTCTTAGACCCCCAAAGCATCCTCCCAATGTTGAGGGCATGTGGCCTGGTACGGTTCAGGCGAGAGGGGGGGCCGCTCTCGTCCCCCCCTCTTTTCCTGCGGCCTGCCAGGTTGCGTGCTCGGATAAGGGTCTGGTATGGATTTTGAGGGGGACCCCACGCCATTTTTTTTGGCTAGGGTTCCCCTTAAAATCCATACCAGACCTCAAGGGTCTGGTATGGATTTTGAGGGGGACCCTACGCCATTTTTTTTTTTTTTTTTTTGGCTGGGATCCCCCTTAATATCCATCCCAGACCTGAAGGGCCTGGTTATTGAATTTGGGGGGACCCCTACGCTTTTTTTTTTTTTTTTTATTAATGAATGACAGCTCTCTGTGTTACAGGAGCCATCAATTCATTAGCCGCGAGTGATTTAAATAGCTTTCTTCCTGCAAAAATGACACTTTTTTGCAGGGAAAGTTCTAAGCACAGGAAACCTGCCCTCCTTCACAGGCTACCTATAGACACCCCCCAGATGTGATACTGCAATGCTGTTCTAACAGCACGCACACACATATCCCCAGAAATAAAGAACATATTGTTGTCAGCAGTCAGCAGCACACTGACACGCTGACACTGTGAGTGAAACATAATATGCGAGGCCGCCGCAGCGGCGGCCTCTTATACCGTGGGGCGTGTATTAAAGCCCCTGAGCTATAATTGGCTACAGGCATCCTGCCTGTAGCCAATTATGGCTCTCCTCGCTGCCGGCGCTGTGATTGGCCAAGCATGCGGGGTCACAGTGCATGCTTGGCCAATCATCAGCCAGCATTGCACTGCGCGGGCCGCAATGCATTGCGGGGCCGCTCGCATCACACGAATTTGATGCGAGCGGTCCCAATAGTTCTGGGCTCGCCGAGCGAGCGAACACCCGGTGCTCGATTCGAACATGGGTTCGAATCGAACACCGGGCTCATCCTTATGCACGACAGTCAATCTTCCTGTGCATTAAATAGTAAATTTATAAGCCCCGCATGCAGGGGTCTGCTGGATCTGGCAGCCGCTGAGCAAAGCTGTCCCTGGTAAGCACAAGGCTTCTGTGTTTACAAGTGACAGTGGGGAGCGGAGGGTGAGAGCGAGAGGTGGTAGAATAGAGTTCTGCCACGTTCTGGTTGCAAAATTCTTCATCTCTTCGGTGGGGACATGCTGTCCCTCTCTCCACGGGCCCCGGCTCTTGATTGGATAAATTAATAGCAGCGCAGTCATTGGCTCCCGCTGCTGTCTATCAAATCCATTGATGCGGGCACCGGGGGGCGGGGCTGAGTCCGGCAGTGCGTGCTTGCAAGGTAACCCCCCTTGGGAGATCGGTTCTCCTAGGGGGTTATCTGATGCAGGGAGGAGCCGCAAGAGCCCCCGGGGGACCCCAGAAGAGGATGTTCGGAGACACTCTGTGCAAAACGAGCTGCACAGTGGAGGCAAGTATGACATATTTGTTATTTAAAAAAAATTAAAACGATCCTTTACAATCACTTTAATCACTTTTGTGAGATACTGTATACCGGTTTAAGCTGGTTTGTTTTTTAAAGCGCATCACTTGTAGAAAAATCAAAATGTAGCTACAGTATAGGCTATAATACTATATGCTATGTGTAAATCATAATTTTTTTACTTTGTGTGGCTCATAAGAAATTTCTTAAAGTGGACCTTCAGTCATTTTTTCAACTTTACATCTATTAAATCTTCTGCCCTTGTTGTTTTAACTTTGGATAGTAAAACATTTTTCTGTCCCCGTCTTTCAGAAGAGCCACGGTGAGAGAACATGGCTCCTCCCCTTCCTAAGGAAACACTGCGCCAGCCAATAAATTTTCACTTCCCCCTGCCGGACTTCAGTTGTTTGTGTTTCCTCCGGTGGGGAGACACTGTTTTTGGAACCTGGCCTAGCAGTCAGGGAGACTGTGGCTACTTGAAGCCCTGTAAGGGAGGCAGGGGCTCTCCCAGGGACGCAGTGAGGTACATACCCGCCGCACAGTTCACCACCCCATCTTCGCCGAGTGCGGGAGGAAGATCCGGAGGCCCACCATCGCATCCACAGTGTTGCAGCAGGGAGGCATCTCTGCTCTCCCTGTACACGGGTGCAGGTCGCACTTGGAACCAGGCGGCCATGTGGCGGGTGACGTAATTTCCGACAGAGGGTGCATGCTTCCCTTTGACCCGCACATTCCGTTTCCGGGTCGCAGGGCTGATAGTGGGCGCAGTCTGGAGAGGAGTCGGGAATGCGGCACAGGCAGCGTGAGACTCCACAAGCAACAACCACCAGCGCGGTCATGTCTGAAGTGGACACCCAGACAGTGCACATGGAAGCTAGCTCCTGCCATCCTAAGGTAAGAGCACCCTGGGGAAGGGTCCTCTCTATCTAGAATTTCCCCCCTCCACGAATGGGCAGAGCCCTCTGGGTGGTCACAGGGGGAGAGATTCAGATCCTTACTTGTTAAAAGGGTCTAGTGCACTCCCCAGGGTTGTATCCTATATGCAAAGGTGATGTTATTCATTTTTTTTCTTGCATGTATTTCAGAAAGCTACTGAAAAGTCAAGTTCCTCACATAGCTCTAAGAGAGTCTCTTGTAGGGACACCCTAGGGAAAACTTGGATAAAAGTATTGTCCAAGGACTCTATAGATGCTTTAGTCAGAGAAAGGGCATCAGAGCAGGAAGCGGGTTTAGAACTTTCTTCCACCTTTCAGTCTTTCAAATCTCTGTTTGAAGGTTTTCAGCTTCCTACTAATCTCTCACCTGCATCCCAAAGTACAACCCCTCCACAAGCACAGGGCTCTGCATCTTCCCAACCGGCTGCCACTGCCATGGCAGATGGATCTACTGGGGCCTCCAGAGAGGAGGCTAGGGAAGAGCTGGATAGTGCCACCTCTGGTTCCCAGGAGGAATCGGAGGGAGAGGACCGGGACGGGGAGTCCAGGAAACCCTCAAGATATAAACTGTCCCTGTAAGAGGTAGAGAACCTCTTGGGGGCAATTTACACCACCTTTGGAATTCAGGCGGACAAGAAACCCCTGACACTCCATGACCATATGTACAGGGGCTTGGGGGAACAGAAAAAGAAGGTTTTCTAAGTCCATGATGTCCTGGTAGAAACGGTAAAGGAGTGGCAGGATCCTGAACAGAAACCTTTTTTCTCCAGGTCCTTGAAAAGAAGGTTCCTGTTTTCAGAAGATCCATCGTCCATCTGGAATAAGAACCCCAAACTGGACGCTGGCTTCTCCCAGGTCTCCAGACATACAGATCAGGCCTTTGAGGCTATGGGAGCTCTGGTAGATATTATGGATAAGAGAATAGATTCCCTCCTAAAGAAGACCTGGGAATCAACTATAGGGAATTTGAAACCGGAAATGGCTGTCGCAGTAGTGGCCCGTAACTTAGAGTATTGGCTTTCCCAAATTCAGGCTCATATTGAAGTGGGAACTGCCAAGGAAACTATATTGTCATCTTTTCCTATTATTTTGCGAGGAGAGGCATATATAGCGGATGCATCCGCAGAGTCTGTCCGCATGTCGGCCAGAACCGCGGCTCTAGCCAACTCGGCGCGTGACGTAATTTCTGACGCATGCTTCCCTTTGACCCACAAATTCTTAAAGCGGGTCAAAGCAGAACAGCCCTCTGGCTAAAAACATGGCTGGGCTATAGTGCCTCTAAGGTTAAACTGTGCGGGATCCCACTGACGGGAGATCTACTTTTTGTCCCAGCCCTAGAAGCTGTGCTAGACCACACAGCGGACAAGAAGAAATCCTTCCCCGGTTAAACGTAAACCCCCATTTCAAACAAAGAAAGGGTTTTGTCCACAGAAACGAAGGGGGGCCCCCAAGCCGGAGGGGGGAAAGAAAACTTGGGGCCAAATGAGCAAAGGCAGGGGAGGTGCGATTTTTCGTCATCCTGAACAGCCCTGAAAAAGCCAATGACCCTCCAAACGCGGTGGAAGGAAGAATGGGGGCCTTCCTCAGACAGTGGGAGGCAGTTTCCCCGAGTCAATTTATCCTGGGGATCGTAGGTAGGGGGTACCACCTAGAATTTACAAGACCACCCCCACAAAGACTCCTCGTCACACTCCTTTCCAGGTGTGCAGCAAAGGCAGAGGCCCTACTGGGGGCATTAAAGGATCTAGAGGAACAGAATGTGGTTCGCAGTGTTTCAAAAGGCTAGGGGGGGGGGGGGGGCTTTTACTCATATTTTTGTAGTGAAAAAACGGTCACGAAAATACAGCTTGATCCTGAACTTAAAACCCCTGAACCAGTCGATTTCCTACAAGAGGTTCTGTATGGATTCGATCTTTACAGTCAGAACCTTGCTACCCTAGAATTGTTACATTTTGTCACTAGATCGCAAGGACACCTACCTCCACGTCCCTATCGCAGAACCTTTTCAGTATTTTCTCCATCTAGCGGTGAACATAGAAAGAGAAACAATCCATCTACAGTTTCAGGCATCTCCATTCGGCCTATCCTCATCACCCCGAATATTCACAAAGGCCTTTCTGCGACTTAAAGGAGTCTCAATTATTGCATATATGGATGACCTGCTCCTCTTCACAGTATCTCCAGAACAGCGAACCAGAAATCTGGAACCGACAAAGGATACCCTGACAAGGTGCAGAGCCCCATAGCAGTTTTGGAGTTCTTGCAGTGCGGGGCAGATAAAGGGTTAGCCATTAGTACACTTAAGAGCCATGTTTCAGTGCTTGGCTCATATTTGGAAAAACCACTGGCCACCAACCCTTGGGTGGTCAGATTTTTCAGAGCTCTAGCAAGACAGAGACCAGTTCAAGGCCCACCCTTCCCCAAGTGGGACCTATCTATGGTCTTACAGACCCTAATGGAGCCACCATTTGAGCCTTTAGAAAATTGTTCTTGCTTTCAAAACAGTATTTTTTGTTGCAGTGACAACTGCCAGGAGGGTCAGCGAAATAGAAACTTTATCAGTCAGACCCCCTTTTTGTGTTGTTTTTTTGTATCGGGTAGTTTTTTAAAACCGATCCAGCATTCTTACCTAAAGTGGCCTCGAAGTATCATAGAAGCCAGGAGATAGTCTTACCCACTTTATGCCCTAATCCCTCAGGAGAAAGGAAGTTTAAATTTCATACCTTAGATGTAAGGAGATGTATCCTGCTGACGAAAACAGTAAGGAAGTCAGATTCTTTTTGTTTATTTTGTTTTCTGGGGCAAGAAAGGAGTATAAAGCGTATCGACGCACCATTGCCAGATGGCTCAAGGTAACCATTGACCAGGCCTATAAGTTTGCAGGAAAAGAAGTTCCTGTTGGTATAAAAGAACACTCTACTAGGGCTATGGCGGCTTCTCAAACGGAAAGGGCTGAAGCGACGCCAGAGCAAATTTGCAAAACAGCAATGTGGTCCAGTTTCACCACCTTTGTAAAACATTACAGGATGGACCTGGTGTCGGCGAATGAGCAAGCCTTTGGGGCGAAAGGTTTTGCAAGCCGTAGTCTCACCCTAAGTGGTAAGTTATCGTCTATCCTCTCATTGTGCCTGTCCTGAAAGACGGGGAGGGAAAATTTAAAGTTGCACTTACCGTCTTTTCCAGTAGTCTTTCAGGACAGCACTAGTTACCCACCCAAATGTATAGGGGGTCTTTAGGAAAGACCTGAACACAGGCACGTTAGTAATATGTGATGGTATGTTATAAATGTGTTCTTGTGTCTACCCAGCTAAACGGAGGTGCTCTTAGAAAAACTGAAGTCCGGCAGGGGGAAGTGAAAATTTATTGGCTGGCCCAGTAATTCCTAAGGAAAGGGAGGAGCCAAAGTCTCAAGTCATTGTGGCTGTCCTGAAAGACTACTGGAAAAGACGTTACCGGTAAGCATAACTTAATTTTTTTTTCTGCTAGTAAATACCTTATACAGCCCTCTTCCTGTTTCTTGTCTGGTAAAAAGCCTAGGCTTATGCCATCATGCACAGCTCTCTACCTCACTCTCATAAGAGATTGCCAGGAAGGCAGGGGGGATGAGTCATAAGAGGGCCCATGAGAGCTGCAGAGCTGGAGTTGTGCCTCTGTGTGTCTGTGTAAATCCAGGAAGTGAACAGGCAGCATCTTCAGCTGCCCACAGTTAAAATGGATGCAGCCAGACTCAGTGGAGGAAGATTTCTGCAGCATATTTGACAAGTACAGAATCACAGTATATATAAAATAATATGCAAAGTGGTTGGAGGGAAGCTTCAGAATGGCAAAGATGTTTTTATTACTATGTGAGCAGACTGCAGTTCCTCTTTAAGAGGGATGGAAAGCAGAGGCTTGCAGACTTGGAAGGTGGTGAGGAAATCTCTCCCTGAAGTAATTACATTAGAAAAGTGAAGGATACTTACCGTTTCAGATGACTTCAGCTTCCACTGTCAAGTTACATTTATGTATCAAGTGTTGTGAATCCCCAGTACACTCACTGTCTTGGTATTACCAGACCCATGTGAGCTATAAAACATGCATAGCGATGAGGCCTGAGCAGTTCTAAGAAGCCATTCCTCAGACGTCTCTAAATTTCAAAAACAGTAAAGTTGTAAAGCATTTTTTTTTTTTTTTTATGACTGTCTGTCTAAAAGGGAATTATGGAGTTTTAAATTCTTTTTAGATATAAATTGGAAAGAGCGTATCCTAATGTAGAGAATTTTGTGTGTTTAAAGCTGAACTACACTTCATCTGAGCGCCACAAATTAAAAACGCTATTTAATTTATTTTTAATATTTAAAGCAAACTCCCCCATCCACCCATGTCTTCATGCTTTATTTTGCTGAGAAATCACTTTAACCACTTGTCGACCACAATACATACACTGCCTTGAAAAAGTATTTATACCCCTTGAAATTTTCCACATTTTGTCATGTTACAACCAAAATGTAAATGTATTTTATTGGGATTTTATGTGATCGACCAACACAAAGTGGCACATAATTGTGAAGTGGAAGGAAAATGATAAATGGTTTTAGAATTTTTTTACAAATAAATATGTGAAAAGTGTGGAGTGCATTTGTATTCAGCCCCCCTGAATCAATACTTTTGTAGAACCACCTTTTCACTGCAATTACAGCTACAAGTCTTTTTGGGGGATGTCGTTACCAGCTTTGCACATCTAGAGAGTGACATTTTTGCCCATTCTTCTTTGCAAAATAGCTCCAGCCCTGTCAGATTGGATGGAGAGTGTCTGTAAACAGCAATTTTCAAGTCTTGCCACAGATTCTCAATTGGATTTAGGTCTGGACTTTGACTGAACCATTCTAACACATGAATATGATTTTATCTAAACCATTCCATTGTAGCTCTACCTGTATGTTTAGGGTTGTTGTCCTGCTGGAAGGTGAACCTCCGCCCGGTCTCAAGACTTTTGCAGACTCTAATAGGTTTTCTTCTACGATTGCCCTGTATTTGGCTCCATCCATCTTTCCATCAACTCTGCTGAAGAAAAGCATCCCAACAACATGATGCTGTCACCACCATGTTTCACGGTGAGGATGGTGTGTTCAGGGTGATGTGCAGTGTTAGTTTTCCGTTACATATATCGTTTTGCTTTTAGGCCAAAAAGTTCAATTTTGGTCTCATCTGACCAGAGCACCTTCTTCCATATGTTTGCTGTGTCCCCCACATGGCTTCTTGCAAACTGCAAATGGACTTCTTATGACTTTCTTTCAACAATGGCTTTCTTCTTGCCACTCTTCCATAAAGGCCAGATTTGTGGAGAGCACGACTAATAGTTGGCCTGTAGACTGATTCTCCCACCTGAGCTGTGGATCTCTGCAGCTCCTCCAGAGTTTCCATGGGCCTCTTGGCTGCTTCTCTGATGAATGCTCTCCTTGCCCGGCCTGACACTTTAGGTCGACGGCCATGTCTTGGTAGGTTTGCAGTTGTGCTATACGCTTTCATCTTCAGATGATGGATTGAGCAGTGCTCTGTTAGATGTTCAAAGCTTGGGATTTTTTTTAAAACCTAACCCTATTTAAAACCTCTCCAACTTTTATCCCTGACCTGTCTGATGTGTTCCTTTGGCCTTTGTGATACTGTTAGTTCACTAAGGTTAACAAACCTCTGAGGGCTTCACAGAACAGCTGCATTTATACTGAGATTAAACTACACACAGGTTGACTCTATTTACTAATTAGGTGACTTCTGAAGGCAATTGGCTCCACTAGATTTTAGTTAAGGGTATCAGAGAAAATTGGGCTGAATACAAATGCATGCCACACTTTTCAGATATTTATTTGTAAAAAAAATCTTGAAAACCATTTATCATTTTTCTTCCACTTTAAAATGATGTGCCACTTTGTGTTGGTCTATCACATAAAATCCCAATAAAATACATTTACGTTTTTGGTTGTAACATGACAAAATGTAGAAAATTTCAAGGGGTATGAATACTTTTTCAAGGCACTGTATATATGCGGTTTGCAAGTGGTTTACTGGGATTATGGCTTGAAAATATCATCCAATTTTTTATTTTATTTATTCATTTAAATATATTTTATCCCAAAAAATTGCGTTTGAAAAAACACTGTGCAAATGCTGTGTGACATAAAATATTGCAACGATCGCCATTTTATTCCCTAAGGTCTCTGCTAAAAAAAAAAATTGGAGGTTATAAGTAATTTTTTAGCAAAAAATACTGATTTAAACTTGTAAACAAAAAGTGCCATAAAAAGCCTGGTCTTCAAGGGGTTTAAAAACACCCCCTAGTATTTCTGGCCAGAGCACCTTGAGTAAGGGCAGATGATTCATGTTTCATTTACTTCCTGGAATCCATCTTCCCTTAGCTCAAGCATGCAGGCAGGAGGGTGTGCTTGGCTAAGAAAACCCCTCATTCTTTCCTGAAGACTCCTGGGATGTATGTCATCATTTGCCTAGGCCTCGAAACCAGGAAGTAGCTGTGGCCGCTTGCATATAATCGCTCAGAGAGTGCATTATCAGCCCTGGACGCAGACATGCTTGGAAAGAATGGGTAAGAGTTTTAGAACCTTTGTCTGGTTTTACTGGCTGTCTGTGTCCCCATTAGAGAGAGATTTCCGGGGGGCGTGTCCAAGATGGGATGTGAGCGGCTGTTTCTGCTAGAGCTTCGCTGAACTGTCGGCTCTTATTCGCATCCCAAGTGCTCCTAAACGCTGATTTCCAAGCTGAGGGTACCTGAATGAGGCGCAGATCATCGGGCGCAATGATCGGTATGGGGAAAAAGTTAAAATGCCCACTGATCCCGAAGATTTCCCCGACCCCCATGTGGAGCCCCACACCACTCGCAGAAAACACAGGGCCTCGCAGATGGGCCCAATGGAGTCGGCTGACTTCCGACCCCCCCCCCCCCCCCCCCCCCCCCCTGGCTGGCGGAGGTAATGGTGGCCATAGCCACTTGCCAATCCACCCTTATGGCAAAAATTGAGGCTGTACAAATAGATGTAGGCCTCCTGCGGCAAGATATGGACAAACTCAGAACCAGAGTTACAGAGACTGAACAGAGAGTCAGCAACACAGAAGACATGATCGCAGAGCATGGCGCTGCTCTCCACACACTTCAAACCAAAGTGAAGGCCCTGGAGTATAGAGTTGAAGACGCCGAGAACAGAAACGGGCACAACAA
Source organism: Lithobates sylvaticus (assembly GCA_028564925.1). Taxonomy (NCBI): domain Eukaryota; kingdom Metazoa; phylum Chordata; class Amphibia; order Anura; family Ranidae; genus Lithobates; species Lithobates sylvaticus. The sequence goes on from CM053028.1 coordinate 53,614,373, forward strand.
TCCCAGCATGATGGGCCTAGCTGAAGGAGCTGAGGGAACCAATCCCACGTGCTTTGTGGAGAACATGTTGTGCAACCTCCTGCCTGATGCTCGCCTGTCCTCCCATTATGCGGTGGAAAGGGCACACCGAATCCCGCCTAAACCTGGGCCCCCAGGAGCCTCTCTGAGAACCTTCTTCCTTCGCTTGCTCAATTTCAGGGACAGGGATGAGATTGTCCGTGAATCCTGCGCTTTCAGATCAACAAATTGATGATTTCCCCTGACTACTCCGTGGAGACCCAAAAGCTCAAGAAATCGTTCGACCATGTCAAGGCGGCAATGATAGCGTGCAACATCCATCACAGTGTCCTTTTTCCGGCTCGCTTGAGGGTCCAGGACGGGGAGACAACTCGCTTCTTCAACTCCCCCAGAGAAGCGTCTACCTGGCTGGACTCCTTTTACGTAGGTCCACTGACCTGGTGATTCGCATGTGAGTACCTGTTGTCTTCACTTGAGCTACACCCTTCCTTGGGCCCAGGCCTCTGAAATTGCAAGCCTGGCCAACTGCTGAGGCATCACCGGCTGGATGGCTGCCTCTGTTGCACCTGTTGTGTCTTATCCACCCGTGGGGCTCACTGCATCGGTTGTGCCCGCTTGTCCCACCTGCAGTAACCCAAGTAAATGGGACAAAGTCAGGAGATCCCTGTGGTCTGACTTCTTCCCCTTGTTTCCTTCCTCCTTGAGGCTGCAGTGGAAATACTAAAAATACCTACCTACTGATGAATCATACTTACTGTTGGGACATCAAACTGCCATTTTCTTCTCCTCCTTGTCCCTTTGTCCCATGCAGCATGTTTCATTATCCCAGTGGATGTCTCGGATGTGGAGAGCTGTTCTGTTTGCTGCTTAGCCCCCCCAGATACTGTCCGGAGGGCTAAGGTCGCCACTTGCACAGGACCCCCCTTTGCAGCCGGCGAGCTGATTTGGTTTGGAAGCCCTCCTCAGTTTCAGGGTGATGGGTGGGTTTGGGGGGGGGGGGGTCTACACACTCAAATTTTGCAAGGGGAGTCAGCATATTAGTGCTCAAATCACTTCCCATCAGACTAGGTTAGATCTGACCCTGGACCCGGAAGGCAGATATGTAATTATTTGCGGTCCCTGACTCGGGCATGGATAGAATGTCCACGGGTGGCCCTTTGCACTCTGGGCTGGTGGAATGGGCGGGGACATACGGTCTGATGGTTGTGTGGCAATGGAGACACCCTCAGTCCTGTGCTTACACCTGTCACTGCGTCTCACTGCTCCTTTTCCAGGATTGACCTGGCCTATGCTGGTAGTGGTTCTGCCTAGAGTCTCGGATATTAAGATACTTCCCAGGGGTATATCAGACCATGCACCGTTGCTTCTGAGCCTGGACCTGGCCCCGGAGGATACATTGTAGAGACTCTCCAGATTCTGGGTGTCGGATGCTGCAGTGGATGGGCAATATAGGGGGGTGCGACTAGACTACTGGCCCATCCACCCCGGATCGGCAAGTGCGCTGGTGGTTTGGGGCGCCTTCAAGGTTATACAAGGGGACAATACCATACTATTATCGCTGAAATTCGTGGAGAGAGAACTGATTTGAGCAGAAATGGAGGCGGATCTGCAGGAAGCAAGATTTGTCAGATCTAGGGACCCTCAAGACTATGTTAGACTACAGTCTCTGACTGGGGAGGTGCTCCGTCTTCGCACCTCTCTGACTCAGAAATGAATGCTGGCTCAATCTCAACGCATATTTGAACAGGGGGAAAGATCAGGTAAATTGTTGGCCTGGCTGTCTCGGGAGCAGTCGGGGGGTGTGTGTCTCGTACATTCAGGGCCCCAATGGTGATTTTCTACATGCCCCTGATGAGATGAACAGTTGTTTCGTCTCATTCTGCCAAACCCTATATAGCTCCAGGATGACCTATACTAGTGAGGAATTGACTTCTTACCTAGAGCCTATTGTTATCCTTGTCCTGACTTCGACCTACTGCAACAAACTGGATGACCCCATCACGGTGGAGGAAATTTTAAAGGCACTCAAGACACTTCAATCGGGTAAAAACCCCGGCCCAGACGGTATCCCGGTAGAATTTTACAAACAGTATGTTGGAGAGCTAGCTGTTAGACTACAAACCATGTTAACTGAGTCGCTAACTGCTGAGGCACTTCAGAGCTCCGCCGGGAAAAAAACCCTTCCTTATGCTCCTCATATCGCCCTATATCATTGATAAACGTGGATGTGAAACTGCTGGCCAAAGTCTTGGCCAACAGATTGAGCCTGGTCATATCAGCACTGGTTCATCCAGATCATATGGGGTTCATGCCTGGGAGGGGTACTGACATTTAATATTAGAAGACTCTTTACACATATGGCTAGGGCGCAACCAGAGTCAGCAGGTGTAGTGGCCTCTCTGGATGCGGAAAAAGCTTTTGACTCTGTGTGGAGTAGGGGTATCTCTGGGAGGTCCTGTTCAGGTTTGGTTTTGGCCCCAGGTTTATGAACTGGCTGTGAATGCTCTATGCCAACCCGTGAGCCAGAGTCCGCACTAACGGCAGCATGTCAAACACATTTCCTTTGGGGCGCCGAACATGTCAAAGATGCCCTCTGTCACTGGGGTTGTTCACCCTGGCATTGGAGCCTCTGGCCATTTCTCTGAGGGGGGTAAGGGGCATTGCACTCCCTCGTGGTTGGTCCTGTGGAAGAAAGGGTGTCCCTATATCCTGCTTTACCTTGTGGATGCCTCATTCTCTTAAAAAGGCTCTAAATATGTTTGAAAGGTTTGGTCGGTATTCAGGAATTTGTATCATTTGGGGCAAGTCGGTGCTGTTCCCACTACACCCCTCTGTCCTTCGTCTAAACACAGGCACGCCCCTCCAATGGGTGGATGAATTCACCTACTTGGGTGTTAAGATCAGTGGTACAACAGGTGAATTCATAGAGAAGAACATACATCCCCTCATGTCCCAGCTCACAGCTAAATGTACTGCTTGGCTCACCCTTCCACTCACACCGGTTTCCAGAGGTAACTTGCTGAAAATGATATTCTGACCGAAATTTCTGTACTTCTTCCACAACACTCGATCGCATATACCTAAGGCCTTATTCAGGCGAGTAGAGGGGGTACTGACCTTATTTATTTGGGCTGGGAGGCCACCTAGGGTGCAAAGCGTATCCTATACCTTCCCTTATCGGGAGGAGGACTGGTGCTACCCAACTTCCTCTTGTACTACTGGGCGGCTATCCTCGTCACGGTGCGATGGTGGTTTTTCTCAGCCCAAACAGATTCCCGGCGGTAACACTGGAAGCAGCTATTCTAGGGTCCTATGTGGCTTTGAGCAACTTGGGGTTGAGGGGGGGTGAAAGCTCACCACTCCTTGACTGCCCCTATGAGGACTACGATCCGGGTTTGGCAGGACGCTAGGGCAATATATAGCAAACAAAATCATGTATCCCTGCACACACCACTCTGGGGGAACCCAAGGTTACCTCACCTATATGACATCCCGGACCCCTTTCTGTGGGCCAAATGGGGGATCACTACCTTGAAACATATCATACTGAACGGGAAGATCATGTCCTTTCAAGAACTAAGATGCCTATATTCGCTACCCAGCTCATTTAAAAAACAGGTACTGGCAACTGAGACATGCAGTTGGGGCTCAGTTTAAAGAATTGCTAGTTCTCGAGTCTGACTCCATTGAGCACCTGTTGACCTCCAGCATGATGGGGAAACCCGTTTCCACCCTGTACCTCTATCTGACGGTGGCTCATGACACTAAACCCACTCGATTCCGTGGAGACAGTTGGAGGGCGGATATTCCAGCCTTGGGCGAGGATGAATGGGAGGACTGTATATATACTTTCATTCCCTCTATGATAGTGGCCAAAGATAGGTTCATCCAAATCAAGTTCCTACACAGGGCATACTACACCCCGCATAGAATGGCCAACATATACCCAAAACTTGACCCATACTGTCCTAGATGTAGAAGCAAGGTGGGGACATTTTGGCATATGGTCTGGTCCTGTCCCAGGCTCCGGTCATACTGGGAGGAGGGTGGTCAGGACTTGAGTGATCTGAGCGAGGTCCAGATACTGTTTGAACCAATGGTGCTCTTGCTGAGCTACCTAGAGGAAGTCGAGGGGGATAGATATACTAAACTGTGTATTACTTTCTCCTTGTTTTATGCCAGATGGGAGATACTTCTAAAATGGAAATCGGCTAACCCACCCACACTTGACTCCTGGAGAACAACGGTTAATTCAATACTGCCTCTATACAGACTTACCTACGAGAGTAGGCAATGCCCGGGTAAATTTGACAAGGTGTGATCTGCATGGATAGATGCCTGTGGTTAAGGGGGCACAACGGGCTCCCATTCTCCTCAGGGATCTCCCCCTTCCTACTTTTTAAAGTCTCCCAAAAAAATAAAAAAAATAAGAGGTTCTGTTTTCTCTTCTTTTGCTGACTGTGCTGTAATGCTGATTTGTTTAATAAAAACGTTTCTGTAAAAAAAAAAAAAAAAAAAAAAAAGATAGATTTCCCTGTACTTCCTGTGACTAGGACAAAACGTGAGAGAAAAATCTCTCCAAAAGGAGACTAGGCTTGCTTAATTTATTTATTTACTTATGTATTTATTTATTTATTATAGTAGTGCCGGAAAGGGATATCTCTGATTTGTATTGTTGTCTCTGCAGTTTGATTAGATATGACCTCAATACTATTTCTGGTGACATGTGTTGGGTAGACAGGAAGTGAGGACAACGATCTCCAGTGCAGAAACAGACAGTAATAAAAAAAAAAAAAAAAAAAAACTCTGTAACATTCTAACCTCCTCCATTGTACTCAAATCAAAAAAAATAAAATAATATGGGCTGAACCACAATTTCCTCTAATCCGTATGGGTCGGGTGATTCCACACAGTCACACATGTCCTCTTCCATCAGGAGAATTTTCTGTCTCTTCTCCTCAACGTATGTAGTGCTTGATGAATGTACTGTGCCTTTCTGCTCTATTGACTGAGGAATAAGTTGATGATGCATGAACCTGCTGGATGCCCTACAATGAAAATGTATCTAGTACAGCAAGAAGTCAAGGTTAGCTTCATAAATACAATTTACCTTTGAAATGATCCTTATTATATGATGTTACTTCCAAGCTGCCTCAATTTATTTAACTCCATGAATCTGATATTCTTCCTGCCTTGACATTGTCTGGGTCTATAACCACGGCTAATATGAATTAAAGAACGCTGAGCTATCATTGAAATTATTCTAGTGCGTGAAGGCTATTGATCATGTTGCTGTGTCTGCTTTGTGTTTGAACTAAATTCGGAATAAAAGATCACATCCATAAGTCATGTTTTCCTATTAGAAGTTTTGACATGAAATTGCTAATTCAGTTCAGAGACTTTTCCTAAAACAGCATAGTTTATTGCTGTGAGCATGTCAAGCAGACTGATATATACAGTAAGATGTGAATGTTTGTGTTACAATTGCTAAGTCTTCCTCTTCCTCTTCTTTTTGGATTTTCAAAACTACAGTAAATCTTAGTTCTGCAGAAGGGAGGCTAGCTTCATGCAGAAATTGGTGACTTGATGTTTTTGGCACTTGCAACGGTTAACTGTTTTTGCAGAAATTGATCCCCCTCCCACTTTTAACATACCTTTACCAAAGGTGAATTTGTAAAATGATCTAATTAGCCAGGGGTGGGGTGAGGACAGAGTGGCACGCATGCCCATGTATAATGGGGTACCACTCTTCCTCCTGTAATGGGCCTGGGTAAGCAGGAGGCCCAGGCTGCAGGGCAGCCGCCTATGGTGCACTGCCAACTTGGGCACAGCCACGGCCGCTGGCTTACCTACTCTCCACTGGGAGGAGAGGGCGCCTGGAGCTTGTCAGTGCGTCTCATCCTCTAACCGGCTGTCTAGCACCGACCCTGTCTGTGGTGGCGCAACAGCAATCAGCAGCACCCTTGGGGAGGTGCGGGCGGCGGGGCATCGATTGCCACGTGGCAGTGATCAGCGAGGGGCCGGCCGAGGGCAGATAGTCCTGAGAGCCCAGAACTCGAAGAAGAGCTCCACCACCACACCGCCTCCCCCTTGACCTCACCCCCTGACCCGCCCCCAGAAGAGGCGTGAAGCAGCGGGCGCAGCCTACCCCGCACTTTCAGAGCATGGACTGCTCCAACTTCCTCTCCGCTCTAACGTGAGGCCCGGAGCTGGAGGACAGGCTTACTGGGGGGCACAGAGCTGTGACGGAGGATGGGCGGGAGCTGCAGGAGCCGCTGGAACTGGAAGCATCAAAGTAGATCATGGAGACACACTGGCATCATGGCATGGAAAGTACCGTCCATATTTATATACAGACCTGGCCTGCAGATCTGCAGACAGACTGGGACAATGGGACAGAGGAGGGACTCCAGATAGGGACAGGGCTAGGGGTCACTCCCCTCCCTCCTCACTCCCCTCTCTCGCTATCTCAGCCCTCCCCACCCTCTCCTCCCCACTCTCTCAGCCCTCCCTTTCCCCCTCTCTCAGCCCTCTCTCTCGGGGGGGGGGGTGGGTGCAAGTAGCTGGTTTTGCCTAGGGTGCAAAATAGTCTAGCACCGGCCCTGCCAGGCAGCAGGGTGAATCGAATTTGGGCAGGGAGGGTGATCGGCATGGGGGGGGAGGGCAGTTACTGGGACTGATCCTCTGTATGGCTCTCTCTGCAGCAGATGAAAGCTGGCTTCTTCTCCTGTCCCTTCTGTCAGCTTTCAGCTGCTGCAGAGAGAGTTTTGTGCTACCTCCCACCCCCACAGTGCTGCCAGTTTCCCTCCTCTCTTTCCCACCAGCAGCTGTAAGCACACAATAGGATCCTTCAGGATGGAGAGTGGGGGAAGGATCTGGTAAATATGTCATGATTACCAGCCCCCTCCTTTCCTGAATGAACACAATGGGTGATCGGTACCGATCACTCACTGTGTTCATTCATAACTGAAGCATAGTAAATTGTGTTTATTTGGGGGTGTAATAGACCTCAGTACTCAAGTCAAGTATGTCCGCCGTATAAGCTTTCCTTGCCCGATATCATAACGATACCAGATCTGCAGCCCACACAGTCACTTGTCGGGACACAGCGTAGGGTGGCGCAAAACATCAACTATTTATTGAAACACAGGCACAACACAGGCACAAAAGAGATATACACTCTGGGACAATCCCCCTTCATTGCATTATGACACAGGGCGGGCTAAACTGTACATCCAGTAACATTAGACATAGGTACTTTCAAACTTTTCAACAAATAATCCAATCAGTATCTGGGCAGCCTTATCGGCAGGGAGGACCGTTGGAGAAATCCCCCCCTCTAGCAACTACAGGGGGTCCCCGACTTACGAACGCCCGACCTACGAACATCCCCTACTTACGAAGGGGGCGCTGCGGGGACCCTCCGTCATTTTTTGTCATTTTTTGCCGTCCTCCGGCCGTTCTGCGCATGCGCGGCCATACGGAGCATCGAAAAATGCCGGCAAACTTCGGAAATGTCCGTAATTTGCCGCGCATGCGCAGAACGGCATTAGACGGAACATCGGAAATGTCCGGAAATGTCCGTATTTGTCGGTCTGCGCATGCGCGGCCGACTTACGAACATTTCCGACTTAAGTACAGGCGGGCAGTCCCTAACGAGTTCGTAACTCGGGAACCCCCTGTAATAGCTGACAGTGATATAATTTAACATGAGCTAATTAACTAGTCACTTAAACCAGCCTAGGTGACCAGACTATTCGGCACCTACAACCTCGAATACAAAGTACTGTACAATACACATTATTATAAGCATAAAACATAACCTTTCACAATAGTTCCATAACAAGGTAAAATGTTCTCAAGATTAATCTCCTCTACTACAAGAGATTCTCAGACAGACAGAAACAATAGGGGACCCAATTGGCAACGGGAGAAAGACACTTAACAATAAACACATAACAAACCCCACCCCACCTCAGACTACCCGGCAAAAAAGTCTACTACAGTCTATGAGACAAACTCCTTCAATATTCCAGCAGCCTGAAAAGGTGGAATTAATTTACCCTCATAGATTTCTTAAGATATATTGTTAATAAATATTTCTGTCCCATGTGAAGGCGCCTCTCCAACCCAGTCTGCAGGAGGGCCACCATATTGCCTCTGTCCATTAACCTTTACAAGATTAATATTACCATCCACCCTAGAAAGGAAGCTTTATTGTCCTTATTCAGGGAATTAACCCGAACCACGCTCTCAGCGTATATTAAGTAGTTGTCCATCATTTTCTCAGTCACCCTGTGCCCCTAATAGACATAGGGTGACTTGCACAAAGGAGGGGCCAGGGAAACTGAAAAAGGAGTTTCCCGACCTCTCTAAGCTAAGCTGGGTTCCACAAGCCCCCTGCCCAAAGTGACCCAAAAGGGGTCTTGTCAGGTTGGCTGTATGGGGCCCTGTGGTTTCTTACAGCAGCCCTGGCGCGCTCATCCTCCATCTACTCTGCATCGTGCACTAAAGCTTTGGCTTATACCTTTTTCCACACTGATATCTGCTAGCAGGCGAGAACTTCACCTCCTAGTCCCTGCCAGATGACAAGGACTTTCCTCCATGCCATTGGACCAGTACTCAAGACCACTTCCCTTCTTGCATCCATGCACAGTTGTCAGAATTCCAACCCAAAAAAATAAGATAAAAATGAATAGCCCATTGAAAGATAAAATAACACAACCAGCTTTTGGTGCAATATTCAAATCCAGAGATCTCTCCCATAGCACAGTTTTTTTTTCCTGCCGCTAGATGTTCAGTCTGATGGGCAGCATCATTCAGCTCACTTCCTTCAAGCTCAGGTTGTCTTGAACCTGTCCAAGCCTGTGACTGGATAGTGAATGGTGAAACAGCACTGCAATGAACTTATCTCTAAGCCAGTTAACGTTGTGCTCATATGTTTACCCTGGCAGAATGTATGATTTCTTGGCCATTTTTCAGAGAATATGAATAACACAAATGCATTTATTTCAATCATGGTTAGTGTTTGGCTGAAGCTATTTATTATCAATCAACTGTGTTTACTTTTTAAAATCATAATGGCAACAGAAACTACCCAAAAGTGATTTTGGCCTGATAACATGCACACAAGTTGACACAAAGAGGGCTTTCACACCAAGCCGCGGGAAAGTTTGTACAAAGTCCGATCGTGTGTATGGGGCTTTAGATGGACTTGACTAACAAAGCCAAACTCCAGCTAAAACATTTTGACCAGTAAAGCCCCATACACACGATCTGTACAAACTTTCCCATGGATTTTTGTACAAAGGGCATTGGCCGTAAATTTTGTATTGCATACACACGATCAGACTTTTTAGGCAACAAACACGAACGTAGTGACGTTTCAACGTACTGACGACACTTCAAAAGAGGACGTTCAATTACTCCAGCGCCACCTTTGGTCAACTTCTGTAGTGTTGTCTGATCTTTTGCATTGGTTCTAAACATGCGTGTTTGTACTTTGTATAAAAGTCCGATGGTTTTGTGTATACACGATCGGACTTTGCTCCATCTGACTTTTGTTGCCAGAAAGTTTGTCCGTTCACACAGCCAACAAAAGTCAGATGAAAACCGAAAAAGTTTGTCCGATGGAGCGTACACACGGTCGGATGTTGCCTTTAAAACAGCTAATTTGCATGTTTTTGTGAAAAAGTCCGATCGTGTGTATGGGCCTTTAGAGTAAGCCTGGGTTCATACTAGTGCGAACAGTTTATTTTTATCCTTTTGGGATAAAGGTTTTACATAAATGATTAAAAGCTGACCATTGTGAGCATGCCTTTCAGTAGTAAATGGTTTGTCTCAACCCTCTAACTGCCATGGGTGCTGGACAGCTTGGTCTGAAAAAGGAAGTTGAAAAATAACAGACTTGCTGGCCAGATCACCAGATGGAAATAAACAAGTGAAAAAAAGTTTTAAAAAAACAAATGCGGCCACCATATGTAAGAGTTGGTAAGCTGCAATATAACACATTTTTGGGGAGTTTAAAGTGTTACTAAACCCAGGACCCTGCATTGACTATAACTGGTCTCCCACAGTACACAGAACATGTAAATACAGTTATTTTAGTAAATATAAACTGCTCAAAAACTTTTCTCATCAGTAGTATAATGCAGTCTTGTGACTTATATCAGTGTCTGGTAAAATCTTGTAGGAGGAGTTTTCATTCCACTCTGACTGTCCTATGAGGCTGCAGGACCCCCACCCCTCTGTCTGGACAGTGCTGATTGGCCCTGTTCTGATCACATGCACTCTCCCAGGGAAAAAAAACTCTTTAGCAATACACACCAAACAGAGCATGTGCAGAGGTCCTCCAGAGGCTCTGTCTTATTAGGAGATAGATTGGGGACAGTGGAAGAGGGGGGGAATCAAACAGCCTTTTTACACAATGCAGAAGATTAACCCCTTAGGTTCCACAGTGAGTATAACAAGCATGCTTTACTGCATATACAGACTGATTTTACTGTTGTGGGTTTAGTAACACTTTAATACCGCTTTAAGGAAAAAAGCCTGAATAGAAAAGTGAATGCAACCGGTACATCTAACAGGTAACAGGTAAGCTGCAATATATTACATTTTACAATATTTTTTCTCTAGTGAGCTAAAAGCTTAAAAGACCATGCTCGTGTTTTGTGGGAAATGTGGTTTCCTTGGCATTGCTGAGAACAATACATTTCTCTTATTGAGCTGGCAGCTTGCATTGCACTATATGTAACAATGGTAAAATATAGCAAGCCGACAAGCCAAACTGCTAAAAAATACAGCTAAGACAAACTGGATGCCGGCTGTCTGTAATGTGCGCTCTCAGGTTCCCACGTGACTTCCTTATTTGCACATCAGTCAGATAGTATTGCAGCAATTATATCAATAATTAAAGCTTCATTGACATATAGGCAGGGAGCCATATGGTCTACAAAGAATCGCTTGGTAGTACGCTTAGTGATGGGGTACATGGAGATATCGCGGTGGTAGAAAACACAGTCTGGATTTCCTATTATATTCTAATAATACTTTCAACTTTTATTATAAAACTAATGATTTTACATGATATCATCGGGGTACAGAGGATTCACAGGTAAGGACTGGCTGTACTGTATTGCTGTCAGTATTTCATAACAAATACTCTTCTCAGCTTGTTTTTTTTTTACTATGTATGTTTGGATCTTTGGGATAATTTGGGATCTCTTGAAAACTTACATTATATTCTAATAGTGTTTAACTATATATGTAAAGTGCTCATAACTATACGCAATCTGAGATATTTGACATTTTGTTTCTTTCATTACGTTATCTGCAAAATATGATCCCCAAGTAGTTTTACTGGACAGGAAGTTGCTCAAGTTTATAGAAATGATTCTCCTCATGATAGAACTATTAATATCGTTCTGATACTCTCCTGGAATGTTATATACGTAATGCATGAATGCTGTTAAATTGACACTAAAGTCTGTTTTAATTTAATATACATTGAATGTCATTTTAATGTGGTTATTGTTCTACTTTACTTGCTTTCTGTGATCTGTATATCCTAGAATGGAATTCATGCTTAAGGCTCGGTTCGCACTGCTGTGACATGGCATCTGACTTGTGAGACCCCAGGTCCCATGATATGTCAAATTCAATGTTTCCCTATGAGAGCCTTCTTAACTAATACTACACAAGTTGCTCCAACTTTAGAAAAGGCTCCTGTACTACTTTGGTCTGACGTGGGTGCGATTTCAGCCATTGTACAGGATCCTAAATAGCATCCAAGTCGGAAAGGAAGTCACAGGGCAAAGTCGTATGACTTTGCCGTCGCAGCAGTGTGAACCGAGCATCAAGCTGAACTCCATGGTAAACAAAAACACTACCCTTATAGTGTGGCTTCCCCTGCAATGCAAGTGTCAAATGCTCCTTTATGTCTAGGGTACCTGAAAAAATTACTTCTTACCTAATCCCTCGCTGCCTCAGCAGCTGGAGCTTAACACTTGGGGATGGGGACGGGCCCTTGGCTTACTCATGTTCAATGCAGGGTTATTGGCCCTGTATTGTAGTTGATGACGTCAGAGTGCCTGTGACCCCCCCATTTGGGTGTCTTAGCGAATGGGCTGCAGGGGGCTGGAGGTAGCCTGAGGGAGCAAAATATTACGTAAGTAAAAGCCCTTTTTACCCTAGATATAAATTAGAATTTAACCTTGAAGTACAGGGGGAGTTTTTTGTTTTCAAGTTGAGTTTTAATGTAAACTAAATTCTCACAAAAGAATACTTTGTTATGAAGGATTGCAAAAAATAAATAAATAGAAATTTTTCCCTAGGCCTCTTTCACACAGACGGACCGTTCAGGTCCGCCTGCCAGTTTTTTAGGCGGATCTGAACGGACGCTCCATAGACCGCTATGGAGCAAAAGATGTCCGCTGACATCCGACCCGCTCCGATCCGAAAAAGTGTGACCCCATCGGATCGAATGAAAACGGACTGTCCGTCTTCATCCAATCCCCTACAGAGGAGAGCAGCGCTCTGACAGGTCCGTCCCTGCACAGAGTGCAGGGACAGACCTGTCAACTGCCTGCTCAGCAGGGATCGACGGATCGATCCCCCCCCCCCTGAGCAAAGCAGAGCCCGGACACGTCCATGTGAAAGGGCCCTTACTTTGTACATAGCCATCTAACCATCACACCTATATGAGAATGTTGGACAAAATGTGCAAAATTGTTCCCATTAATCCAAATGAGCATATTTGAGGTCAGGTCAGGACGGTTTTTAAGGCAGGGCAAAAGGGGCAGCTGCCCTGGGCCCCATCATTGTTGTGCGGCCCAAAACAGCTGCTTCATACTTGCCAACTATCCCAGTTTAATTTCCCTTATCCCTTGAAGTTTTAGTCCCATGCTGTGTCCTGATATCTCAGTGTAAAGTTCTGTTGCGGCTGCTCAGCTCTGCCCTATTGCCATGTACAGATGACTCAACTGCAAACCCTGTGTTTACATGTAAATAACCTGCATTGATATGTAAATAGCGGCAGCATTAATATGTATATAGTCGATGACCGCGGCATTGATATGTAAATAGAGGTGACATTCATATGTATATCATGTCCTCTTGAGGTCATATCTACCATTACTTCTGCTGAATGCTGCCCACTGGGGAGGTAAAGGAGCATGTTTGAAAGTCCTGTCTACAACTACAGTGGTGTGAAAAAGTGTTTGCCCCCTTCCTCATTTCCTGTTCCTTTGCATGTTTGTCACACTTAAGTGTTTCGGAACATCAAACCAATTTAAACAATAGTCAAGGACAACACAAGTAAACACAAAATGCAATTTGTAAATGAAGGTGTTTATTATTTAAGGTGAAAAAAAAATCCAAACCATCATGGCCCTGTGTGAAAAAGTGATTGCCCCCTAAACCTAATAACTGGTTGGACCACCCTTAGCAGCAACAACTGCAACCAAGCGTTTGCGATAACGTGCAATGAGGCTTTTACAGCGTCCTGGAGGAATTTTGGCCCACTCATCTTTGCAGAATTGTCCTAATTCAGTTACATTAGAGGGTTTTCGAGCATGAACGGCCTTTTTAAGGTCCTACCACAACATCTCAATAGGATTCAGGTCTGGACTTTGGCTAGGCCACTCCAAAGTCTTCATTTTGTTTTTCTTCAGCCATTCGGTGGTGGACTTGCTGGTGTGTTTAGGATCATTGTCCTGCTGCAGAACCCAAGTTCGTTTCAGCTTGAGTACACGAACAGATGGTCGGACATTCTCCTTCAGGATCTCTTGGTAGACAGCAGAATTCATAGTTCCTTTTATCACGGCAAGTCTTCCAGGTCCTGAAGCAGCAAAACAGCCCCAGACCATCACACTACCACCACCATATTTTACTGTTGGTATAATGTTCTTTTTCTGAAATGCAGTGTTCCTTCTACGCCAGATATACTTGGACACACACCTTCCAAAGAGTTCCACTTTTGTCTCATCGGTCCACAGAATGTTGTCCCAAAAGTCTTGGGGATCATCAAGATGTGTTGTGGAGAAATTGAGACGAGCTTTGATGTTCTTTTTGCTCAGCAGTGGTTTTCTCCTTGGAACTCTGCCATGCAGGCCATTTTTGCCCAGTCTTTTCCTGATGGTGGAGGCATGAACGCTGACCTTAACTGAGGCAAGTGAGGCCTGCAGTTCCTTGGACGTTGTTGTGGGGTCTTTTGTGACCTCTTGGATGAGTCGTCGCTGCGCTCTTGGGGTAATTTTGGGCGGCCGGCCACTCCTGGGAAGGTTCACCACTGTTCCATGTCTTCGCCATTTGTGGATAATGGCTCTCACTGTGGTTCGCTGGATTCCCAAAGCTTTGGAAATGGCTTTATAACCCTTTCCAGACTGATAGATCTCAATTACTTTCTTTCTCAATTGTTCCTGAATTTCTTTGGGTCTCGGCATGATGTGTAGCTTTTAAGGATCTTCTGGTGGACCTTACTGTGTCAAGCAGCTCCTATTTAAGTGATGCCTTGATTGTGAACAGGTGTGGCAATAATCAGGCCTGGGTGTGGCTAGAGAAATTGAACTCAGGTGTGGACAACCACAGTTATAGTATGTTTTAACAAGGGGGGCAATCACTTTTTCACACAGGGCCATGATGGTTTGGATTTTTTTTCACCTTTAATAATAAACACCTTCATTTACAAATTGCATTTTGTGTTTACTTGTGTTGTCCTTGACTATTGTTTAAATTGGTTTGATGTTCCGAAACACTTAAGTGTGACAAACATGCAAATGAACAGGAAATGAGGAAGGGGGCAAACACTTTTTCACACCACTGTATAGTCATTAAGCCTAATATCAGCCTGTTCTGCAAAGGTAAGCAAATTGGAGGTGGAACCCTTCTTCAAAAGAACAGGGTGCCACAGCACCCTGAATATTGGTGCATGTGAATACGCACATCTCAGTCAATGCGTGAGGGTGTCATTAACAATTAATGGCACTTCTGTGTATCTACTAAAGGGCAGCACATTTCTGTGGTGTCAGGAAAGCGATTTTGCAGGTATTCCCGACACACACAAATGTGAACGCAGGCTAAATGTCTCAGTTATGTTGGTGGTCAGTGTAAATCTTCTCATTACATTGGGGCTTGGTGTACAATCCTTTCATTCACACTAGTGACCAGTGTGAAGCTCCCCCTTACATTGGTGGTCAGTGTAAATCCCTCTATACATTGGTGGTTACTGTGAATGCTCCTATTACATTAGTGATCAGTGTAAATCCCCATTACATTGGTGGCCAGTGTAGAAACTCCTCTTTATATTGGTAATCGTTAAAAAAAATCCAAACCTGCATTTGTGGTCAGTTTCGAATCCTCCCTTACATTGGTGGTCCATGTGGAAGCCCCCTTTAATCAGCTGATGAGTGTAAATCCCCCTTACATTGCACACGCAATTGCTCGTGACAGAGCGAGAACCGGGATCTGTGTGTGTAAACACACAAATCCCGGTTCTCTCAGGGGAGTAGAGACAGATCGTGTGCTCCTACTAAGTAGGAACACCGATTGGTCTCCTCCTCTAGTCAGTCCCATCCCTCCCACAGTTAGAACACACCTAGGGAACACAGTTAACCCCTTGATCGCCCCTAGAGTTAACCCCTTCCCTGCCAATGACATTTATACAGTAATCAATGGTTATTTTTAGCTCTGATCGCTGTATAAATGTCACTGGTCCCAAAAAAGTGTCTGATCTGTGCGCCGCAATATCGCAGCCACAATAAAAATCGCTGATCACTGCCATTACTAGTAAAAAAAAAAAAAAAAATGCCATAAATCTATCCCCTATTTTGTAGATGCTATAACTTTTTTGCACAAACTAGGGCTGGGAAAAAAATCGATTTAAATCTTGAATCGAGTTGAGAGGTCAAATCGATAAAAAAATTTCAGCAAATCTATTTTTTCACCAGGACCGGCGCTGACACCGCGCCGGTCCTGAGGTGCTATAGGCAGGAGTTTTTAGGCGAGGTCGCAGCTTCGGCCTAGTCCGCGGCGTCTGGCCTCGCAGACTAGGCCGAAGCTGCGACCTCACCTAAAACTTTTGCCCGCAGCGCGGTGTCAGCGCCGGTCCTGGAGAGCTGCAGGCAGGAGTTTTTAGGTGAGGCCGCGGCTTTGGCCTAGTCCGTGGGGGCCGGCCGGCGCGGTGTCCATCAAAAAAAAAAAAAAAACTAGATTTGAATCGATTTTTTTGTTATTTATTTTTTTTTTTGGGGGAGAAAATCGCCCAGCTCTAGCGCATCAATATACGCTTATTGCAATTTTTTTTTTTTTACAAAAAATGTGTAAAACGGCCTAAACTGAGGAAAAAATATATATATTTTTTTTTTATTTGGGATATTTATTATAGCAACAAGTACAAAATATTGTGTTTTTTTTGTTTTTCTAAATTGTCACTTTTTTTTGTTTATATAAAAATAAAAACCGCAGAGGTGATCAAATACCACCAAAAGAAAGCTCTATTTGTGGGGAAAAAAGGACATCAATTTTGTTTGGGTACAACGTCGCACGACCGCGCAATTGTCAGTTAAATTGGCGCAATGCCGGATCGCAAAAAATGGCCCAGTCAGGAAGGGGGTAAATTCTTCCATGGCTGAAGTGGTTAAAGCGGAAGTAAACCCATCGATTTAACAGTCTAAAAAAAAAAGGCACGCCGTGAATGATAACTGCACATTGGCTGTGCTCTCAACCAAACAGTCAAACCATCCAATGGCTGGTGTCATAACGGATCACATGTGCAGCACTGTGGCAGTTGAAGATTAAACAGAGGCAAAGATGGCAGCTTCCTTGGCTGAAAACGATAGGGGGGTTTACTTCCACTTTAAGTAAAATTTCCTAATTTGTAGTGCAGCTTTAAATAAGATGTTTTCCCACAATGAATCACTGGTGCAAAGACCAGGAGGAACTGTGAAACAGGTGATTTTCTGTGTAGACTTGCAGAGCTACACAAAAGAATGGAGGAGGCATTGGATATTGCCATGTCTGCTGGACATCAATCTTAACTTGCTTGCAATGCCAGTGATTATTTAAGAAAAACTAAAATATTTTAAATATAGATATTAATTTAGGGCCACTTCTTAACTCCATTAGCCTAATATTTTTGAGATGCAGTCAAAAACAGTGTGAAGAATAATGTAAAAGCAGCCTATAGTCAATTCTTTAAAAGCCAGTTATACCCATTTATTGGCAGTTCCATGTAATGTATCACAGTGTGTAATTATCACAAATGGTTTTCTGGGACAACCTTTATCCGCCAACTATCTTTTCAAATAACAAGTACATAATTGCTTTTAATGGTAGAGTATGTCATAGAGTACAGGTAATATAATGATAGCGTTTAAGAAATATGCCTTAATTGTCCTCTAATTTATATGGCAGCTTTTAACAGTGTTTTTTTTTTTTCTTTTGTAAAGCGCATAAAATCTGTAGTTTTTTCCATTCACTCCGCCATCATTCTGGCAGCAACCTTTTGAGATGGCCATTTAATTATAAACATATTTAAAACATATATGTGTATCTGAATATTGAGGGAAGCACAGTGGCTAAGTGGTTAGCACTTCTGCCAGGTATCACTAGGGTCGACAGTTCAACTCCCAACCACAGCCCTACCTGCCTGGAGTTTGCATGTTCATGTGCCTGCGTGGGTTTCCTCCAGGTACTCCAAATTCCTCCCACACTCCAAAGACATGCTGGCAGGTTAATTGGCTCTTGTCTAAATTGGCCCTAGTGTATGGATGTGAGTTAGGGACCTTAGATTGTAAGCTCCTAGGGAGCAGGGACTGATGTGAATGTATAATATATACGTAAAGTGCTGTGTAAATTCACGGCATTATATAAGTACCTGTAATAAATAAACATCAATCTTAACTGGTCAATCCACTGATTGTTCACTTATAAGTGGAGTCTAGTTGGCTGAGTCAGTCTTTGTTTTATCTCCTGTGATTTCAGAACTGAGATGTCCTTTCCCCTAAAGGCTCTTTCTCCAATAAGCAATGAAGAGTAAAAACGCATTGTACTGCAGCACATGGCGCTAGTCTGTTGAAGTGCAATCCACTGATTATCTGGCCCTTTATCACCACTGTGCCTTGTATTAATGTAGGTATCTGCAGGGGAACCACTGTGCACATATCAGGAACCATAAAACAGACAGGGACAGAAAATGCAGTAAAATTCACACCTTTTAATTAAATGGTAAAAACTCTACAACTGGTAAAAGTAGTCAAAACATAGCCAGGGTTCGGTAGCCAAGTCAGATAGTCAGAACCAGCCAGGAAATCAGGAAGCCAGAGATCAGCATAGTCAGAGGCAGCAGACAGGCTCAGGAACCAGAAGGGATGTCAGCCAGGAAAGTCTTCAACAGGAACACAGCAGAGTCTCTAGATATGTTGACCAAGGCAAAGGCATTGAAGAAATGAACCAGGCAGTTTAACTAGCCAGAAAGGGGCTGACTGTGGGCTTGACTGACGAGCAGGAGATGATCAACAGGTAAGCCACTGTGGTACGATGAGTACTGGCAATTAACTGACAGCTGAGCAACCTGAGCACAGAGAAGGAAGGGCTGAGAGCCCAGCCCTGACAGCA
The DNA here is from genome assembly GCA_028564925.1 of Lithobates sylvaticus. Taxonomy (NCBI): domain Eukaryota; kingdom Metazoa; phylum Chordata; class Amphibia; order Anura; family Ranidae; genus Lithobates; species Lithobates sylvaticus. Next base: position 53,633,003 of record CM053028.1, read on the forward strand.
CAAGGGGGGCCAGGAAAGTCTCAGATTCTGAAGGGACTTTGGTCAGTGGTTTCTCTTCACTACAACAGGTGCTTGAATTTACCAGGATATCAATCAAAATATGAATCTCTATGTAAAGTCTTACATTGGCTGGCAACTATTTATTTTTTTGCTCATTGTGGTATAACACATTCTGCAGAGGAACACTGGACCATAACAGGAGCATATTGTCCTGGATCCTAGCCACAGTCACACACAGATTACATTTGGCTGGAATCCAGTCAATATCCATGCAATATACAGTGCATCCAGAAAGTATTTACAGCGCTTGACTTTGTCACGTTACAGCCTTATTCCAAAATGGATTACATTCATTATTTTCCTCAAAATTCTACAAACAATACCCCATAATTACAACGTGACATGAATATAAGTATGTAAGTATTCACAGCCTTTGCCATGACAGTTAAAATTGAGCTTGAAACATTTCCAGAGCATTGAAGGTCCCAATGAGCACAGTGGCCTTTATAATCCATAAATGGAAGAAGTTTAGAACCACCAGGACTCTTCCTAAAGTGGGCCGCCCGACCAAACTGAACGATCAGGGGAGAAGGGCCTTAGTCAGGGAGGTGACCAAGAACCCGGTGGTCACTCTTACAGAGCTCAAGCATTTCTCTGTGGAGAGATGAGAACCTTCCAGAAGAACAACAATCTCTGCAGCACTCCAATCACGCCTGTATGGTAGAGTGGCCAGACGGAAGCCACTCCTCCGTAAAAGGCACATGACGGCCCTCCTGGAGTTGTTCAAAAGGCACCTGAAGGACACCCAGACCATGAAAAACAAAATTCTCTGGTCTGATGAAACAAAGATTGAGCTCTTTGGCCTCAATGGCAAGCGTCATGTCTGGAGGAAACCAGGCACTGCTCATCACCTGGCCAATACCATCTCTATAGTGAAGCATGGTGGTGGCAGCATCATGCTGTGGGGATGTATTTCAGCAGCAGGAACTGGGAGACTACTGAGGATTGAGGGACAGATGAATGCAGCAATGTACAGAGAAATCCTTGATGAAAACCTGCTCCAGAGTGCTCTGAACCTCAGACTGCGGAGAAAGTTCATCTTTCGACAGGACAACGATCCTAAGCACACAGCCAAGATAACAAAGGAGTGGCTATGGGACAACTCTGTGAATGTCCTTGAGTGGCCCAGCCAGATCCCAGACTTGAACCTGATTGAACATTTTGAGAGATCTAAAAATGGCTGTGCACCGACGCTCCCCATCTAACCTGATGGAGCTTTAGAGGTCCTGCAAAGAAGAATGGGAGAAACTGTCCAAAAATAAGTGTGCCAAGCTTGTAGGATCATACTCAAAAAGACTTAAGGCTGTATTTCGTGCCAAAGGTGCTATAACAAAATATTGAGCAAAGGCTGTAAATACTTCATGTACATGTGATTTTTTTCCTTTTTAATAAATTTGCAAAGATTTCAAACAAACTTCTTTCATGTTGTCATTATGGGGTATTGCTTGTAGAATTTTGAGGAAAATAATGAATTTAATCAATTTTTGAATAAGGCAGTAACATAACAACAAACTGGAAAAAGTGAAGCGCTGTGAATACTTTCCGGATGCACTGTATTCATTAGTTATGGGAGGAAAACAATGCACTTAGTGGAACCTATGCACAAACTCCCTGCAGAGTGGCCTTGTATAATGGCTTAACCCTTGACACCATAATTTCAAGGTAAGCATGCTAACCACAAAGCCCCAAGTGACTTTGCTGAGAATTTCAAGGCAAGAGTGCCCCAAGCGGCCTTGTTTAATGATTGAACCCTTGATACCAGCATCATAAAGAGTGCTCACCACCACACCCCAAGCTTTATGAAGATGCAAAAGGGAATTTATCAAAACTGGAGCAGCGATAATGTGGAGCAGTTGTGCATGGCAACCAACCAGCTTCTATCTGCAATTTTTAAAGCTTAGCCGTACAAGCTGAAGTTAGAAGCTGATTGGTTGCCATTTACAACTGCTCCAGTTCTGAAAAACTCCCCTCAACATGTCAACACTGACCCAAATCCATCTCTGTAAATAAAATGCTAAACAATCACAAATGAATTGATGTGCAAATTGGTAACCTGCATATTTCTTTGCTGTTTATAAATTATATGTGTGCAGATTAATCCAGCCTGGGGAGGAACATACTTTCCATGTACCCAGATTGCCTGAATTTTCATATTGTGTAATTCTCTGTAAATGAGACCATGCTATGTGCAGGTATGCAGAGCTAAAACAACCTGCATGCCGCTGCTCCTCTCCAATTTAGCATCATTAATTACAGGTACTTTGTGAAAAAAGAATGACTTCTTTGGCTGTTTTAAAAAAAATGCATTTTTTTTTTTTTATCATCAGTGTCTCCTGAGGCTGTCGGTTTTCTCTCAGCGGTCGGTGTGTCCATTGTTTTCCTCCTATTGCTTTTTCTCTACATTAACAAGAAAATGTGTTTTGGGAAAAGTGGAGGCTTTCATCACGGTGGTTCGGAATTTTGCACAAAGAATTCTCAAGGTGAGATGGAACTTTGAAAAAAATGATGCTGCATGTTGTGTATACCCAGATGTAATTCCCTTTAACCCATTCACTACCAGAGTGGTGTCTTTTTTATGCAAATATTTTAGAATGCACATTTTAGGCCTGAGATTTACTTAAAGAATAAATCCAGACATGGTGTGGTTGAGTTACCAAAACTGGAGAGTGCAACATCTGGTGCAGCTGTGCATGGTAGCCAATCGGCTTCTAACTTCAGCTTGTTTTTTTTAAGCTTTGACAAAAAAAAAAAAAACAATGTAAGCTGGTTTCTATGCAGAGCTGCACCAGATTTTCGATTTCTGAATGACTCACGTGCTGAGCAGCCGACCTCCTGTATTCAGAATGGCCAGCTGCTCAGCATGGGACCCGGAAGCTAGTGGAGATCAGTGAACAGCAATATCTACTTTGGTGATTTCCAGCCTCCCTGGGTCATCTGTCGGGTATACATGCTTAAATAAAAAAGTGCAGCGCCTAAAACAAGTGAAATTAAAAAATATAATCATTGAAACAAAAAACGGAAATCCACAATGTCATCCATGAGTAACTTCCAGTGATTTCATATTAACCAGTTCAATACCCGCCCATAGTCATATGACGCCCACAAGGTGGATCTACCATCCTGGGTGGGCGTCATATGACGTCCTCGGGTTCCCGGCCGCCTGGGGGGCGCGCGCGCGCCGCCGGCGGCGCGCGCGGCATCGCTCGGGACCCGGTGCGAGTGCCCGGCGGCCGCGATGTCCGCCGGGCACCCGCGATTGCCCGTTAAAACAACGGGACCGGGCGGGACCGTGGAGCTGTGTGTGTAAACACACAGCTCCACGTCCTGTCAGCGGGGAGGAGACCGATCATGTGATCCAGTACAGAGGATCACATGATCGGTCTCCTCCCCTTAAGTCCCCTCCCCCTACAGTTAGAATCACTCCTATTAGGGACACACATTAACCCCTCCAGCGCCCTCTAGTGTTAACCCCTTCCCTGACAGTCACATTTACACAGTAATCATTGCAATTTTATAGCAACGATCGCTGTGTAAATGTGAATGGTTCCAAAAATGTGTCAAAAGTGTCCGAAGTGTCCGCCGCAATGTCGCAGTCACGAAAAAAAAATCGCAAATCGCCGCCATTACTAGTAAAAAAAAAAAAAAAAAATAAATTCAATAAATCTATCCCCTATTTTGTAGACGCTATAACTTTTGCGCAAACCGATCAATATACGCTTATTGCGATTTTTTTTACCAAAAATATGTAGAAGAATACGTATCGGCCTAAACTGAGGAAAAAAATTGTTTTTTTTTAAAAAAAAATGGGATATTTATTATAGCAAAAAGTAAAAAATATTGTGTTTTTTTTCAAAATTGTCGCTCTTCTTTTGTTTATAGCGCAAAAAATAAAAACCGCAGGGGCGATCAAATACCACCAAAAGAAAGCTCTATTTGTGGGAAAAAAAGGACGTCAATTTTGTTTGGGTGTAACGTCGCACGACCGCGCAATTGTTAGTTAAAGCGACGCAGTGCCGAATCACAAAAAGTGCTCTGGTAAGGAAGGGTGTTTAAAAGCCCTGTATTGAAGCGGTTAAGCAAGAGAGAATGCCAAGAAAGTTGTAATCTTCCTTTTCAAGTTTAAGAAGTTTAAGCAGACACCTTGTGTGCTCCCCCAACCACTCTGAGACTTACAAGAGGGATTGTGACCCTCATAAGCCTACAAATGCTTGTTGTTTCCATTAACATAGACCATCACACGACCTGGCAACTGTCAGGACCGCTTTCCCCATCATCTCAGTCAGGGCTAAAACATAATACATAAAAATGACAAAGAAACCACCAATAGTATAAACTCAGCATATATTTTACATAAAATCAGTTAACACTTACGTGAATGCTGTACATGGAAAAGAATGTAAAGCTAAGATTCCCAGAATCCTTGGAGATATGCACGCATGCGCAATGACGTTAGGGCTTCCGGCTCTACCCTACTCCTTTCGTCAAAAAAATGTGTGTGTTTTAAATTATGGTATATGTATAGTTACATTTCCTAGCTGGACCAATGTAACTATGTAAAAATATACCATGCCTGGAATTCTTTAAAACACATAAAACATATTTTCTGTAATGCAGAGACCCTGCATTTTGCAGTGTTTAATGTTATACGATATTAACGCAACTGTTTATTAAAGAGGAAGTAAAGCCTCAGCTCAAAAAAAAAAAAAAAAAAAACGGAACCTGCAAGGCAAAGGCATAATGAGCTAGTATGCATAGCATACTAGCTCATTATGAATAACTTACCTGAGAACGAAGCCCCCGAAGTGACCCTCGTCCACGTCCTTCTCCGTCGCCATCATTCCCGGAGTGACTTCCGGGTCTCGCCGCTCCAGCGCTGTCATTCGCTGGAGCGTCACTCCCGCGCATGCGCACGAAGTCGGCATATCGCCGTGATCTCAGCATGCGCAGTGCGCCTGCGCGCCGCGCGATAGACAGCGGTGCCTGTTTTTTTCTAAATATCTCCTAAACCATGTAGGTTTAGGAGATATTTATTGGACCTAGATTAAGGCTTACCTGTAGGTCAAAGTGGTTTGTAAGGGTTTACAACCACTTTAAACCCATATTTTCAGTAATAAAAACACTCAGGAACACCAATCTCTATCTTCACCCAGTCAGAGCAATCCCCACACAGTTAGCAAGCACCCCCTAGAGACACACTTAATCCTTTGGTCGCCCCTGATGTTAACCCCTTCCCTGCCGGTGTCATTAGTACCGTAACGGTGCATATTTCTTGCACTGATCACTGTAATAATGTCACTGGTTCCCAAAAAGTGTCAGTGTCTGATTTGTCTGCCGCAATGTCGCAGCCCCGTTAAAAATCGCTGATCGCCGCCACTAGTAAAAAAAAAAAAAAAAATGCCATAGAAACATCCCATAGTTTGTAGATGCGATAACTTTTGTGCAAACCAATCAATATATGCTTATTGGTATTTTTTTTACCAAAAATATGTAGCAGAATACATATTGGCCTAAATTGATGAACAAATTAGATTTTTAAATATTTTTTTTGGATGTGTTTTTATAGCAGAATTTTTTTTTTTTATCAAAATTGTCGCTCTTTTTTTGTTTATAGCGCAAAAAAAATAAAAACCGCAGAGATGATCAATTACGACCAAAAGAAAGCTCTATTTGTGGGAAAAAAGGCAAAAATTTTGTTTGGGTACAGCATCGCACAACCGCGCAATTGTCAGCTAAAATAACGCAGTGGCGTATCGCAAAAGATTGCCTGGTCATTAAGGGGGTAAAACCCTCCGGGGCTGAAGTGGTTAAAGCTAAAAAAGCACATATTGTGCTTGTCTAGCTATTTCCCTGGCAGCAGAGGTCGTAGAATGACAGCTCCAGAGCCAAAAGTAATTAAAAACTTGTTGCTTCTGGCTTCATTCATCAGAGGGACAATCAGCAAACTAATGTTCACTAATCTTTCTCCACTCCTGCTGCTGACGTGCACCATCGCTGTCCATCATATTCACTAAAGAGCAGACGAATGGCTGATGAAATGTAAACAGACAGGCTATAGCCATTTAGAGTCTGTTTACAGTGCTATGCTGCAGCCAACGTATTCCTTACCTTGTGGGAGTGAAATGGTTAAACCAGGTGTTCTCTAAGTGTATGTGTAGCCAATGTTTTATTCGTGGCTTTGGACAGGGTAGGAAAAAATTGAATATCCTGTAAAGTTGTTATTGCTGTCTGTGTGTCCACCAGGGAGATTCCCCTGGTTATCGGAAATCCAATATTTTACAATTGTCACCAGAACAAGAAGTGAGGGTAATTCTTGCAATCGGGGTACCTGTTCCAGTGACAGCTTTGGAAATACAGTATTTACTGTTACTTCCTGTTGTATCTCCAAGACAGGAAATGATGGGAGGTATACAGTATATATGTTCAACATTTAAAGGCAATCCATCTTCATGATACTTTATCTATTGGTGAATACACAGATGTAAGAAGCCATCCTCTGACCACTGGAAGGTAATAAATCTGGAGTAATGAAACACCAGTTAGGTTTTCATCTGAATTATGTGGCTGTCCTTAAAGTAGCATATAGCTGGAGGGTCACAAAAACTCATTGTCATCCGCTTCTAATGCCCTGTACACACGATAGGATTTTCCGACAACAAAATCTATGGGATTTTTTTCCGACGGATGTTGGCTCAAACTTGTCTTGCATACACACAGTCACACAAAGTTGCTCGGAAACTCAGAACGTCAAGAACGCGGTGACGTACAACACGTACAAAGAGCCAAGAAAAATGAAGTTCAATAGCCAGTGCTGCTCTTCTGCTTGATTCCGAACATGCGTGGCACTTTGTGCGTCGGAATTGTGTACACAGGATCGGAATTTCCGACAACGGATTTTGTTGTTGGAAAATTTGAGAATCAGATCTCAAATTTTGTGTGACGGAAATTCCTATGGAAAATGTGAATGTCTGACAACAAGGTCCTATCACACATTTTCCATCGGAAAATCCTATCATGTACAGGGCATTAGAATAGCGTAGTCCTAAGAGCCCTTTCACACTGGGGCAGTAGTGGTAAAGCACTGCTTTAGCTGCGCTATTTGGGTGGGAGCGGGTAGAAGGGGTTAAAACAAGTTAAAAGCGCCCGTGTAGTGCCGCTGCCGAACTGCTTTGCAGGCGATTCAGCAGCGCTGCCCATGCATTACAATAGTTCAGGGGCAGTTTGGGAGTGGGGTATACACCCAAAGTAATTGTTTGCAGGACTTTTTCTAAGGTCCTGCAAGCGCACCGCCCCAGTGTGAAAGCACTTGGGCTATCACACTGGGACTGCAGATGAGTCATTTTCAGGCACTTTATAGGCGCTATTTTTTAGCGCTAAAGCACCTGAAAACGCCCCAGTGTGAAAAAATGGTCCAAAAGTAAGGGCTTCAAAGTCACTGAATTCAAAGTCTAAAGTTTGCACGTGTAAACAAAACAGTGCAACTTATTGGCCTTTTCAGGGAAGTGTTTGCATGCACTAGCATAATACAAAGTCATGAGCGCTCCTTCTGTCATTTTAATTTTTGTAAATGCTAGAAAGGGTGCAAAACAAGGAAAAATTTGGAGAAAAGTGTTCCTGGTGGGTGATTACTGGCCACTGATGCAGGAAGACCCATTTGTAAACACGGGTATTCTGTTTTACCTACCAAATTAAACAAAATAATATACGTTAGAATAAATGGAATAAACAACTTTAAGGCTAACACCTGAAACTAGTTATTGATAAAGCCACAAAATCGGCATGGCACATGTGCATTTAATGCATGTTAATTTACAGGTGAATCTTTGTGTGCATCTATTTTGCTTCAACAAAAGATTCACTCATTACATGAATGCTAAGTTTAGTAAAATGGCTTCTATTGAAATAAGACAGGCAAAATAATTTCACCCATCCTGTTCACTGTCAATAACCGCCTCATGTGCAGATGCATCTTATATGATTGAATAATTAAAAGTAATATTTACAGAATGTTTTGAGTGAAGATTCTCAACTTCTTTAGTTAATCAGCCCTATCTTTGGCAAAAATGCATGTATTTATGCTGAGTAGTGGTGTTTCATGCCCCCTGCTGGATTCCTGATAGAAATAGATGGAAAAAGGAAAGAAGAGCTAAGGATGCCAGTTCAAAACTTGATATATTACTGCTGCTAAAAAAGGAGATGGTATCTGGATACCTGAGATTTTGTTAAAGCCCAACTCCACCCTGAGTTGCTGCGTTCTCCTTCTGCATACACTTACCCTTTATTTCTCACTGTACTCTATGAGAAGCCCACAGGAGAATACCCTCTCATGTAGCCATGGTGGAGACTGGGTAAAAACGAGCCATTGCAAAAGCGGAGGTGAACATTTACTTTGCCGAAGGCCTGCACAACACTCAATCTCAGAGTGACTATGCGCTCCTTTAGCTCAAGCAAGAGCTGCAATTTGCATCTGATTCTAAATTTATTTCAGGCATGCAACAAACGACCTACCTGACCAAAGCAGAATTTTCTGCATCTATGTCACAATTACTTGAACACATAAAACCTGTAATACAGCCATGTTTGTTCAGGGCTAAAAAAACTCTTTTCCTACTCCCATTTCTCTACCTGAGATGGATCCCGATATGTCTGCTCTAGCCACAGCAGACACAGAAGAGAATGAAGAGGACATTTCGGCAGTATTGGAGGAAGCTGCACAAGCTTTTTCTTCCCAAGATTGTCACATTATTGAAGAGGGAGCTTCATGCAACATGCTTGCTGACATGGAAAAGCTCACTGCTGCTGTCCTCAAACGCCTTGGCATTGTTCAGCTTGATTTTCCGGTGTGTCTCCAAGCCCCTTTGGGTACAAACAGACCTGTAAAACTTTCAAAGATATTTCCTGTTCATGAACAGATAGAATGTGCAATCTAGGATGATTGGATTCTCAGAAGGAATTTCATTACTCCCAAATCTTTGCCGAACTCTGTCCAGTTGAAAAAAGAGTTCACTAAATAGTGTTTTTTTTCCCGATCTTAAGCAAACATCTCACTGTACCTATTCAAAAGGCTTCTTCTTTCAAAGATTATGCAGATAGAAAGTTTGAGACGCTTCTAAAGACTGTCTTTACTTCGGCAGGTCCAGCCCTGCAACTAGCTCTTGCAATTTCAGTATGTCAAAACCTGTATTCCAGGATTGTGCTTTAACCACTTGACCACTGGGCACTTAAACCCCCTTCCTAACCAGACCAATTTTCAGCTTTCGGTGCTCTTACACTTTGAATGACAATTACTCAGTCATGCAACACTGTACCCAAATACATTTTTTGTCCTTTTATTTCCACACAAATAGAGCTTTCTTTTGGTGGTATTTAATCACCGCTGGGTTTTTTATTTTTTGCGCTATAAATCAAAAAAAAAAAGACTGAAAATTCTGTAAAAAATAAATAAAAATTTCTTTGTTTCTATTAAAATTTATTGGCAGAGTATTGGCGAGTATTGGCAGAGTTGCACAGTATTGGCAGAGTATTGCACAGTGTTGCACTGTACTGTCACTGAGCAGCGCTGTGGGCACTACACATCCAGCCCACAGTGCTGCTGCCATCTCTCCCCCTCTCCGCTTCTCCCCTTTCACTGTACCGATTGGTAAAGAGAGGGGAGGGAGGAACCAGCGTCATGACGTGACGCCAGTTTATTTATATGTGATCGCTCCCTCATTTGACGGAGCGATCACGTGGTAAACGGCCGCTATCAGCGGCTGTTTATCGTGATCCGTGAATGCGCCGGGTCCTCCGGACCTGTCGGTCACAGATGTTGCAGAGTGCGCGCCCCTGGGGGGGGGGCGCAGGAGCATGATTCTGGAAGGACGTCCCACGGATGTCCACCCAGAATAAGCCGACCACGCTGTAGCAGTCTTTTGGCTATGGCCCGGTCGGCATGTGGTTAAAGGATAATGCCTGGTACACACAATGAAATTATAGGACGAATGATCGTGACTGACTAAAGTTACGAAAATTCTCGTACGACAAAATAAAAATTTGTATTGTATTTTTGAACAACATTTGTACTGATTAAATGAAAATCGTACAATCTGGTATCGTATGAGAAAAGATTTTGTGCTTGTCCGATCGGATAATATAGGATAAACTGTCCTGTTCGGCTTTTTGAAAGCTGTGTGATCAGATTACCTGCAAAATAAATTAGCATTTTTTTTTTTTAAGTGAACTTATCTTTCAACAGTTACCTTCTGCTCTTCTTTTTGTCTGTATGCCCTAAAATATTTTATGAGATAAATGAACAGAATGGCCCTAAAAGCCTTGATAGCTAAAGTTGCCTGTACATAAGCCTTTTCAAGGAAAATGTCAGTTTGGGGAGGCATTTGGCCAATTCATAAAAGATGTTACAGGAGGGTAGATGATCCCAACCCCCCCCTTCCCAGGAGCCTTCACCCCTGTAAAATATAGCACCTAAGTGCTCTACCCAGGCTTCAACTTCCAAACCCAAGTTCAACCCTTCCTTTTGGCTCAAGAACTTGGGCCACAAAGCCAAGCAAGTCTTCCACAAAGGCAAAAGCCTGTTCCCAGTGAAAGGGCAACCTCACTCCTAAGAGTGGGGGAACATCTGTTACAGTTTGTCTCTCTCTGAGTCAGACATCTCAGGCCTGTGGGTTCAATCAATGGTTTCAAGGGGGTACAAAATAGAGTTCAAAACTCTCTCTAATCAACCAAAGACTATTCAAGGACAAGGACTGTTCAAGGATTCGCAAAATGCCCAGAACCATTTCTTGTTGTCCAGGAAGTAGTTATGCCAGGACCCCCACAAGGCATGTTCAGAGGACTTCGTTCAAACATCTTCACACTACAAAAGTCCAGTGGGGGTATTAGTCCTATTCTTGACTTAAGATCCTTCAACAAATACCTTCAAACTCCAAAGTTTTGCGTGGAATCCACAAGGCCGGCAATTGCCTGTTTGAGACAAGGGGAATACAGGGCAACTGTAGACATCCAAGATGCCTATCTGCATGTTCCTATTTATTCACTTTATCAGCGCCTTGCAGTAGCAGAAAATTGCTTTCTGTTTGCCACACTACCCTTTGGGCTATTCTCTGCTCCCAGAGTATTCACAAAGGTCTTAGAACCTCTTTTTGCCCTCCTCAGAATTCAGGACATCCAGGCCACAGGTTATCTAGTCATCATTCTTCTAAAGGACCCAGCTCCCTTCCAATTGAGGTCAAAGAGACATTCGACAATGAGATTCTCCATGACGATTTCAATGAGGCTGTACCATTTGCCTGATTTCATTAAAGATCCCTCCAACACAAACATCTTTTTGACCTGAAACAAGCATGCTGCTTTTCTCAATCTACCATTGCTTCTGTCCAGCCAAGCAAGGCATTGCCTAGCTTTGTGGATCTCCAGCCCAACTTTAATAATAGGGAAGTCTTTCATTCCCTGTCAATGGAAAGTGATAACAACAAACACCAGTGTTTCAGGCTGGGGAGGATTGTTCCAGTCCCTCAAGGTTCAGGGAACATGGTCACTTTTGTAAATCAAGCTCCCTATCAACATCCAGGAGCTCAGAGCATTTTGGATGGCTCTGCAACACTGAACCCCCCCCCCCCCCCTTCTGCGAGCACACCCAGTTAGGGTGCAGTCAGGCAATCCCATAGAATGTCGCTTGCATAAACCACCAAGGAGGCACCAGGAGTCTTGCAGCCTTGAAGGAAGAAAACAAGATAATGACATGGATGGAAATTTACTGTCCACCGATCTCTGTAGTCCACATCTCAAGAGTAGACAAATAAAAAGTAGACTACCTCAGTCACTACAGCCGGGAAATGGGTCTTTCACCCAGAAATCTTCAATCTGATATGTCAGAAATGGGGGACTGTGAATGTAGACATTATAGCCCCCAGATTAAACAGCAAAAAAAAAAGCAAGAGAGGAAAATGGTGATTCTCATTGCAGTGAAAATGCCTAGAGGAACCTGGTACAAAGGCATACTCAGACTTCTATCTTCTGGCCTCTTCCCACCAAGTCAAATCTGCTGTCTCAGGGCCCTCTATTCTATCCTGCTTCTCGGTCTCTGGTTTCAACAGCATGGCTGTTGAAGCCCATATTTTAAAATTTAGAGGGGTCTCTGAGCCTGTTATTACCAACTTGCTGAAAGCAAGGGCCTGCTTCCAGGAAAGCCACTTCCAGGAAGATCCACTATCGTACCTGGAAATCCTTCTTTGCCTGTTATGAACAAAGGCACTTCAATCCCAGAGATTACTTTGTGTCTTTTGCCTTCGTACAACCAGGTCTTGACAAGAACTTTGCCTTAAACACTCTGAAATAACAGGTTTCAACCTTGCCAATCTTTTTTTTTTTTTTTTAAAGACCTCTGGCTTTGCTCTCCCTTGAATGTTTTCTTCAAGGTGTATCTCGCATTAAGCCGTTATTGCAGCACCCCTGTGCTTCATGGGATCTCAACTTGGTTTTCTCTGCCCTACAGAAACCACTGTTTGAACCCATCAGAAATATTCACTTAGATGACCTCTCCTGCAAAGTAGCCTTTTTGGTCGCTATCAGGTCTGTCAGATGTGTCTAAGTTGGCAGCTCTCTCTTATAACCTCATACTTCACAAATATAAGGTTTTCTTGTGCCTAAGTCAATCCTTTCTTCAAAGGTGGCATTTATCTTCCACGTCAATTAGGACATAGTCCAGTTTCCCTGCTCAAAAGCATCCAAAGGAAATTTCTGTTCATTACCTGGACATAATCAAAGCCACTAGTCTACGAGTCTACCCCCAAGCTACAGCATCAATCAGACAGGTTCTTTATTTATTCTGTCCTCTGGACCTCACAAGGGACACCCTACTTTCAAGTCCACCATATCAAGATGCATAAGAAATCTGATCCCTAGAGCTTACAATCTCTCAAGGACAAATCTCCTGCATTTAACAGGCATATAACAAACGGTCTGCGAGCTCGCCCACGTCACCGGAAGGCACACGAGGCACAGGAAGTGATGTGAGCAAGCTTGCAGCTCATTTCTTATATGCCTGTTTGATACTTCTTATTGTGAGTGCCTTGATTTAACTTTTACAGTTTTGTCAATAAACATTTGGAAATACTACACTATCGTGCATCCCTCTTTACATCCCCCCATGCCCCATTGCAAGGTTCATTGGATACGGACACACCAGGGACAATAGGGGGACTCTGATTCCAGACTAGAGACACACACCAGTGGAGCTGGATGCGCCATACTGGGAGGCTGCCAAGAAACACATTGAGATACACCCACATGCTGTTACCTTACAGCACTAAGGTAAGGGTTCATCTATACATTACTCTGCACAGGAACCAGGAAGTCACCTATCATCAGCACTTTATGCCAGAGGATTGTCACCAGCATCAGCACTTTGTCATTTTATGCTGACACTGCTAATATACAGCCACTTACCTACCTTGCACCTTATATGGATGCAACTTATCTTTTTTGCTTTCACCGATAAGAACATTTGCAGCATATACCTATATGGAGGATATTTTTGTGTATGCTTTTATATGCCGTTTAGGATTTTAACCAATTCATTCAGGATTTATTGCTATTGTAGTGCACCTTCTTTTGAGCACTGTTTTTTTCACTTCATTTGAACACCATATGGATATATTTCCTATCACTGTTCTATGAAGAATCATTTGAGTGTTTGATATACTTTTATTGTCTTACTGATAGCCTTTTATTGTTTTATCCGAAGAAATCACAGGGAATGCGGCACGTTTTTATACTGCCTAGGATTGGATATATACTGATCTCTGAACATTGCCTCTTTCAACCATATCTTTCATTGAGCACCTTTGCACTTTATTACGCACAGTATTTAGGTTCATAGAACAGCACTACCTTCACTTTATAAATCAGCGACTTATAGTGGGACTGCGACGGACAAATCGGACACCTGACACTTTTGACACATTTTGGGGACCAGTGACACTAATATAGGGATCCATTTAAAAGAATTTGCCCTGTCACTGTACTAATGACACTGGCAGGGAAGGGGTTAACATCTGGGGCGATCAAAGGGTTAACTGTGTGCCTAGGTTGTTCTAACTCACTGTGGGGGAGGTGCTTTGACTAAGAAACACAGGATCAATACCTTCCCTACTGACAGACAATCTGCCTTCTTTGTCCTGTGTTATCAGCGGGTGCCGGCAGACATCGAGTCCACGGTACCAACCTCTGGGCTCCGGCTGTGTTTGATCACAGCAGGAGCCTGTCCCCATTGTCGTGCTCCAGACCCAGAAGTGTCGGATCATGTACTAGGTACGTGATCTGGCGCAGAGTGGCTGCCCTTCCACGGTAAATGTAAAGTGGGCGGTCCGCAAGTGGTTAAGAAAGATGTTGATCTATTTTTTCCAGAAACCTTTGCAATCCTTAATCAAGACATGGCGTTGCTTGTATAAATCCCCCAATTCAGCCCTCTGCGTCACTTTGGGATCTCAACCTCTTACTCTCTCTACTTCAGAACAGTGTTAATTTCCTCAACGAAAACATTTTCATCAATTTTCATCAGCGCCCTTTTTACAGTGACGAACACAAAACAAAAGTGCACCACATTTTCGTCCACTTACAAAAACTATGACAAAAATCAATTACATTTTAGTTTAGTTAGAATGCAAAATAAACTAATTTGTGAGGCAGGGATGTTTACCCTTGTGAATGTCTGGTTTCCACAGAGCTCTGCATGCTTCTGCTCCCAGCAAGCAAGCAACTCCAGTCCGTAGTGTGCTTCACTTAGCAGCAGTTAGCCAGCATTACAGACGTTTGAGTCCTCAGAAGATCGTCCAGAGCAGCACTGTGCACCAGGCCTCCCGACAAGAGTCCCACTCCTGACGACGACCATCCAGACTAGAGAGCACTGTGTGTGTGTACATTACAATTACAGGCCTCCCCTCAGACCACCATCCAACACTTTGCAGCATTACAGGCCTCTCAGTGTCAGACCACCGTCCAGAACACTGTGTGCATTACAGGCCTCCTCTGACCACCGGCATCCAAAGTGGTACAGTGGTACATTACAGACCATCCCTCAGACCTGAGACCACCATCCAGCGCTGTACAGCAGTACAGGCCTCTCTCATACCACCATACAGAGCACTGTGCAGCATTGCAGGCCTCCCCAGACCACTGTCCAGAGCACTGTGTAGCATTACAGCCACTGTCCAGAGCACTGTGCAGCATTACAGGCCTCCTCAGACCACAATTCAGAGCACTGTGTAGCATTATAGCCACCATCCAGAGCACTGTGCGTGACATTAAAGGCCTCCTCAGACCACCATTCAGAGCACTGTGCAGCATTACAGGCCTCCTATGACCACCGTTCAGAGCACTGTGCAGCATTACAGGCCTCCTCAGACAGAGCACTGTGCAGCATTACAGGCCTCCTCAGACAGAGCACCATCCAAAGCACTGTGCAGCATTACAGACCTCCTCAGACTGTCCAGAGTGACTAAATCTGTATCTGTGAGTTTGTTCAAACCTTAATACCATAAATAAGAACATGATATTCAATTTTTTTACTCCGTGAGTATATAATCAGTTTGGAAATTCTATAGAAATATTTTTAAATAATGCATTGCAATTTAACTAAACACATTAGACTTTGGTTGACTAAAATTATTTTATTCAACTAAAATGTACAGAAAACCTAAAACAATTGCACATGACTAAAATGGGACTAAAACTAAAATGGCAAATAACATGGTCAAAAGACTATAACTAAAACCAAATTTGATGCCAAAATTAACACGGCTTCAGAGACCCTTTTGAGCTGATTAGGGAAGCCCTTTGGGAGACCTCACATGCAACCTTTGCTTTCTTTCAGAGTGGCTATTACATCTGCTAGTGTGTTTCTGAGCTGGTAGCCCTTTCTTGTAAAGATTTTTTTTCTTGTATTTCACAGGGACAATGTGGTCTTGAGACCATGACTCTCTCGGCTCCTCCCTGCAATACCAAGACCTATTCTACCCATGGCTGTCTCTTTTTTTCCACCTGAATAAGGATATTGCCCTCACTTCCCTTTGTGCTGCTCTAAGATGCGCCAAGGAAATTTCCATACACTGCTTGGATGTTGTCAGGGCCCTCAGGGTATTCCTGGCAGCCTTGGCTCCTGTTCACAAAACTGAGTCCCTTTTTGTCTCACCTGCAGGCAATTTTAGCAGACATCCGGCCTCCCACTTCAACATTGCCAGATGGATCAGACAACTTATTGTCAGAGCCTGTGCCCTTAAGGAAAGGTTCCCTCTTTCTCTATCAGAGCTCATTCTACCAGGTCTGTTGGTATCTCTTGGGCTTTCCAGCATCAAGCATCTGTATCCCAGATTTGCAGGGCTGCCATCTGGTCCACTGTGTACATTTTCTCTAGGTTTTACCAGGTGTATGTTCAAGCCTTCCCCGCAAGACGCTTTAAGCATCTGAGTGTTTTCGGATTCCTTAACCCGGGTTTTTTGAGCCTGTTGGCAGTTCAGTTTGCTATGTTGCCCACCCTTCAGTTTATTGCTTTGGAATGTCACATGGTCTATGAATACAAGCTCTGTGTCCTATACTGTACAATTAGGATAATGAGAATATTTGACTTGCCGGTAAATTCATTACCTTGGAGTACAGTACAGGAAACAGACCCCTCCTCTTTGTTTTCTGTGGGCACACATATAATTGCTTGCAAAGAAATTTTTTTTATAAAAAAAGAATACAGGCCCTGTGTCCTGAAGTGTATTTCATGATAGGGAATAGGGCTCGCCACTAATGCCCCGTACACACGATCTTAAATGCTGCCAGCAAAACTCAGAAAAGAGAGGTTTTCGTTGGTAAATGCGACCGTGTGTATGCTCCATAGGTCTTTTGCTGGTGGAATTCCAGCCAGCAAAAGATTGAGAGCATGTTCTCTATTTTTCGGTCAGGAAAAGTTCCTATCCAAAAATGCGATCGTCTGTATGCAATTCTTCATGTTTTCGCCCGTCAAGTTCTTGACGGGCGAAAGTTCTGAGAACTTTTGTGTGACCATGTGTATGCAAGACAAGCTTGAGCTTGAGCGGAATTCCGTCGGAAAAACCATCCAAGATTTTTCGGATGGAAATTCCGCTCGTGTGTACGCGGCATTACTCTCTATGATGTTGAAGCAGGAAGGATACAGACAAATAATTCTGGCTCCATGCTTTAGCTAATCCTTGCATTAGTTGATTAGCAGCATTTCCAGCTTCAGCAGTAAAGAACATTAAGAGGTTGTCTCTAGGGAACTAGAAATTATTCTATTGTAAAAATGATTTTGCTTATCTGCAATTTGCATTTAAAATGCATTACTTGGATTTGTTTTTATGTGCCATGTAATTTTTCTGGGTGAAACTGTATATCTTTATAACTTAATCCTTACACAGTGTCATTGTTATCACAGAGAACTATATTTACCTTCTTCATAACCACATATGCAAATACTAATCATCTGAATTGCCACGCCAAACAAGAAAGGTTTGAATATCCGAATCACACATGTATATTCATTGGAGAATTTTGGACTATAGATATTTCTGAATTTTTGTTATAGTTTAAGAAGAGGCAAATTTAGCTATGGCATTTTTCAAGAGCTTTCAGAAAAGCATTGGCCTTCCATCTATGTCTTCTATTGGAGACACTCTCAGTAATGCTCTCAGTACTGCTGTCGATGGCTTGGCGAGTGCTGTTGAAGGGGTTAGTTATACTGTGGCAGATTCAGTCACTGAGCAGGTTACAAGTATGATGCAAGGGTTACGTACAGAGGATCAGGAAAGTAATATGGCTCAGGATAATAAAATGAAAGAGGAAGCACAAAATCCTCAAGATACGTCGCAGTACAACTATGGAGCTAACTCTATTCAATCACCCATGGATTCTAATGGAGCTGAGTCTTCCTTAAATGCATATCATACGCCATCTGATCATGACAAGAATGAAGGGAAATCAAACTTTAATGGCAGTTCCCGCAGACGTCATTGTCACTCCGAATTCGTATCCAATGAATGTTATGCTGGTAAAGGCTCTGAGTCAGAAGAAAGAGGTCAGGTGAGTTACACATATCAGACTGCAGAAGAATGTGAACAAGCACATGGAAACCAGAATGGGGATCGCTCTAATTACATGAATAAACATGAACAAAGGAACACGGATGGAACAGAGAAAAAGGGGAGATCGAAACACTCATATCAAAAATCTACAGAACATAAGTCAAATGATAAAGGAAGAGCATATAAAAATACAGATGATGTTTCTGATTGTTCTTTAAGAAAAAATAGACAGAGGTCATCTAGACATAACAGTGATTTAGAAACTTCTCCTCTGCCTGCTAGAGGGGAGAAAGGAGACCACAGACAGGCAAAGTTTAATCAAGTTCATCAGGCAAATACTGCATCACCTAAAAAGCACAAAAGCCACCGTGAAGATCCCCGAAAAGCACATGAATCCAGTCCTGTTATTAGCAGCAAAGACAGAACATATAAAGAGAAACGTCCTCGCCGGAGTAAGGAAAGACCTTCAGAGCATTCAGAAGACACCATAAAGAAGGCATCAAGGAAAGGTAATCCCATCTCTGTCTCTGCGTGAAGTGCATCAACTCTTCTGAGCTGTCTTCCAGTTCTTGTGTTAAATGCTTTCACTTCAACTTCACTTTAAGTATTCTTCAGAAAGCTTTTATTTTCTTCTTCAAGGAATTCAATCTCTGGGGCCAATGACAACAATTGCTTTAATTTATATGTGTGGAGGAGTCTACAAATGGAAGAGTGTGAAATGCGTGATGTAGTGTTGTGTAACCAGTTTAGATGTGTGTGCAACTGCATTTGTGACTTTCCCCTTCTAGCTGTCCGATGTAGTGTTGTACCGGGTTAAAGGTCTAAGTGAACATTCGCTATTTGCTTTTGTTGTAGTTTATTTATAGTTGCAGTGCTGTGAGGCCTCATTACATGGGAAGATTTTGTCTAATTCCTGAAGTTTAGCTTTGAAGTAACCAGCCAGTTATATAAAAAGGTAGTTGTTAAAGGGGTTGTAAAGGTTCGTGTTTTTTTCACCTTAATGCATCCTATGCAACCGAGACATACACTCTGTGTCTATGGACACAGGGTGTATGAGACGGGAGCGCGCCCGCAAGGTAACCCCCTCGGGAGAGAGCTTCCCGAGGGGGTTAGCTATTGCGAGGAGGAGCCGAGAACAGGAGGATCGGGGCCACTCTGTGCAAAATTAGCTGCGCAGTGGAGGTAAGTATAACATGTTTGTTATTTAAAAATAATAAAAAATGAACCTTTACAAGCCCTTTAAGGTTGAATAAAGAAACTGGTCCATCTAGTTCAACCTGTGAGTGTCCGTTTGTGTGACTACGGTTTTCCATATTCCTGTACTTTTAGATATATTTTGTAGCGAACACAATGTTCTCTACAAAATACATCTAAAAGTTTTTGAACTTCTTCTAAACTCCCCACGGTTGATAAAAACCCAACAGGGTAGTTGTAGAGAAGTCGATCGGTAGATTGACTTCTGTACAACCAGCCTGCCCACACACAGATTGAAATTCGCATGACTTCTGCTGAACTGGCTAAATTTCGATCCATGTATGGCTGCCTTAACCACTTGCCTACAGGGCACTTTCACCCCCTTCCTGCCCAGGCCAATTTTCAGCTCTCAGTGCTCTCACATTTTGAATAACAATTACTCAGTCATGCAACACTGTACCCATATGAAATTTTTGTGTCCTTTTTTTCACACAAATATAGCTTTCTTTTGGTGGTATTTAATCACTACTATTTTTTTTTTTATAAATAAAAGACCCCAAATTGTGTACAAAAACACATTTTCTTTGTTTCTGTTATAAACTTTGCAAATTAGTAATTTTTATTCATAAATTTTGGCCAAAATGTATACTGCTACATATATTTGGTAACAATAACGCAAATCGGTATATATTATTTGTTTTTTGTGAAAGTTATAGAGCTTACAATCTATGGTGCCAATCATTGAAAATTGACACACCTGATCACACCTGATGTACTGACATCCTATCTCATTTCTTGAGACACTAACATGCTGGGACAGTACAAATACCCCTAAAATTACCCCTTTTTGGAAAGTAGACATTCCAAGGTATTTAGTAAGATGCATGGTGAGTTTTTTGACGTTGTCATTTTTTTCCCACAATTTTTTCCAAAATTAAGATTTCTTTTGTACAAAATTGTCATATTAACAGGTTATTTCTTACATGGCATATGCATATATGCAACTACACCCCAAAACACATTCTGCTGCTCGTCCTGAGTATGGCAATATCACATGTATGAGACTTTTACACAGCCTAGCCACATACAGAGGCCCAACATGCAGGGAGAACCATTAGATGTTCTAGGGACATAAATTACACAGCTAATGTCATGACGACCTATCGCAATTTTGAAAGCCAGGGAGCTCCAGGACAATGGAAACGCCCACAAAATGACCCCATTTTGGAAAGCAAACATCCCAAAGTATATTCTATGAGGTATAATGAGTCTTTTGAACATATCATTTTTTCCACACGTTTTTGGAAAATATGGAAAGAAAATGAAACCGCTTTTTTTTTTTTTTACACAAAGTTGTCCATTTATACAATTTTTCTAACCCATAGCATGTACATAGCAAAAATTGCACCCCAAAATACATTATGCTACTCTTCCTAAGTATGGCGATACCACATGTGTGAGACTTTTACTCAGCCTGGCCAGGCCTAACATTCAAGTAGCACCTTCAGGCGTTCTAGGAGCATAAATTACACCTCTAATTTCCTGACAACCTATCATTTTTGAAGTCCCTTCATATTTCTAACACCTAGCATGCACATACCAAGAATTACACTCCAAAATAAATTCTATTGAGGGAAGGGTAACAAAAAAATATTACCTGTGGTCAGTTAATGTGGCAGGTAGAGGCATGGTAGCAGTAAGTCAGCAGCAGGCTAAGGGCCTCGGTCAGGTAAGACCTGGGCACAGGAGTATTAGGGAAAATTAGATTTCTCCATCCAGAAAAACAATTCTGGAGCCCCTCACATATGTGGGACCCCTGTGTATTACAGTAGCAGGGCAACAGATCAGTCCAAGTGGTAGGCAGAAGCATAGTCAATAAAACAGGCCAGGGTCAGTTCACGTGGAAGCAGTCCAAGCGGTAGGCAGAGGCATAGTCGAAAAACAGACCAGGGTCAGTTCACGTGGAAGAAAGTGGCATGGTTTGAGGAAGCATGGAAAATGGTCAGCGCAGATGATGAAAATGGGGAAATGGTTAAAAATATAGGCTAATATTTTAGGGATATGTAATAACGTCTGAAGTTTTCTCCAATGCATAAGTCGGGTTGGGAGGGACACTGGGGACAATGATAGCTGGTATCTCTTCGAACCCCTCTTTTTCTGCATATGCAACATCTTTTTTGGTGTCTGTGGCCTGCTTCAGATGGTGAAATGCTACTTGGGAAGTGGTGCTCATGAAGTCAACTAACAGCATCAGAGCGAAGGATTTCTGGGGGGGGGGGTGTCTTTGCTGATAGATGAGGGACGTGACCTTTTCTTTGATGAATTTTAGTGGGGGGAGGGGGGGGCTTTTCTGTGGATTTGGTGTAGGTAACTTTCTTATACAAGAAGCGGGACCTGGGACCTCCTTGTTGCCAAATAGGGCTAAAGCATTTCGTTCATTGAAATCCACCCCCCCACATGTAAAGATTATATTCTCGGACGCATGTTGGTTTTTGAATGGGACCGCATCTTCTGTGAACCTTGACTGTGTGGTGTCATTATGAATTGTAGACATCATATATATACATCCCTCCTATCCTTCCACCTCAAGGACAGCACCTTGTTGTTTCTCATGCCGCGTACACATGACTGGACTTTCTGGCAGACTAGGTCCGACGGGTTAAGTCCATCGGACAATCCGAATGTGTGTGGACTAATCAGTTCGTTTTTCGGGATAAAAATCCGATGGACCTAGAAATAGAACCTGTTTCAAATCTGTCCGACGGACTTAATTCCGACTGACTTAATTCCAGAAAAACGTTGGTCTGTGTGCTGTTCCAACGGACCAAATACGACGCAAGGGAAGCTATTGGCTACTGGCTATTGAACTTCCTTGTTTAGTCCTGTTTACGTCATCATGTTCAAAATGAATGGAATTACGAACGGACTTAGTCCGATCGTTTGTGGGCAAGTCCGTTCGTTCTGAAAGTCCGTTGGAATTTCGGCAAAAGTCCGTCGGGAAGACTGTCGGACCTAGTTTGCTGGAAAGTCCGGTCGTGTGTACGCGGCATCAGAGTTGCTTTTTCCCCCTTTTGCATTTTATTTGTATACTAAAGCTTGTGGGAAGCTCTTCCTTTTCTTTATGGAGGTTCCGCAAGCCAGGGTTTTTGCAGGGTTTAGGTGTCTGAAGAGGGGCTGGCTAGTATAATAGTTATCCAAGGTATATGTGATAACCTTTTTGCAGCAGTAGGTATGCCAGGTCTCATACGATTTTTCCAGTTGTGCCCATGTAAGCCGGGCACTTGGGGCTGGAGCTGGGAATCTCTGCCTTCATATATGCAGAATGCATACAGATATCCCGTGGCTCTTTCACATAGCTTGTAAAATTTGACTCCATATTTGGCCCTTTTGCTAGGAATATACTGTTTTATTCCTAGCCGGCCTGTAAAGTAAAGTATACCAGGGACTCATCCACACAAATATTGTGATCAGGGACATCTTTGGGAATTTTTTTTTTTGTGTGGGCGAATTGTATATAATTTATCATAGTTTGGATGATTTCTGGGGGGGGGGGGGGGGGAGGTTTGTAAGCCCCATATGGTAAGGGTGAGGCCCATAAACAATTAGAATTCTTCCAAAGTCCGATCTCTCCACTCATACGGACAGGCATAGGATGATTGGGGGTTGTTAGAAATATACTGCTGGGCATATAGATTTGTCTCATCCACAATAAATTGAAGCAAAGTGTTGGGCAAAAATATATATAAAAACAATCAATTTCAGGAAAATTTTCCAAATTGGCCTGGCTGTGCGGTGTAAGGGGGAATGCTTGCTGATCCTGAGTTGGAAGGTAGCCATGTTGGGTTGGCAAGAGCAGCTAGGAGGTATGTTGTGGCTCTGACTCTTGGGGGATTTGACACTCCAGTGCTCGTACTTGGGGGATTTGAAATTCCTGTGCTGGTACTTGGGGGTGATACTGCAGCGCTGGTACTGTTCATTTAATCCTGGAGTGGCTGCCTGGTTTCAAGAATGCAATAGCCTTTTAGGAGGGACCCATTCTTCCTCCGATTCGGTCGCTGATCTACTGCTTTCAGTAAGTTTAAACTCTGAATTGGAATCGGAATTTGAATCTGTCCGTGGGAACTCCCTTCTGCACTCATTAGTCCTGCAGAGGATCTGGAACGCCTCCTCACTGCTGTAAACTTTTTTGGACATGGCTGGTACTGGACTGCTGATGGTGGCTGTGTGACGGGTACTCTGGTGATGGGCGGCTGCGTGATGGGTAATGACGGTCATATACACTGCTGACAGTCTCTGATGGGTGACAGGTGCACTTTATGGGCACTGGTGGGTGACAGGTGTCTACTCACGGTTACTGATGGGTGACAGGTGTCTGCTCATGGTCACTGATGAGGACTATTACATCCTGGCTTTTCTCCCCTCACACTGAAAATGGTGTGTGACTAAAGAGCTGGTAACAGCCAGTTACCGCTCTGTTTACATTTGTGATCGGCCTTGAATGGATCACGGCCGATCACTTGGTAAACAACTGCGGTCATTGGCTGTTTACCACTGTTGGTGACGAGTTGTGTCCTGGGAACACGCTGCCACCGACATTGCCGTGCTGTGCACTCCCGATCACACGCATGCACCATTTGAATGAGCCACCGTCATACAATTTTGGCCCAGAACATGAGCCGCGCCTGGGAGGCGGTTAACGGATAAGTTCACCTTTGGTAACATGTTACACCAGTATTTAGGCTACTTTCACACTGGGGCGTTGCGGCGCTGGCGGTAAAGCGCCGCTATTTTTAGCGGCGCTTTACCGTCATTTTAGCGGCACTATTCGGACGCTAGCGGGGCGGTTTTAACCCCTGCTAGCGCCTGAAAAAGGGTTAAAACCTCCCGCAAAGCGACGCTTTGCAGGCGGGTTTGCGCCGATGCCCCATTGTTTTCAATGGGAAGGGGCGCTTTAGGAGCGTTAAATACAGCGCTCCAAAGATGCAGCTTGCAGGACTTTTTTGACCGTCCTGCAAGCGCACCGCTCCAGTGTGAAAGCCCTTGGGCGTTCACACTGGAGACACAGCAGTGGCTGTTTCAGGGCACTTTGCAGGCGCTATTTTTAGCGCTGTATCGCCTGCAAAGCGCCCCAGTGTGAAAGGGGCCTTAGGGTGTAACATGTTACCAAAAGGGACCTGCCTGTGCCCCTCTTATCCTCCACTGTGACAACAGGTGGGGAATCTTCTCCCCGTACCTGTTGTCACTATTTAAAAAGAGCCTTGCTGTGTGGGGCTTCCGCCCACATGGCCCCATCAAAATATTTGCAGCGATCTGTGAATGAACTACAACTACCATCTTCTACTGCAGCACATGGCTTGTAGTTCTCAATGAACTGTTTTATATAACAAACCCCCATTTTGAAGTCAGCAATGTAACTTCTGAATGTACCTAGCACTAGTTAATATTTAATAACAGCATCATTATGAAATTGAAGGATGGTCTTTCACAGGGCGTTCCTTTACCGGATACTTGATATCATTTTGTTTTTCAGTGGTTAACACAATTGTCTTAGATCAGATATCCTCAGTGGCTTGCAGTACAGGCTAAAACTAAGTTGCCTAAAACTATGGGACCATTTATTAGGCAGAGAAATTTAATTTTTTCTTGTTTTTCGCAGAATTATAATTTGACTGGGTTTGTTCATTTTTTTTTTTTTTTTAAAAGGCATTTAAAACTGTAATTGTTATACCTGTAGTCCAGAATCAGCTGAATGTCATAGTGTTTGTCGCTGTGCTGCTTCAGCTTGTGAACATCTTGTTTTATGCCCCTTTCACACGGGACGGATCCGTATTGATCCGCCCCGTGAAGATCCGCTGCTCAGCGGGGATCGCACAGCTGATCCCCGCTGAGCCGGCTGATGACAGGGCGGTCCCTGCACGCTGTGTAGGGACCGCCCTGTCAGTTCTCCACTCTCCTCTATGGGGGATCGGATGAACACGGACCTTCTGTCCGTGTTCATCCAATCCACTCTGCAGACGGATGAAAAAATAGGGTTTTCCTCCGTCTGCAGAATCGGACAATTGCGGAGGCGGACGATATCGGGTGTCAGCGGATGCTCATCCGCTGACACCCGCTATCCCATAGGGATGCATGTATGTCCGTTTTTCATCCAAAAACGGATGGATGAAAAACGGACATACGGTCCGCGTGTGTGAAAGGGGCCTTAGGAGAAGATTTTTATTATACATTTGAAAGGGCATAATTAAAAAAATTTGCAGCTTTTTCGTGGCTTAAATTGCTGTCTATACAGAAACAAGCACATCTAAGGATTGGTGAGCTACAATAAATTTACCTTTTTACGTTTGGAGTTTGATACACCTTAAAGCGGTTGTAAACCGTTGGACGTTTTTTTTTTTTTTTTATTTACCTGCAAGGTAATGTCATAATGTGCTAGTATGCATCGCATACTAGCACATTATATAAAATTTGCCTTAAAACGAAGTTCTTCCAGCGCTGAGATGTCAGAGCTGCAGGCGTTACAATTTTCACCCGTCTTGTTTCCGGGTTTGCGGACTCCGACTCTGTGACTGGCCGGAGCCGCGATGATGTCGCTCCCACACATGCGCGTGGGAGCCGTCATTCACGACACGGGTGGCTGTTCCTTCAGAGAGCATACACCAGTGATGTCACTGGCTGGATGTACAATAAATATCTCCGAAACAGTGCCTGTTTAGGAGATAATTACACTACTACTTATTATAGGCTTGCCTATAGGTAAAATTTTGTGAGGAAAGTTTACTTCCACTTTAAGCTGTTACCTTGTCACATGTATTGGAGCTCAGGGATTGGGATTTGAGTGAGGTCTGCAGAAAACGGTTATGCTGAAGCACCTGCTATATCTCTTAGGCTGAAAAAGTAAAATAGATCCCAACAAAGAATATGTTTTTTAGAGAACAATTCCAGGCATTGTATATTTTTACATAATTACATTGGTTCAGCTTGGACCAATGTAACTATCCATATATCATACCTGGCTGATGCCCTGGAAGCTGGAAATCACTGTAGATACCGGTACTCTAGTGATCTCCACTTGCTTCCATGTCCTGTGCTGAGTGGCTGGCCTGAAGCATTGTGAATGCAGGAGGTCAGCAGCTAAGCACAGGTGCAATTCAGAGAATGCTTTTCATTTTCTAATAGAAGCCAAGCATTCTCCGATTGGATGAGATGAGGAGGCGAAGCAGTGATTTCCATGGGCATCAGCCAGGTATGGTTTATACAGTGGGTATAGAAAATAATCACCCCTCTTTAAAGTAAGGCCCCTTTCACACGAGGCGGACTCCGTTGATCTCCGCTGAGCCGGCGGATGACAAGTCCCTCTCTGCTCACTGAGCGGGGAGGGGCTTGCGAGCGCCGCTGGTCTCTATGGAGAGATTGGATGAAAACGGACAGTGTGTCCGTTTTCATCAGATCTCACCCGATCCGATCCGCCAGCGACTGATCTGGACGTGGGGCCATACGTCTGCTTTTGGCGGATCGGACCGGGACGGATGTCAGCGGAGATGTCTCCGCTGACATCCGATGCTCCATAGACTAACATGGAGCGCCCGTTCAGATCCGCCGTCAAAACTGACAGGCGGATCTGAACGGTCCGTCCATGTGAAAGGGGCCTAAAACTAAAGGCAAAACATTTTTATTTTTTTTGGATAGCGTGGAGAGGGATTAAAGCAGCTGTCAGCTTTTATTGCAGTCTGTGTCCCCATTAGGGAGACCCCCCCCCTCTCTATTTGTCCTGTTTACTATTATGATTGAAAGTGAAAGTAAAAGAAGATCCCAAATATTGGACTATCTCCAGAAAAGTAATAGAGGGGAAATCTTACAATGAGGACACTAGTTCTGGTGACCTGGGGGTCCCCAAGGAATTCCCTTAATTTTCAGTGATTTCCTCTCCTTCCTGTTTGACTATGGGACAGGATGTGAAGGGAAATCTCTGCAATGGGACACAGATGGCAAAAAATAAAACCTGACAGGGGTTATAACCGTCCCTTACTCTATCCAAATTGAGAAAAAAAAATGGTCCTACAGTTCTACTTTAACTGATTGCCGACCAGCCACCATCATTATACTGTGGCAGGTCGGCACATTCCCGCAAGCCGTCCTAGCTGTACGTTGGCCCTATAAGAGGGGATAGCAGGCGCGCGCGCACGCCTGTTGCACTGCGGGGGGGGGGCGGTGACCGACGGCCACGCACGATCGCGGGCAGGAGAGCCAGAACGGGGACATGTGTGGGGAAACACACAAATCCTGTTCTGTGAGAAGAGGAGAGACAGATTGTCTGCTCCTACTAGCTAGGAACAACAATCTGTCAGTTCCATCACCCTACAGTTAGAACACACATGAGGGAACACAGTTAACCCCTTGATTGCCCCCTAGTTTTAACCCCTTCCCTGACAGTGACATTTACACAGTAATGAGTGCATTTTTATAGCACTGATTATTGTATAAGTGTCAATGGTCCCAAAAATGTGTCAAAAGTGTCTGATCTGTCCGCCATAATGCAGAAGTCCCGATAATAATAAATACTGATCACCGCCATTACTAGTAAAAAAAAATAATAATAATAAAAATGGCATAAAAATGGCATAAATCTTTCCCATAGTTTGTAGACGCTATAACTTTTGAGCAAACCAATCAATATACGCTATTGCGATTTTTATATATACATATCGGCCTAAACTGAGCAAAAAATTCGCTTTTTAAAAAAAAAAAATTGGGGATATTTATTATAGCAAAAACTACAAAATATTGTGTTTTTTTTTTTCAATATTGCCGCTCTTTTTTTTGTTTATAGCGCAAAAAGTAAAAACACCAGAGATGATCAAATACCACCAAAAGAACGCTCTATTTGTGGGTAAAAAAGGACATCAATTTTGTTTAGGTACAGTGTCGCACGACTGCGCAATTGTCAGTTAAAACGACGCAGTGCCGTATCGCAAAAAATGGCCCGGTCATTAAGCAGCCAAATCTTCCGAGGGCTGAAGTGGTTAAAATGATCACATTTTGGAGCGACGTCCTGATCCAGGGAGGGTCTGTGTTGTACCAAATTCCTTCCACTGAGGCTGCTTTCACACTGGGGCACTTAACAAGCGCTGTAGCGCTAAAATAGCGCCTGCATAGGGCCTGTAAAGAGCCTCTCCTCTCACTCCAGTGTGAAAGCCCGAGTGCTTTCACACTGGATCGGTGCGCTGGCAGGACGCCAAAAAAAGTCCTACAAGCTGCATCTTTGCAGCCCTGTACAAGTGGTGCATACACCGCTCCTAAAGCACCCTTGCCCATTAAAATCAATGGGCAGTGCCGCCGAACCTCTGGCATAGTGCCTCTGCAGCGTTGCTTTGCGGGCGGTTTTAACCCTTTTTCTGACGCTAGCGGGGGTTAAAACCTCTGCAAAAACTATGGTAAAGCGCTTCTAAAAATAATGGCGCTTTACCGCCGAAGCCCCCAATGCCCCAGTCTGAAAGTAGCCTTCAAAATAGAGTTCACTGTGCTTCTAGGCATTGATAAAGCCTTTGAATTATTTTGTATCCATCTCCTGACTGTCCACAACTTTATCCCGGAGATCTGTTGACAGTGCCTTGCCACCCATACATAGTTGATTGATTGCTTCAATTGCACTATCAGGGACTGAAAAACTCTTCATGTTGAGTTAATCAAAATGACCACAGCTGATCACAGATGAATGGCTTTGTGTGACATTGATTAGCTACACCTGATTGAGTTTACACATCATTTTTAGGAAGGAGGTGATCCTTTTTCCAACTCTGTGATTCTGTTTTTGAATTTGTTTTATTATTTTCTGACATGTTGGTGTTATATCTTTCACTTGGATGTTATAAGTTGCACAGAGTAAATACAGCTGGATAAAACAAAAACGGTGTCTGTCTTCATTTCAGGCTGCAAAGCAACAAAATGTGATTATTTTAAAGGGAGGGTGATTCCTTTCTATACCCACTGTACATAGTTACATTGGTCCAAGCTGATGTAAAAATATTCCATGCCTGGCTCTGGAAACTCCATTAAGTTGATTGCCAGGTTTCCTGTTGACATCACTGGTGCATGGCAATATGTCAATGTCTTTGTAAAGGGCATCCCTCGACTCCCTGATACTCATGTTGCCAGCACTTGCTTACCACTCCTGTCTGCATCACAGTTGGTGACAATAGCTTACACTTATTAATACTGGTTAGCACAAGATCTCCTACCCAGTAGCTCTAGTAACAAATTGCTAGGCCTGGGCTTTGTCACAGGACAGAGGAGGCCACATCACCACTCTCTGAAACCAGGTGACACTTTGCATTTAGTGTTGGCTGTGGAGGAGGAAGAACTGACGGGGAGTGCTGGCAAGTTGAGTATAATAGAGTTGGAGGCATTTTGGAAGACACTGTCACTTTACCCTGCACAGACAAGGTGACAGTGTATTTAACCCCTTCCTGTCCACACTATAACAGAAAGACGGCAACAGTGTGGGCTTACAATACAGGGGTAGGCTGGAAATGATTAAAATACAATGTGGAAATAACTATAATATTTTACATTTTGACCATAGATACGCTTTAAGGTTGGCTTTTTTAATAATATTGCTCTTCAGAAGTAAACACACTTTTATCTTCATATTTTCACACTTATCTTACAGAAATATACACACTTATCGTCAGATTTACTGACTACCAAAATAAACTTTCTAGCTTTGTGTTTCTACTTTGACTAGGCCGAGACCTGCATGGCTCGTCGTCAGAGAGTGAAGATGAAGGTCTTGGTAAATATCATGAAGCAATGAGCCGGCTTCATGGCTCTCGGCCTGCTTCAGACAAGCAGAATTACTCATGGGAAACCAGGCAAAAGTATAGCCCGCTGTCTGCAGAGTACGATGGCTACAGCAGCGAGGTCTCTGCAGATGAAGGTAAGATATAATGGCACATTGTTCAGCTCTGTTTTTTATTTTGATAACATTGTTGAATCAGCACACACCAGTGGCAAAGCAACTTAAGTAAAGGCCCTGGTGAGAAGTTTGGACCATTGTTCAGTCTCCCGCCCCAAACACTGTGACTGTGTTGTCACCAACAGCCCTGGTCACTGATTAGGTAGGATACGTTCTGGGTCTTGGGCTCACTGTAGCAGCCAATCAGTGATCAAGGAAAGAAAACTTCATAATCTATGGCCAGCCTAAAGCCGGGTACAACCCGCTGCGTTGCACGAAAAAAAAAAAACTGACAGCTCTAGTTGGAGCCGCTGTGCTAACCATGCAAGGTTAGTTCAGTGATCTCCCCTGCTGAGTTGTTGTGCACTGACAGGGGGACAGCCCCCCCACCAGAACACTTATATCAGCGCTGTCTGCTATTAGCTGAGAGCGCTGATTGTGAGTCAGTCGGCTGCTGGTTTTCCACCATGCACATCTGACAGAAGCGGGCCAAATGGCCGGCTTCTGTTGGACAGACTGATATACACACGATCAAAGGACATCAAATGGCACTCCACATCAGGAAGGGACTGTATAATCCTCTTCCTGTTTCTCTATGATGGCTTAACCAAGAAGAGAAAAATACAACAATATATTACCATTTATAAACTTACTGAATGAAGATTAAAAAAATACTTACAAAATGCATTTCTTGTTAACATGCAATTTATCAGAAAACGCTGCTGGTGCTGGCTCCAGCAAAGCGTGGATGCAGCAAATTGATTCGCTTGACGTGGTCTGTTTAGACGAAACGTGAGCCGGGGTAGGGTGGAAGCCGCATTTTCTGATACATTGCATGTTAACAAGAAATGCATTTTGTACGTAGTTTTTTAATCTTCACTCAATACATTTTTAAACAGTAATACACTATCAGAGGTTTCTCTTCTTGACTGAGCCATCATAGAGAAACAGGAGGGTTATACAGTCCCATCCCGATGTGGAGTGCCATTTGATGTCCTTTGATCGTATGCCCCATTGTTTCATCTTCATGCCATGTGAGACCTCCTATAATTTGGGGTCTGTCTTTCTGGTAAGAGGCTGGATGTACACAGGTGGTGGGCTCACTGATCAGAAATTTGTTGCACTCACATTCATGAATGATGGACACTATTTTATGAGCACTGTGTATTGGATCCATTAATGTTGTCTCAAGATACATCTGTGGACTTGATTTATTGTGTCACAACTTTGAACTTCACAAGTTTTATTAATTTATGCAATTTTATGAACATAATATATGTTTTTAAGTTTGTTTACACAGTGCAACTATTTCTAGATGTTTCACTAGCGGTTTGGTATTTTAAGTTATAGAGTGCAGCTGTGTTGATTCACTGAGTGATATGTATCACTCCGCTCAATTGAAAGCACTGAGAGCAGTTTATTCATTGAGTTTATTATTGATCATTGGGAGCTGGTAGGACAGACTCTTAATGATGTATTTTCTGTGCAGCCAATCACAGTGCTGAATGATCACTACAGGCCTTGAACATCATGGTGGAAATAGCGTTCGCAAGGGGTTAAGTAACCAACAAGTGAAAGCCTAAGGCCAGCTAACACTTTCAAAGCACTAAGGCCCCTTTCACACTGGGGCGGTGAGGGCGTCGGCGATAAAGCAGTGCTATATTTAGCGCTGCTTTACCGTAGTTTTAGCAGCGTTATTCGGCCGATATCGGTGCGGTTTTAACCCCTGCTAGTGGCCGAAAAAGGGTTAAAACCACCCGCAAAGTGCCGCTGCATTGATTTCAATGGGTAGGAGCGGTGAGTACACCGCTCATTCACCGCTCCAAAGATGCTGCTAGCAGGACTTTTTTTTACCGTCCTGCTAGCGCACCGCTCCAGTGTGAAAGTGTCCCGCTTTTTTCAGGCGCTATACAGGCACTATTTTTAGCGCTGTAGCACCTGAAAAACGCTTCACTGTGAAAGGGGCCTTAGAGCTGCAGCTCTTTCTTTTTACGTTTAAATCATATCAATCAAAGCTGATCATTGTAAACTACTCTCTCACATGATACTCTGTCCTAACTGCCATTTTTGCGGGACACCTTGGTCTGCATAGAAGTATAAAGAAAAATATGTATGTAAAGTATATTAAAAAACATATAATTACCAGAATACAATATTTTTTGCTATGGTGATCCTTTATTACAGGAGAACATTTTTGTGCCCAGTCCTCTATTTCAGACAGTTTCATTCAGTTTCTGTAGACAGGACCCAAGGTGAGATACAGTTATAGAATATGCCAATGGTAATTGGGGCATGAAAACAAGAAATATTCTGCAGTAGTGCAAGGATGTCCAGTCAGCAAAGTGGTCAAATTAAATCTTTTTGTTTAGAAATAACAAACATGTTTGCCCCCATACACAAGGTCGGAAATTCCGACCACAAAATCCGTCCGTTTTTTTACGACGGATTTTGGCCGAAACTGGTGTTGCATACACACGGTCAGACAAAGTTGCCGGAAAATCCGATCGTTTCGAACGTGGTGACGTTCATTGAGTACTACGGAACTACGTAGTGGCTAGTAGCCAATAGCTTTGGTCTCGTAATTTGATCTGAGCATGCCTGGCACTTTGTCAGAATTCCCACGATCGGAAAAAGTCTGATCGGATTTTGTTGTCGGAAAATTTGAGATCCTGCTCACAAATTTTTTCCATCGGAAGTTCCGATGGAATAAGCCAGCTAGAGCCCACACACAATCGGATTTTCCGACAACATAATCCGATCAGACTTTTTCCATCGGAATATCCGACCGGGTGTACAGGCATTATACTTATCTGCTCTGTGCAGTGGTTTTGCACAGAGTAGTCGAGATCCTCCTCTGCTCAGGTCCCTCGTAGGCGTTCCTGTCCCCTCCCTCCTGCTGAGTGCACCCACAGCAAGCAGCTTGCAATGGGGGCACCCGAGCCTAGAAGAGCCACTTCTCTGTGTGTCCATTCAGACACGGAGCCGTGCCTCGGCCCCACCCCCTCTCTTGTTATTGGCTCTCTGGCTTTGACAGCAGTGGGAGCCATTTTGCGCCCACTGCTGTGTCTCATCCAATCAGGAGGGAGAGTCCCGGACAGCTGAGGCTCTCGTGTAGGGGACTCAGGTAAATATTAGGGGGGCTGCTGCATACTGAAGGTTTTGTATCTTAATGCATGGAATGCAGTAAGATAAAAAAAAAAAAAAAAACCTTCTGCCTTTACAATCACTTTACCTTCCAGTTCTCTCCCTTTCACATCTACCGCTACCCATTCCTGTCGAGATACCCTATACTTCCAGATATGGATCATCCAGTAGCCAGGCCAAAGTGCTGTTATGGAAGAGTGGGGAATGGGTGCCCCATCATGTGTAAACGTGGGGGTTGCTTAGCTACTGAAGAGATAAACAGGAATCTTGGGTTGCTTGGCCCTTGGTTCAGGGAGAGCACAGGGAAGGTGGTAGATGTTCTTCAGGTTTCCCACACTAATGCCGCGTACACACGGTGGGAATTCTCATCAGAAAAAGCTCTGATGGTTTTCCCGTCGGAATTCTGACGGAATTTCGCTCAAACTGTCTTGCCTACACACGGTCACACCAAATTCCGATGGTCAATAACACCACGGCATACAACACGTTCAACGGCACTATAAAAGAGAAGTTTCATGCTTCCGAGCATGCGTCAAATTGTTTCCGAGCATGCGTCGGAATTTTGCGTGTCGGAATTGCATACACACGGTCGGAAAATCCGATAGAAAGGTTTTCCGTCGGAAAAATTAAGAACAGGTTCTCAATCCAAAGTCCGTCGGAAATTCCGACAGAAAAAGACCGATGGGCATACACACGATCGGAAAATCCGATGAAAAGCTCCCATCGGACTGTTTCCACCGTAAATTCCGACCGTGTGTACGTGGCATTAGGAGAACCTGTTATTTTTCCCAGAAGTACATGATCACTTTAAACTGTGGAACAGTAACTTAGACCTTGGACATATGTTATCTATCTTTAGTATATTGCTACTTAATCTGTTGTTTTATAATTAGTAGTTGCTTATAATGCTGTGCAGTACGTCTTCATGTATATATGTCTACCTCCTGCTAAGACTGCATCTGTCACTGGCAAATCAGAGAGGAATGAAGTTTAACCTTGGCAAATAAAATGTAAAGAATTCTGCTGGGTTGGAGGGGGACGCAGTTCCTTTTTTTCTCAGTCTCGCATACTGAATGAATAAATTTAGAATGTGGAGCTTTTTTTTTACAGATTTATCTTAGTTATTATGAAGCGTGAGAGAAGAAAAAACAACGTTATACTGACTTTCTTTTAATTTTCAGGAGAGGACTGTTTTAAAATAGCCTGACACATGTTTCTTCTTTCCAAACAAATTAAATGTGCGGTTTTCAGGAACTTCAGTAAAAATCAATTTATCTACCAAAAGATTTGTAATTCGTTGGAGTGAATTTTGTGGCACAGGTACCCTATGAGATATAGCCAGATCCCGATCTCCAATGCAGCAAAAGCACAGCCTGGTAAGGACAAACCCCTGAACCCCTGCCTTAATGACTAGAGAGCAATGGAACATCACTACTATGATGACTTCAGTGAGAAGTTCATCCCTCTGCTTTCATGCTGTCTCCTGTTAGTTCGAAGTCAGCACTGCTAGTGCGGGCCCCCATCACTACGCCATATAGTGAAGTGCAGGGGCAGCTGGAGAAGACACAGGAGATTGACACTCCTGGAAGTGTCAGTGTCTCAGGAGACTTCAGTGGAAGATTCATCTTGAACAAATTAGCACTCGGTAGAGAAGAAAACTTTAGTTTTTGTTTAATAAGTATTCTTTTTGCCATAATTGATTTTATGGACAAGGTTACTTTAATATCTTTAATAGATTTAAAGTAAACTTGTCACGAGGGCTGCCATTTGTGACCTCCGTTTGTCTGGCTGCTTGTTGGCTTTACTGCTTTGAGTCACCAACCAGTAACAAATATATACAGAAAGGAAAGTTCAAGAAAAGTCCTTATTGGCATGTAGGATCCGATGCATGTAGGATCCGATCCGACACAAAGTATTGAATCCAGAAGGGACATGGTAACCAGCCTTTTTAGAAGGAAAGATCACCTGTCTCATAAGAGGTTTCCTTGAAGCAGAACTTTACTCATAACCGCTCAAAAAAAAAAGAATGTTATTTAGCAAGGAACATGCATTCCACATTAATAATTATGGTACCAAAATTAGCGTGTGCTGTAAATTGCTTCCAGCATTGCTCCTGTTTCTTCTTGCTGGAGGCTGCCATTTTGTTGAAGCCCAGAGCCCCTGAACAGCAGTAAATCATAAAGAGGAACTAAACCCATCGATTTAACGGTTTCAAAAAACTGTTATGCCGCGTACACACGATCGGAAATTCCGCCAGCAAAAGACAGATGTGAGCTCTTGGTCAGAAAATGCGACCCTGTGTAGGCTCCATCAGACTTTTGCTGGCGGAATTTCGGCCAGCAAAAGATTGAGAGCATGTTCTCAATTTTTCCAACGGAAAAAGTTTCTTTCGGAAATTCCGATCGTCTGTGGCAATTCAGACGCACAAAATTTCCGACGCATGCTCGGAAGCATTGAACTTAATTTTCGCGGCTCGTCGTAGTGTTGTACGTCACCGCGTTCTTGGCGGTCGGAATTTGGTGTGACCGTGTGTAGGCAACACAAGCTTTAGCGGAATTCCGTCGAAAAAACCAACAGGGTTTATTACGACGAAAAATCCGCTCATGTGTACGCGGCATTACATTCCTGGAAGGCTGGGATTGCTAACTGTCACATTTGAATAGTGAGTAACCTTAAGCCAGTGAATTAAATTATATAGTAATAAGGCTGCTCCCCAAATACTGTAGGGGACCTACAGTGCAAATTCAAAAGGCTGTGGTAGGGGGCGCTGTAAAATAAACTTATAATGAGCTCATCATAAGGAATACATAGTGGAAAAATATATATAATTAAAATGTCTATTAGAAAAGTCCATCAATCTTCAGTGAAATATCCAAATATATCGTGATATGTTCAAACAAATTGTGATGAAATCCTCAACCACTTTAATAACATCTGAATCCCACCCAATGTGCTCAAGTAAAAAGACCTGCTCGCCAGATAGCCATGACCTCTTTAGCTAAAAAGAAGGCCTTTTAGCGCTTTGATAAACAATCTTGCAGCCAAGGGTTGAATCAAGAACTTCTAGACTGTACTTTCCTCTCCACCACAGTTGCCCTTAGGAGATGAAAAACAAGTAGGGACCAAAAACGTGATACTCCTGCCTGTGTCCCGGCACAAGGGATATTCGCGTGTAGGCTGATGGAGACCGCACTCCGCTCGCACTGAGAACCGGCATGCGTTCTACTGCCGCTGAGAGATGAACCGAAATCTGGGACCCGGATGTGACTAGAAGGCACCTCGACATACGATTCGCATTGCTACGTCATTAATACCCAGACGCATGCCTATTAAATAATAGAGAAGAGCAAACGAAGTACAAAGGAACCCATGCAACTGACTAATGTAGGTTGGCCGGAAGAATGTTTCTAATTAGTTGCCCAATGGTATTTCAAAGAGCATGCAGCTTTATTAAAAGTGATAAGATCTCACATAATGGATTATATATGCTCATCGACAAATGTATGTGTGATATCCAATGCCCTAGTAATCAAACAGTATTCATTAGAGCTGAACGCCAGTCAGTGCAAATATCTTATTGTATTATTATTTTGTGTTATTTTTCATTTCTTGCTACATATTCTATGTACTGCCTCCTCAATTATGTCCAGCTCAGACCTTCAGGGCATTGGTTTCTGATTGCCGCTGCTTCCTTTCTTTGTGATCAACCTTGTTACCGGCAGCCTGTAGTTTTGTCCGGGCGGCACTGAGATTGTCACATCAGAGCTACCTGTAGTGATGATTTGGTGTGTGGATGACCCTAGACTTTCCCTGTTCATAGACACACACAGGATGTTTTGTAGGCACCTCATAGGATCCTCCTCCTGGCAGCTAAACATCGCTACGAGCTCGGTTGAAATTCAGTCATGACATAATGAATATAAATGCAATTTTCTGGGCACATTAAAGTGAATGTAAACCCAATTTTTTTTTTTTGTTGATGTCATAATGTAGAGAATATGATTTCCTTTCATTTGAGCCCAGTCTTGCCACACAGATTTACTCGAGCCCTGAGCAATCCTCTTTTATTGTTCAGTTAGAGAAATCTTGACAAAGTCTTGAAAACTTTGTCAAAAACGCCCCCTTGCTGTGAGTGACAGGTGATTTACATATCTCATGCACTAGCCTGAGACAGGTTATCATCAGATCACTGGATGTTCTACTCTGCCCAGCTCTGACTACAAACATGTCCCCTAAATCACTTGTCTGTCTATAGTCTGCTGACTGTTCACTGCATCCCATGATGAGAAACATCCAGTCAAAACACAGTAAAGCTGGGAGAGCTGGAGGGGAGGGGGATGTGAATTGTGAACTTTTTACACAGGATGTGCCTGTCTCAGGCTAGTGCATGAGATATTTAAATCACCTGTCACTCACAGCAAGGGGCCGTTTTTGACAAAGTTTTCAAGACTTTGTCAAGATTTCTCTAACTGAACAATAAAAGAGGATTGCTCAGGCCTCGAGTAAATCTGTGTGGCAATACTGGGCTCAAATGAAAGTAAATCTTATTCTCTACATTATGACATCCACTTTAATACGCCAAAAATTGTGTTTTGGTCGCCCATGGTGAGAAGGAGGTTTGGGTGTAAACAGGTTCATCCCAGAGTTCATCTTTAACATCAGGCACCGTGTTAGTTTAGTTGGATGTCAATCATCTTCTAGATGGCTATGAAGATCACCCCTTCCCCCATAACACAAGCAAATCATCCTTAAAACCCTTGACGTAGCTCTGGTTCTGAGTTCTGCCATGAACCCCTTCCTCATCTGATTCTTTAACCACTTCCCGCCCGGTCAATAGCATATTGACGTCCGGGAAGTGGCTTCGTTATCCTGACTGGGCGTCATATGACGTCCTTCAGGATAACAGCCGCCGCGCGCCCGTGGGGGCGCGCATCGCGGCGATCGGTGGAGCGGTGTGTCAGTCTGACACACCGCTACACTGATCTCGGTAAAGAGCCTCCGGCGGAGGCTCTTTACCACGTGATCAGCCGTGTCCAATCACGGCTGATCACGATGTACACAGGAAGAGCCGTTGATCGGCTTTTCCTCACTCGCGTCTGACAGACGCGAGTAGAGGGGAGCCGATCGGCGGCTCTCCTGACAGGGGGGGTATGCGCTGATTGTTTATCAGCGCAGCCCCCCCTCAGATGCCCACACTAGACCACTAGGGAAGCCCCCAGGACCACCAGGGAAGCCCCCAGGACCACCAGGGAAGCCCCCAGCATGTGGATGGCCAGGTACATCCCCCATGGCCATCCACATGTTAAAAAAAAATCAAAAAATATGCCAATCAGTGCCCACAGATGGGCACTGATTGGCACATCATATTTAATTAAAAAAAAGTAAAAAAAAAGGATGCCCAGCAATGCCACCCATAAGTGTCATCAGTGCCCCTCATCAGCGTCCATCAGTGCCACCTATCAGTGCCCATCCGTGCCCACCCATGCCCACCTATCAGTGCCCATCCATGCCACCTATCAGTGCCCATGCATGCCACCTATCAGTGCCCATCCATGCCACCTATCAGTGCCACCTATATGTGTGCATCAGTGCCACCCATAAGTACCCGTCAGTGCCGCCTATGAGTGCCCATCAGTGCCACCTGAGTGCCCATCAGTGCCGCATACCAGTGCCACCTATCAATGCCCATCAGTGCCACCTATCAGTGCCCATCAGTGCCGCCTATCAGTGCCCATCATCAGTGCCACCTCATCGGTGCCCCCTAATTGGTGCCACCTCATCGGTGCCCATCAGTGCCGCCTTATCAGTGCCCATTAGTGCCGCCTTATCAGTGCCCGTCATTGAAGAAGAAAACGCTCTTATTTACAAAAAAAATTAACAGTGACAAAGAAAAACTTGTTTTTTTGCAAAATTTTCGGTCTTTTTTTGTTTGTTGCGCAAAAAATAAAAATCGCAGAGGTGATCAAATACCACCAAAAGAAAGCTCTATTTGTTGGAACAAAATGATAAAAAATTAGTTTGGGTACAGTGTAGCATGACCGCGCAATTGTCATTCAAATTGCGACATCGCTGAAAGCTGAAAATTGGCTTGGGCGGGAAGGTGTCTAAGTGTCTGGTATTGAAGTGGTTAATAAAGTGAGTTGCACATAATCGGCATCATATTTTCTATTTTATGGTAATTTATAGGAAACTGTCTTTGCACTTGAGTTTTATGTTGATATACTTTCAAAACAGGGCTAAACAAATTCCAGGCATTGAGTCGTCAATGTGCCCAAAATCCTTACAGCTGGTGCTTAACTTTATTGAGCCTTATCACTGGAGGCATACTTCCTGCTTCATTAAAAATGCCTGCTGGCTCATAACTTGTACATGAATATCTCCAATAGGCAATCCTTTCCAGATGAAAGTCTGAGGTTTTGTACTATCTGCCAAGATTCATCCTGAACATTTGAAGTTATGCCCTGGTCTTGCCTATTTTCAGTTGAAACCCTCCAGCCACTGGAATTTGGGAAAGGCTTGGAAAATCAGCAGCAGAGACATGTATGAACATAAATTACATCCTCAAACTCTCCTGGGCTAGATATATACAATCCGCTTTTCGATATTCAGCTCCTGGCATGGCCAAGCCTGTTGAAAGTCCAGAATAATAATGCAAAATAACAACAGCTTTCCGGATGTTTGTTAGGATCTAAAATAACATTGTCATCAAAATGATTTATAAATTGTATGTGGTCATTCGTGTTACAAATTCATTATATATGCTTTAATGCATTTAAAACACATGTAGTACAAGTACCTGGCCTCCGTTTATAATAGCAGCCAAAAGCTCCTAAACTCTCAAACTCCTGTACAAAACTGGCCTTTTTTTTAAGCCCAGTGTGCACGGACCCCAAAGGGCTTAAAAGATGGTTCAATAGAAACTAAGCCGAGAGGAAGGGAAGGAAGGA
The DNA here is from genome assembly GCA_028564925.1 of Lithobates sylvaticus. Lineage (NCBI taxonomy): Eukaryota > Metazoa > Chordata > Amphibia > Anura > Ranidae > Lithobates > Lithobates sylvaticus. Next base: position 53,673,376 of record CM053028.1, read on the forward strand.
AGGGTTAAAAACACTTACAAGATGGATGTGAAAAACAGGCATATCCATGAATCCATAGGGTCACCTGGGATGCCTCCTGGGAAAAAGACAGCTGCAGGTGGAAGTTCCAGCTGACTAGCGGTGGTAAATACTGCCTCTCTGATTCAAAATGGAGGGCTGTGCTGTCAGGACCAGCATGGAATCCAGGCAACTGTAAGTGACATCATAGTGTCCCTTCCGGTTGCTTGGATCCAATGCTGGTCCTGACAGCACAGCCCTCCATTTTGAATCAGAGAGGCAGTATTTACCACCGCTGGTTGGCTGGTACCACCCTTTTCCTTCATCTACTTCTACAGCGGGTGCTCCCAGGAGTCTGACTCTCATATAGTCCATAAGGCGTGAAGCCAGAAACCAGCTAAGATCTCTGATAAACCTGCATGAAGGTGAACCCCCGCTTCTACAAGTGGGGCGCTGATTGTGAATCCGTGCAGGTCCTTGGGTAGTTTGCCTATAGACATTCAGGCTAATTGCCTCCTGGGTGATCAGGAAGGGATTTTTTCCCCTGCTGTAGCAGATTGGAGCATGCTCTGCTGGGGTTTTTTTTTGCCTTCTGGAACAACTGTGGGTATAGAATTGGGTATATTGGATTGTACGATATTTTTTAATTTTATTTATTATTTCTTTTTTTATGGTTGAACTGGATGTACTGGTGTCTTTTTTCAGCCTAACTATGTAACTATGTAATCCCTTGCTTCTTGCACTCACTTCAGCTACTCCCCTTTTCCCTGTGTTACCTCACAGATTAATGTTCCTTCTTTTGGGTTCCTTGGGATCTGAAGGATCAGGTACATTTTACCCTGGTCATGGTTACAGGTTCTCCTATTAGTTAGGGGATGCTGCTTTATTCAGCTTCAGCTTCAGGCGTTGGTCCTTTAGGCGGCTTTTGGGCTGCAGACGATCCCCAGTTCTTTTTTTTTTTGCTGGGATTGTTAGCGTTTTTTGCTGAGTTTCCCACCTCTCATTTGGACTGCTTTTGGAAGTCCCGATGGTATCTGAATTCCTGTGTCCCCCTCAGTGGAGAAGGAAAATATTTTTGCACCAACTGTAAAATCCTTTACTTGGAGTCCATTGAGAAACAGCCCACCCCTTTCTGTGTTCTTGCTACAACTGAAGCATGCTAAGTAAGAGGATGGGTTTTTCTGAGCTGGTGTACAATTTTTTTTTTTGTTTGTCGGTAACCAATTTCCTGTAGATGGCAGTAATAACCATCCATTATCTGAACTTCTGTATCCCTAAATAAACTTGGGGGGAAAAAAAAAAATTATGATGGGTACAAAACCCTATTATTTAGCCTAGAACACGTATTTGCGTACACTGGCAATTATCCTCCCCACCTACTGATGGCATACCTGCACCAAAAAACAAGTTCAGATGCCAGTAAATCGAGGGAATGTAAATGGGATCAACATTTTTTTTCTATTAACATTCACCAAAGTAAGATAAATAAAGTGAATATGGCCTCAAGTAACATAGAAATAAGAAAAGAGTTAAAGTACTATCATCCAGGTCAATAGTTTTGGAAGCAAGGAGGTTCTAGGATCACTGGGACAGTTGCTAATGCTGTACCCTAAGTGTCCACACCTACAAGATTTGGAATATATGGACTATCTCGGTACTAGGTAGTAAATCAGAAATCATACATTGTAGAAAAATATACACAAATTTAATGACAACAAAAAAATATATAAACAATTCTGTTTATGTGTATATATATTTTTTTGTTGCCATTAAATTTGTGTATATATTTTTCTACAATGTATGATTTCTGATTTACTACCTAATACCGAGATAGTCCATATATTCCAAATCTTGTAGGTGTGGACACTTATGCCGCGTACACATGGTCGGAATTCTCGGCGGAAAAACCTCTGATGGTTTTCCCGTCGGAATTCCGACGGAATTTCGCTCAAACGGTCTTGCCTCCACACGGTCACACCAAATTCCGATGGTCAATAACACCACGCCTTAAAAAACGTTCGACTGCACTATAAAAGGGAAGTTTAATGCTTCTGAGCATGCGTTGAATTGTTTCCGAACATGCGTCGGAATTTTGCGTGTCGGAATGGCATACACACGATCGGAAAATCCGATAAAAAAGGTTTTCCGTCGGAAAAATTAAGAACAGGTTCTCAATCCAAAGTCCGTCAGAAATTCCGACAGAAAAAGACCGATGGGCATACACACGGTCGGAAAATCCGATGAAAATCTCCCATCGGACTGTTTCCATCGGAAATTCCGACCGTGTGTACGCAGCATTAGGGTACAGCATTAGCAACTGTCCCAGTGATCCTAGAACCTCCTTGCTTCCAAAACCAAAGTAAGGTCATTGTTAGTAACACAATCCATTGTGCACTGCCTATGTTAGGCCTCTAGATGGCTATGTAAAGCTTTCTTTTTACAAACACAGTTATTACGTTTCAACTGCACTTTTTAGACAAAATAATGTATACAGTTGTTGCTATGTAATGTCATAAAAATGTATATTATTGGCAGGCACAATGTATTTCTGTAAAAAAAATGTAATAAATAGCTCCTGCGATAAATAATTACAGAATTTTTGATGTTAAGCTGTCTAGAGAGACACACTGAATAGTACTGGATGTCTGTTTGTTGATCTTCCCAGTAGTCAGCCCTGAGCAATTACATTTTTTTATGCAAGTTTCACAATCATTAATCCTTTTAAGCCTATTTCTTATTAAATTATATTCCCCTCTTGAACGAGATTAAAAAAGAAACACTCCGCCTGGGAGCGCGGCCACTTTCTTGGGTGGGCCGTATTAACGCAATTAAAATGATAGTAGTCCCCAAAATAAATTATAAGTTCCAGATGTTACCTTTGGCATTACCCCAGATATTCTTTAATACTTTGAAGCAAATAATTTCACGATATATATGGGCAAACAAGAAACCGCGAATCCCAGCGAAGATTTTATCTAGAGAAAAAAAAAAGGGGGGGCTCGCCATCCCGGACTTTGAAAAGACCTTCATGGCAATAACATTATCAAGAGCAATAGTTTGGGCGAAGGATGGGGATAAAAGATGGAATAGTTTAGAGAATATAGTAAGTAGCACTCATTTAGGACACGAATTATGGAACCCACCAAAAGCCCGCACTTTGGGGACCAACACACATGAGATAACACGGGTTACACTAGAGAATTGGGATAAGGTATTTAAAAAACAGAAATGGAAATATAATTCACCCTTAATAGCTTTAAAAAATAATTCACTATTTCCACCGGGCAGGGGTGACGTAGGAGGGAATTGGATAAAACAAGAAGGGGCACGATTAAAAGATATTTTAAAAAAAAACGGGGAAATTTACACATTCCCCGAAATGAGTCTAAACACAGAGTTAATGCACGTTAACCTGTGGAGGTACATTCAGTTAAAACATTTTGCAAAGAGCCTCCCGCAACCATTACGCGGCATGGACGAGTTGAATAGCTTGGAGAGCCTATGCGTACGGGAATCACTTAAGAACATAATATCCAAGATCTATAAAATTATAATAAATGAGGGGGCACTGAGCGTACCTCCATACGTTACAAAATGGGAGGAAGAACTAGGATCACAGAGCACATATCATAATTTAGGGAAAATATTTAAAATTACACACAATGCTTCGTTCCCAATGAAATCAGTTGAAACAAATTACAAATGCCTAGCCAGGTGGTACCTCACCCCTGACAGACTTAGCAAGATCCAGGGGAGTGCATCCTCGGATTGTTGGCGGGGATGCAAGGAAAAGGGAACGGCGGCCCATATCTGGTGGGGGTGCCCGGTAATAGCAAAATACTGGAGAGAAATACTGGAATTAATCTATGGAATCACTAAATTACGTATACCCGAGGATCCCTGGGTAGTTCTCTTCCACGGGACTGAGTTGCCAGGGAAACAATATATCCCATCCCTTACACCTATCCTCTTAAATGAGGCAAAGAATCTAATCCCGGTGAAGTGGAGAAGGCCGGAGGCCCCGACGACACGCGATTGGATTCTTAGGGTAAATGGGATTCAAAGACTAGAAAGCTCCGCCCAACAGATAGGAGGTCAAAGGGAGAGCGGGGCCCCGAGCAACAAGTGGTCAGAGTGGAACGACTTCAGGGAATCCTGGAGGTACTACATTGAAATTACCCGATAGAGGCCCAAGCGTTGTATGGTCGGATCAAGTAAAATAGGTACACAGCTTGAAACAGGTGTAAGGAAGATAGCCTAAAAACTAGTAACACAAGAGGAGAGGGCGGGGGGGGGGGGGAGGGGAGAAAAAGGGATTGGTCAGAATGTCGTAATGCGAAATACATGTATTTTTCTTTCCTTTGGTTGGTATGATGTATGATCGATTCCTGTAAAAATGAACTAATTAAATAAAGATTTAAAAAAAAAAAAAAAAAAAAGCCTATTTCTGGCATTTGTTGCTTACAAGTTAAAATCTGTATTTTTTGGTAGAAAATTACTTGGAACCCCCAAACATTATATATATATATATATATATATATATATATATATATATATATACATACATTTTAGCAGAGACCCTAGAGAATAAAATGGTGAATGTTGCAATATTTTATGTCACATGGTATTTGCGCAGTAATCTTTCAAATGAATTTTTTTGGGAAAAAAGACACTTTCATGAATTTAAAAAAAAAAAATGAAACAATTTTTTTTGTTATAGTAAAATAGAGTAAATCGATACCTAACCAGGGCCGTCTTTAATATTGATTGGACCCTGGGCAAAACTTTTCTTGCCCCCCCCCCCCCCCATGCAGTTTTGCTCTTAACCTGCTCTGAGACATACAATAAATAGTATAATAATAAATAGTAGCTAGACTCAAAATCTGTTTACTGAATCAGATTAGGCAGCTATTGCGATTGGTTTCCAGAGGTTACAGTGTATCATTACCGCTCACTGATTGGTTGCTAGAGGTTACAGCACACATTACGGCTTACTGATTAGTGGCTAGAGGCTACAGCACATGATTTCTGCTTGTTGATTGGTTTCTGGAGATTACTGTGGATATGACCTCAGGGGGGCATGATATACATATCAATGCTGCCGGCCGCCGCTATTTACATATGAATGCCGCCGCTATTTACATATGAATGCCACCGTTATTTACATGTAAACACAGGGTCTGCAGGTGAGTCATCTGTACACAACAATAGGGCAGAGCTGGGCAGCATTAGTAGCAGCACTTCACACTGAGATATTGGGACACAGCACAGGACTAAAACCTCAAGGGACGAGGGAATTTAAACCAGGATAGTTGGCAAGTATGAGGCAGCTGCTTTGGGCCTCACAACAATGACAGGGCCTAGGGCAGCTGTCCCTTTTGCCCTGCCTTAAAAATGGCCATGTACCTAACATAAGAAAAGAAAAACTGTGCTGAATAAATAATGTGATCAGAATATAGTGACTTATGGATATTATCGGTATATCAGACACAATAGAGATATAAACTCTCCATGTAACCCAATGTTACATCAATAATAAAACACAACACTAATGAAATGTACATAAAATGGAACAATGAAGGCTGCAAGAACTCTCCAAATATCCAATCAGCTCCGATGGGTTGCTAAAAAACACAGCACCGGTCCTGTCAAAGGCAGTGGAGGAGGAATACACAGCACCGGGGAATACGGGAATTACACTATGGAAGCCTTTCTATCCTTACATGATATATAGATATTTGGAGAGTTCTTGCAGCCTTTATTGTTCCATTTTATGTACATTTCATTAGTGTTGTGTTTTAGTATTGATGTAACATTGGGTTACATGGAGAGTTTATATCTCTATTGTGTCTGATGTACCGATAATATCCATAAGTCACTATATTCTGATCACATTATTTATTCAGCGCAGCTTTTCTTTTCTTATTTTGATTATTGTGTGTGTCTCACATTTTAGTTGCAGCAGTTTTTTCACATTTGTTATCACTCTTTGAGTGACACTAGGATAGCGCAGTAATATATTAACATGTCATGCTTTGAAATTGTGCACACTCGTGGAATGGCGACAAACTACAGTACCTAAAAATCTCCATAGGTGACGCTTTAAAAAAAAATGAACGTTTACCAGGATAAAGTTACAGAGAAGGTCTTTTGCTAGACCTCACATGTGTGATTTGAACACCGTTTGCATTTGTGGACGCGACTTACGCATGCATTTTCTTTGTTGCGCGGGCACGCGGGGACAGGGGTGATTTAAAAAAATTGTTTTTCTTATTTATTTAATTTTTTTACATTGTCCCTTTAAAAAAAAAAATCTAATCACTTTTATTGCTGTCACAAGGAATGTAAACATCCCTTGTGACAGTAATAGGTGGTGACAGGTAAACAGGTATTCTTTATGGAGGGATCGGTGGTCAGTGCTGTGCACGAGAGAGGTGGCTCTCTCCACTACCTCCTCACTGGCCCTGGAGGCAGCAGCGGGAGCCAATGGCTGCTGTTAATTATAGCCTGTGAGGAGATAATGGTGGTGGGGGAGGGGAAGGGGAGTCTGGGGCTAAGCTGCGCTGCACTGTGTATGTCTATGGACACACATAGTGCGGCTCTGGATCAAGCCAACACAAGTGCCCCCATAGCAAGGGACTTGCTATAGAGGCAGGAGGGTGGAGCCACAAGTGGCGGTGGGGGGATACCAGAAGAGGAGGATCAGGGCAGCACAGAGCAGGTAAGTATATCATGTTGTTTAAAAATAAAAAACAATTCCTTTACAATCTCTTTATTTTATTATGTAGTTGGAATTTTACTTTACCCACAGTATAGTCAGTAGAAAGGTTGGAGAACTGGCCTTTAGGTGCTTAGACTATAGGTCTGGCTGAACGGAATTGGAAAAAAGATTTGGTAGTGACAACAACCTACATATATGTATTCAGATATTGCATTTGGCTGTTTGCCTGCACTTCAGCTTTAAAATTGTATCCCAAGGTTGAGTGCCATTTAAGCTTGGCAAATGTTACAGAAACAGCAGTATGGAAAACACACAGGACTAGACCAAATTATAATCCCTCTGTGCTGGCAACATGTTAGAAAGTTTACACTCCTCCCAGTCCCACACTAGTTCTCAGGTGTAACTGGGTGGCGTGCCGACACCATGGCAACCCCCCCCTCACACCTCGGCTCGGGCTGCCGGCGGACACCCCCTTAGTGCAAGTTGGCACACCCCTCCCACTCGTTACAGCACCAGCTTGGGGCCAGGTGGCTAGGTAAACTGTCCCAGGCGGCAGCTGGAGAGGGGGGAACAGTGTGCAGCCGCGCCACCGATAGTGAGATAGTGACACACGTGACAGGCTCACCAGCAGGGAAGTAGAAGGAGGAAGGACACAGACAGGGAAGCGCGGATGCGGCGCTGGAGATGTTCTGGCTTGGACAGGGCCTTCCTCAACCTTGGGAGAGTCGGGATGGTGTTACCCCTCTAGCGGGTGTCACCCGGGTGCGGACTGCACCCCCGCACCCCCCCTAGCGACACCACTGCTTCTCAGGGAGCAATAGCTCTGATGATTGGAGCAGTGTGCAGGGATGTGTGGTGGACTGCTGGAGAGCTGAACCGCTGGTCTGACTCTCCAATGTGATAACCATTTCTGAAGCACTTGGCAAATAAAAACACCCAAAATAACAGTATATTTGTTTCTGTATATGCAGTCTGATTTCATTGCAGTAGTAGGTACAGAGGGTTAAGTTGGGCTTTAAAAATGACACTTTCATAATACACAATATTCCTCATCTCTGGAAGAACCAGGAACGGTAGCTCACTATCTGTCTAGAGTTCTGCTTTAAAGTGGTTGTAAACCTCAGAGATTAAATATGAACAAAGCATATGCCTCTATAGTGTGTGGTTGTTTCAATCCAGAGTACTAAGTGTCTTTTCTGTCAGCTGACTCGTTCCTCTGCTATCAGCATGAGTCACTTCTGATCATTTTTCCTGACACCAAGAGAAAAATGGTGATGGGAGGGCACAGCCTGTGATTGACAGTTTCAGCTCTGTTCCTGTGTGCTGTATGAAAGGGGGGGGGGGTGTCCCTTCCCTGCAATCAGCTCTCAGAGCTCTCCTCACTGATGTAACTTCAGCTCTCTGCTCCCTGCTTTTCAGAGCTGCGAGGTCCTGTGTAAATTCTGCACTTTGAATGGATGTAGGGGAAATGTAATGGATGAAGACGGCTGTAGATAAACGGGTACAACTTTTGAAGGAGAATTTGTTTCATCTCTTTGTATTCCCTTAGACCAGTCATTTTACTGGGTATGTGTTAGGGTTTACAGACACTTTAACCACTTTCGCCCCAGAAGAATTTACCCCTTCCTGACCAGAGCACTTTTTGCGATTCGGCACTGCGTCGTTTTAACTGACAATTGCGCGGTCGTGCGACATGGACCCAAACAAAATTGACGTCTTTTTTTTCCCCCCACAAATAGAGCTTTCTTTTGGTGGTATTTGATCACCTCTGCAGTTTTTATTTTTTCGCTATAAACAAAAAACAATTTTGAAAAAAAAACACAATATTTTGTACTTTTTGCTATAATAAATATCTCCTATACATTTTTTTGTTCTCAATTTAGGCCGATATGTATTCTACATATTTTTGGTAAAAAAAGAATTGCAATAAGCATACATATATTGGTTTGCGCAAAAGTTATAGCGTCTACAAAATAGGGGATAGATTTATAGCATTTTTATTAATATTTTTTTTTTACTAGTAATGGCGGCGATCTGTGATTTTTATCGTGTCTGTGACATTATGGTGGACACATCGGACAATTTTGACACATTTTTGGGACCATTGTCATTTATACAGCAATCAGTGCTATAAAAAATGCTTTGATTACTGTAAAAATTTCACTGGCAGGGAAGGGGTTAACACTAGGGGGCAGTGAAGGGGTTAACTGTGTTCACTGGAAGGTTATTCTAACTGAAGGGGGGGGGGGACTGACTAGATGAAGTGACGGATTGTAGTTCCTAGCTAATAGGAACACATGATCTGTCACTCCTATCAGAACAGGAAAGTATGTGTTTACACACACTCGTCCCTGTTCTGTGTCTCCTGGTCACGATCGCTCTTGGCCGGCACCCCTGCTGTGCAGCGCGCGTGCGCCTGCTATCCCGGATGCTGATGTATAGCTACGATGGCTCGCTCAGGGGAGCCAACCTGCCACAGTAAAACTGCGGCGGTTGGTCGGGAAGCGGTTAAAGCAGTATTAACCTTAAAGTGTTACTAAACCCAGTAATTTGAAAATAGTTAATCAGGCCCCCCCCCCCCCCACAGTGCCCACAGCTTATAAATCTTCTTTTTACATTAAAATACTGACACTATATACTTTTTTGGATGATCTGTATACCATGGTTGACATGATTAACTGCACAGTTTCTCCAGTGCTGAGAGTTCAGGAAGGAGATTTTCACCACATGTGTGATGTCAATATCATGTGACCTGGCTAGCTCTGAGAACAAGTAAATGTTCTCTCCAGCATAAAAGACACAACTGAGCATGTGCAGGTTGGCTACTCTGCCTGTGTTAGCTGGCCTTCCCCAGATAGATAGTGCAGGAGGGGGAGGATCTTTGCATACAGGATAAAACAACCTTGTTACACAATACAGAGGATTAACCCCTTAAGTTCCACAGTGAGTATAACAAGCATGCTTTACTGCATATACAGACTGATTTTACTGTTGTGGGTTTAGTAACATTTTAAGGCTAGGCCTTTTTCAGGCACTTTTTGTTTACAAGTTTAAATCAGTATTTTTTGCTAGAAAATTACTTATAACTACACTATATTTTTAGCAGACCCCCCAGGGGATAAAATGGCGATCATTACAATTTATGTCACACAGTATTTGCGCAGTGGTTTTTCAAACGCAAAAAAACAAAACACAATATATACCCCAATTATTTTGTATAATATGACAGATGATGTTATGCCAAGTAAATAGATACCTAACATGTCTTTAAAATTGTGCACGCTCGTGGAATGGCGACAAACTACAGTACTTAAAAAAATCTCCATAGGCAATGGATTAAACGCCTTTTACAGGTTACTTGTTTTGAGTTACAGAGGAGGTCTAGCACTATAATTATTACTCTCACTCTAACGTTCGTGGCAATATCTCACATTTGTGGTGCAAACACAGTTTACATATGCGTGTGCGACTTGCGTATGCGTTCGCTTCTGCGCACAAGCACGGAGGGTTAGGGGCGCTTTCATTTCTTATTTTATTTTTTATTTTTACATTGTCCCTTTTTATTATTTTTTTTTCTTTTGAGCACTTTTATTTCTATTGCAAGGAATGTAAACATAGAAATAAGGATGACAGGTCCTCTTTATTGAGAGCTCTGGGGTCAAAAAAATCCCAAATCTCTTCTCTTCTTTAAACGCAAATGATAAAAATAAAAAAATGTGTATGTACATGTGTGTGTGTGTGTGTGTGTGTGTGTATATATATATATATATATATATATATATAATAGCCATGTGGGGGACACGGCAAACATGAGGAAGAAGGTGCTCTGGTCTGATGAGACCAAAATTTAACTTTTTGGCCTAAAAGCAAAACGCTATGTGTGGCGGAAAAATAACACTGCACATCACCCTGAACACACCATGAAACATGGTGGTGGCAGTGTCATGTTGTGGGGATGCTTTTCTTCATCAGGGACAGGAAAACTAGTCAGAGTTGATGGGGAAATGGATGGAGCCAAATACAGGGCAATCTTATGCCGTGCACACACGACCGGACTTTCCGGCAGACTAGGTCCGACGGAATTAGTCCGTCGGACAATCTGATCGCGTGTATGCTAATCCGATCGTTTTTCGTTAAAAAAAATCAGATGGACCTAGAAATAGAACATGTTTCAAATCTATCCAACGGACTCAATTCCTATCGGGAAAACCGTTCGTATGTACGGACCAAATACGACACAAGGGAAGCTATTGGCTACTGAACTTCCTTTTTTAGTCCTGTTTACGCCATCACGTTCGAACAAACGGACTTTCGAATGGACTTAGTCCGTTCGTGTGAGGCCAAGTCCGTTCATTCGGAAAGTCCATCGGAACTCCGCCGAAAGTCCGTCGGGAGGACCGTCGGACCTAGTCTGCTGGAAAGTCCAGTCGTGTGTACGCGGCATTAGAAGAAAACCTGTTAGAGTCTGGAAAAGACTTGAGACTGGGGTGGAGGTTCACTTTCCAGCAGGACAACGACCCTAAACATACAGCCAGAGCTACAATAGAATGGTTTAGATCAAAGCATATTCATGTGTTAGAATGGCCCAGTCAAAGTCCAGACCTAAATCCAATTGAGAATCTGTGGCAAGACCACAGCAAGGCTATTTTGTAAAGAAGAAGAAGAATGGGCAAAAAATTCACTCTCTAGATATGCAAAGCTGGTAGAGACATCCCCAAAAAGACTTTCAGCTGTAATTGCAGAGAAAGGAGGTTCTACAAAGTATTGACTCGGGGGGGGGGGGTGGGGGCTGAATACAAATAAACGCCACACTTTTCACATATTTATTTGTAAAATAATTTGAAAACCATTTATCATTTTCCTTCCACTTCACAATTATGTGCCCCTTTGTGTTGGTCTATCACATAAAATCCCAATAAAATACATTTATGTTTTTGGTTGTAACATGACAAAATGTGGAAAAACTTTTTCAAGGCACTGTATATATCTCTTTTGCCCTTATAAAAAACAAACAAAAAAAAGTTTACTTCCACCCTGGACCGGATGAGACGTCATGACTTGCCTCCGGTGCTCCAAGGCCATAGAGACGATCAAGGTGGAGCTACTCTTTGATCTCCTTTGTGACCAACCAGTGGCACTGTTGAGTCGTTTCTCGGGTGAGCCGGCAGAAATGGGTAAGCCCGAGAGACACCGCTTCTGAAAGCATTCCAGCAGCTCGTGAGTCGCTCAGACCGCTTTCATGACAAAGCCAGCTGCAAAAAACAATTCTGGTAAACTACTTGCAAACCGCAACGTATATATTCGTATTATGATTAGCAGGTGGTTACACTCCAGTTTTTTTTTTTAAATGGGCTCCCAGAAGGTTTGTCATATTGTTCTAGTATGACAGACTAGCCCTCCAGAGCTGCACTGTCACTGCGACAGGCAGACATGGGCGCTTCTATCTTCACCCGGTTTTACTTCTTGTTTTGCTCTCTCCGGTCGCTTGAACGGGCTTGCCATGATGGCATTACTCCCGCACATGCGCAGTCATTCATTTCATCACAGCACAGTGTATTTCGTCAGATTAAGCGACCCGTTTTTTTTTTTTTTGCCGCCATCTTGCTACACCCATACTCGTTCCACAGTAAGGATACAGTGAGAATGCGGCAAGCGGACATCTTGTTACACCCACCAGAGTTTTGCATTTCACACCTATTTTTAACAGTAAACAAAGCTTATATAGTAAAATGCAGAATTGAAAAATGTGTCCGCCTGTTAGATGTTGAATTTTAAAAGCAGCGGCAAGCCTGCTGATCTCACAGGTTTGCTAATCTGACAGCTTTTAAAAATGAACATCAAAAATCAAATACTGAATTTCCCTATATAAGCTCTGTTTATTGTTAAAATTATGTGTAAAATGCAAGACGCCGGCGGGTGTAACAAGATGTCTGCTTGCCGCCTTCTCCCTGTATCCTTACTGTGGATGAGTGTGAGGTGTAGTAAGATGGCGGCGACGAAACGTCACTTCTGTTAAAAATTCTGATGGGTTGACTAATCTGATGAAACACAGTGCAAGTGCTATAAATGTGGTCTGAGCTGCACATGCACAGCTCAGATTACTTTACTGTTGACAGGCCGGGAGAGGTATTTATGACAGAAGAAACCACTAGGGTCTCTTCTTTTATAAAAAACCCTTGACTGTCAGTAGTTTTTTGATTTTTGACTTCAATACAGCTTTAAGGATGAAATCGGTGCTCCAAAAATGTCTATTATTGACAACGTAATTTCACTTCCACATACTGCTTAAAGAATACTTTGTATACCTTATTATCTTCTTGGTGAATGACTGTCAATCACACAGCAGTGAAATCTACTAAAAGCCATTTCACTCCAAATTCTTTTGTAGCCTAGAATAACAGCTACTGCCTTCAATGCAATGTGTTATTTTATATGTATTATTTGTACAGTTTTAGTACTTTTGTACTGTACATATCTTACCATTTACTCAATGAAAATTACCTTTTGTGAATCCTCTATAATGTGCCATAAGAAGAGAAACACAGTGCTTATATTTTACAAACTATACATTGTAATTTCTATAAAAGTTATTAGGGAAAAATTGCTAAACTTTCCCGTTTATGAGACGAAAGGAAAACTTTAGCAATTGCTTAAGGCTATTATTACCAACAAAACATTTCTGAATAAAATGGGATTTTTTTTACTAATGTCAAGTGAAAATGATGTCCCATTGGAACACCCAAGAGATCTTTTCTCGCTTGTAGTTTGATATTAAAGGAAATAAATAAAAAATAAGCACATTTATTTAGGAGTCTGTAATATTATTGTTTTTCATTTTTGGAGCAGTCCTTTGTTTTCGTTTTTTTGATGATATGAGAGGAACACCTTATTACAGTTTACTGTAGTAAAGTCTTATTTGCTTCTAAAATAGCTATGGCTGCTTGAGCTGCCTAAAAATATACTAAAGCAGTCATTTATTCATCACTCGTCTCCTTTTATACTTAAAGTGCATGTCAGGGTAAATAAAAAAAAAAACATATGCTGTACACCGCTGCAATACATGCACATTTCCTTGTTTTTATCCTTTTAAAGACCCGGCAAATACAGAAAAATACCTGTTGATCTGCCAGAAATACACTCGGCTCCTAATTTCCTATTGTGTACTGACACCACACAGCGTTTTTGTGGGCTGGATGGTGTCAGCCAAGCCCATTTTTCTTTTATTAAACTACTGAATCCAAAATTATCCATTTGGAAATTTTTATAAAAAAGAATTAAAAAAAATTAAAATAAAATACTGATTCCCTCCTAGTCAACTCATCTCCTGGACATAGAGACTAATTACAGGCAGTCCCCGGTTTCAAACAAGATAGGGTCTGTAGGTTTGTTCTTAAGTTGGATTTGTTTGTACGTCGGAACAGGTACATTTTTTTAAGTGTAGCTCCAGACAAAAAAATGTTTTTTTTACGTTTTCTGGATAGCATAAGGAGGGGTTATCACCCCTGTAATGTTTGTTTTGCTGTCTGTGCCCCTGTTCAGAAGATTTCACCTCACTTTCTACTTTTCTTGGATTTTGACAATTTTGGGTTGTTATGGAAACAAGGATTGGTGATAAAGCATCAGTAGAGACACATTTTTCCCATAATAACTCTTACAGGAGAGAATTTCCTTTCCTAGGAGTAGATTTTCTCTCACTTCCGGTTGTCTCCCTCTGTAAGTAGATGTTTGTAACCCGGGGACCGCCTGTATTCTGGCATCCAAGATACTGAGAGGGATAATTACACTTCTTGAGATAACATAACATGTGTGTACAGGATAGATGACAGCTCTGAGTTTCTGATATCATTAATGGCAAATTTTTTGCAATTAAAAGATAAGTTCACCTTTAGTAATACATTACATGTTACACCCGTATTTAGGGTGTAACATGTTACTATGCAGCACCCTTGCCAGCAGGCTGGTGTTCTTCTCCCCGCAACATCTGCCACATTTTAAAAACCATGCAGATGTGCAAAGCTCCGCCCACACAGCCGTGTCATTCGCTCACAGAGATCTATTACTGAATGAACTACAAGCCCCATCTTCCACTGCAGCAGATGGCTTGTGGTTCTCAATTAACTGTGAACGCCCTTAAAGTTCATTGACACTTCCTGCAGCTCAGTAACTGTCTGCCTATACAGGGGAATGGGCAAAGAGCTGTCAGTAGTATCTGCAGGAGCCTAACACTGCACCCACACTCCAGTGATTGTGGGTGCAATGCTTTGCAAGCTCCAAGGTAAAAAAAAAAATACATGCACATTTCTTTACCTGCAAAATCATGGGCATGTGTTATATATAATTATTATTATTTTTTTTTTACTAACGGTGAACTTATTTATCCTTTAACAAAAAGCGTTCAATGGAATATTTAGCAGATCAAAAATAAGGACATAAGAGAAACTATGAAAAAATTGCCATGCCTTAGCTTCAGCTTTAAAGTTTGTCAGTTTTTAGTAGGAAATACTTATTTATACTTATTTTCTATGTCCTCAGCTCCATCTAATGGCTATATTGTGATATTTTCCTGATTCGCACTATTCGTATGAATTAAAAACATCAACCTTGAGTGAAAAGAGCCTAATAACATTTGTTTTTGCCCCTATTTGCAAAATGCAATGAATACGTCATGAACCTATAGGACATCAAAAGAAAAATAGAATTGTGCTAAACCATAAAATCATAAATAGTTAGCAGTTATATAGATTCCAATTCAATATAAAGTTCACCAGTGCTCAAATAATACAGTCCGTCCACATGTGTGATGGCGTCTCCAGATGCTGTCAAAGTTGTACTGAATAGACCACCAATTAGAAGAAATTACTTCTTACCAGATTGCCATGATCCCCCGTTACAGAGGATCAGGGAAACCATTTGTAGTTAAACACAGCTTGGTTCCAATACACAGTGAGCACGCTCAAAAGTCCTCAAATCACCTCTTTTATAAGGTCAGACCGATGGGTGGGTGGGCATGGTACATAAAAGATAAAGGTTCCAAATAGTGTAAAACCTTTTACATTTATTAAAACTATTGCGCTTACGAAACGCGTAGGACAGAGCGATGCGCTGACGTCAGCTCGTGCTGACAATTAATTTCCCTGAAGGACGGGTTTTTATTTTGTGCGCCGGCCGTCACATCAGACTTATGGCTCATATTGACGCTACCATTGTATGTGCAATACTTTGTATTTTAAAGTTTTGCAATCTGGTAAGAAGTGATTTCTTCTAATTGGTGGTGGATTCAGCACAACTTTTTGACAGCGTCTGGAGACGCCATCACACATGTGAACGGAATGTATTATTTGAGCACTGGTGGACTTTAAATTGAATTGGAATCTATATAACTGCTTATTATTTATGATTTTATGGTTTAGTGCAATTCTAATTTTCTTTTGATTTACTCCCATTGTGTTTATGTTATACATGAGAATTGCAGCTTCCGACATTCTTCAGAATTTTTCTTTTATTTTTTTCTTAGCGCAGTTTCTTCACTTTTTTCTATCTACCTATAGGACATACCTGAAATGATGGTAGTGGCTTCTTGTGCAATTTCTGTCTGAGCACTCTGGAAACCAAGACAGGGGCTGCAAGGGCAATGGAAGAGCACATGCCTAGGTGCAGGAACTGGTAGCTGGAGCACTGGGAGCTCGTACAAAGAAGTGAATGTTGCCACTTCAATCTCTAATAAGTCCTTATATGCTGAAAACAGCTAGAAGTGCAGGCAGGGAAAGAGTTTTTGTCAGCGCCATATAAGTCAATGAGGAGGGAAAAGAAGTCCCAGGAGCTGCACATAACACAAAACCCTCATGAAAAGAGTAGAAGCGGCCTCAGCCTAGACTCCACCCAGGCCACACCCCTGATATGTTTCGCCCCATCCATAGGGGTTTAGTGGGCGGGGTAAAACATGCTATGGTGTGGCCTGGACAGAGTTTAGGCTGAGGCTGCTTCCACTCTTTACATGAGGGTTTTGTGTTATGTGCTCCTTATTGGAGCACTGGGAGATCTCAGATATGGGTGTATCACAGACCAAGTTCGGAGACAAATGAGCAGTGAGGCACCAAATCTTTAGCGGAATCAAAATCAGAAATAGGAAGGGCCAGGGTCACCAAGGTACCAAGTTGGCAAGCTGTATTTCAGTCAGCAGTCCAGATCATGGTCATTAATGAAGAAAATCAGCAAACACAGACTTAAAGGAGAAATTCAAGGACAAGCCAGATGGAATTCAGGTCAGTAATGAAAGTGAGTCAGAAGCTTGAAAACGCAGGTCACAGAAGTACAACTGAAAGACCATTCAACACTGAGCCTAAGCAAGACGCTGCTTTGACTAGTCCATTTGGCACCAGTGTCCGTGATGGATATGCCATGAGGAACTCCTGGCTGGCTGGATTCTATAAACAGAAACATATGTGCCTAAATTGGTTGGATTACATACATGATCTTGCTGACAGATTGTAAAGATGTGATGTCGCAAAACACATTTGCAAGATGGCCCAGATAATAGTAGGTATTCCATTTCTTAAAATGGCTGTAAAGGAATTATTATTTTTTTTTTAAATAACAAACCTGTCTATACTTGCCTGCTTTGTGCAATAGAATTGCACAGAGCAGCCCTGATCCTACTCTTCTTGGGTCCCCCAACGGCGCTCCTGGCTCTCCCTCTCTTACTGGTGCTCCCAATAAGAAGCCGGTTTCCCATGGGGTATAAAATTGGAAAATAAACTGTGTTCAAAAGCCAGAAAAAATTAATAAAAAGCTGCAATAAAAACAACAAAATATCAATATAGTGTCAGAAAGTAAGAAATCTATAAATTGCGCTAATTAAGTAATCACTCTAAATCCCATGTGACATGAAAAATTAAGTGACATATGATAAAAAATCAATATATATATATTGTGAAACAAATACAATAAAATTAATTAAAATAAAAGTGTGCTCAGTGAAACAAATTCATATATTAAATGAAGCCATAGTTATGTGAAAAAAATTTAAAATAAATAAAAATAAAGTCCATCAACAGTCCAAATCAAAAAATGGAGACACAATAGTATCCAACAGGAAATCCGAAGTTTGAGAAGAAGACCTTTACCAGAGCTTGTAGATGGAAGGGAGATAGGAATAGATCAAAATGATGAATGCCCTTACCAGATGAGATGGACCCCCTAAATAGCGAGGTCTGAAGCGCAAGAAGATATAACCCTCTGCATGGGTAGATTGGATATCCGACTGGTCACTTGGCTGTTCACTAAGCTCGTCTGTCAGCAGGAGTCAGCAATACAGGAACCAGGATTCCACTCAATCACGGCAACACGTACACCAACAGTACCATAGATGGGAGATAAAAATAACTCCAATGGTGTAGTATCATAAAAAACTTTTATTTCTTAAAAAAGGGAGAACACAAAATCGAAGACCAGCGTCACTCGCTCGATTTAAAAATTGCCGGCAAACAATAAGAACAAACACCCGTGTTCCAAGAAACACATGGGGGACGTGATGGCGTCAGTACGTAGCACCGCCCTACATGTTTCGTAAAAGCCGACGTCTTCAATGGGGCACGCCAATGGCTCTGTACACTGTAATAATATCCTGCGCACATATGGCCAATAGCTCCCGCTGCTGTGGATCTGCTCAGGGAGGAGGGACAAAGCCAGGAGAGCCGCAACTCTCATGCACAGAGCTGGATCGTGATGGGGTTCAGGTAAGTATAAGAGAGAGTCCGTGACACAGAAGGTTTTTTTATCTTAATGCAGTGAATGCATTAAGATAAAAACCTTGAGGTTTTAGAACCAGTTTAAATGGTGCATGCTAGTTGTGAGACAGCGAAGCAGAACCCACTCAGCTTCACTGCAAGAAAACTCTTTGCCCCAGAACTAAGAGTAACAGAATGACTGCTTACATCAGCACATTCTCTCACAGGTGTTTTGTTTGACCCTTCGAACCTTACCTGTATTGATTCTGTGTTACCAAGCTGCATACATGAGCATGAACTTATGCAACATTTATATTTAACGCTGTACTCATGCAGTTTTAAATTACCCGGCGGCCCCATGTGCCCAGGATATGATTACAGTGTACAGAAGACTTAAGGAAGTATTAAAAAACATAAAATAAATTTGAATTACTGTTTCCAGCCAAGCACTTACTATTTACGTGTTACAGCATTGATATACAGTTATGCCAAGTCTGAGAGACATTACTTGAAACAGTCATTTTATGCCAAGCATCAATTCATCTACCGGGCTTATAATACTGTAATAGCTTCCCAGCAGCTGCAGTTTTCAGGTAACGGTGATATTTCGGGATTCAGCTGAATAATTATGCTGCTTTTCCGGGCCTCATACAGGGAAGAACATGAGAAGTGCGGGCACGTTATGAAAATAGGAGCTGCTGCCTATAGAAACCAGTGAAATCCTGCTGTTTGTAACGCAGGTTAGACAGACATTAGCCTACACTACACCAGAGAATTCTGTATTTGCAGACCATATAAATACAAAACTACCAGGATCATCTGCACAAAGAAGCAGCTTTGCACAATAGTATGCATTCAGTTTGATTCGAATATCAGAATACTGGACCATAGCTGCCTCAATAACATGATCTCTGGGTTGTATGTTAGATTTTGTCCTCTGAAAATTGGCCTGATTGTTTTTTTGGTGGGGAATTTTGCATAGAGAAATTTTAGCACACAGATATTCAGTGCAAATAATTTGATTATGTGTTATACAATATCACATCCAGCCAAAATAATTTATCTTATCCCAGGAATGTAAACGTTAAATATATGTAAACCTAATCACTAAAATCTCATATACGGTAAGCTTTAACAGGTTAACTAACTAAAGTGTGTGGTGTATAGGACAGGCAAGGAAAGGAATATTACAAACTAATTTAATCAGTGTTTAAGCAGGCAGTGTATATATTGGCAGCAGGCAGTATGGACAGATGAGGAGTATTGAAGGGTATGACAACAGACAGAATGTGCAGGTGAGAAGTGTGGAAGATGTGATGGTGGACAATATTTGCAGGAGAAGAATGCGGAGAAACAGCAGGGGACAGAATGTCCAGAAGAGTACAAATGATATGATGGCTGGAAGTATGTGCAAGAGAGGAGTACAGAGGGTATGACAATGGGCAGTATCTGTAGGAGAGTAGTGCAGAGGATATGATAGTGGGCAGTATCTGCAGGAGAGGCGTGTGGAGGATATGATAGAGGGCGGTATGTGCAGGAGAGGAGGAGTGCAGAGGATATGATGGTAGACAGAATGTGCAGAGGAGTGTGGAGGATATGACCGTGAGGAGTATCTGCAGGAAAAAAAAATGCGTTGAAGATTTGAGAAGGGACAATATATGCAGGAGAGGAGGGTAGAGAAAATGACCGTGGGCAATATCTTCTGTACAGGAGTGTGGAGGATAAGACAGGAGGCAGTTTGTGCAGTAGAGAAGGGTGGAGGATATGAGATGAGGCTGTATGTACAGGAGAGGAGTATATTTCAGGGAGGCAGTATGCGCAGGAGTGGAGAGGATTTGACACTGTGGGCGGTATGTGCAGGAGAGGAGTGCAGAGGATATGATAGACCGTATGTGCAGGAGAGGAGTGCGGAGGATATGAAGTATCTGCAGGAGAAAAAATGTGTTGAGGATTTGACCGTGGACAACATGTGCAGGAGAGAGGGGTAGAGATAATGACAGTGGGCAATATCTGCTGGAATGTGGAGGATAAGACAGTTGTGCAGAAGAAAAGGGTGGAGGATATGAGAGAGGACAGTTTGTGCAGGAAAGGAGTGCAGCGGATATGACAATAAGCTGTATGCACTAGTGAGAAGGGCAGTATTTGCTAAAGAGGAGTGTGGAGGATGTGACAGAGGGCTGTATGTTCAGGAAAGGAGCACATAGGATATAACAATAAGCTGTATGCACTAGTGAAAAGTGCAGAGGATATAACAAAGGGCGGTATTTGCTGGAGAGGACTGTGGAGGATATGATAGGGAGCTGTATGTACAGGAGAGGAGTGCAGAGGATATGATAGTGGGCTGTATCGGTAGAAAAGGAATGTAAAAGATATGACACTGTGGGCAGTATGTGCAGGAGAGGAGTGCAGAGGATATGATGGTAGACAGAATGTGCAGAGGAGTGTGGAGGATATGTCAGTGAGCAGTATCTACAGGAAATAAAATGTGTTGAAGATTTGACAAGGGGCAATATGTGCAGGAGAGGAGGGTAGAGAAATTGACCGTGGGCAGTATCTGCAGTACAGGAGTGTGGAGGATACGACAGCAGGCAGTTGCAGTAGAGAAGGGTGGAGGATATAGTTACATAGTTACATAGTTAGTAAGGTTGAATAAAGACACCAGTCCATCCAGTTCAAGCTGAGTGAGTATCTACAATTGTCCCTATCCCTGTACATTGCACACTCACATTGGTCCCTACACCCTCAAGGAGCCCACAATCCAAGGTCCCCATTCATATACTGGGGTCAATTTTGGACAGAATCCAATTACCCTACCAGCATGTCTTTGGAGTGTGGGAGGAAACCGGAGTACCCAGAGGAAACCCACACAGGCACAGGGAGAACATGCAAACTCCAGGCAGGTAGTGTCGTGGTTGGGATTCAAACCAGCGACCCTTTTTACTGCTAGGTGAGAGTGCTACCCACTACACCACTGTGCCGCCCAAAGAGCGGCACAGTGGTTGTATGTACTTGAGAAAATGACAGTGGGCAGAGGATATGATGGTAGACAGTATGTGCAGGAGAAGAGTGTGGAGGATATGACAGGGAGCTGTATGTACAGGAGAGGAGTGCAGAGAATCTGACAACAGGCATCATACTCATCCTTTCTATCTGCAGAAGGGACGAGGGTGGAAGGTCTGATGAGAGGCACTATCTGCTAGAGAGGAGTGGCAGTATGTGCAGGAGTGGAATGAAGATGGGTACAATAGTGGGCAGTAAGTGTAAACTGACTTCAGGTATCGGTTCCCAATCTCATGGGTTCTGTGTTTGCACCTTTATGTGCCCTAGGCACACATCATAATTGATATGTTATCCATGTTTGTATTGTACTCTTCCTACTTTTGATATAAAATTTATACTGTACCATTTGTAACGTTGAATATGAAGATGTTCCTCAACTGTCTCTAAAGATTACAAGCAACCTTTCTAACATAATTTGCTCAGGCATGGTCCACTGTTGCTAGTTGCTACTATTGGGATTCTAGTTGATAGCAATGATGAATGTGCAGCTGATGCTGGATGTAGACAGGAAATGGCTAAAAGAAGCAGCACAAAGTAGTCCAGCAGCACAGAAATACAAAAAAATTGTAATCAAAGCTATAGAAAAATTAATTAAAAAAAAAACACAACTTTGGCAGTTCTTTAATGATCCACAATGCTTTAACAAACACAAAGTCACCCAGGTAAAGATTTAGATCTACTTTAAATAATTGATAATAATATAAGTTATTTGTTGCCAGTGGCAATTTTGTAGGTTTATCGGAAGATCAAGCTGTTCAACAAATGTCTTTATAATCGTTCAAGGCTAGACTTTCTTTTCTAACCAAAAGCACGGCTCTACTGACTGTATTTGTGTATATAATACATTGGATAAGTCTGTCTCGTTGACATTGTGACAGGAGTTCAGTATATTCACCACTTATTACCATTGTTTCTTTATTAAATTGTCTAAATTACAATGACACAGATGATATAAAGTAAAAGCCTAACAAAAATGTCTGAATATTTTTAAAGTCACCTTTCTTCAACGTTATATAGAATGTAGAACAGAATATTGCTAAACACCATTTTAATGGGTGTGCTTATAATGTTACATATACAGTGCTGTGAAAAAGTATTTGCCCCCTTCCTGATTTTTTTATTTTTTTTGCATATTTCTCACACTTAAATGATTCAGATCATCAAACAAATTTTAATATTACACAAAGATAACCCGAGTAAATCCAAGATGCAGTTTTTAAATTATTATTTCATTTATTAAGGGAGAAAAGCTGTTCAAACCTGCCTGGCCCTATGTCTAACAGTAATTGCCCCCTCCCATGCTGAATCATGAATGAACTGTGATTAATCCAAATTTTGATGGGTTATCTCAGCCAATGGGCTGGTATCTTCTTGGGTCCCTTGGCCTGCTGGGAGAGCCTATTTATTTGGGTAAGGTCAGGTGATCGGGGTTCTGTGCCACCTGGATGGCTGTCTGGGAGGATGTGTGTTTGTGCTGCCCTGGGCTGCTAGGCCAGAGCCTGAGGCCTATCCCGGGTACATTTGGCTGCTAGGCTGTCCAGAAGCAAGAGAGCAGCGTAGGGTTGGGACTGCGGCTTTCAGTCCAACCATAAGTTACGGTTCTGACGGCCAGAGAACCTGTCATGGTTGGAAGTAGAGGGGAAGCTGTCTCCACTAAGGGACCAACCAGGGGCCACAGTGAGTAGCTGAAGCAAATACCAGAGCAGTATTCTCACCAACCGGGGACAGTGAAGAATTGGGAAACTTCAGCAGGTGTCAAGCCAGGGACCCAGCCAGCAGAAGGGACGCTTGCAGATCAGCCTTGTGTGCCAAGCCAGGGACCGAGCAGGCCAGTGGGGTGACGCTTAAAGGAGTATCTGTAAGTGCCAAGCTAGGGACCCAGCAGGGAAGTGGGGGTGACGCTTGAGGAAGATACTCAGTGAGAAGGTTGGAAGAGCTCAGGAGATCCAGTGGCAGTGGATCAGCAAGTCTAGTGAGAGAGACTGTGAGCTCAGTGGAGTGAAGATCTTCAAGAAGTGATTGTAGAGGAAGTACAGAAGTTCGTTACAACTTGTGTTAAAAACTGTTATAAGACTGTTGCCATAGGAGGACAGCAATCCTACACATGCAGACATGGTGTCCCTGCTGGGTGCTTTTTACTGCATGGCTGTCTACCTATAGAAGTCTCAGAGTCTGCCAATTACCATTGCAACTACTAAAGGGTGTCCTGGCTCTAAACCCTCTCACCCACAGTTCTGTTCAAGAGAAAATAAATGTCTTTGCATTCAAGAAGTGTCTGGCGCCCATGAATCTACCTTGCATTACAACCACCATGCCTTGTAACCCACTCTACACAGAAGGATGTCACCTGTCCCTAACTCTGGAAGTTCTCATTAGACCAAAGGGGACCCGGGACCTTGCTATAAATATATATATATATATATATATATATATATATCAGACCAAAATGAGGGACAAATGAGGAGGAAAGGGACAGAGCCTGAGGGTCTTAGGCAGCCCCTGGCTTTTTCTTTTTTTTTTTTTTTTTTTTTCCATAAACAATTTAGTGAAATAAATTGCACCAAATACAAATAAAGTGGAAGTGGGTTGTCACATCAAATCGGGGGGAATTGAGGGGCGGCATTTGCCCCCTCCCCCCGAAAATATCACTGACTGACTGAAGTCCCGAGTCTCTCTCTCTCTCTCGCACCAAGAGAGAGACTCAGTGTTGTTATCACGCCGCGCTGGACCAGGAGGAGGTGGGTGGAGCCGCACCGCTGGCTTGGCCTCTAGTGTTCCCTGCACTTGTTGCTAGCGCCTGGGCCTCCTGGCATCTAGCAACCAGTGACGTCGGAGCCGCTGCTGACGAGGAGAGTCCCAGCATTCAGAGAGCGGAGCATTCTTCCTTCTCCGCCCCTAAGTGAGTGTTGGCTCCACCCACCTCCACCCTACATCTTCTCCACACTGCAGCACAGCGTGGAAGAAGCAGAACACAGGGCGTGAACACAGGAAGAAGCAGTGACTGTGTGTCACTGTCATCTGATGCTGCCTGCAGACAGTGCAATTACCAGAGCCCGCTCATCTCCATTTCTCCTCCATGGGAGCCCCTCCCCTCACCAGAGCACCAAAATATTTTTAATAAAAGTGAGTAAAAGTATTAATGAATGTGTAAAATTTCAAAATACATGTGTGCCCTTATTTATGAAAAAAATAAATGCCCTTTTAGTCTTCAATCTTAACCCCTTCAGCTCCGGAAACCCCCTTCATGAACAGGGCATTTTTTGCGATACTGTGCTGCATTACTTTAACTGACTGACAATTGTGTGGTCGTGCAACGCTGTACCGAAGTAAAAATTTATGTTCTTTTTTTCCCCACGAATAGAGCGTTCTTTTGGTGGTATTTAATCACCTCTGCCTTTTTTTATTTTTTGCGATATAAACAAAAAAAGAGCGCCAATTTTGAAAAAATGCATTATTTTTTACTTTTTGCTATCAAAAAAAATTCTTCATCAATTTAGGCCAATATGTATTCTGCTACATATTTTTGGTAAACCCCCCCCCAAAATAAGCGTATATTGATTGGTTTGCACAAAAGTTATAGCGTCTACAAAACAGGAGAAAGATTTACATGATTTTTATTTATTTTTTACTAGTAATGGCGGTGATCAGCGTTTTTTCGCGCAACTGCAAAATTGCGGCAGACAGATTGGACACCTGAAACCTTTGACACTTTTTTGGGGACCAGTGATACTAATACAGTGATTGGTGCTAAAAATATGCACAGTCACTGTATTAATGACACTGGCTGGGAAGGGGTTAACATCAGGGACGATCAAAGGGTTAACTGTATCCCTAGGGGGTGCTTGCTAAGTGTGTGGGGGGTGGATTCACTAGATGAACAGAGTGATCCGTGTTCCTGGTTAGCAGGAACACAAGATCACTCTGTTCATCTCTGACAGAACAGGACTTATTTTCTGGCAGTGCCCCTCCCGAGACTAGACTCTGGATCCACCCCTGAATAAAATGCCAAGGTAACATCCACAATAAAACGAGAAGTGTTATACAGCATGATGGGAAGACATCCCCAAATGTACATCAAAGCACAAACACAGTTACAGGTATTTGGGCAAAGTGTAACTGTAATAACAGCTGTACCTAAAATCTAATAGATACACAAAGAAACTATCGCAAAGACGAGATGTTTAAAAAGTTCAGGGTAACCAATAAAAAAAAGGCAAAATGTGAAGGAAAAAAAAGGGGAGGAGAGAAGAAACAAAAGAAAAGGGAGGGGGGGGTTAGAGTTGGGGGAAGGAGAAAGAACAGAAGAAGGGGAAAAAAGAGAGGGAGGAGGGCCCCCTGGATTTTTATATGTTTTGATTGCTTGATGTGTTTCTCAACTCTCTTCCACTACACCTAGAAGTTTTAATGTTACTCCCACCTTTCTGCACCTCCTGCCATATTGCCTGTAATATAAAATACATAAGAAAGAAAAATTAAAACACCTAAACAGTGGTTGGGAGACAAGTGTGGCAGTTCAGTAATGCTTCTGTATAGAGCCAGTACTCCTTAAAATCACAGGGCACCATTTGAGGTGGTTTGGGCATCTGATACTGGTGGGTGTCTTCTTCAGCAGCTGTACTAGGCAAGCGTTCTGTAGAATAGGCGCTGAAGTAGATGATATATCACTTCCAGCCTATGAAAACATTGGAATCCCCCGGAGGAAGTAGAAATGGAGTTCATGGCCAAGCCCACCAAATAAAAGACCCTTGCAGCGGGGCCCCTCTGTGCTACAAGGGGAAAATGCTCAGGGTTGAAGTCCAGGGGGGACAGGAAGAGACTGCATTACTCACCTGACTCCCTGCTCTGGCTGGCTCCAGCGCTGCCCTCTTCTTCCTGAAGCTCTGGTCTGTGGGCAGTCCGTCGGCATGTAGGACTATACCTCTTTAGCATTTAGTGCATTTTTGTGATATCAATGGGAAAGTTGTTTTATTAATAGGCTAAACAACTAGAGTGTGAAAGCATGGTATGCAAAAAGAGAGCAGAGTAAGAGGAGATCTCTCTTTTCTCTCACGGGGAAGTGTAGTAGCTGGCTTGCACTGTTCTCACCTTGTGTTTTTCTGAAAGGAAGCGCATCTTTTCTTTCTCATTAAATCACAACAACAAAAGCTTATAGTTTTGCTCGCTGTGCCATGAAGAGCTGGTGGCTGGTCCGGGCTCAGTCTGCAATAAACTGGAGAGATGAGAAGTCTGGGCTTGGCGGGAGAGCTCCTGTCTTTCCCACTTATGTGTTCACTAGCACAGGAATTTAAAGTGATTGATTGTAAACCCTTAATTTTTCTTTTAAATAACAAACATGTGTCGTTGTCCCCATCATTGAGTGTCAACCATAGCAAGCCACCTGTTATGGGGCAACTCGTGCAGGCTTGCTCCTGAGTCAGCTCTGGGTATCCATAGACACACACACATACACAGCACTACTCGGGCCTGCCCCTAATCCCTCTTCACTAACTGTGATTGATAAAGAAGAATGCATTCGGATAGAAAAACCTTCAGCCTTTAGAACCACTGTAACCGCTTGCCGACAGCCTCACGCAGATATACTGCAGCAGAAGGGCACGTACAGGCAGAATCACGTACCTGTACGTTGCCCTTTAAGAGATGGCCAGTGGGCGTGCGCCCGCAGCAAGCTCCATAAGTCGGGTCCCGTGGACTTGATCGCCATGGGGATACCCGCGATTGCCTCACGGGGGAGAAAGAAGGGGGAGATGCTAATGTAAACAAGCATCTCTCTGTTCTGCCTAGTGACAGTGTCACTGATCTCTGCTCCCTGTGATCGGAGCAGAGATCAGTGATGTGTCACACACAGCCACGCCCCTACAGTTAGAAACACGCCCCTAGGACACACTTAACCCCTACACTGCCACCTAGTGGTTAACCTCTTCACTGCCAGTGTCATTTACACAGGAATCAGTGCACTTGTATAGCACTGATTGCTGTATAAATGACAATGCTCCCAAAAATGTGTCAAATGTCCGATTGTGTCCGCCATAATGATGCAGTCGCGATAAAAATCGATGATCGCCGCCATTTAAAAAAAAAATGATTAATAAAAATGCCATAAAACTATCCCCTATTTTGTAAACGCTATAACTTTTGTGCAAACCAATCAAAAACTGCTTATTGCGATTTTTTTTTTTTTACCAAAAATATGTAGAAGAATACATATCAGCCTAAACTGAGGGAAAAATTAGTTTTTAATATATTTTTGGGAGATATTTATTATAGCAAAAAGTAATAAATAATGCGTTTTTTTTTTTCAAAATTGTCGCTCTTTTTTTGCTTATAGCGCAAAAAATAGAAACCGCAGAGGTGATCAAATGCCACCAAAAGAAAGCTCTATTTGTGGGGAAAAAGGCACCAATTTTGTTTGGGAGCCATGTCGCACGACCGCGCAAAAAGTGCTCTGGTCAGGAAGGGGGTAAATTCTTCTGGGGCTGAAGCGGTTAAGAGGAATAAAAAAAAGTTGTTCGTTTTTTTTTTTTTTTTTCATTTAGAATTGGTTTTTAAACTGTGGAATAAGCTACTGCCATAGCGGAATCTAAAAATGTGAGCAACGTTTTCTGTAAAACGAATGATATTGACAGGTATAATTACTAAAGGATAGTATAGGAATGTTTTGATCTAATTAGTAAATAGAATTTGTAAAATGATGAACTTTTAAGTTGATGGATGGATGTATTGCAGTTGTCAAACTGCAGAACAGTTTTCAATATTCTAATATACTATTTTTATGAAAAAGGCTGTTTTTTTTAATCATTATAAGCTCTCTTGAAGAGGAAATATAGCATTACTTTGGGGGAGAAAAAAAAAGAAGTAAATTAGACGTTTAGCTCCAGCCTCCATGTGTCATTTTGTAATTTGGTACTGACTTGTGATTGGCATTGATTGGGCCTTTTAACTTGCCCCTAGTGAGAAAGTTTGATTTATTGTGATTTGCTTCTATTTGTTTGTCGAGTCTTGAGATGGACTAGTGTGCCAATCATGTCATCCCATTTTAACGATTTAACAGCTGGAGTCTTTGACACATTTAGCATCAATGCATTTATTGACACTTAAATGACACCAGCGAGGCAAGCTGCTGTCTTGGCTTCAGTTATTTTTGTTGCAGTTCTCAAAGGCAAAATTAAAGTTTTCCTGTTCTTTAAAGTTCTTACAAATAAAGCCGAATGGTGCCACTTGTATCAGTGTGAAAGTCGCAGCATTTTTTGCTATTCTTAACCCTATTTAGTGTGCCCAACCTTTTACCTTATTGCTCTGTCGCTGGCACACTTGATATATCAGGCAGTACATCTTGGCCCAGAACTTGAAATGCAAGACTGGGTATAACCAGTGCGCTGAATGAAAAACAACATGGATTTCCTCATTCAAACAAGCCAGAAATCCCCCACCCCCCAGCCACCGATACTTTCTATTCTGACAGAGGAACTCTCCGCTATCAGAATACATTGATCAGCGGCTTCAGTCAATTGGCTACAGACGCTAATCGTTGAAAGTTCTCCAGCATGATCTTTTTTACAGAAGTCGAACTAACAATTGTTGCTGTCAAACAGGGAGGGCCACACACAGATCAAAATTCGCCTAGTCCCTGCTGAACCAGACAAATTTTGATTTGTCTGTACTCAGACTTGATTGTGCCTAATCAATACCGTAAAAACGTATATTTTGTCTGCAATTCCTCCTGAAAAATCGCAGAGCATTTTCTGGTATGCGAGAATAACTCTTAGCTGTATATATCTAGTCTTCTGAGTTTAGGAGTGAAAATTGTATAATCTCACTTCTGCGCTGTTCCCTGTTCTCCTTACTGGAGGCTCTGGAAGAAAAACCCTGCCTCTACCAAGATAACCAGCTCCACAGAAAGACACAATGCAGAACAAGACATGGTAAGTCAATAACCAGGAAAGATTACCTTCAGGGAGACCACAGGCAATACTTTGGACTTGTCCTTTGTCATATGCCTGCCTTTATTTAGGCATAATTTCCAGAGTTCAGTCCTTCTTTAACAGTTCCTGTTGGCTGTAAAAGTACCCATGCAACAATCCTCCATTGATATCAGTCTCTCTCTGTGTCTAAAGTTTTGCCTTATGCAGCGACCGGAGGTGTGCACATGCCACGATGCTTTACTTCATCGCCCCAGCAGGAATGATACCCCCTGATGCTTTCGGGGGTCATTACCACCTACTGAGTCGGTGGCTCCTGCTGCCATTAGTCATATCCTGTGAGAAGGGAGCAGAGGACGTGACCGAGCCATGCTGTGTGCACCTATGGCCCCACACAGTCCATCTCGGAAGCACATCCGCACAAGTGCCCCCACAGCAGCCGGCTTGTTATGAGGGCACTTGCAGGGAGAAGATACGGAGTGCCGGCTGGAGAGGTACGGGACCTCTCTGTGCAGAATAATTGCACAAAGTAGGTAATTATCAAACCTCCTTTTTATATTTTATTTAAAAAAAAAAAGCTTTAATATCACTTTAATTGCAATGAGACTCATACTGCAATATTACTCAATATAACTGCTACTGCCTTGCTGATGATATATTTGCAGCCTGTAGTAAGAAATTTCTTAGTTACACAACATTGCAGAAAGACTCGGTTAGGGGTTATCTTTTATCAAGTCTCATATTAAGTAAGGGGGGGGGGGGCACTGTGTACACTATTGGAGGCAGGAGTAAGTGTTTTATGAAAGGCGTCTTGGCCTCTTGTACATAGACTTTTACCGCAGCACCACAATATTGTTTGTCACCTTTTGTCACTGGGCTGCTACCATAAGCACCCCCCACAAGCTCCTTCTAGTTGTAGCTGAAGATTTATTTTTTTCACTGGGGAATCTGTAGAAATCTGGTGGGAATCTGTTGTTTTTTTAGGTTGGATAGTTCTTCTACTCTCCATTGGTATAGCCTTAACTACTTGAGTAGTAATTAGTAATGCACAGAAAATAAGCCACTCTGTAAAAAACTGTGCTTGCTACTAAAACAATATACCATGTGTTCAACTAGGACAAGAGTGCATAAATTATACACACAATTAGTAAACAATAATTAAGTCCAAATAATAATGGAAAACTGTGTGCCCCTTTTCTCATGTGATATTGAGTATGTAAAGTTCTCTCAAGCTCACACAACTTCTGCCATGTACATCCCACAGTGACTGGCACGTTGCTCTGTGTGCTCCCAAAAACACCACGTAAAGGTGAAATGAAGATCCCCACTCACCAGATGTTGCTGACCCTCTTTGTCATATAACAAGAATGGTCAAATAAGGCTTAAATGGTCTCTGTGACCAAGGTGTATCCACTGACGGGCTCCACACGTCCCCTCCTCACAGCGGTCTGTGGTTCCAGGATCGGGTCTCTTAGCAGGCAGGGTGGAAGAAAGAAAAAAAAAGGACGAACTCATCATTTTATGGTATTTTATTAAAAAAACTCTCAGCAGGTTTGACATCACATCGATGACAAAATGCGTCAAGCTGGGACGCATGGTGTGCCACGCTAAGCTCTAGGTGGAACACACACTGACACCTAGGTGGTTTTACTAGCACCGCTGTTGTGGATGTCTGTATAGGATGGCTTTTGAATGCTTTTTGCATGTCAAACCTGCTGAGAGTTTATTTAATAAACTACCAAGACGAGGTCCGAAGGAAGTGGGGACAGGGTACCTGTCAAAAACCGATATCCGCTCCCCCCGAAAGGTGCCAAATGTGGCACCGGAGGGGGGAAGAAATCAGATAAGTGTATTGTTCCACTTTTGGGTGGAACTCCGCTTTAATAACCACAGTTTTTTTATATTAAAGCGGTTGTAACCTTTACCTAACCCTAAAAAAAAAAAAATATGTATCCTGTTCCTTTAAAGCATTAATAGTAGTACAGTGCTTGTGTGTGTAATTTTGGTCCTTTGTATCATCTAAAATACCTGGTTGATCCTGTCTGGTGTTGCCCTCCCCCTGTACATTGACCACGTTTATCATGGCGGCTGCATCCCGCTGTCTGTCCTTCCTCCCTGTCAGCTAGTGACAGTGCCGATATGCTCCTCGCCCCTCCACTTCCTGCTGCTAAAATAACTGTGTGTTCTTCCTACGATCCCATGTAACATTAAATTATGTGCCCCAGTGTGCTTTTTAAAAAATATGCTGCTTTATACGCTCAGCGCTCATGTGACCGACCGCCGCTCTCCTCCTCTCCTCCCGGCTGATGTCTGTGGGGGATTCTCAGCCCCTCCCACTGTAGTTATCAGATTGGGAGAGGAAAGTGGCGGGCAGTCATGCTAACGCCCAGCGGCGATATGAAATAAGGTATAAAGCGGCATATATTTTAAAAAGCACATACACCGAGGCACATAATGTAATGTAACACAGGGGATTGTGGGGATAACACACAGTGGCTTTCCAACCACTTTAAGGAAAATAGACATAAAAACCTGATGTATTGCATCTATTGAAGCCTTAAAATGCCCCCAAAATTGTTTATATTAGAGCATATTATATACAGTGCAGCAATCAGAGCACGGGTCAGAACATCATAATGCACAAAACAACTTGCAGATTTCAATGGTAATTTAGTCAGCCAGTTCCCCCTTATAGTAAATGATGGTGGTGAGTACCCTTTTAAATGTTGATGGTTAATGGTGTGTGCCTCCCTGAACGTTGGTGATAAATGTTGAGTGCCCCATAACTACTGACGATCAGCTCAGTCAGACATTTATCAGGCGCATTGGCTGCCCTTGCCTTATTTCTGCAGTGCCGTTTATAAACAGCCCTCCACAATACATGTACTTCTCCCTGCTGTTTTGGTTTTACAATACAGGGGGCTTAAAAACGCCACTAAACTCTGCAATTGATTTACTGGAATCTGTTCACGTAGCCAAATTATCATTCTACATAGTCAATACTTGGATTCTGTATTAATTTTGAATATCCAATCATGTGCAAAGAAAATGTTTGCTTCATTTTGCTTCATTGGATGAATAATGTAATCACAGTTTTAATATATATATATTTTTTTAATATTTTTTATTGGGTTTTGCAAAAATAAAAGTATACATACTTTCCAGACAAACAGGAGTACGCAGACTCCTTTGACTATTTTCAATATAAAATAACTTGTCAACTGAGGTAACGGTTTCTTTTTCAAATGTAGTCACAGTTTTATCTTATTTAATAAAAAAGGGGGGAAAATACTGCGCTGTTATGTTTAAACAAATGAAGCTGCTGGCATTGCCGAAAGATTATCAAGATAGGTGTATATATAAATGCAGCGCTAGGAAAAATAGCCCTTAAAGAAAAGGTTTCGTCCGCACACCCCAGACGACGTCTATGCGGACGAAACGCGTCGGGTGGACTACAACGACAGCACCACGCCATCTTTAACCCACAAACAGGCCTGTTTTAAACCTTCTAAATGTGAGTGTTTTTAATCTGTTTTTACACTATTAAAAACCTTTCCAAACGGTATTACGCTATGCAAAGCTTTTCTTTTATTATGATCTTATAATACGTTTGAAAAACGCGGACCATTGATGCCCATTTTCCACCCGCTGACCACCTCCCTGCTGACCACTTATCCATGCGGCATCTGAAACGAGCCTTGGAGCCATCGTGCGGAGCAGAGACCCGCCAGCCCTTTAACGTTAAGCTTTTGTGACTTGTGAGGCATATGCCCCTTCAAGTCCATTACTTCTGGTAAGCCTTATTCCTATAGGCTTGTGAGCCATCAGACCACAATCACCCCACTTTGCACACTGAACAAGAGTCACCTATTGGAACAGTGTCAGCCACTTAAACACCAGCCACTCTTATGGACTTCACTACTATGCACTTAAGTGTATAGTTCTTTCACTCAGCACCAATTACCTCAGCAGTTTTTTATTGTCACCAATATTTATTCATATTTTACTTGTATATCTGTCACGATATATTCACTACGTAAACAAACCCATCACTTGGTATTAATTCACCATTTTTTCACAAGAGTGTTTTTACCTTACATTTGTTTTTTATTGTATAATAATTTTATACAGTTTTAATTAGGTTTTCAATTTCTATCATTTTATGTCAATAAGGTTTTATGCTTCTTTTTTTTTTTAACCTAAAGTCAGATATAGGCTGGTATCACGTCATACCTGAAACCACCCTTCTTTTTTTTCCGCATATACCTCATACATGACATTATACCTAATTATTTAGCAATAGTACCTTTTCTTTAAGGGCTATTTTTCCTAGTGCTGCATTTATATATACACTTATCTTATTTAATAAACTGTGCAAACATTTCCCTTACCAAGTAAGCATCCTTCAGTAAATCAACCCTGCTAGTTTTACCTGAAATGGCAGCACAACATAGTACACTGGTCATTTTGGAGAAAAAATATATTTTCTTCTTACGGTGATATTTCCGTCTCCCCAGTAGCACCGGGAGGCACAGGCCCCTACATCTATCAAGGCGTCTGGAGTATGTTGTCAGGCTGCCTGGTAACAAACAGAATAGATGCACCATCATTTTTAAAAATTTTAAAGTTGGCCTTCAGTAACTTTTAGACTGTATTCACATCTCAGCGCTTTGAATCGCGGGCAGATTTGTCGCAATTCTGCCCGCAATTTCAAAGCGGTGAGGGGTGAATGATAAATCGCAGAAAGCACATTTGACATGCCATTCAGTTTAATGGCACCTAAAATCGCGCTGCAATCGCGGCAACATACACCAAGTGAATCTTTTTGCCCAAAAAAAGTTCAGGCGCTACTTTTGGGGCGACATCACAATTTATCGTACGACAATCGCGGTAGAACCGTGCCACGATTTTAGGTGCCATTCAAGTGAAGGGCATGTCAAATATGCTTCCTGCAATTTGTCATTCACACCTTTCTGCTTTGAAATCATGGAAAATCTGCCCGCGATTCGCAATGCTGAGCTGTGAATGCAGCCCTAGGCCTTATGCACACAGGACTAAAGATGTAAAATGTCCTGAAATTTTGAAGCTCAGAAAAAAAAAAACATTTTTTGGGGGGAGAAAACGCAAATTTTCGGAAAAATATAAAAAAAATTCTACATTATTACTTTTTTGTCTTTTTAAGCCTGAAAGTCATTCTGTTATGAGAACGTTGAGAAAAACTATGTGCATTGTCATCATTGTTGTCCTCTTCACTTCGATCCATGAAGGATTTTTTTATATCTACAGGACACTTGTTACATACAAGAATGTGTTTTGTCATCCTGGTGTTTTGTCATCCTTTGGAAATGCATATTTCATCTGACAATATTTGCAAATCACATTTTTCTTTTCAGAAGAACTTGTAATGTGAAAATGCCTCCATATCCTAGATGTTGGTCTCACCATTTTTCTGAGGGGAGTAGGAAATAAAAACAAGAAAAAATTACTACTTTGCAAGAAAACAATAATCTATGGTTGTGTGTGGGGGTGGGGGAAGAACCAAATTACTGGTAATTAAATTATTATTTACACAAAAGTTTATAACGATAAACGAATGTAGCTAAATGATTCAGGTTTCTGTATTCAGAATCAGATAAATGTATGCTCTAAAACTTTTTAAATTAAGTATATACTTTCAGGTCCTTTTTGTTGCTCTGTATTTTCTTTCAATGCTTTTGAGGCCTAGTGAAGAGTACAGAACAAACCAAACACACCCACTAACATGCAAAAGCAAAACTGAAACCTTTTTCTTGTTACAATAGCAGCACAGCACCTCCTAAAGGAAGAAATGCATACTGTTCTTGCATTGGAGGGTTCAGTTGGTTACCTAGGACTTGCTTGTCCTGCACAGAAATTAGAATAATCTGGTATCATACTTTTTTTTAGAAATTATTTGGAAAATATTTGAACACCCTGTCTTAAAATATTTTATGCATCATGTTAAAATAAATTATTCCACATTTTTTTTTTCTTTTTTCAATTTTTCCAATTTTTGGGAAAAAAACAAAAAAGCCTTCAGGAAAAAATGGAAAAAAAAAGTTTTTTTTCCGAATTTTTCCTGTTTTTTTCCCGGCCTTCACATCTCTACACAGGATGTTTATTTAGCTCTCCTAGAGGCCAGCAGCATTTTTGCAGAAAAAGTTTGAGGCTTGAAAAAAATGTCTGAAAGTGCACTGAAAGTTCCGGGCATCAGCGGTTTTAGCAGCGATTTGCCGTCGTTTTAGCTGCGCTTTTCGGCCACTAGCGGGGCGCTTTTAACCCCTGCTAGTGGCCGAAGAAAGAGTTAAAAGCGCCCATGTTGCGGCGCTGCTGAGGCACTTTGCAGGCGCTTCGGCAGTGCTGCCTATTCATTTCAATGGTCAGGGCGTTTTGGGAGCTGTGTATACACCTTTCCCAAACCACCCCAAAGATGATGCTTGCAGGACTTTTCAGAACGTCCCGCAGCCGCCCCAGTGTGAAAAGTCACACTAAAATGAATGGGGAGGCAGTTTTCAGGCATTAGTTAGAGGCTATTTCTAGAGCTAAACCGACTGAAAACTGCCTCAGTGTGAAAGCAGCCTAAAGCTTATACAAGCTTTTACAGGCATCAAGCTAAATAATTTATTCTGGTCATTGAGATGAATTGATGCTCAAGCACTAACATTTAGCAACTTTTGGAAGCTGTTAGCAGCTTCTAGCAGCTTTTAGAAGCGTCAAGCGTTTTTTCTGTCCAAACTCTGCTGCTCCTGGTTGCACTGGCAGTGTTTTTTTTTTTCCTGCTTCTAAAAGCCTCTAAAAGCTGTTGCCACTAAACGCTGCTCCAAGCCTGTGTGCATGGACACATAAGCTAACATGGAGGGATAAGTAAATTGCAGGCCTAAAATGTGCATTTTAACACGTGTGCAAAAGAAAAAACAAAAAGAGTGGAGGGGGTGCAGCAAAAGTGTTAAAATAGAATTTGGCTCTGCTGAACCCAGGTTTTTTCCATGTATATTTGCACATTATGCCAAGCGCTCCCTCCAACTCTTGGATGACTACGATGTCCCTTTTCACTCCGTCACTGCCACTGATGTCTTCTTTCAGGTTCTGCGTCTTCCGCTCTCTTGATTGGCTAGCCTGAAATGACATCACATATGTGATTTGCACTGCAGTGCGGTGCGAATCGCATCCGATCTCAGACATCCGATCGCAGACATCGCATTAGTTTCATATAGTGTGTGTGTGTGTGTGTGTGTATGTGTATGTATATATATATATATATATATATATATATATATAATATAATATATCTATATATATCCAGTATCTTAGAGTACACCCCTCACATTTTTTGTAAATATTTTATTATATTTTTTCATGTGACAACACTGAAGAAATTACACTTCTGCTACAATGTAAAGTAGTGAGTGTACAGCTTTTGTAAGACCCCTTTCATACGGGTGGATAGAATTTAGCTATTAGCTGCGAATAGATGAATTTATCTACCACAGCTAAACTCAGACAATGCTTTCCTATGGCCCCCTCACACACTGCATTTAGCAGCGGTTTCGTTATATGGGGTTTTGTGCGGTTAGAGAAAATGTATTTGACTGCATCCAGGACCAATTTATTGCAGCTATCTGCACATAACTGCATGTAATCGCAGTGTACTTTTTCTCCTACGGAGAGCAGCAGTAACAAGGAAAGAAAAACAGGAAGCACATCAGAAATGGCAAGACTGTTCCAATGCAGCTAAACGCAGCCGCATGTAAACGCAGCTAATCAAGCGATCGCTGTGCCTGGAGTCTTGGAATTTCAAAATAACAAAACATGCTTTTAACAGCGGCAGAACAGACGCCCGTGTGAAAGAGGCCTTACAGTGTAAATTTACTGGAAAGTAATGGTGGCCACACAAAATATTGACACTTTAGGCCAATTTTGGACATGTTCACTTACTCACTTTTGTACTCACTTTTGTTGCCAGCGGGTTAGACATTAATAGCTGAGATTTGAGTTTTGAAGGGACAGCAAATTTACACTGCACACTCACTACGTTACACTATAGAAAAGTGTAATTTCTTCAGTGTTGTCACATGAAAAAATAGAATAAAATATTTACAAACATGTGAGGGGTGTACTCACTTTTTTGAGATACTGTTTGTGTATGTATGTGTGTATGTGTATATATATATATATATATATATATATATATATATATATATATACACAGTATTTTTTATTTTTATTTTTTATTTCAGTCTTTTTTCGTTTATATCGCAAAAAATAAAAACCCCAGTGGTGATAAAATACCACCAAAAGAAAGCTTTATTTGAGTGAAAAAAATCGATACATTTAGTTTTGGTACAGTGTTGCATGACCGTGTAATCATCAGTTAAAGTACCACAGTGCCGAATAGCAAAAAATGGCCCGGTCATGAAGGGATAAAAACTTCTGGCGCTGACGTGGTTAACCTTGCAAATTGATAGGCAAAGAAGAAAGCAAGGAGAACATTTACAGCGTGTTCCAGGATATTTTATACAGATTGCTCAGCAGGGACTAATGAATGTTTACTGAAGCAGGACATTCCTTACTTATCCCGCTGGCTGGTCCCTTTTTTACTACCTATGTATTTATATTTAGAAACTCAACAACAATAAATAAGTGCAGCGATTAAACAGACAGTAGGAGAGTAAACCTTCTCTACAGTTACTTTTGAAATAATTGCATAATTTTCTGTTCTGGTAGAAGGGCCTTTCTGAGCCGAAGTGGAGTAAAATGACTTGCTTGTGGGTGTACATACAAGAGCAATAACCTATTACTCTCCATGGTAACTCTTCTAATATCTATCTGTTTATGTCTCCATCCATCTGCCTATGTGTTATTCTGACAGTTTGTGATCCAAATATAATTCTAATATTATCACTGGAGGTTGTTTATGTCCCATTAATATTTACTTTCCAAATGTATATACTGCAGTTGTATAAATAGGAAAATGTGGAGATTCACATTGCCATTACCTTTTTTATTTACCTTTTTCATTTTTACAATGATTTTTAAATGTTCCTATAAGAACCTGATAAGGCCAGCGCTGACGTGCAAGCACAATTACCTGTTTTGGTCCTAAAATTGTGTCTCGACAAATTATTTTGCATCCAAGGTTTCGGCTATATATGAGGCCTCAATTTCTGCCAAAGTCAAGATTACTCCTGATGACTATAAAGTCAACCTGACCTCAAAAAGTGAAGATGTGCTATCAGATGGTGAACAACTAAAAATATTTAATGTACCTAAGCAGTACCTGGAAAAATGTGCCTTTTTGTTATGAATTTCTCCTGAAAAATAACAATGTACTTTCTGTGCCCTCATAGCTTTATATCTGCAGTCCGAAATTATTTAAGACACTATGGCACTGATTTACTAAAGCTGGAGAGTGCCAAATCTGGTGCAGGTCTGTAAAGAAACCGATCCACTTCCATTTTTTTTTTTTTTTGTCAAAGTGTAAACTGTTACAAAACCCAGGACCATAGGTGTGCACAGCTTATTGCATTAGGGGGTGCAGCCCAAGGCTCAAACGCATATGCATGTGTGTGCATGTGTATATCTATTGACTGTCAGTAAAGCAGTGGGCAGTATCAGTAGGACAGAGATTGGTACCAGTAGGACATTTTTTAGGGGCTTTGATGAAATATCAAGGGTCTAAACAGGGGGAATCTGTATCAAACAGGGTTGATAAGGGTGTGCCCAGGCACACTTGGCACACCCTGTGCACACGCCTATGTCCAGGACCCTGCATTCACTATATCTGGTCTCCCACAGTACACAGAACATGGAAATGCAATTATTTTAGTAAATATGAACGGCTAAATACCTTTTCTCATTTGCAGTATATAGCCGTATATAAAGTGTAACTATATAATTGTGACTTCTATCCGTGTCTAGTTAAAGCTTGTGGGAGGAGTTTTCAATCTCCTCTGACTGTCCTATGAGGCTGCAGAACCCCGGACCCTCTGTCTGGTCAGTGCTGATTGGCCCTGTGCTGATCACATGCACTCTCCTAAGAACAAAAAAGCTCTCTAGCAATACACACCAAACTGAGTATATGCAGAGTGCCTCCAAGGCTCTGTCTTATCAGGAGATGGATTGGGGACAGCGGAAGAAGGGGAGGATCAGAGAAGACAGGATCAAATAGCCTTTTTATACAATGCAGAGGATTAATCCCTTAAGTTCCACAGTGAGTATAACAGGCACGTGTTACTGCATATACAGACTGATTTTACTGTTGTGGGTTTAGTAACACTTTAATTGAAAAAGCTGATGGTAGTTGATTGGCTACCATGCACAGCTTCACCAGATTTTTCACTCTTTGGTTTTAGTAAATCAACCCCTGTGTCTCTAGCTGAAAGTCTAATGCAATTTAAAGTGAGATTTAGTGATGTCACTACTGTGCTTCTTACTGGTTTCCTTGCTGGAGAGAAAGCTGTACCTGAGGACCAGTAAGTGCAAGGAGCTCCCTTTTTTACGTTTCATTCATTCTGTGGATCTCTTGCTGCTTTGTTATTGTCCACACATCGCAGAACAAGACATGGTAAGTAAATGATGAGCTGCTTTGGAACAGACCCAATTTGGCCTTAACACATGGGAAGCTGTCGCATAATAGCAGGCCACTGGCCCAATCAGCCACACATAACAAAGGGGTGGGGATGGTGACTAATACCAAATATGTGTGAGAAATATTAGTAAATCCTGGCTCCAACCAGAAATGACAATATGCTGAAAAAAAAATTAAATATATATATATATATATATATATATATATATATATATTATTTTTTTTTTTTATTTTTTTTGTGAAGCTGCCGCTTTTAGTCAATATAGCACCCCTAAAAGCAAAACAATGACAAGCAAGATACTAACACATGTGGTGATTGCATATGAACAAAGGATAAAAAACAATCCAAATAAACTTAAGAGTTCAAAGGTGAAAAAAAAATGTTCTAAAGAAAGCTCCAATCACCGTGCTCCAGGTCTTAAAGGTGCCGCAGATACTCCTTATATAAGTGATGTTCAGCAGCCATTACCAAATGGCTAATGGTGCCATTCAAACAGTGTGAGAAATATTAGTAAGCCCTGGCGCCAAACAAAAATATGCTGAAAAATGTAAAGCTGCCCCTTTAAGTAAATATACCACGTCTGAAAAGCAAACCAATGAAAAGCAAGGTGCTAACGCATATGTGATACAGTGCCTTGAAAAAGTATTCATACCCCTTGACATTTTCCACATTTTGTCATGTTACAACCAAAAACGTAAATGTAGGCAGCTGTAATTGCAGTGAAAGGTGGTTCTACAAAGTATTGGCTCAGTGGGGGCTGAATAGAAATGCACGCCACGCTTTTCACATATTTTATTTGTAAAAAATGTTGAAAATCATTTATAATTTTCCTTCCACTTCATTTATGTGCACTTTGTGTTGGTCTATCACATAAAATACCAATAAAATACATTTACGTTTTTGGTTGTAACATGACAAAATGTGGAAAATGTCAAGGGGTATGAATACTTTTTTCAAGGCACTGTAGTTCCACTTAAACTATGTGCTTAAAATTCCTCACTCCTGAAATGAAATTAAGATATTTGTCATGTATGTATCTTTGCAGCCTGTTGATCTATAGTAAATGTCTTTGTAGGTAAAATATCGTCACTCCTTGCTATACCACAACCACTTTACCATCTAATATTTTTGATTATTTCTTAAAACTTTAAAGCCTAAGTTTACCAACAAAAACAATACAAAATAAGCACAAGGGACATTGCTTAACCTCGTTGAGGTGTGTTCCTTGTGCTTCTGTCTTCTAGTTCAGTAGTAATCTTCCACCACCAATGCCTCTCCATCCTTGCTGCTGTAATTTTGTATGTCAGGGGTTAATAGAACTGAGGAGCCCCCCCCCCCCCCCCCTTTTCTGCCCAGCTCCTCAATTCACAGAAGCAGTACTTCAGCTTCTATGAAGGAAATATGATCTATAAATGGATGACGGGTTGATGATTGGTCGACCTTCTCCATTCATATAACCTGTTTCATTTATAGAAGCTGCAGTATGGCTTCTACAATGTTTGATTGAAGGAGCTGGGTAGAAAGGCCTGGCATAATCAAGCACTCTTGAGTGCCTATGACAGCTTCTGAGTTTAATTAACACCCCCTACACCAGAAAATGATGGGGGTTGGGATGGGTGTACATCAAAGGAGGAGGATTCCTACTAAACTAAAAGGGATGCACAATGGACACATCATACATATGCATTCTGAAGTTCACAGAAAATCCGGATTCTAAGACCCCTTTCACACTGGTGCGTTATTCAGGCACTACAGTGCTAAAAATCGTGCCTGTATAGCGCCTGAAAAAATCCGACCCCTTTCACTGCAGTGTGAAAGCCGGAGGGCTTTCACACTGGAGTGGTGCGCTAGCAGGGCGGTCAAAAAAGTCCTTTGGAGCAGTGAAGGAGCGGTGTATTCACCGCTCCTACCCATTGAAATCAATGGGACAGCGTAGCAATACCGCCGGCAAAGCGCCGATGCAGCGGCACTTTGCGGGCGGTTTTAACCCTTTTTCGGCTGTTAGCGGGGGTTAAAACTGCACCAATAGTAGCCGAAAACCGCTGCTAAAACGACGGTAATGCAGCGCTAAATATAGCGCTGCTTTACCGCCGACGCCGCTCCCGCCCCTGTGTGAAAGGGGCCTTAATGTCATCTACAAACGTTGGAAACATTTTCACAAACATTTAATGCTGATCTTTACCTCCTTTTTAGGGAGATTGCTATAACACATGGTATATTTTTTAACATTGTTTTTTTTTTGTATATATTTTTTTATGCTATAATTGTATCCCACAGCTATAGTATTAAACAGAAGCATACTGGCATCTACATATTACAATGAACCCTGCAAGTCAAAATGTATTTTCTGAAATAAACTTTTAGTTTGTATGTGATCAATGCTGATATAGTGATCATGTTTTCTGATTATTAGTGGAAAACAAAGGTGTCAGTGACAGCTGAGCTGCTAGCGGCTGCGCAAAGTGTGAGTTGGTAGCATTCACATTGATTACATTTATTAACATAATAAATAGTACGGGCCATCGTACTGAGGAATGCTTATATGCAGAATGCAGACGGAAATGGGTTATACAAGGTTTCAGATAATAAAAGATGCCATTTTTAGTTTCCTCCTTTTTTCTTTTCTTTTTGTCAATTGCTTTTTAGCAATTATGTTGAGTATATCATTTTTAACCAAATTGTTGTTGTCCAACTCTGTTACAGAAAAAAGAGGTTGAAAGCTTGTAATTTTTTATATTGCATATTACCTTGTAAAATGTTCAAGCGGGGATCAATAAATCTGTAAGAAAAACCCCATTAATACCCAGTACAATATTACATTATTATTTTGTTATATAAGTTCGTATATAGTTTACGGACTCGTGTACTCAGCAGTATTTTGTTTGATTGTCATTTTCATGAAATAGCGATAAAAATAATATAAGTATGGGTTTTGTAAGGAATATTCTTTTATCCAAGCAGTGTACACAAGTGACTGCTACATTTTCTACAACAAGAAGTCACACCTCAGCTAATTTGAAGGCAGATTTAACTCGGCTTTAGAAGCCCGAGGATAGTAATTTGAATTATGCATGAGTGTCTGGTGCGTACTTCCATTAGCCTGCTAGATAGTAATGTAAACATGCCTTGAATTTTAAGTATTCTATAGAAGTGTCAGGTACAGAAATAGAGTTTGTATCTTTCCTAGTGCTAAGCCTTGTTCAGGGTTTACATCTTACATATTTTGCTCATTAACCACTTGCCTACTGGGCACTTATACCCCCTTCCTTCCCAGAACAATTTTCAGCTTTCAGCGCTCTCACACTTTGAATGACAATTACTCAGTCATGCAACACTGTACCCATATGAAATGTTGTCCTTTTTTTTTCCCCCACACAAATAGAGCTTTCTTTTGATTTTTATTTAATCACCACT
Source organism: Lithobates sylvaticus (assembly GCA_028564925.1). Taxonomy (NCBI): domain Eukaryota; kingdom Metazoa; phylum Chordata; class Amphibia; order Anura; family Ranidae; genus Lithobates; species Lithobates sylvaticus. The sequence goes on from CM053028.1 coordinate 53,716,817, forward strand.
GGGTTTTTATTTTTTGTGTTATAAATCAAAAAGGCAGAAAATTTTGAAAAAAATATAATTTTTCTTTGTTTCTGTTAATAATTTAGCAAATAAGTATTTCTTTCTAAAAATAACCCAAATCAGTGTATATTATTTGGTCTGTGCGAAAGTTAAGCCCCATACACACGCTCGGATTATCCGAGGACCAGGTCCGTCGGATCATGTCCGTCGTACTTTGTCCGATGTTGGTTTTGCGTACACACGGTCGGACAAAGTTGTCGGAAAATCCGATCATTCTGAACGTGGTGACGTTTGTTGCCTACGACGGGACTACGTAGAGGCTAGTAGCCAATAGCTTTGGTCTTGTAATGTGATCTGAGCATGCGTAGCACTTTGTCCGTCGGAATTCGCTACACACGATCGGATTTGGTGTGATCGGACTTTGTTGTCAAAAAATCTATCCAGCAGGAGATAGGACTTTGTCCGTCAGACAATCCGATGGAAACTGTCCGATGGTGCCTACACACGGTCGGAATTTCCGACAACATTGTCCGATAGGACAGAATCCATCGGAAAATCCGACCGTGTGTATGGGGCTTTAGAGTCTATAAGCTATGGGACCAATCATTGAAAATTGATCACACCTGAGGTACTTATGGCCTCTCTCATTTCTTGAAGCCCTAACATGCCAGGACAGTACAAATACCCCCCAAATTACCACTTTTTGGAAAGTAGACATTCCAAGATATCTAATTAGAGGCATGGTGAGTTTTTTGAAGTTGTACATTTCTCCCACAATTCTTTGGGAAATTAAGAATTTTTTTCCCAACACAATTGTCATATATACAGGTTATTTCTCTCACATGGCATACACATACTTGCAACTACACCCCAAAACACATTCTGCTACTCCTCATGAGTATGGCGATACCACATGTGTGAGACTTTTTCACAGCCTAGCTACATAGAGAGGCTCGACATGCAAGGAGCACTGTCAGGTATTCAAGAGACATAAATTACACATCTAATTTCTTGACTACCTATTACACTTTTGAAGGCCCTGAAGCACCAGGACAATGGAATTACCCATAACATGACCCCGTTTTGAGAAGCAATGAGACATAATGAGTCTTTTGAACGCGTAATTTTTTTTACACAAGTTTTTGGAAACTGGAAAGAAAATAAACATGGATTTTTTTTTTCTTTTTTTACACAAAGATATTTCTAACACTCAGCATGTACATAGCAAAAATGACACCCCAAAACACATTCTGCTACTCCTGAGTATGGCGATACCACATGTGTGAAACTTTTCCACAGCCTGGCCACACAGAGAGGCCCAACATATAAGGAACACTGTCAGGTGTTCTAAGGACATAATCGAACATCAAATTTTTTGACATCCTTATTATATTTGAAGGCCCTTCATATTTCTAACACATAGCATGCACATACCAAGAATTACACCCCAAAATACCTTCTGTTGAGCAAAGGGTAAACAAAAGATTACCTGTGTTTTTTTAGTAGTGCACAGAGGAGAGCATTGGTCCAGGCAGCAGGCAGGAACGTAGTCAGCAACCTCAAAGGGAATTTTTCAGGCAGGAATATTGTCCATAGTCAGTACAGGCAGCAGGCAGAGATATTGTCAGCACAGCCAAAATATTGGTCCTGGTAGTAGGTAGGGACATGATCCATAGTACAGGTAGCAGACAGAGGCCTGGTCAGTTCATGCGACAGGCAGAGGTGTGATGGCAGTAGGTCGGCAGCAGGCAGAAATATGGGGCTTAGGGCATTGGTCAGGAAAGAATGGGGACAGGGCTAGAGGCTTCTCCCACCTAAATCTCTTTGAAGCCTCCGGTCTCCAGACCCTAATGCAGGAATCCCAAAACCCAGAGAAAACTAAAAAATATATTTTCTCCATCCGGAAAAACTATTCTGAAGGCCCTTACATATGTGAGACCCCTGTGTTATCATGAATCCCAATACCACAGTAGCAGGGCAAAAGAGCAGTCCAAGTGGCAGGCAAAAAGATGTGGTCAATAAACTGTCCAGGGTCAGTTCCAGGGCAGGCAGAGGTATGATCAGTTTAGGCAGCAGGCAGAACCATGGTTGACTAACAGACCAAGGTCAGTTCCGAAGCAGGCAGATGTATGTACAGTTTAGGTGGCAGGCAGAGGCATGGTCTAATAACAGGCCAGGGTCAGTTCAGGAGCAGGCAGAGGCATACGGAGTGTGAAGGCAAATAGAAGAATTAAGAATTACGTTTACCATATTTCACTACTATGGTAAAGAAGTATTGTAATGCCAGAAACGGTCACCTATGCAGAGGCCTGGTTGGGAAGGACACTGGGGACAATAGTAAGTGTATAGTAAGTCTCACCTAATGCCTCCCCTGGAGAACACCCTGCATTTCTTTTGATGTCTTTGGCCTGTTTCACAGGGAGGGACTTTTTGGAGAAAATAGTGTTCGTGGAGTCTGCCTATTACATCTGATCGAATGCTTTCTGGTGGGATGTTCCGGTATATCAGGGCAGTGACGATTTCTCCCTGATAGCTAAGGAAGGATACGGGTCTCTCAGTGGATTTTAAGTACAGGCATACCCCACTTTTAAGTACACAATGGGGTTTATTTACTAAAGCTGGAAAGTGCAAAATCAGGCTCACTTCGGCATAGAAACCAATGAGATTCCAGGTTTTATTACCAAAGCTTAATTGAACAAGCTGGGGTTAGAAGCTCATTGGTTTCTATGCAGAAGTGAGTCTGATTTTGCACTTTCCAGCTTTAGCAAATAAACCCCATTGTGTACTTAAAAGTGGGGTATGCCTGTATATCACATATGAATTGTATTAAAAAGATAAATGGATACTTTCTTATACCAATGGTAAGTTCTTCTTGTAGCAAGGTAGGGTTGGATCATTTGACCGTTGAAGTCGACTCCCCCCATGAACAAATTGTAATCATGCACACATTCTGGTTTTTGGATTGGGCCATTCCTTGCAGGGCTTTCCACGCAGGTGTTGTTGTGGATTGAGGAAAGCATGAAGATGTCTCTTTTGTTCCTTCCCTTCATAGTCAATATTTCCTTGTTCCGAAATCTGACTCCCCTCTTATTTTCATATTAACCAGCTTTTGAGGGAAGCCCTTCCTTCTAGCTCTCATTGTGCCACATACTACAGTTTTCTTCTGGTGAAGATTGCAGAAAAGGGGCAAACCGGTATAGTAGTTATCAACATAGAGATGATAACCTTATTCGAGGAGTGGGAATTTAAGGTCCCAAACTAATTTTCTGCTTGATCCGATGTAGTCTGGGCCTTCAGGGGGATGCAGCTGGGTGTCCTTTCCTTTGTACACCCAGAAAGCATTGGTGTACCCGTGACTCTGTCACATAACTTGTAAAGTTTCATCCCATATCGGACTCTTTTGCTGGGGATGAATTGCTTGATGCCCAGCCTGCCAGTGAAGTGGACAAGCGACTCATCCATGCAGATATTTCTGTCTGGTATAAATATTTGGGCAAATTTTTATGATGATAAATTAAGAAGTGGATGAATTTATCATATGCTGGGTCATTTCAGGGAGTGCACTGTGTGTGTATTGGAGGAACCGCATAATTATCAAATATCTTGTTCTTGGCATTACCGCTGAGTAGATTGTAATGGATGGGGTGGGTGGACCAGTATGAGCATAACACTTTACATTTTTTGGTGAGTCCATATTGAATGTGAGGCCCAAAAAGATCTTGAACTCCTCCACTGTTAATGCTTTCAATTCATAGGGACGGGAATGATATGAATTTACGTTGTTCAATATAAATTGTTTGCCATTGGAATAGCCCAGATGGATGTTGTACCCTGACCTGTGAGGACTCCTGCTCTCCTCGCTCCTTTCGTGGCTATCTGCATGAGTCACTTCTGACAGTATTTCCAGACAGAAGGCAATCCTTTATGATGGTTTGCTGGAGCCTTCACAGCTTACTTCTTACATGGTCTTCTGTCGGTACACATGCCTATGACACTGGTATGAGTGCTGGACGGGGGAAACCAGCCCAAGAAGCATCTTAACTGCATGGCCTTAGAGGGACAACATATCTTAAGATCTCTCCCAAAAAACATCAGAAACCATGAAATCAGACCGAGACAGAAGTACAGTTTAATCACATTTGTTTAATAATAAAAGTAAATAGAACAAACATAGTCAAAACCTAGCCAAAGTTCGGTAACTGGAACAGATAGTCAGCCAAGCCAGAAGGACAGGTATCAGTGTAGTGGAACAGCAAGCAGGATCTGGAGCCAGAAGGGATGTTAGCCAAGCAAGTCTTTAAACAGGAACGCGGGAGATCGCCTTGGTCAACATCACCGAGACTAAGGCAGAGATCCTCTGGGTTGGACGACTTAAGTAGGCAGGACTGACGAGCAGGATATCATCAACATGTGAGTAGCTGTGGAGAGATAGGAGCTGGCAATTAGCTGACAGCTGAGCGGCCAGCTCAGAGAAGGAAGGGCTGATCCCAGCCCTGACAAATACTCCCAAATATCAAGAACGCTACCGGTGGCATGAGCACCCATGTTCCCCAAAAGAAGTCACCTAAGGAATAGAGTTCTCTGCCTCTTTATATGTAATAAACATCCTTTTTGTTTCACCACTCCTGTGCCCAAACCTAGTGCCTAGTCCACCTTTAAGGTTTGGGCCTTGAAGTTTACGAAATCCTTAGACAAGCTTTCTCTGCATGAAGGCGTGCCCCCAATTTTTAACACTAACCCTTTTGGAAATCTTAATAGCTTGCATCTCAGATGCAATTTGGGTGTAGGTGGTGGTATCTCGGGCCACAAACTGGAGTTTCATCTCCTGCCCCTCCTCAGTTTCTTACTTCCAACCTATCTGTGTCACTGCATAATTTAGCAGATATTCATCAAGCCCTCTTGGGTCTACTTGACCATGGTGTCATTGCCCAAGTTCCTGTGGCAGAAAGGTTTTAAGGATTTTATTCCAACTTTTTCACAGATCGCAAACAGAAAGGGGCACCTGCCCCATCTTGGATCTAAGAAGTCTGAATGTCTTTATTTGAGCTCATACATTCTGCATTGAATTTATCAGGTCTGTCATCACCTCCTTTTACCAGGGAGACTTTTTGTCTTCTGTTTAAATCAAGGATGTATACCTTTTTACAGTGCATCTGCTGTGGAGCCCCAGCCCACCCCTAGACAAGTCTCTGGACAAACAAGATTGTTTGACATCAATGACCAGTTGTCCCTGGCTTGGTGGCTCAGAAATCCAGCTCTGGAATTAGGGTGGACAGCCTGGAGAGCAGTCCTGGGCATGCTGTTGGCACAGGGAACTTAGAATGTTGATTGGGAGACAAGAAACTGCCAACTAAAGCCCCATACACACGGTCGGAAAATCCGACCACCAAATCCATCGGATTTTTTCTGACGGATTTAGTCCGACACTGGTGTTGCATACACACGGTCGGACAAAGTTGTCGGAAAATCCGATCATTCTGAACGTGGTGACGTCGGGACTACGTAGAGGCTAGTAGCCAATAGCTTTGGTCTTGTAATGTGATCTGAGCATGCGTGGCACTTTGTCCGTCGGAATTCGCTACACAGGATCGGAATTGGTGTGATCGGACTTTGTTGTCGGAAAATTTTTAGAGCAGGAGATACAACTTTGTCCGTCGGACAATCCGATGGAAAATGTCCGATGGTGCCTACACACGGTCGGAATTTCCGACAACATTGTCCGATAGGACAGAATCCATCGGAAAATCCGACCGTGTGTATGGGGCTTTAGACTTCAGATGATTAGTCTTTGCAGCACTGGACCATCCTGCTGGAAGATCATCCGATCCGATTGTCCATGGCCATCATATATATTATTGATCAGGGGGAAAACAGAAGTCTCTCACAGCAAGGTATGGATTAGATCCTCTCCTAAACAGAACTTCACATTCCTGTTTTGTACCCCATGTACAGCCCAGGTGCTGACAATTGTCAGAAAGCTGGCAGATTTCAGACCTCGGGTAGTGGCCCCTACACTCAGAGAATTTCCAAGACCTGTGTCACAGCTTGGGGTTACCAGATGTGGACCTTCTGGCTTCCAGTTTCAAAAACAAACTGGACAGGTTTCCAAACTGGACAAGCTGTTTCCAGGTATAGAAATCTTCTGGTGGAAGCAGTGGATGCTCTGGTGGCTTCATGGGATCAGTACATCTTGAACTACTCTTTTTCTCCCATGAAGGTTTATCCTCAAAGCCTGCTTCACAGGATCATAATGATTGTATTCCGGTGATCCTCATAATTAGACATGTGCACTGCTAAAAAATTTGGTTTGTTTTCGTTTCATTGTTTTTTTTGTTTTTTGAGTCATTCGTTATGATCGAAATTCGTTATTTTGAATAAATTTGTAACTTTGGAAAAATTTGAATTCATTATGTTCCATTCGTTTTAGATGTGGTATTCGCAAATTGGAAAATTCATAAATTCAAAAATCTGAAATAATAACTGATAATTACTAACTATTAAATGTATAGGTATTGGAATTTTCTTTCAAATTTGGCTGTTTATGAACGTAACTAATACGAATTTTTCCGAAGTTACGAATTATCCTAAATAACGAATGCTATATCTAAATGAATGGGACGTAACCATTTAATAATAATAAATAATAATAATAAAAGTTTTTATTATTATTGTTATTATTATTTATTATTATTAATTCGTTATGTTCCATTAGTTTAGATGCGACATTCATTATTTCGCATAATTTGTAACTTCGGATAAATTTGTATTCATTACGTTCACTAACAGCCAAATTTAAACGGAAATTCAGCTACCTATAATTTAATAGTTAGTAATAGTTAATATTATTAGTTAGTTATTATTTCGGATTTTCGAATTTACGCATTTTCTGAAAAATTTGTTAAACGAGTTTTCGTTAATTCGAATATTTCCAAATTAATGAAATTGTAGAATTTAGTCAAAAAACGAATTCGGAACAAAATGAATTGCACATGTCTACTTATAATTCCAGACTGGCCCAGGCAGATGTGGGACGCTGATCTGGTAAAACTCCTAGTGGATGCTTTCTGGGCTCCGCCAGATTTTCGGGATCTAGTGTCTCAAGGACAGATGTGCCACCCTGCTTCACAATTGATAGCTTTAATGGCATGGCTGTTGAAGACAGGTTTTGAGAGACAGGGGCATCTGTGAATGTGTGATTCCTATGATGCTGAAAGTTAGAAAGGCTATCTCCCACAAGATCTATTATTAGACATGGAAAGCACACTTCACATGGTATGAATCTTGGAGCTTTTTCTCTAGGTTCTCTGTGGGACAAATGTTCTCCTTCCTGCAGCTGGGTCTGGACCAGCGTTCGACTTTTAGCACTAGTTCTCATGTTTATGCTCTTTCTCTCTTGTTTTGGATGGTCTCATGTAGTGGTCTCTGTTCGTTCTTTTGTGACTCCGGGCAAACTGAATCTGAACTTCTCAGCATCAAGTGACTGTTTCCCAGATTTATAAAGCTGCCCCCAGGTCTTCTGTTCACACATTCTCTTAAAGTGGGGTGCCCCCTAAAAAAAAAAAAAATGTAAAAGTCAGCAGCTACAAATACTGCAGCTGCTGACTTTTAATAATCAGACACTTACCTGTCCCAGGGTCCAGCGATGCACGGGAACGAAGCCCCCCCTCTTTCCCCGCTCTGCTCTCGGCGCCAGAATTCTTACTGTGGGCACCCGGCTGTGGCTTCACAGCTGGGCACCCACTGCGCATGCGCGAGGAACGCTGCGTGCCGTGATACGCCGCACAGTCATCTGGGACACGTGTCAGGTCCCAGATGACTGTGCGGCGCCGAGGGGAAGTGATGTCAGTGCCCGGGCACTGAAGGTGGCAGACTACGAGGGACCCCTTAGCAACAGGCATTTAGAGGTGAGTAAAAAAATTTTTTTTTCCAATTATTTTTTTTAATGATTTGTAAGCTATTTTTTTTTGGTGGAAACACCACTTTAAGTTCTAATAGGTGGAGGTTGCTGCATCATTTGATTCCAGCTTTATGCATAAGGTCCTTCAGGTGGCTCTTTGAGCTGTGGGCAGACCAGATCTCCGTTTTTTGTTTTGTTTTTGTTGTATTGCTGTGGGGGTCTGCAAGTTTATTTTATTTATTTTGCTGTGTTGCCCAATTCTTTTTGCTTTTAAATCCCTGTGGTAAAGGCTTCCTTTACAAATGGGCCCTCTGTGAAGTCCCAAAGCAGGAAAAACCCTATTTATTTAAATGACTTCTGGGGAAAAAGAAGTGTCAGATTGAAGAGTTGCTAGTCACCAGACCTGCCAAAGTCATGTGTCCATGATTTCCCCTATCATGGAGTGGTCACCACAGCGTTATGACAGCATTATGAACATTCCTTGGACACCACAGGCTTAGCTCCACACCACTGTCTGCATTTTGTGACTTGTAAAATGGAGATACAGTATATGAAGTAAGCCTTATGGTGTCCTTGGGAGAGTGGGTAGCAGTATGTGCATTCCATAATACGTGTACACCTTCCATAGTCACAAAGGAAGCTTCCCAATATGACTGTTGGGGGTGCTGGTGAATTTTTATAGTACTGTACTATAAAAGATCTAGAGAACAAATTGGTCTCATTTAGGCAGAGGGATAGGTGCAGGAGGGAATGCAGAGGTTCTGGGGATAGTAAAGTATGTTCTTTAAAAAGATAATGGTAGGAGTTTTTGCCGTTACAACTTATGAGACTAGGTCTGATGCTGCTTGAACTGCTTCCATTGATCCCTAATTCCAGCTGCAAAAGTTTGAAGCTGAACTCCAGCTATTCAGCATAAGAGGAGCATGAGCTAGTAGACAGTGTCTGCAGGAAACAACCCCATAGAAGGTGAGTTTTGCAGCCGAATCTTAACTTTTTGAAACCAGAAACAGCACAATGAGGAGCTCAACCATCTGTCACTCTGCTTGCTCCTTCTATCTGCATTCTTTGTCAACATCTGAACTGATTGGCTCCTTGAGCTGCTTCTTCCTTTTAAACTTTAGCCCTGCTGAACAGGCAAGAGAAGAGGCTGATACCAGGTACCTCAGCAGTCATATTGAATCTAAATATACATCAACTGCACATTTTATTCACTTGTGAAATCTGACATTACATTTGACACAACAGGTTATTAAAGCAGAAGTAACACTTTCTCTTGCAATGTACCGACTATCAGTGTTTTCACACTTGGCATGCATATCCTTTCTACTGATACATGTGGGACAGCTACTTTTCCTGCCAATGTTCTCTACAAGAAATTGTCTTCTGTATATCATCGTACATTGTCAGATTTATCTCATATTAATTCTGTCAGGGTTTTCCAGATACGGTTATATGTTGTTTCATGTGTCCTTTTGAGATATGTATTAAGTAATAGACACAGGGGGATTTGTGCTTGTTGATTCATTTTCCACCATAATTAGTCGGCTGACTCAGATAATGGAGCAGCAATAATACTGAGTTGTCAGCATATCCATATCATTTTTTCGAGAGCAGCTTTGACGGCTCTATAATGAGGCACATAGCAAATGAAGGATTTTGGGGGCAGGAAACGACAGGCAAGCTATAGGTTTCTGTGCAGCCATTGTTGGAGTTAAAATAACTTACGGTTTGTTTTTAACTAAAGCTTGCCTCCTCTCCCAGACTGCTAATTATATGACACATTTTGGAAATTTTGTTGATGACCACCTACATTTGGTATGAAGAAAATACAAACAGATTGGGGAAAATGTATCAAAAAATGGAGCAGTTATACATGGCAACCAATGAGCTTCTATCTTCAGCTTGTTCAGTTAGAGCTGAAGTTTTTAGGTATGGAATTTTTACATGGTTACATTGGTCCAGCTTGAACCAATGTAAGTATGTAAGTGCCATACCTTTGGGATCCACATGAATGTTGGAAATCAGTGTAGTAGGCACCGCTACTACATTGATCTCCACTTGCTTCCAGGTCCCATGCGGAGTGGCTGCCGTGCTGCATTGTGAAAACAGGAGGTTGCTCACTCAAGACGGGTGTCATTTGAGTAACACTTTGCATTTTCTCAATGAATGCAAATTGTTCTTTGACTGGATGAGGTGCAGAGGAGGTAAAGTCACAATCTCTACTTTGTCCAATCAGAGACTGTTTAGCATCCACTGAGAAAATGCAGAGCATTCTCTAAAAGGCACCCCTGTGGGAATGCTCCCTCCTGTGTTCTGTATGCAGCAGGGTAGCCACTTGGCACAGGACCCTGAGTCTAGTGCAGCTCACTATAGTAACGTTGTCTACTGCAGTGTTTCTCAACTCCAGTCCTCAAGGCGCGCCAACAGGTCATGTTATCAGGCTATCCATTATTTTGCACAGGTGATTTGATCAGTTTCACTGCCTTAGTAATTACCACAGCCGTTTCATCTGAGGGAAATCCTGAAAACATGACCTGTTGGGGCACCTTGAGGACTGGAGTTGAGAAACACTGGTCTACTGCAGTAATTTCCAGCTTCCACAGAAATGGCACATACATACCGTACTTACATGAGTGCACCTGAGTACACAAGCTATAAACAAGAGTATACATAACTTTTTTGTGTTGGAGGTCTTGGAGTTTTTATCAATACATAATAAGTTTTTATTCAATAAATTTTTTTTGCCAGGCACAAGGTACTGCCATGGGCACCAAGTGTGCCCCGGCATATGCAACATCTACCTAGGAGACTGGGAGACTTGGCTCTTCAGTGGAAAGGGGACATCATCGGTGTACTGAGCCAGGATTTTGTCCTGGTACAGGTATATAAATGTCTTTGTCCTGTGGACAGGGACTAGGCAGGCTTTAGAATTTGTGGAAAGTTTAGGTAGTAACATCAATAATTAAAAAAAAAAAAAAACAATCTCCACTAATAGCCTCTTACATGTAAATAGTTTCCATCCGAAGTCACTAGTCCGCAATATACCGATTGGACAAATTTTACGCACACGTCGCAATTGTATGGTGACTTGTATGGAAGTAGATTTTGAGGTGGAGGCTAGAAGCTTTTCATCCGATGTGGACATAGAAAGATGGTTGGCCAATGGCTACCAGAGGGCAAGGTACAGTGACAGGTACAGTACAGTGTACAGTGACAGAGATGCCCTAATATTCTGACAGAGATATAGGCGATGCCACTGTACCCATTACAAGATTAAGTTAACAGAATAGTGATGTGGTAAAACAATATATCCATATAAAATCAAATGCATTCATGACCCATATCCTATAGTTCTTTGGTCCATAGTGGTGCTAGTGGTACATCCCAACATGTTTTGCTGGCTGGGCTACTTCACAGGATTTACCATCTGCCAAATAGTTAATTGGGGCTGTCATGACCATTTTTTAAAACACTATATGGCACAACATGGACAAATGACATGACACCCTGGGCGGTTTGGACGTGTTTTAACCATCATCTTAATATGTGTATTGGTTGACCTAGTCCCTGCTGAATGTATGTATGCTAAGATGCAGATCTATTTGGTCATGTAACCTTTAAGTTCATGTTAGTCAGCTTCCTATGTATAGCTTGTGTGTGTGTGTGTGTGTTTTTTCTTTTTTTTAAATCTAATAGGAAAAAAAATTGATTTGTAAGGCTGTTCCACCCTCCATGGACTCAGACCTTGATATTGCTTTGTAATAAATTTTAGATGTCTAGAGTTTATAATATTCACAGTTTGTAAGCACATTTCTTGTCAAACTGCTTAACAAAATAAAAATGTACATGCAAAATATTAAACTGTAGTGCAATTTTTTTTTAATCTTTTTTGTGTTTTTGGTGGAAAGGTATCTCAGCAGCTTCAAAATACAGTTTGGGCATTTGTCACTGACCAAATTTGGCCACATGGACTTATTAGGGCAATGATGTCACTAGCATCTCCGTCCCTTTGTTACATGTGGCTGTGGGGCAGGAAATGTGCTGACCATGGCTGATTGGGCCCTGATTTGACAAAAGCAACAGCTTGCTTCCATGTTCAGACTAAACCCGTGGTTATCCCTAAAAGCCAGGGGGCTGTTTTTTTTTAACAATAAAAAACTTAAATGTTTTAGGCGCGGTTCAAACTGCTGCAATTTGAACGTCACGGGATTTAGTGCCGGTTTACACTGCCTTTGTCGTCTGACAGTGAAACTGTTCTAATTGGTGCGACTCAAGTCGCTCCGACTTATAAAAGGATTCCAGCACTACTTCTGGGTGACTCCAGCATGACTTGCATTGACTTCTTTTAAAGAAGTTGTATGCAAGCAGCGGTGAAGTCCTGCTGTGCGGTATGGCTTTGAAGAACCGACCCTTAGAGCCCTTTCACACTGTGCCGCCTAGGGCGTCAGCAGTAAAGCGGTGCTATTTTTAGCGCCACTTTACCGTCGTTTTAGCGGCGCTATTTGGCCGCTAGTGGCCGAAAAGGGGTTAAATCCGCCCGCAAAACGCTGCCGCAGCGGCATTTTGCCGGCAGTATAGCAGCGCTGCCCCATTGATTTCAATGGGGAGGAGCGGTGGAGGAGCGGTGAGTTCACCACTCCAAAGAACCTGCTGGCAGGACCTTTTCTGACGCCCGGCCAGTGCACCGCTCCAGTGTGAAAGCACTCTGGCTTTCACACTGGAGTAAATGGAGCAGCTGTTTTAGGGCGGTTTGCAGGCACTATTTTTAATGCTATAGCGCCTGCAAAACGCCCCCAGTGTGAAAGGGGTCTTATGGTCAGACTTTGCCAGGAGACTTTCAGGTAACTTGAGCACTACTTTGAGGTACAAGTCATATACAAGTTGCCTTGAAGAAGTATAGGAACCTTTTCTAAAGTCAGAGCAACTTCAGTAGTGCCAATTAAGACAGTTCTCATTGACTAACATGGGATTTCACATATCACAAGTTTGACCCCAAGTCCCGGCATTGTGAACTGAGCCTTCAATTTAGAATGTAACAAAAAGATGGAGACAAAAGTTGTACCACAAATAAAAGCCAACATACAGAAAATAGTAAGGAGAGAAGTTCAACATCCGTATAGAGCTCACAAAACCATAGTTCATGGAGAAATAGAGGGGGGAGGGAAAAAGGGGGGAAGGGGGAATAAGAAGGGGAGATGAGGGGGGAGGGGGGAGAAGGTTAGGGGGGTGTACAAGTGGAATCTATCTATGAGGACCAGATTTTATCATATTTAGCTGGGCAGCCTCGGCTCATGTATGTCAACTGGTACGTAGGAAGTGTGAATCTGACAGCCTGGCACCAGTCATTATAGGATGGCGGAGAGGAAAGTTTCCATTTAAGAGTTTCTCTTCTAGAGTAGTAAAATGCATAAAAAAGCTGTAATTTAGCATGTTTTTGAATGGGGAGATTGTCATAAATATCCAACAATAGTACAATAGGATCTGGTGTTAAGGGTCGCTTAAGTGCCTCAGACAGTGTGATTGCGATTTGATTCCAGTATTCAAGAACCTAGGGGCAACGCCACACCATGTGATAGAAGGTGCCAGTGACACCTTGACATTTATTGCATAGTGGAGAGAGGAATGGACGGATGCGATGTGGCCTCTGAGGTGTGTAATAAATCCTAATATATATACCGTATATACTCGAGTATAAGCCGAGTTTTTCAGCACATTTTTTTGTGCTGAAAGTGCCCCCCTCGGCTTATACTCGAGTCAAGCATTTTTCTGCAGCAAAAAAAAAAAATTTCCGACCCGACTTTGTGGCCCTGTATCTCGGGGCCACTTAGTGCTAGGAACCCCAAGTTTGGAGTTCCTAGCACCAAGTGGCCCCGAGATACGGGGCCCCAAAGTTGGTTTGGAAAATGTAATTCTCTGCTGCAGAAAAGTGCTTGACATTTTCTGACCCGACTTTGGGGCCTCCTATCTCAGGGATATAGGGCCCCAAAGTCGGTCAACTGTGTCCACCTGCAGCAATGTCATTTCGGCCCCCCTTCGGCTGCAGCTAGGGGGCATCTAGGAACCCTAACTACCAAGTTTGAAGTTCAGGGGACCTATGGCTGCAATTGGGCACAGTGAGGCATGCAAATGGGCACAGTGAGGCTGCAAATGGGCATTGTTGACCCTCTTTTTCCACTTACAGTAGCTGCGCATTTCTCTCCCTAGGCTTATGCTCGAGTCAATAAGTTTTCCCATTTTTTTGTGGTAAAATAGGGTGCCTCGGCTTATATTAGTGTCGGCTTATACTCGAGTATATACGGTATATAAAAATTTAAATTGGACAAGTTTATCCTTAATGGAGATCATGAGCTCTCACATCCTCCTATTCCTCCTCTGAAAGGGCGGATATAAGGGGGCTGTATTTTTACTTTGAACGCTGTATGGTGCTGTAACCCCTGTGTGGGAATCCTGCTGAAGGATCCTTTGCTGATGAGACTGCTCTGATCTGGTTTCACCCAGAGACGTGATTCGATTTGGGATGAAAATGTTTATCATAGAATAGGTAAGCAATGTACTTTCTGAAAGGCCGGCATAGTCTAGTTAATTTTCAGCACATTGTCAGCAAGCCGTATTACTTATGAGATGAAATACTGTACACAATAATTACCGTGACATTTGTTTGTAGTACAAGCTTGAATTAGTTTAGCATATCTGAAAATTGCTAATATATTTTATTGTTGCTTGTTAATCATTTAAGGCGAGTACTATAACACAGCATTAGCTCAACAAATCAATGTTATTCCCCTTTGTTGTTTCATAACAATATGACTATACTACATTTTACATTTATCAAGATTTACGGCGCACACCCAACCCAGGCAAATTAGGCAATGCAGCAGTCTATGCAGCAGGCTTGTTTTATGTGTGTTGTATATATTTACTTCTTGAGAACTATAGAGAATGGCTGAGACAGATTTTTTTTTTTTTTTTTACTATTATCTGTTACTATATGTCAGGTCTTCCAGCACTCAGGGTTGATTATATATGCTGGCCAGCAAGGCTCCTCTCTAATTGCAGGTAGAGAATCCTTTTGAGTTGAAGAACCATCAGGGGTCCCAGGAGAGTAAAAGTAGCTAATGTACTAACTGCAGAGGAAATGTTAACATCATTTGATGTGAAACAGCCTTTTAACATCAGTCATTGACTGTTATATTTAAACTCTGTGGGAGATTAAATGTAATTTTGCTTTAGGTACTGGAGAGTTTTTTTTTTAATAACAGTTAACTGTTATTAATCCCCTGAGGACCTATTTTACCATGGTTTCATGTCTTTCACACCATTCTATCCCTTTTGTTGTGCTTTTGGGTAACATGTCTACTCATTAAACTCTCTACTCCATCTTTAGTTTTCCAATGCTTTTTGTATAAAGCACATCTGCATTGTGACACAAATTTATTTCTTGCACTGGGTATCTTTTCCCCCTTTTTGGCATTCAGTTAGTAGTTACACGTTATAAGTACTCAGTAACTTCATCAATTATGCAAATTTTAGCAACACAATACATTTATTTACAGATTCCATTGTGGATCATTAAATGCTTTACCATGTAATACACCTTGGAGATTTGTATTTCTTTTGAGGTCCTCCCAAGTGAGGCCTTACATCCACAAACAATGCTCCCAGTGCAGACAATCTCAGACGACCCCCATTACACAGCACCCCATATTGATTCTTGAGTCAACTGTGAGTATAATCAGGGTAGGGTATTCCATCAATTTGGTAGTTTTTATTTTTCCCTGCCCCTGTTGTTCCATACTGATATCAAACATTGATTATATTGTTTATGCATTTTTGTAGATACGTATGCATCTGCTCCTGAGGAAGTGGAGCGAATCCACGAAATGTGTCGAGCTTGTTGATGCAAATTGCATTTACCACCATTTGTTTTCACATTGTGCTGTGTGTGTGTGTGTATGTATATATATATATATACACACACACACACACACACACTATCTCACAAAAGTGAGTACACCCCTCACATTTTTGTAAATATTTTTTTACATCTTTTCATGTGACAACACTGAAGAAATGACACTTTGCTAAAAACGTAAAGTAGTGAGTGTACAGCTTGTATAACAGTGTAAATTTGCTGTCCTCTCAAAATAACTCAACACACAGCCATTAATGTCTGAACTGCTGGCAACAAAAGTGAGTACATCCCTAAGTGAAAATTTCCAAATTTGGCCCACAGTGTCAATATTTTGTGTGGTCACCATTATTTTCCAGCACTGGCTTAACCCTCTTGGGCATGGAGTCCACCAGAGCTTCACAGGTTGCCACTTCCACTCCTCCATGATGACATCAAGGAGCTGGTGGACGTTAGAGACCTTGCGCTCCTCCACCTTTCGTTTGAGGATACCCCACAGATGCTCAATAGGGTTTAGGACTGGAGACATGCTTGGCCAGTCCATCACCTTTACCCTCAGCTTTTTTAGCAAGGCAGTGGTCAAGATGTGTTTGGAGCTGTGTTTGGGGTCGTTATCAGACCACGGGACAGGTTCCAGTAATCAATGTCCTGCAGGCTTTCTTGTGCATCATCTTTAGAAAAGGATTTCTTCTGGGATGACAGCCATGCAGACCAATTTGATGCAGTGTGCGGTGTACGATCTGAGCACTGACAGACTGACCCCCACCCCTTCAACCTCTGCAGCAATGCTGGCAGCACTCATATGTCTATTTCCCAAAGACAACCTCTGGATGTGATGCTGAGCACGTGCCCTCAACTTTTTTGGTCGACCATGTTGAGGCCTGTTCTGAGTGGAACCTGTCCTGTTAAACCGCTGTATGGTCTTGGCCACCATGCTACAGCTCAGTTTCAGCATTTTGGCAATCTTCTTATAGCCTAGGCCATCTTTATGTAGTGCAACAATCATTTTTTTCAGATCCTCAGAGTTCTTTACCATGTTGTACTTCCAGTGACCAGTATGAGAGAGAGAGCGATAACACCAAATTTAACACACTTGCTCCCATTCACACCTAACACTAAAGAGTCACATGACACCGGAGACGGGAAAAGGCTAATTGGGCCCAATTTGGAGTTCTGCAGCTGTTTCAGGGTCTTGGCAATATTCTTATAGCCTAGGCCATCTTTATGTAGAGCAACAATATTTTTTTCAGATCCTCAGAGTTCTTTGCCATAAGGTGCCATGTTGAACTTCCAGTGACCAGTATGAGAATGTGAGAGCGATAACACCAAATTTAACACACTTGCTCCCATTCACACCTAACACTAATGAGTCACATGACACCGGGGACGGAAAATGGCTAATTGGGCCCAATTTAGACATTTTCACCTAGGGGTGTACTCACTTTTGTTGCCAGCAGTTTAAACATTAATGGCTGTGTGTTTAGTTATTTTGAGGGGGTGAGGAAATTTACACTGTTATACAAGCTGTACACTCACTACTTTACATGTACTTGTAATTTCTTCAGTGTTGTCACATAAAAAGATACAAAATATTCACAAAGATGCGAGGGGTGTACTCACTTTTGTGAGATGCTGTGTGTGTGTATATATATATATATATATATGTGTGTGTGTGTGTGTGTGTGTGTGTGTATATATATATATATATATATATATATATATATATATATGTTGTGTAGTATTGTTTGTATATATCCAGTACATACATATGCCAACATGTTATGTTCCAGTTGCAAACATGTTAATCTGGGAGGAATACTGTTACCTTGACAATTTTTTTTCCTATATTTGCTTAGGAGTTTTATAATAAATTTGCTCTTAACATTACCATCTCTCTACGCTATTTTTTAAAAAAAAGTATATACAGAAAATACAAAAAGTAATTTTATATACCATTATTATGCCCACTGGCAGTCACACACCTCATTAAGACCCCTTTCACACTGGGGCTCTTTGCAGGCGCTACAGCGCTAAAAATAGCGCCTGCAAAGCGCCCTAAAACAGCCGCTGCTGTGTCTCCAATGTAAAAGCCCCGAGTGCTTTCACACTGAAGCGGTGCACTGTCAGGACGCTTAAAAAAGTCCTGCTAGCAGCATCTTTGGAGCGGTGAAGGAGCGGTGTACACACTGCTCCTGTATATTGAAATCAATGGGCAGCACGGCTATACCCCCAGAAAAATGCTGCTGCAGCAGCGCTTTGCGGTGGTTTTAACCCTTTCGCGGCTGGTTTTTAAACCTTTCTCGGCCGCTAGCAGGGGTTAAAATCGTCCCGCTAGCAGCCGAATACCGCCACTAAAACTACGGTAAAGCGACACTAAAAATAGCGCCGCTTTACCGCTGACGCCCGGGCGCTGGCAGTGGGAAAGGGGCCATAAAGATCCAATCCCCCCTTTCTTTTACATTTAAAGTGTCCTGCACCAAATTCAAAAATCCAGTTTTGGTAACTTTACTGATATGTGCGGCAGTTCGTTGTTAACAAAACTGGAAGTAATTAAGACCTACTCTGACTTGGCATACAGAGACAGGCAGAGTGCTGGCCTCTGTATGCAGCATAGCTGGTGTTTGAACAAAAAACAAAGTCACAGATCCCTGCATCCACATCATTTGTGGCTCTTCCCCACTGTAACCATTGTAGACAGTGGGTACTACAAACCCCCCATCAGAATACAAAGATCAGTGCTGCAGCCAATGGCTGGCTGCGTGCACTGATGGTTTTCCAGCAAGACTGTTTTACAGAAGCAAATTTTAAAGAATATGTAAACGCAATTTTCTTATTCCTGATGTGTACCTGCTGTACTATATACTTGTATGAGAAAGTATCCTTTTCTTTGTATTGCTTCCTTTGTGTGATATCCCTGGTGTTCCTGCCAGTCCCTCTGCTTTCCTATTAAAAACTGACACATTAGGCAGGAGAACACACCATGGTCAGTTCTCTAGCTCTCCTCCAATGATCAGACTTTTTCTGACATGCCCCCCCTGCACAGCCATTCACTGGGAAGATCAATGTGCTGCTGCTTCTCCCTGTAGCTTTTATGCAGCGGCGAACAGAGGGCATGTGATCCCTTCAAAAAAGGTATTTATAATGCTTTTTTTATATCTATTTTAAACTGAACGGTTTGTTTTATAAGCTGAGGGTTTACAATCACTTTAACGACTGGCTTCTGTTGAACAGAGAGCAGTATACACAAACCAAAGTATGGCCAGTCCTAGTGGCCTTTCTGAGGAAAGAGGTAAAGTTGTGTCCATCCTGTGTAAATCATTATGTAGTTTCTGTAATATGATCTCCCTTGCGGCGATCGGGTCTGCTGGTCCTGCGGCCGCGGTCACAGAGCTCAGGACCGGGTCGCGAGCGCGCTGCTGGCAGCACGCGCGCAGCCCACGGCTGGGCTCTTAAAGGGCAAAGTACCTGTACGTTGATTTGCCCAGCTGTGCCATTCTGCTGAAGTAAATGTGCAGAAGGCGGTCCTTAAGTGGTTAAGGACTGCCCCGTGTACATTTACTGCGGCAGGGCGGCCCTTTAGCGCAAAATCACATATCTGTATGTGATTCCCATCTTCGGCTCTTGTGCGCGCAATGGCAACACCGGAGCTTTGCTACTGCTGTGATTGGACACAGTGGGAGCCAATCAGCAGGTCCAGTGACCGCAAACCTGGCGATCGTTCGTAGAGAGGAAGAATGGCGGTCTGCCTATGTAAACAAGGTAGACTGCTGTTCTGCTAGAAAGGAAAATTGAGATCTCATGTTTCTGCTAAACCGAAACATGGATCTCTGTTTTCCTTTAGTCAAAGCACATCCCCCACAGTTAGAAAGCACACATGTTTAACCCTTTGATTGCCCCTGATGTTAACCCCTTCCCTGCCAGTGCATTTTTTTAAGCACTGATCACTGTATTGGTGTCACTGGTCCCCAAAAGGTGTCACTTAGTGTCCAATTTGTCTGCCGCAATGTCGCAGTCCCGCTAAAAATCGCTGATTGCCAACATTGCTAGTAAAAAAAAGTCCCTAAATTTATCCCATAGATTTTAAACGCTATAACTTTTGCGCAAACCAATCAATATACGTTTATTGGTATTTTTGTAACCAACAATATGTGGCAATACATATTGGCTTAAATTTATGAAAAAATTTGATTTTTACAATTTTTTATTGGGAATGTAAAAATTTAAACCCGCAGAGGTGATTGAATACCACCAAAAGAAAGCTCTATTTGTGGGGAAAAAAAGCACATACATTTTATTTGGGTAGTGTCGCACGACCGTGCAATTGTCAGGTAAATTAACGCAGTGCCGTATCGCAAAAAATGGCGTCAGGAAGGGGGTAAAACCTTCCAGAGCTGATGTGGTTAAAAAAAAAAAAAGGATTTAGTCTGTAACATAATAAGAAAATATACATTTCAAAAACACACACATTTCACATTCCTTTTAAAAATCCTGGTTTCAATGCATGTAAAAGAGTATTGGCACAAAAATGTTTCCCCAGTGGGAAGCCTTTTATATTAATTTGCTATAAATTATGTAAATTAATTTAATGTTGTTGTTCTTTGATTACTTAGCCCTCGTTTCTCAGAAGGATCCCCAGTAGAAGAATGTTTTGTTTTATGTATTTTTTGTTTAATTGGCTGTTAATGGTCGTTGTTAGATAATTACATTTTATACAGTTCAGTAGCCGTTAACAATTGCTGATGGCAGTAGTTTTATAGGTCATATAAACCACGGTGTTAATTACCACAGCTTTATTCTCAGTGACAATACTCAGGTTCTGTACTCTGTAGTCATAGACCTGCTTCATGCATGAAGCCCTGTCATCAAGTGCATTAGACTTTGTGTACTTCATAGATAAACTCCGGGGTATAATGCTTTTCTTCTTTGTTCTTTTTCGGTTTGTATAGCGCTACACATTTTGCAGCACAAAGGACACAGAACCTATCAAACAAATTTGTGTCCCAGAAGAAGCCTATAATATAATGTAAAGCTAAACTCCAGGCAGATAATAAAACTTTGCTAATAAATGCAGTTTTTTTCACAGTATATTTATTAGGGCTCATTCAGACTTGCTTTGGCCTCTGAGGGGCGATCCGTGTTTGGCTTGCTCTTAAGAGAGCATTTGACAGGCATTGAGGAGGTGTTGTATCTCCTCCTCACCACCTGCTCTACACCTTAACCACTTGACTTCCGGAAGATTTACCCCCCTTCCTGTCCAGGCCATTTTTTGCGATACAGCACTGCGTTACTTTAGTCGCGCAGCGCAGTGTACAAATAAAATGGATGACCCCCCACAAATAGAGCTTTCTTTTGGTGGTATTTGATCACCTCTGGGTTTTTATTTTTTGCGCTATAAACAAAAAAAGGCCGACAATTTGGAAAAAAAAAACAATATTTTTTTACTTTCTACTATAAAACACATTGAATAAAACAAAAATCGAATTTCCTCAAAAATTTAGGACAATATCCACTTCAATACAGGGCACTTATACACCTTCCCGCCCAGACCAATTTTCAGCTTTCAGTACTCTCACATTTTGAATGACAATTACTCTGTCATGCTACACTGTATCCAAACAAAATTTTTATCATTTTTTTCTCACAATTAGAGCTTTCTTTTGGTAGTATTTAATCACCGCTGGGTTTTTTATTTTTTGCGATATAAGCGGAAAAAGAGCAAAAATTTGGAAAAAAAACAACTTTTTTTTAGTTTCTATTGTAAAATTTTGCAAATAAGTAATTTTTCTTCATAAATTTGGGCCAAAATTTATACTTCTACATATCTTTGGTAAAAATAACCCAAATTAGTGGATATTATTTAGTCTGTGTGAAAGTTATAGAGTCTACAAGTTAGGGCGCAAATCATTGAAAATTGATCAAATCTGATCACACCTGATTTACTGAAGGCCTATCTCATTTCTTGAGGCACTAACAATCAAGGAAAGTACAAATACCCCCTAAATGACCCCTTTTTGGAAAGTAGACATTCCAAGGTATTTAGTAAGAGGCATGGTGAGGTTTTTGAAGTTGTAATTTTTTCCCACAATTCTTGGGAAAATTTAGACTTTTTTTTTTTTTCTTTTTTTTTACACAAACTTATTGAATTGACAGGTTATGTCTTGAACACAGCATGCACATATTTGCAACAACACCCAAAAATACATTCTGTTACTCCTCCTGAGTATGGCAATACCACATTTGTGAGACTTTTACATAGCCTGGCCACATACAGAGGCCTAACATCCAAGTAGCATTCTAGGAGCAAAATTACACATATAATTTCTTGATGACCTAGCTCACTTTTGAAGGCCCTGGAGCACCAGGACAATGGAAACGCCCGTAAAATGACCCCATTTTGGAAAGCTAACACCCCAACGTATAATCTATGAGGCATAATGAGTCTTTTGAACGGTTCATTTTTTTCCAGAAGTTTTCGGAAAACGTGGGAAAAAAATGAAAACACATTTTTTTTACACAAAGTTGTCCATTTATAAGATATCTCCAACACATAGAATGTACATAGCAAAAATGACACCCCAAAATACATTCTGCTACTCCTCCTGAGTATGGCGATACCACATGTGTGAGACTTTTACATAGCCTGGCCACATACAGAGGCCTAACATCCAAGTAGCACCTCCAAGCATTCTAGGAGCAAAATTACACATATAATTTCTTGATGACCTAGCTCAATTTTGAAGGCCCTGGAGCACCAGGACAATGGAAACGCCCACAAAATGACACCATTTTGGAAAGCGAACACCCCAACGTATAATCTATGAGGCATAATGAGTCTTTTGAACGGTTCATTTTTTTCCAGAAGTTTTCGGAAAACGTGGGGAAAAAATGAAACCGCATTTTTTTTTACACAAAGTTGTCCATTTATACAATATCTCCATGTACATAGCAAAAATGACACCCCAAAATACATTCTGCTACTCCTCCTGAGTATGGCAATACCACGTGTGAGACTTTTACACAGCCTGGCCACATACAGAGGCCTAACATCCAAATAGCACTTCCAGGCATTCTAGGACCATAAATTACACATATCATTTCCTGACTACCGATCACATTTTTGAAGGCCCTTCATATGTCTAACACATAACATGTACATACCAAATAACAAAAGATTACCTGTGGTTTTAGTAGTGTAGTGGTCCACAGAAGACAGCATCGGTCCAGGCAGCAGGCAGGGATGTGGTCAGCGACAGCAAAAGCAATCGTCCAGGCAGCAGGCAGGAATACTGTCCATAGTTAGTTCAGGCAGAGATACTGTCAGCACAGCCAAAGCATTGGTCCAGGTAGCAGGCAGAGATGTCCAGGCAGAAATACTGTCTATAGTCAGTAGAGGCAGCAAGCCGAGATAAGGTCAACACAGCCAAATTATTGGTCCAGGCAGCAGAAAGAAACGCAGTCCATAAAGTCTTGGGTCATTACAGGAAGCGATATGGTCAGCACAGCCAAAGTATTGGTCCAGGCAGCAGGAAGGGCCATCAAGCTTAGGGCCAGGGGGACAGGGGTAGAGGCTTCTCCCACCCAAATCTCTTTGAAGCCTCCGGGCAACCAGACCCTGTTCTGAGAACACAGAAAACCAAAAACTGATTTTCTCTACTCAGAACGCTATTCTGAAGCCCCTCACATATGTGAGACCCCTGTGTACTGAAGTAGAAGGGCAAAAGATCAGTCCAAGTGGCAGGCAAAAACATGGTCGATTTAACAGGCCGAGGTTGGTGCACGTGGAAGTCAGAATAGTGGTTAAAACGGCAGGCAAAGGCATCGTCGGTAAACAGGCTGAAGTTGGTGCACGTGGAAGTCAGAATAGTGGTTAAAACGGCAGGCAAAGGCATCGTCGGTAAACAGGCTGAGGTTGGTGCACGTGGAAGTCCGAAACTTGGTTAAAACGGCAGGCAAAAGACATTGTCGGTAAACAGGCCAGGGTCAGTTAACATGGAAGGTAGAAACATGGTGGCAGGCAGGCAAATGATGCACACAGGTAATTGAAATGGGGAAATGGCAGTCTGTTACTAATAAGGGGAACTAATATCTGATGGATGTGTGATACTGTTTGAAACAATCACCGATACATAGACCAGGTTGGGAGGGACAATCGGGACAATAAAAACTTGTATCTCTTCTAGCTCCTTTACTTGTGCATACACATCTCTTTTGGCGTCTTCTTCCGGATTCTGCGGGGGGAAGGTTAAAGGGAAAATGTTGCTCATGAAGCCGACTCACGCTATCAGAGCGAATGCTTCTTGGGGCGGGTCCTTGCTGGTAAATAAGGGCAGTGATAATGTTTTCAAAATATTTGAGGTAGGTGATGGGTTGGTTTTCGCGTGATTTTTGATAGCAGACAAATGAATTGTACAGGGCCATATGAAACACAACTTTTTTATACCAATAATAGGACCTGCGGGTTGACAAATATGGTTGCAGCATCTGATCATTTAAATCCACCCCCCCATATAAAGATTGTAGTCATTGACACATTCAGGCTTTACTACAGGGCCACGTCTTCTCTGAATCTCCACCAAGGTGTCATTGTGAATGGTACTCATCATGTGAACATCCTTCTTGTCCGGCCACTTCATGGCCAACACCTCCTCATTCCTCATGAATGCGGCTTCCCCCTTTTGTAGCTGTTTTGCCAGTAAATTCTGTGGGAAGCCCCTCCTATTTTTTCGGAAGGTACCGCAGGCCAGGGTTTTTTCAAGATACAGGTGACGGAAAAGGGGCAAGCTGCTGTAGTAATTATCTACATATAAGTGGTAACCTTTTTTGAACAGGGGGTATGCAAGGTCCCACACAATTTTACCACTGGTTCCTATATATGTGGGGCACTCAGGGGGCTGGAGCTGGGAGTCTTTGCCCTCATAAATACGAAATGAGTACACGTATTCCGCGGCTCTGTCACATAATTTATTCAGTTTTACACCGTACCTGGCTCTCTTACTTGGGATATACTGCTTCATATGCAGCCGGCCAGTAAAGTGGATAAGGGATTCATCTACGCAAATATTTTGGTCGGGGATAAAGACTTCAGAAAATCGTTTGTTAAAAGAATTTATTAGGGGGCGAAGCTTATATAATTTGTCGTAGTTGGGATGATCTTGGGGAGGGTACTGCGAGTTGTCATTAAAATGTAGGAAACGCAAAATCATATCGTAGCGTGTCCTGGACATAATAGAAGAATATAAGGGCATGTGGTGGATGGGGTTGGTGGACCAGTAGCCATGCTGTTCGTTTTTCTTTGTAAGCCCCATATTAAAAGTAAGGCCCAAAAACATTTTGAATTCGTCTAGTGTGAGACGTCGCCAATGGAACATACGGGCGTAGGACGAACTGGGGTTGGCAGCAATAAATTGCTCTGCATAGAGATTTGTTTGGTCCACCATGTACTGCAAAAAATCTTCGGGGAAAAACAAATAGAAATAGTCCAAATCTGCAAAATTTGAAGTGTTGGGCTGCACACCTGGCTGTGCAGTGAAAGCGGGGATTGTAGCGGATCCTGAGTTGGCAGGCAACCATAAGGGGTTTGCCAGGGCATCGGGAAGGTAGGACTGGGCCTGGATTCTTTGGGCTGGATGCGCAATTCCAGTACTTGTACTGGGCTCTTCTTGGGGTCTGGCGCTGCTGGCGGTAGGCAGGTGTTCTGATCTTGGTCCTGATCTAGGTCTTGATCGCCTTACTCTTTTAGGAGGAGGGGTTTCCTCCGCTGACTCTGACTCCGATTTACTACCCTCCACTGGCTCATATTCTGAACCAGAATCGGATAATGAGAGCTCCCCGCTGCTCTCATCATCCGACATGGTAAGGATGTTATATGCCTCCTCAGCTGAGTAAACTTTTTGGGACATGATGGTGGCACTTTTGGCAGGCCTGTGTGATGGAACTGGTGGTGTGATGGGACTGACAGGTTACTGATGGCCTGTGTGATGGTACTTATGGCGGGACTGTGCGGCGGTAGTGATGTCGGGCCTGTGTGACAGATGGGCTGTCAGATCCAGATGGTACCGATGGTGGTACTGATGGTAGCGATGGCGGTGCTAATGGTGGTGGCTGTGCTGATGGTGGTGGCTGTGCTGATGGCGGGCTGTGACAGATCCAGACGGGTCCTGCTGGGCTGTGATGGGTCCTACTGGGCTGTGATGGGTCCTACTGGGCTGTGATGGGTCTTGCTGGGCTGTGATGGGTCTTGCTGGGCTGTGATGGGTCCTGCTGGGCTGTGATGGGTCCTGCTGGGCTGTGATGGGTCCTGCTGGGCTGCGACGGGTACTGCTGGGCTGCGACGGGTACTGCTGGGCTGCGACGGGGTACTGCTGGGCTGCGACGGGTACTGCTGGGCTGCGACAGGTCCTGATTGGCTGCGACAGGTCCTGATTGGCTGCGACAGGTCCTGATGGGCTGTGACAGATTCCGATGGGCTGTGACAGATTCCGATGGGCTGTGACAGGTCCTGATGGGCTGTGACAGGTCCTGATGGGCTGTGACAGGTCCTGATGGGCTGTGACAGATCCTGATGGGCTGTGACAGGTCCTGATGGGCTGTGACAGATCCTGATGGGCTGTGACAACTGTAATAAAAATATCTCACTCACTGATCAGATAGATCTCTCCTTCTCTCTCCTCACGATCGGTGTGAGGAGAGAGAAGGAGAGATCCCTGGAAACTGCCACAATGTTTATACTTGTGACCGGCTGTGATTGGACACAGCCGGTCACGTGGGTAAACAGCCAATTTCATTGGGGGCGCGCAATAGTAGGGAATCCTGAAGGACGTCATATGACGTCCTGTCAGGATTTCAAAACCACTTTGCCGACGTCATTTGACAATTGGCGGGCGGCAAGTGGATATGTATTCTGCCACATATTTTTGTTAAAACAAAATCCCAATTATCGTATATATTAATTGGTTTGCTCAAAAGTTAGAGCGTCTACAAACTATGGGATATTTTTATTTATTTGGCCACAATCAGTGACTTATAGGGGGACTTCGATATGGTGGCGGACTACGGACACCTAACTGACACTTTTGACACTTTTTGGGGACCAGCGACCCTAATACAGTGATCAGTACTAAAAAAAAGTAGGAACTGTCACTGTACTAATGACACTTACTGGGAAGGGGTTAACATCAGGGTCGATCAAAGGGTTAACTGTGTGCCTAGCCTGTGTTTTATTACAGTGGGGGAGGTGCTTTTACTAGGGGAAGACATGGTTCCATGCTCCTGCTTTGCAGGAACACAGGATCCATGCTTTCCATTTTGTCAGAATGGCAATCTGCCTTGTTTACATAGGTATATCGCCGCCCTGCCTTTAGGATCATCAGTGGGTGCCAGTGGACATCAAGTCCGTGGTACTTGCCACTGGGTTTCCTCTGTGTGTGATCACAGCGGAAGCGAGCTGCCGGCAGCGTGCATGTATGCCCCTACCTAGAAGAGCTGGAACACGTATATACAGTGCCTTGAAAAAGTATTCATACCTGTTGAAATTTTCTACATTTTGTCATGTTACAACCAAAAATGTAAATGTATTTTATTGGGATTTTATGTGATAGACCAACACAAAGTGGTACATAATTGTGAAGTGGAAGGAAAATGATAAATGGTTTTCAATTTTTTTACAAATAAATATCTGAAAAGTGTGGCATTCATTTGTATTCACCCCCCTTTACTTTGATACCCCTAACTAAAATCGAGTGGAATAAATTGCCTTCAGAATTCACCTAATTAGTAAATAGAGTCCACCTGTGTGTAATTTAATCTCAGTATAAATACAGCTGTTCTGTGAAGCCCTCAGAAGTTTGTTAAAGAACCTTAGTGAACAAACAGCCTCATGAAGGCCAAGGAACACTCCAGACAGGTGGAGAAGTCGTGGAGAAGTTTAAAGCAGTGTTAGGTAATAAAATAAAATAAAAATATCCCAAACTTTGAAGATCTCACGGAGCACTGTTCAATCCATCATCCGAAAATGGAAAGAGTATGGCACAACTGAAAACCCTCCAAGACATGGCCGTCCACCTAAACTGACAGGCCGGGCAAGGAGAGCATTAAACAGGGAAGCAGCCAAGATCCCCATGGTAATGCTGGAGGAGCTGCAGAGATTCACAGCTCATGGCCTAGCTTCTGAAAGCTTAACCTATACAGTGTTCAAATCTAGTACAACTGATGGGATATCTGCCTCCATACAAGATTAATTATGTCAAACGCAGCCTCCCTCATAACAAAGGGAACTAGCTAGAATTTTTTTTTGCTGAAAGTTCCAGAAAAGAGCATCTGAAAAGATAAGCTGACATTTTTTGATGTTTTTTGCTATGTGAATGGAGACATGTTAGAAATATAACCACTTGCCGACCTCGCACTGTAGTTTTACTGCTACGGGCCAGCTGCACAGAATCACTTATATACAGAATCTCACAAAAGTGAGTACACCCCTCACATTTTTGTAAATATTTTATTATATCTTTTCATGTGACAACACTGAAGAAATTACACTTTGCTACAATGTAAAGTAGTGAGTGTACAGCTTGTATAGCAGTGTCAATTTGCTGTCCCCTCAAAATAACACAACACACAGCCATTAATGTCTAAACTGCTGGCAACAAAAGTGAGTACACCCCTAAGTGAAAATGTCCAAATTGGGCCTAAAGTGTCAATATTTTGTGTGGCCACCATTACTTTTAAGCACTGCCTTAACCCTCTTGGGCATGGAGTTCACCAGAGCTTCACATTTTGCCACTGGAGTCCTCTTCCACTCTTCCATGATGACATCACAGAGCTGGTGGATGTTAGAGGCCTTGCACTCCTCCACCATCCGTTTGAGGATACCCCACAGATGCTCAATAGGGTTTAGGTCTGGAGACATGCTTGGCCAGTCCATCAGCTTTACCCTCAGCTTCTTTAGCAAGGCAGTGGTCGATTTGGAGGTGTGTTTGGGGTTGTTATCATGCTGGAATACTGCCCCGTAGCCCAGTCTCTGAAGGGAGGGGATCATGCTCTGCTTCAGTATGTCACAGTACATGTTGTCATTCATGGTTCCCTCAATGAACTGTAGTTCCCCAGTGATGGCAGCACTCGTGCAGCCCCAGACCATGACACTCCCACCACCATGCTTGACTGTAGGCAAGGCAAACTTGTCTTTGTACTCCTCACCTGGTTGCAGCCACACACGCTTGACACCATCTGAACCAAATAAATAAACCATCTGAAACAAATAAGTTTATCTTGGTCTCATCAGATCACAGGACATGGTTCCAGTAATCCATGTCCTTAGTCTGCTTGTCTTCAGCAAACTGCAGGCTTTCTTGTGCATCATTTTTAGAAGAGGCTTCCTTCTGAGATGACAACCATGCAGACCAATTTAATGCAGTGTGCAGCGTATGGTCTAAGCACTGACAACCTGCCCCCCCGCCAACCTCTGCAGAAATGCTGGCAGCACTCATGTCTATTTCCCAAAAAACAACCTCTGGATATGACGCTGAGCACGTGCACTCAACTTCTTTGGTCGACCATGGCGAGGCCAGTTCTGCGTGGAACCTGTCCTGTTATAACGCTGTATGATCTTAGCCATCGTGCTGCAGCTCAGTTTCAGGGTCTTGGCAATCTTCTTATAGCCTAGGCCATCTTCATGTAGAGCAACAATTCTTTTTTTCAGATCCTCAGAGAGTTCTTTGCCATGAGGTGCCATGTTGATCTTCCAGTGACCACTATGAGAGAGTGAGAGCAATAACACCACATTGAACACACCTGCTCCCCATTCACACCTGAGACCTTGTAACACTAATGAGTCACATGACACCGGGGAGGAAAAATGGCAAATTGGCCCCAATTTGGACATTTTCACTTAGGGGTGTACTCACTTTTGTTGCCATCGGTTTAGACATTAATGGCTGTGTGTTGTGTTTTGAGTGGACAGCAAATTTACACTGTTATACCCACCCCTTCCTACCCAGTGTCATTAGTACAGTGATGGTACATAT
The DNA here is from genome assembly GCA_028564925.1 of Lithobates sylvaticus. Lineage (NCBI taxonomy): Eukaryota > Metazoa > Chordata > Amphibia > Anura > Ranidae > Lithobates > Lithobates sylvaticus. The sequence continues at coordinate 53,746,641 of CM053028.1, forward strand.
TCTTAGCACTGTATCAGCGTCAGTGGAGATGTCAGTGGTAGTTAGTCCGTTCCCACCACACTATCACAGTCCCACTATAAGTCACTGATCACCGCCATTACTAGTATAAAAAAATTAAATAAAAATTCTAGTATATATATCGTCATTTGTAGGCGCTATAACTTCCACGTAAACCAACTAGTATCCACTTACGGGAATTTTTTTTTACCAAAGTCATGTAGCAGAACACATTAAAAAATTATTTTTATTGGATATGTTTTATAGCAAAAAGTAAAAAATATATTTTTTGTTCAAAATATTTGGTCTTTTTTTCATTTATAGCGCAAAAAATAAAAATAAAAAAAATAACCAGTGGTTATCAAATACCACCATAAGAAAGCTTTATTAGTGTGAAAAATAATAATGAAATAATTAATTTGTGTACAACGTTGCATGCGCAATTGTCCGTTTAAATTAGCACAGTGCAGAAGAGCAAAAAAATGTCCTGGTCATGAAGGGGGTAAAGTAAGTGTTATCTTAATTTGGCTGAAAAAGTTGAAATACACTTGAAGTGACCAGTGATTGAAATTCTGAGTGCAAGTTATTCTCTCTGGTTTATTAGCTTTCACAAGAAATAAAACAACAATCAATATTCTTTTGAGAGAAAAACTCAAATCATTCAAAATGCATGTAGATAGTTCATTATGGAAGCATAAATTAGTGTTTTCATACAGTCATTAGTGATTGCATCCTAAAATTTCAGAGACTGGATCATGTAACCATGGTGGGCTCCCTGCATTTTGGTAGAAGAGCAGAACATTGCTTCTTCATGTCACAGCTGCCCCCCAAAGATTAATCACAGGAAGTGTCACTTCTCAGACTACAGACAGAGATCATGGATTAACCTGTGCAGTGCTATGCTGCATGCCTCACATTTTAATGCAAACAGAAAATGATGCAGGATTGTGAAGAATTACTCCGCTATAGACTGTGCATACAGTGCAATAAATGACACCACAAAGCTACATGATCAACACCCATCTTTTTGGCCTCGTTCACAGAAGTGTACTACAGAGTACATCCGTGTGAGGCCTGTGTTTACACGCATAGTGGTGCACAGGTGTTACCATCATGTCAATTGGGATGCTGCGACTGCAGAGAAACAGCCGCTATTTCCAATTTGACATCTGTGTAGGTGCGGGTACATGGCCCCAAATGCAGACAGTGTGGGTTCAGGGCCGTGCACCCACAGGGATGTCAAAATGGGAGTAGTGGCTGACGCTGTGCAGCTGCTGCATCCCAATGGACATGAATGATACATTCCCGTGTGGGTAAATACGACCGTCACATGGCTGTAGAGAGTAGTAAAACAACCATTTACTGTAATGACCAACCGCTATAAGAGGAGACCCTACGCACGTTAGTCACATATTAGTGCTTCCATCTGTTAATTTCTATTAAATCTTCCCTTTTTTTTTTTTTTTTTTTCAGGTAAATGATTAACATAAATGTGTATTTTTGGTACAATTAATAGGTTTGAGATGTGGGAGTATTATACGTCATCCATGTGTAAGGCCAGCATCACAAGGGCTGTACCTGCTGTAATAAGAAGTAGCAAATACGGAAGTTTGTGAGTGATTGGCAAGTGTTAGCACTTTCCACTTCATTGGTTCTGTGCTAAAAGAAAAAGCGTAGATATTGCTGTAAATTGTTAGAGCTAGAACCATCTTCCTGATTTTAGCTGGAAATGCTTGCCAGGTGCAACATTAATCAGAGTACTTCACAACTGAAATTATAATCTGGAGAACTCTGAAAACATCGCAGGTTCCCTCATTAAGTGCATACATTGCTCCATGTGTGAAGAACTGTCTCGTTAGCTTGTTGAGAGCATCTGTAGTGATCATAACATATTACACGTTTATCTTGACACCGATGCTTGAAGCTTAACTCCAGGATAAGCAAATATTGTCTAAATACAAGGAGCATCTGTATTCTTATTTGAATCTTGGTGTGCTTTGTGTATTTGTGCCAGATCTATGTAGTAATCCAGTGTGAAACTTTTCTTCTATGCAAGGAGCTTCCTGTAATGAAAACCCATTGAAAGCTGCGCAAAGATGAACTCTGAATGGCAGCGTGTCTGGTGCAATCAGGGTCTTTTGTCGCAATGCATACGATCTCATTGCATACGATTCTACCAACAGAAAGTCAAGCTGAAAATTCTGTAAAATAATTCAGAACCCAGCTACTTGTGATTATACTTATTGACAGCATTCACAATGGAGTCCAGAGTAGCTTTGGTAACACAGGTGAACAGCTGGAGGGAACCAAGTTTCAAGGAAAAAAGGCATCCCCACTGGAACTGCAGTACTCTAGTAACAACCGAGGAGGGGTTCCCCCCAGTAACTGAGTCTTCTGGAGAAGGTGCATGCTATTATACTCATAAACAGCCTTTCCCACAGTTAAGTCAGCTAGGGCTGAAACAACTAATCGATTTAATCGACAATTAATCGATTATGAAATTAATCGATTACTATTTTCATAATCGATTAATCGGCCAGTAACATAATGGGGTTAAAAAAACTAAAACGAGCCCTTTATAGTACAGAAAGAGCAAATAATCGCTACTGTAAATATTACTTTACAGTTCTGCAGTAAAAAAATTAACCCCTGCAGTAGTGATTATCTGCTTCTTTTTTTTTGTTTTATTACTATAAAGGGCTAATTTTCATTTTTTTAACCCCCATTATGTTACTAAACATCTCAGGCCTGGTTCACATCTATGTGTTTTTGGGTGTTTTTTGCAGAAACGCACTACAGTTCATTTACATGGTTTCCTATGGGACACGTTCACATCTATGTTTTTTTCAACCACTGCTGTTTGGAAAGGGTCAGGGACTTTTTTTTTTTTTAACGCAAAACAGTGCTTTTTTGGTTCAATATACTTCAACGGAGAAAAACAATGTGTAGCGCTAACAAAAATAAACAGTGAACAATATAATCAACAGTGAGAGCATTAAAAACCAATGGAAGGTTTCCATATATCCTCGTATATATACCAGACCCTGTGGTTCCAGAGGTGCCTTACTACTCTACCATTCTACAGGAAATTATGCTTTATTTCACATGAAAAGTTTTTTGAGAAAAGACTTTATCACCATCACATAATTATTGTGTTTATCTCATTTGGGACTTTTTGGTGTATTATTCATTGGTTTTTAATGCTCTCACTGTTGATTTTATTGTTCACTGTTTATTTTTGTTAGCTAAATACATATATTTTTCCGATATATTTCACCTTATCACTATTGAATTTTTTGGTTAGCGCAGTGTTCCCCCCACTTCACTTCAACGGAGAAGCTGCAGAAAAGCATGTAATACGTTTTTGCAGATATTTAATAATAAATTGCCTTTTTTTTAAAACTTTACATATTAACTAAATTATACTCCACACTTTTTTTTTTTAAGGTTTTTAACCGATTATTCAAAACAATAATCGGCCAACTAATCGATTATGAAAATAATCGTTAGTTGCAGCCCTAAAGTCAGCAAACATCCATTTGCTGATTTTTTTATACGGTGAATGAATGCAGAATTGACTTGTATCACGTCACTTTTGAGTTTGGCTGTCACTTTCCCCGGCTGCTGTGGCCAGGGAAGAAGCTAATCGACAATCTGTGCTCCATTAGCTTTAGTGGAGGGCAGGTCGACATCAGGGGTCTAATAGACCTCTGATGACTCAGTAAAGAGAACCTATCATTACAATATGCTATCTCATCAGGAGCTATTGGTAACCTATGTGAAAGCAATAAAGTTGATTGTAAAAAATAAAAAAAGGTTAAAATCGAAAGATCTATAAAAGCATAACACATTTAAGGCTCCCGTTCCCACATACATGCACATAAGAACATAAGCACATGCGGTGGGTGCACCTATATACAAAAATGATGATTGGGCTACACATGTTACATATCGCTGTGAACATTGGGAGTGAGAGCAATAACTCTAGGACCATTATTATTCATGATTAACTCTGAACTGTAAAGGCTATTAAAATGATGTCTGTGGACTATTTTGAGTACCAAAATGTGTTTCCATTTCACAGGTGTGTGCAATTTTAGGTCTTGACATGTTTGGTATCTATTTACTTGTCACAAGCTCATCTTTTATATTTCACCAAATAATGCGGTGTTTGTGTGCACTAAAATAACTTCAATGTATTATTTACTAATAATTTGCATTTGATAAACCTCATGATACATAAACAACATAATATGTGACATTAAAATTTGCAACTACCATCTTTATTCTGAAGGGTCTCTGCTTTTAGAAAGCAATGTTTGTGGTGTTTAGCTACGGTAATCTTCAGAAGCAGAAAGAAGTGTTAATCTGTGTGTGCCCCATATCCTAAATCATCTACAAACAAAATAAAAAAGGAACTTCGAAATATACAGTGCCTTGAAAAGGTATTCATACCCCTTGACATTTTCCACATTTTGTCATGTTACAACCAAAAACATAAATGTGATAGACCAACACAAGTGGCACATATATGTGAAGCGGAAGGAAAATGATAAATGGTTTTCATTTTTTTTTACAAATAAATATCTGAAGAATGTGGGGTGTGTTATTCAGCCCCCCTGAGTCATTACTTCGTAGAACCACCTTTCTCTGCAATTACAGCTCCAAGTCTTTTTGGGGATGTCTCTACCAGCTTTGCACATCTAGAGAGTGACATTTTTGCCCATTCTTTGCAAAATAGCTCAAGCTCTGTCAGATTGGATGGAGAGCATCTGTGAAGCAATTTTCAATATTCTCAATTGGATTTAGGTCTGGACTTTGACTGGGCCATTCTAACACATGAAATATGCTTTGATTTAAACCATTCCATTGTAGCTCTGGTTGTATGTTTAGAGTTGTTGTCCTGCTGGAAGGTGAACCTCCACCCCAGTCTCAAGTCTTTTGCTGACTCTAACAGGTTTTCTTCTAAAATTACCCTGTATTTGGCTCCATCCATCTTCCCATCAACTCTGACCAGCTTCCCTGTCCCTGCTGAAGAAAAGCATCCCCACAACATGATGCTGCCACCACCATGTTTCACAGTGGGGGTGGTGTGTTCAGGGTGATGTGCAGTGTTAGTTTTCCGCCACACATAGTGTTTTGCTTTTAGGCCAAAGAGTTCAATTTTGGTCTCATCTGACCAGAGCACCTTCTTCCACATGTTTGTGTCCCCCACATGGCTTCTTGCAAACTGCAAACAGGACTTCTTATGGGTTTTTTTCAACAATGTCTTTCTTCTTGCCACTCTTCCATAAAGGCCAGATCTGTGGAGAGCACAACTAATGGTTGTCCTGTGGACAGATTCTCCCCCCCCCCCCCCCTGAGCTGTGGATCTCTGCAGCTCCTCCAGAGTTACAATGGGTCTCTTGGCTGCTTCTCTGATTAATGCTCTCTTTGCCCGGCCTGTCAGTTTAGGTGGACGGCCATATCTTCGTAGCTTTGCAGTTGTGCCATACTCTTTCCATTTTCGGTTGATGGATTGAACAGTGCTCCGTGAGATGTTCAAAGCTTGGGATATTTTTTAATAACCTAACCCTGCTTTAAACTTCTCCACAACTTTACACCTGACCTGTCTGGTGTGTTCCTTGGCCTTCATGATGCTGTTTGTTCACTAAGGTTCTCTAACAAACCTCTGAGGGCTTCACAGAACAGCTGTATTTATACTGAGATTAAATTACACACAGGTAATTGCAAGCAGATCATGGCTGGTGGGAAGGGCTGGCAGAGTGCTGTACATAGCTTCCTGAAAACCACAGTGTGCAGTGAAATTAAAAATAGCTATTTCAGTACAGCAGAGGAGCGCTGGAGTTTTGCTTTAGCTTTAATATCTCTGAATGCACAACATGTTTGGCTTTCAGTTTACACGGTAATCTCGGCTGATGCATTTTTTCACTATACTCCTTATTTGGACTGCCCTGGGTTTTATACAGGTTTATCCAAAATGCTAAATTGTCACGACTGAAGCATGCATTTATATCAAGAATCCACCCTGTTTCTGTATAGGTATAGATGCAGCTGGGGCAACATAGAAAATCATATTGTATCAGTGTTTGGTTTACAGATAAGTATATTTTAAACTTGCTGCCCTTTAATTCTGCTGTTATTTTGTGCCTCATACCTTGAAGTAGGTATCTAGTCCTTACATTCTGCGTTCACTGTAGAATATTCCTTTCAATTACATAGAAAGCCAGTGTTATCTCTTCTTTTCTGGGTTTTGCAAATCTCATTACTGGCATTGCACTTAACATGACACCACCTGCTTTCATCTTGTCATTCCCCTCCTTTGGCAATTTACTGTAAATTGTGATTGGGCTCTTCAGTACAGTGTTTTTTAAAAAGCTCATTATCTTCTGTTGGTTTTCCTTTTGCCTTTCAAACCCGTTGAACCCAATAGTGCACTTAGAGGATCTTATTCTTTTCTCTCAGAATTTGATACTATAGCTGTAAACTGTTTGATCTTATAATTGTAAACAATTCCAATCAAATATATTAAACATTTGGGTTGTGTGAGGCAAAGGCCATTACCTCTAAGGGCCTTCCTGGGTGCCCAGTCAGTAAAGGTCTCCACAACCCTTTTTGTTTGAAACATCAACCCTTCGTTTTGCCTCTGAATGGTTTAGTTTTGGAATTTCTTAAGACCACGGGAAGGCTAGAATATAGAAATGCACCACATCCCTTGATTGACAAAAATGGAAAGGGCCGATATTGGGATTATAGCGGTGCCAAAGACCAGATTCAACCATGTAGTAAAATTTAAGAATCTTTAATTGGTACATGATAAAAACATAATAGTAAAATGCACATATTCATCATATGAGACATTTTTAATAATATATAAAAAAATTATGAATTATTGTATCAAAGTGTACGGTGCCAATTTTATGTGATTATTATGTATATTTTCTTTTATTCTTTATTATAGTTCATTCATTATTAGTGTCCTATAAAGTTCTCTGAAGAAGCCACCACAGGTGAAACATGTCGGGAATAGACACAACAGTATTAACCAACGCTTAATATACAAGTTGAACGTATGATGAATATGTGCATTTTACTATTATGTTTTTATCATGTACTAATTAAAGATTGTTAAGTTTTACTACATGGTTGAATCTTGTCTTTGGCACCGCTATAATCTCAATATCTAGCCCTTCCATTTTTGTTTAATTTTGGAGTTACATACACAGGCGTTCTTTTCCTGCATTTGAAATCAAACCCAGGTCAGAACATTCCCATTTACCTCAAGGGTGCAGTGTGGACAGCCTCTGAATGCAGAATGCTTTAGGCTTCGTTCACACCTTTGAATTTTTTTATGCTTTTTTGCAGAAACGCACTACAGTCCATTTAACATGGCTTCCTATATGACACTTTTACATCTATGCTTTTTTCAGCTGCTGCGTTTTTGGAAAGTGTCAGGGTCTTTTTTTTTTTTTTTTTTAAAGCAAAATGGTGTGTTTTTGGTTCAATAGACTTCAATGGAGATGTTTAAATTATTTTTATTCAATTTAAGAAAGTTACAGAACATAAAACATCATAATAAAAAAGGCAATACAGTATTCCTCCAATAGACTAACATATCAAGCTCAACACAACATATATACACTGATAACCATTTATAAAAAGGTGCATCTCCTAGGACCCCATCATAATAACAATATACATCGTCATTCTTCACTATGGAGGAGGGAAGAGATCATGTGAGATTTGGGGGCACCCCACATCCAGATGCAATATAGACTTCAATGGAAAAGCTGCAGAAAAGCATGTAGTGTGTTTTTGCCATGATTTATGTTTTACATTTTTTAATCTTACATTTTTTAATCCACCCAACAACAAATGAAAAACTCATGCAAAATGCATCAAAAACACGCGTGCAAAATGCACCACAAAAAGCACTGAAGAAACAGATCAAAACAAAACTGCATAGGTGTGAACCATTAGGATGCATTTACAATGAAGGCAAAGCAGACCAAATGCAGCCTTTTTGCTGTGAATTGCATTCACATGTGTTTGAGCACCACACAATTCAGTGCAAAAGCCAACAAAAGCCATTAAACTATCCCCTATTTTGTAAATGCTATAAATTTTGCACAAACCCAATCAATATACGCTTATTGCGATTTTTTTGTTGCGATTTTTATTTACCAAAAATATGTAGAAGAATACATGTCAGCCTAAACTGTATATATTTTTGGGGGATATTTATTCTCTTTTTTTTGTTTATAGCGCAAAAAATAAAAACCGCAGAGGTGATCAAATACCACCAAAAGAAAGTTCTATTTGTGGGGGAAAAAAGAGCATCAATTTTGTTTGGGTACAACGTCACACAACCACGCAATTGTCAGTTAAAGCGACGCAGTGCCGAATCCCAAAAAGTGCTCTGGTCAGGAAGGGGGCATATCCTTCCAGGGCTGAAGTGGTTAAAGACGTTTTGCTCATCCAAGTAGCTTCCTAAGTTTTTACAAACTTTTGGGTACCATGGAGTTGTTACTTATAGGGCCCTTTGATGAACTAAAATATTTCCATTATGATTTATTGTGATAATGAGTTTTTCAGGAAATGTAATATTTCATCAGTCTAAACTACCGTATATACTTGAGTATAAGCCGACCCGAATATAAGCCGATTTTACCACAAAAAACTGGGAAAACGTATTGACTCGAGTATAAGCCTAGGGTGAGAAATGCGCAGCTACTGTAAGTGGAAAAGAGGTCAACAATGCCCATTTGCAGCCTCACTGTGCCCATTTGCAGCCATAGGTCCCCTGAACTTCAAACTTGGTAGTTAAGGGTTCCTAGAGGCCCCCTAGCAGCCAAAATTTTGGTCTCTGGACCCAAAGGGTCCCGAAATGACATTGTTGCAGATGGACACAGTTGACCGACTAAGGGGCCCCGTATCTTGGGACCACTTGGTGCTAGGAACCCCAAATGGATTGGTTATGTTGTAGTGTTGGTTCCACTGGGTTTGCACACCAAATTTGGGGTTCCTAGTACCAAGTGGCCCCGAGATAGGGGGCCCCAAATTCGGGTCAGAAAATGTCATTTTCTGCTGCAGTAAAGTGCTTGACTCAAGTATAAGCCGAGGGGGGCCCTTTCAGCACAAAAAAAATGTGCTGAAAAACTCGGCTTATACTCGAGTATATATACGGTATTATGTTTTTAATATCATTGTTGTGTGTGTAAATTAATGGTGTATTGCTTTACTGCCTTGGGGGTGCCATTCAGAATGAATGCGTATGCATTACGCAATACCATGTGTTGCACTAACCACAACACAACCCAGACCTTAAACGTAAAGTCATTAAAGTCAAATTTTTTTCTATGTGTATATCTCTTTTTATGTCCATTCTGTGTCTGATTATAGAAGCTTTCTGACATCTAAGGTGTCCAGATTAGTAAAGCCCAATTGGCTTCCTTACTGTTAGTGGCAACCCAATTGCACCTGTTCCTGTGGGTGCTGTCTTGCCACTCTGCTCTGCAATTTTACTAAGAGGAAGCCATATGCTTCTTATTTTGCTTTGTAGGTGTCCTCATGTGACTCTTTCGTCACTTGAGAGGTAGCTGTAGCACATTAAATGACCTATCCTCCTTCTCCCCCTCCTTTCCCCAATGTGATCTTTGTGTCTGCTCACAGGCGGCTCTAGAGAAGGTGATTGATGGGGCTTCTTCTTTCCTGCTAGCCAATCAGCTCTGTGTGGGCACATAAAGACACATTACACTTGCAGGAGTGATATATGCGGCTTCATCAGGGGGATCTCGCTTGCTCCTTCCCCAGATCACATGCGGTGGAGAGCAAGTAACAGATATCACATGACTGGAGAGTATAAGGGAGACAAAACAGTATTGGGGGCACTTGTTTTCATGTGTGCTGTATATGTTTTATTAGACTGTTGTATATGTAGTGAAGATCCATGTGTAGTTTGTAATGTGGGTTTAATGACACTTTAATGCAGACCCTAAACCTAATATTGAATTGCTATGTACTAGCTCTTGTGCACAATGCTATGGTAATTTTTGATCACAGCAACCCAGATTTTCACCCACAATTGTCCCTCATGCTTTGTCCCCATGAGTATAGCATTCATTTTTGCAAATGATCTTCTCTACATTTTTAATTCTCTGTTCTATGAATTGATGCCTCCACTCCACATATAAACCTGCCCCTGAGACATGTCAGTCCACATCTGGTAGATTAAAGTATCCAGTAATGACTGTCACCGTTAATTGCTTTATAAGTGACGTTCCCTATTAACAGCCTGTCCAATTCTCCTTCTTGTTGTGAAGGTCTCCCCTGTAGATCTGTATGATTTGAGTGACAGCCTTCTTGGTTTCTATGGATATACAAAATCCCTCTGATGTCTTATGTTCCTGTGACTTTTTTGATGTATATTACAAGACAATGTCTTCTTATTCAACATGTCAGCAGAAGCTTCCAGTAAATATGCAGTTTTATTTTCGAATCATTTAACTCAGTAAAAAGACTTAGATCTTTGATGATTATAGAACACTAATGGATTTGGTTGTTTACAGCTAACAGTATCCAAAGAATGAGGCGGACACCTCCACTAGATGAACTGCAGCCTCCGCCTTACCAAGATGACAGTGGATCTCCTCGCCTCTCCTGTACGCCCTCTGAACTTGGGGACAGTAAATGCGAACTGTCACATGGTAGCAATAGTCCCAGATACTCATATAACAAGTGCCCCAGTGAGGGCAGTATGGGACATGAAATAGAAAGCTTCCAGAACAAGGCATATGAGGAAGATGTCCCAAGTGACAGCACAGCAGTTCTAAGCCCAGAGGTAAGTAACAGTAAAGAACACTCCATGAAATGTTGTATAGCTGTATAAAATGGCAACACAACTTTAAATCTGATTTTCAGGTATGACCCAAATTGACTACTAAACCTCACTCTCACCCTCCAGATCACATTTTAGCGTTTAGTACTCCCTATGACCTCATCATGCCCCCCCCCCCCCCCCCCCCCCAGGACCTCAAATCCCAAAAAGCCTTTTACTTGCATGCAGTGTATGGGCAGGCTTTTGGTATTATACATAATTTATATAGCATCAACAGCTTGATGCAGAGATTTACTAAATAAAGGGAGACAGTACAGTTTCAAAACATTGTAAGAGAAGATGGTTAGGAGGGCCCTGCTTGTTAGACCTTGCAATCTAAAATCGAGAGGAATGGAGAGGGGGGGGGGGGGGGTCAAGCAATACAAAAGGTAAAAGCTGTGAGGGAATGAGTTGATGACGGCAGTAGAAGTTGTAGGTGACAAAAGTTAGATTTTTAAGTGAAGGCTGGATAGGCTTCCCCGAAGAGATATGTTTTTAGGGGTCATCTAAATGTGGAATGGATAGGCGCTAGATTAGATTAGATTAGAGAGAGGTGTTGAAAAGAGCAAGGAGGATGGTTTGGGTCATATTTGGGGATGTAACTCAGGGCAGAGTTGTGGATGGTTTTGGATGTTGGGATTTTGAATTTTATTTGTTGGGCAAATAGAAGCCAGTGAAGGGACTGACACTGGATAGTTGATAAAGGTGGATGAGTCTGGCAGCAGCATTCCTGGTAGACTGGAGATGGGTATAGTCTGTGTAGAGGTAGGCCAACAAGGAAGGAGTTACAGTAGTCATGGCAAGAGATAACAAGGGAGCGCATTAGTAGCTTGGTGGTGTCATTAGTTAAGAAGAGGTGTATTTTGGAAATGTTGCCAATGTGAAATCAGCGAGATTTTTAAATAGATTGGATGTGGGGCCAGGAACAGAGGCAAGACCTAGCAACCTGATATGAGTCGAGGAACTGATAGTTGTGGTATGGGTCCTGAGGGAGAAGTCAGAGGAGGGGGCACAGGGAGGAGGAAATATTATGTAGACTAGGCAGTCTAGAAGTTTGAAGGTAAACTGGAGCAGAGTTATGGGTCTTAAGAAGTTTAGGCTGGTGGGGTCCAGTGTGGGCTTCTTAGGTATGAGGGTAACCAGTGCAAATTTTAGAAGGAAGGGGAAGTTGCTAGTGGGGAGAAAAAGATTGCAGATGTGGGTTAGAAAGCATAAAAAAAAGCATCTACAGGATGACCTGAATAGTTGCATGAAACGGGGTCCAGGGGGCAGGTGGGTAAAATAGAACTATAGGCAAAAAAATTATTTTGGATATAGTATGGAGGATAATATATATATATATATATTTTTTTTGCCATCTGAGCCCAATTGCAGAGATTTCTGTTCACTTCCCTGCAAAAAATCCCTGCAAATTAGGGGAATTCCATGGGGATCCCCAGGTCACCAGAACTAGTGTTCCCAGTGGAAGATTTCCCCCTTTATTACTTTTCTAAAGAAAAAAAATTAACAACAATATCACGTGTTCTAATCCCTGTTTACTCTATCCAAAACTAAAAAAAAAAAACGTATACTTTAAGTAGGCATCAGAGAAAAGTTTGGCAACCTGTCCTGTTCTCCTCCCAGGGTCAAAAGAGGAAAGTATTGAATGAAAGTTATTGTAGACATGGGGGTTATTTATGAAAGGCAAATCCACTTTGCACTGCAAGTGCACTTGGAAGTGCAGTCGCTCTAAATTTAAGGGGTAGATCTGAAATGAGGGGAAGCGCTTCTGATTTTATCATCCAATCATGTGCAAGCTAAAATGCTGTTTTTTATTTTACTTGCATGTCCCCCTCAGATCTACAGAGACTTTACTTCCAAGTGCACTTTCAGTGCAAAGTGGATTTTCCTTTGGTAAATAACCCCCATGGCATGTTAAGTGGAGGAGATATCTGGACAGCGGAGATTTCATCATAAACTGCATCCATCTTCTTTGCCATTTATTGAAAAAAAAAATGTCCTGGGCAGTGAATGATTTGGTCAACAACGGCATTGGGAAATAAGTAGGAAGTTAAACACAGAAATAGGTTGACAAGGACTAGATGAGAATAATGAGAGATGTGATAGGAAGGAAGAATTATATTTTAGGAAAGCAGATTTATACTCAGTGATTACTGAGACTTCTAGTGTCACCTTTTTGCCAGGGTTGTAGTCTAAATCTGTATGTCATGAGGGGAGCCCAGGGAGAATGAGAGCGGGCTGCTGTTGTAGACAGAAGTGGTCAGGACAGGACTGGGTTGAGATTTTGTTGTATAGGTAGTCCATAACAGAATAGAGAAGAATAGTAATTTGCAAATGTTTCTATGGGTAACTGCTAGTTGGAGGGATATGGGGTTGAAAACATGAAACTGATAAGGTTGTGATCAGAGAGAAGAAAAGGGGTGTTGCAGAGGACATCAACATGTACTTCTCAGCTTGTAAAATTAACTGGTGGTCTTGTTGCAGAACCCTCTGCCAGTCACAATATAGTGCCTCCTCTAAGTTATGTCTGTATATTAGGTGCTAATAAATGTTCCTGATTCTGACATTAGAAAAAGAAAAGGGGTTTTCCCCTACGTTTGTGGACTTTTGATCGGCACTACCACACTGTGCCGATCAAAAGTCCACAAACGTAGGGGAAAACCCCTTTTCTTTTTCTTTTCAATACCGGATGTGGCACACACCTTCTAAATTCTCCTAAACCCTGCTAAGCCAGTTGACCTAACCCAATTTTGTCTGATTCTGACATTACTGAGATCAGAGGTCACGTGAAGGCAGAGCTGGCCTTGTGTGTTCCAAGGTCCCATACACACTATTCGATTTTCTGCAGATTTTTGTCTTCAGATTTGCCTAAACTATGTAGTGCAAGGGCCTGCCTGATTGCATACAAATTGAAACTCTTAAAGTTTGACCTCCATATTATATGGTTTCGGTAAATCTGAAGACAAAAATCTGCAGAAAATCTAATAGTGTGTATGGGGCTTTAGTCTCATCTGCTTACTGCCTGGCCTCATCTTTTACACATTTAATGGTTGATAAAATGATGATGCGTTTTCTACAGTACAATAGGCAGGACAGTACAATTTTGAGTAGAAATTAAATGCAAGTCATTTTGTCAAGTGCCATATACTGTATAGACTGTTCCATGTACTGTCATAGTATGATTTTATAAGGTAAGTAGCTCAATACACAGATAAAATGTATATATGGGAGCTATTTAAGCTTCCAAAGGATTTGTATTTCTGTCCTTCCAGCCATGAGCAAGAAGAGTGTGTAATAGGTGATAACAGCCTCGGCCTAACTCCATCCAGGCCATGCCCCCTGACATGTTTCGCCCCACCCACGGGGCTTAGTCATGAAGCTCCTTTATGGAATTTTTCTCTCCTTGCTCTGCGGATTACATGGAGTCGGGGCGAACTCCTAGCCTGACCTGGCTGTCCTTTCTCCAGCCAATGAAAATATAAAAGCAACAAGCTCATCTCTCAGTCACTCTGCTCTCTACTCTAAAGCCCCATACACACGGTCGGACAATCCGCGGACCAGGTCGGTCGGATCCTGTCCGTCATACTTTGTCTGATGTTGGTTTTGCGTACACACGGTCGGACAAAGTTGTCAGAAAATCCGATCATTCTGAACGTGGTGACGTTTGTTGCCTACGACGGGACTACGTAGAGGCTAGTAGCCAATAGCTTTGGTCTTGTAATGTGATCTGAGCATGCGTAGCACTTTGTCCGGTCGGACAACCGTACACACGATCGGATTTGGTGTGATCGGACCGTGTTGTCGGCAAATCTTTCCAGCAGGAGATAAGACTTTGTCCGTCGGACAATCCGACGTACACTGTCCGATGGTGCATACACACGGTCTGATTTTTCAACAACATTGTCCGATCGGACAGAATCCATGAAAAAGTCCGACCGTGTGTATGGGGCTTTAGTGTGTTCCTTTTTTAGTACGAGCATTACAGCACACTAATTGGCATTTTGTGCTGCTTCTTCCTCTCCCACTCTGAACTCTGCTGTACAAGAGTTTGCAGGAGGCTGATACTAAGTCATTTTCAGGTACACTGCAGGCATTTAAAAATATGTTAAATCAGTTTAATAATGTATAAAGGAATACAGAGCTACAAAAAAAGTGTGTCTCAGGTTTAAATCAAATGACCATTTAATAAATAAATCCACCATGATGATTAATTTAGACATGACCATAGTAGCACAGAAATCAGGAAGCATACAGTATCTCCATTACCGGCTTTCTAAACTCTTAACTACATGAAGAATTTTTACGAGTTGGCAAGCTAAGTGTGTATGTATATCTGTGAAGCTTTATTCTCCTGTGCAAAGTTTTCGTGATGCTTCTTATTATCCAGAACATTTTTGTCATCTCATATTCTACACAGGAACACATTCACTCACATAAGCCTTTAACACCACCAGTCTAGCAGATACAGCAGTCTTAGCTTAACAGTATTATAGAGAAAAGGTTCAGAACAGATCAGATTAATAATAAAAATGTCAAATGCGAGAGAAATAATTAACGCTGTCTTATTTGGATGGGGCTAAGTCACTAGGAAGGTTTAAAAATCTTCTAATCAGGGATTGATGAGTGTTTTCTGACTAGTTCTCCTATGTAAATGTCAAACAGGTTTTCCAGGCGTTGTATTGTTTTGAAATAAAAGCTCCTCTTTTTTTTTTTTTAAGCTGTAAATATTATATTAATTTTAAATATGGATCACGCAGTGGGGTTCTAAGAAATTACATTTGAATAAAAGCATTTAATCACCTTTGTGGAAATGTTTTAATTTGCCCTACTAGTTTTATGTATAAAACATGAAGAATGTACACTATATTACTAAGTATTGGGACACCTGCCTTTACACTCACAAGAACTTTAATGGCATCCCAGTATTAGTCCATAGGGTTCAATATTGAGTTGTCCCACTTATTGGAGCTATAACAGCTTCAACTTTTCTGGGGAGGCTGTCCACAAAGTTTATGAGTGTGTCTATTGGAATGTTTAACCATTCTTCCAAAAGGGGATTTGTGAGGTCAGGCACTGATGTTGGACAAGAAGGCCTGGCTCGCATTCTCTGCTCTAATTCATCCCAAAGGTGTTCTGTCGGGTTGAGGTCAGGACTCTGCAGGCCAGTCAAGTTCCTTCACCCCAAACTCGCTCATCCATGTCTTTACAGTATGGTCCTTACTTTGTGCACTGGTCCAAATCATTTGGTGGAGGGGGGAATATGGTGGGGGGTTGTTTTTCAGGGGTTGGGCTTGACCCTTTAGTTCCAGTGAAGGGAACTCTTAAGGCGTCACCATAGACATTTTGGATAATTTCATGCTCCCAACTTTGTGGGAACAGTTTGGGGATGGCCCCTTCCTGTTCCAACATGACTGCACACCAGTGCACAAAGCAAGGTCCATAAAGACATGGGTGAGTGGGTTTGGGGTGGATGAACTTGACTGGCCTGCACACGCCTAAACCTTGTGGACAGCCTTCCAAAAAGAGTTGAAGCTGTTATAGCTGTAATGGGTGGCCCAACCCAATATGGAAAAATACGTACTAGGACTGGGATGCCATTAAAGTTTTATGTGCGTGTAAAGGCAGGCATCCCAATATTTTTAAAAATATAGTGTATGTAACATCCCATTAATTCAAGTTTTTTTATTTTTGAGGAAAACAAATGAAAAGTCCAGTTTTTTTCCAAGCCTGTGATGGGTGCGCAAAAACCTAAAACACTGTGTGAACCAAACATGAAGCACACACAAAAGTTCACAGGGTTTGTGACTGGTCCCCTCCTAAAGAGGAAGGATCATTCCCTTAATCCCCCAGGGGCACAAGGCTCCTGACGGGGGCAAAGAACTCTGGGTCACCTTTGAAAAGGCTTTGCTGATCCCTCTTGTCGTGAAGCCAACCACCAAGTACTAGGTTAGTGGCTCTCCTGGAGAGACACCAAAGACAGGGGAAGAAGCAACCTAAGGACCACAAATCCTCCCCCTAGATTTTAGGGTAGGCCTAAAAAATCCACACCCTACCACCATAACGAAAACTTGACACCAGAGACTTTTTTTGCACTTAATGAAGCAGAGCACCCTGTCTGGTTTTTATTACTGTTTGTATGCCCGATGAAGAAATTCATACTTTCTACATATTTGTCCTGGTGACCATTCTCTGCCCTCCAGAACAGGAGATGAGGGAAGATTGCCTGTTCTGTTTAAAAGAGGGATATTCCCTCACTTTGGAGAATTCTTCTCTTACTTTCTGCTGTGTCTATGGGACAGGAAGTGAAAGAACACCTATTTGTTTTCCAGAGTACTACAATGTTACTATGGTAACATTATATTACTCTGGTCAAAATAAAATCAAAAGAAGTTTTTTAAACAAAAATGTAATTAAAAATTTAAAAAAATATTACTTTTTTTTTTTTTCTCACATCGTCACCAGTAGATTGCCAATGCAAGTGGACTGGATGTCTGTGAGTTTAGTGCTTTCTATAATATTGAGCTGGAGCAATTATACAAGACAAGTTAGAATTACTTGGTCACGGTCAGAAGCCTTGAACCCATTAAACAAGCTGTAAGGCAGCTAACTACTTCAGTGATCATCAGTGGTAGACCCTGTGTTTCTCGCAGTACAGGTGTCCTCTAAAAATATGCACAACTAATAAAGGTATTTTTTTTCTTTTTAAATTAACTTTGGTTTTGGCCAGTTAGGGCAAAGCAACAAGTACAGTAGGTGCTAGTCCCACCCCCAAACAGCATATGCTTACTTACCTTTCCCTCCTTTATGGTGGTACGCCAGCTGGCTGTCTCCACCCCCATGTGACAGCAGCAGGCCAAGAACAAGCATTGTCATTTGGATGAGTCACTTGCTCCCCATTACCCAAAAGAAGGCCTTTGATCACTTCCAAATGTCGAATGGAATGGAAAGGAACAAAGAAAATGTGAGTATTTGCTACTGGAGAGATGGGGTTTTAAAGTGCACATGTTCATTTCCCTTCGTGGTTATTGCACAGGTTCACTTTAAGCTAGAAAAAAACATGTAACTAATAGACATGTATTATATTTGTAACTGTTTTACAGGTTTGTGATACATATATGAGTTGTTGTATACAGGCTCCCCTAGTAACGGCAGGGTTACAGCTCTGTTCAAGGTGAAAAACTTGCAATCTTGTTGCACACCAAGATTTCGGCCTTCAACTTTACTAACTGTAAAAACAGCCCTCCTTCTTTCACACCCTGACATTTACTTAATAATTTTTCATTGATTCAGACTTGGTGCCAATCACTCTGCCAGCTGCAAATTCCCTAAGTGACGGTGAATGCCCCGAGGCGCTAACAATAATTTGGGGCCTACTTAACCGTCAAGTTTGACATGTTCTTAGCTAAAGGGGAAATAAAACTCTAATATATTCTATGAATTTCTAAAAGGTTTATTTTCAGGTTTAGCTACATTGTCTGTGTTACACTGTTGACAAGTTTGTGTAGCTTATTGCTATTTCTACTGTTCTTTTGTGGGTTTTTTTAGGTGCGTCATTTACAATGTACAAGGAATTTCAATGCCTAAGAATGGTTTAGTTTTTTATTTTTTCTAAAAGATCTAAAAGTAAGAGGAATAAATAAATTTATGCATATTTTTCTTCCCTAGGATTTGTCAGCCAGAGGATCATCTTCACAGCTTCCTAAGTCTTTTGATCCGGAGCCAGTAGCTAAATATGGCACATTGGATGTAACTTTTGACTATGATTCACAAGAGCAGAAACTTCTTGTCACAGTGACAGCTGTCACCGACCTGCCCACATACAACAGGACTGGGAATAGTAACTCCTGGCAGGTCCATCTTGTTCTGCTACCCATGAAAAAGCAGAGATCCAAAACAGGGATTCAGAGGGGGCCTTGCCCAGTCTTCTCAGAGGCCTTCAAGTTCAATCACATAGAATCGGAAATGATTGCAAATTATGCCATCCGGTTCAGACTGTACCTGGTACGTCGAATAAAAAAGGAGAGAATTGTGGGGGAAAAGGTTTTCTATTTAACAAAGCTGAACCTTCAAGGAAAACTTTGTGTTCCAGTGCTGCTCGAACCTGCATACAGTCTGTCAGTAAGTACTTATGATTGACCATACATGAGCAGACCTTCCAGGGGGGGAGGGTTTGCATTGAGGAGCCCATT
Organism: Lithobates sylvaticus; assembly: GCA_028564925.1. Classification (NCBI taxonomy): domain Eukaryota; kingdom Metazoa; phylum Chordata; class Amphibia; order Anura; family Ranidae; genus Lithobates; species Lithobates sylvaticus. Next base: position 53,765,703 of record CM053028.1, read on the forward strand.
TATTTTAAATGGGGTCTGAACACAAGACAATCTTTAACAATGCAACGCACAATACATTTGCATCTTCTGGCTATAGTTCACTGCATATGTACCTTGAGGTGCAATTAAAATTTTATTTTAGTGCATGGATACAGTGTGTTGTGTGAATGAGCCCCTAGAACTGAGAAGAGAACGAGGGGTTATATCACTGGCCTTCCTTGGTGGAGGTACTGTTATAAAGCACTGTGTTGATTAAAGCCCATATCTGGCCAAAACATTATATATATATATATATATATATATATATATATATATTGTGTGTGTGTGTGTGTGTGTGTGTATATATATCATTTTTTATTTCGTTTTTAACACACTGGGAGGAGCTAGAATTTCCACCTGCAGTAAAAACCCATTTGGTAGAGTTCCCCTTATTTTTTTTTATCCCTGTGACCCAAGTGATGAACGTAGGTTGTAATCTTTCCCCACTTCGCTGCATTAAAATGTTTTTGGTGTCTTTTTGGAGAGATTTCTCATCAGCTTCTGTCTTTCTGTCAGTGGAAATAGAATTAAAGGGAAAGTCTCCTCAGTAAAAGATTGAGGACTCCATGGTAGACTTTTTACACCAGCCAACATTTTTTGTAAAAAGACAGTGCCTTCTGATTCATACCCCAGATAAATATGCTCGCCCGTCCATGCTCCTTCAATGCTGCAGGAGTCCACTCTTATTGGATGGTTTCAGGGCTTACCCAGGGGGGTGGTGTCACTTATTCTCTCCTACGTAATAGTGCTTGGGCCTGGTGGTTGACCACCGAGGCCTGAATACTTTTGTGTGGGAGAGGTCATCCCCCCCCCCCCCACCCCATATACCCAGAAGCCCTACTCTCTTACAACAGGCAGCAAAAAGACAAAACATTAAAAGAGAAGTATGTGATTTTTTTTATCCCATAATCATACTTACCTAGGTGGATGCAGCATCAGTCCGATGCTGCACCTGTTCCCCGCCGCCTCTCCACTGAGAACCAAGCCACCGAACACGGCCAATGGCTCGGTCCTCTCACCTCCCCGAGCGGACAGCTGATACCTGTCAGTCACCAGCTCTCCTGCTCTGCTCTTCCACTCTCATTGTAGCGCTGAGCTGTGGAGGGACGGGGAGCGGCCGTCTCAGCCTCTTTGCGCCTCGCTGAGACGCGTATCAGTCCAGGCACCTGGCGGATCCAGACTTACAGAGTCAGGATAACGCGCTGCCTGATCTTGGTGACGTCAGCAGAGAGTGGACTTCAGACCGCTCTCTGCTGAAAACGGGTCACAGGAATGAAAAACCAACTGCACTCCTGTGACCCATAGGAGAAGCCCAGCCGAACGAGCTCAGGCTTCTCCTTTAAAATGCAGCAAACATAGTCTAAAAAAATGAGCGAGGGAGTGCTAAAACTCTACCTGCAGCTGCAACAGCAGGATCCCAGCTCCTAAGAGTGCCTTGTTAATCAGAGGCAAGGAATTGGTTCAGGGGGTCTCTGCAAATGGAGGAGATCACTGCTGATGATTGGCTGGCTCTTTAATGCACTAAGTTCTTAGGTTTAGCATGATCTAAGATTTTGTTTGATCATGCTGTATTATAATAAGTCTTGCATTTCTGATACAAAAGAAACTTTATGGCTAATTCATTATATAAAAGAGACCTACAAACATCTATCACAAACAAAAAGCTTGCTATGGGAGCACCCAAGCTGAGTCACAGCTTCCCTGTGTCCATTCAGACACGGATCCCTGACCGGGCCCCGTCCCCTCTCTCTCCTGATTGTCTAGCTGACTTTGATTGACAGTAGCAGGAGCCAATGGCCCTGCTGCTGTGTCTCGGCCAATCAGGAGGGAGAATCTCGTATGGCTGAGACACTCATGGACATCGCTAGACAGAGAGGGACCTCAGGTAAGTATTAGGGGGGCTGAGAGGGGCTGCTGCGCACAGAAGGCTTTTTATCTTCATGCATATAATACATGAAGATAAAAAAAACTTCTGCCTTTACAACCACTTTAAGGTAAAAAAAATGTTTAGACTTTACAATCACTTTAAATAACAATATCTGTAGAGGGTGGACAACCCCTTAAACATTCTAAAAAGCCTAATTTATTTATTTTTATCACTTAAGTGACTGTCAGGTATTCCCAGCATGAAAAATAACAGCATCTGGATTCAGTAACAGCCACTGCACAAGGATTATCTAGAAGCAATAAGTAAAAATAAAAAATCTCATTATTGTCCTTCAGTAAATACATTCTGTATTTCAGAAGTCACAATCCTGTGTCAATAAATGAAAATCTAATTTGCATTTCAAAATTATGTCTGGAGCAAAACTAGTGTGTAACTGATTAGGCAAAAGCAAACAACACAAGCTCACAGAAGCTTCGGAGCCTCTGCAGCGCTCTATTACAGGCAGATATTGTGCGTCTCTCCAGAAAGCACCACTGATGCAATTAGAACACAACCTGCATTGCTGAGAGGCGATAAGGTGATTAACTGAGTATCTACAAGACGGAATCATCTCAAAACAAAGCGGATGATGATATAAGACAGAGGTAGGCAACTCCCTTCACTGGTGCCCCCAGCGGCAAACAAAGCCTCTTTTGCCGGCACTCGACTCCCTTCCCATTAGCAGAGCAGTGCAGGGAAGTGTCAGTGAGACACTAATGCATTCCAATTTCAGAATTCCCCACACCACACCTGCACTGAGGGGGAGGCACTGTGCCCCCAAACATTGCTGTAGCTGCGATCGCCCGCTTTTGTGATGGGGAAGAATTTGGGTGTAGTTCTGCTGGGGGGGGGGGGCTGTCACTGTTTCCAGGAGGAGGAGGACTGTCATTGGCCACTGCTAAACCAATCACAGTCCTGCTAGCCCCATCCACCACCTGGAGGAAGACGACTCGCTTGGTTGCCACTACCAATCTCTTTGTGGAATTACCGTTGAGCTTCTGGGAACTGTTGAAAGTATTCCTGAACCTTTGCGTCACTTACTACTGTACCCCTGCACTCTGTGTCCCTTTAAGCCACAGCCAGTATTCAGTGCAATGAAAATCACACCCAACTTTTGCTACGGCGCTTTGTGCCACATTTTTCCACAGCTGCGGGTGCCCAAATTATGATACTGCACACAGACCCACTGCTTTCAGAAAATGACCCTGACCTGAGCTAATCATTGTGCATCCATTCCAGATGCTTGTATGGGACATCACATACAAGCACGTGGGCTGGATGCAAAAGGTGGATCGGCATGATGAGTGTGCCAGGATAGGTAAATGTTTCTCCTCTCTGCTTCCTTTCACCACTCTGCATATCATAGATGAGAAGAGAGTACAGCGGTGGGGCATATGTGCAGGGAGGTACAGTGGTGGAAGAGATGAGAAGGGGGTTCAGCAGTGGGACAGAAGAGCGCGAGGAAAGGAGGAAAGAAAGGAGGTGTATTGGTGAGACAGATGAGCAGGGGGTTACAGTGTTGGGGTAGGAGAACAGGGGGAACAGAGGTGAGACAGATGTGCAGGAGGTATATTGGTGGAGCAGATGGGAAAGCGGGTTACAGTGGTGGGGCAGATGAGTAGATAGGTTCAGTGTTAGGACAGATGAGAAGGTGATTCAGTATTGAGACAGGAGAGCATGGGGATACGGTGGTGGAGCAGATGTGCAGGGAGGTACAGTGGTGGGGCAGATGAGAAAAGGGGTACATTGATGGGGCAGATGAGCAGGGGTGTTACAGTGGTGGGGCAGATGTGCAGGGGGTACAGTGGCGGGAGGGAGGAGAACGGGGTTCAGCGGTGGGACAGAAAAGCAGGGGGATATAGTGATGGGGCAGATGAGCAGGGAGTTACAGTGGTGGGAAAGATGAGCAGAGGGTACACTGTTGGGGCAGATGAGAAGGGGGTGCATCGGTCTGACAGAAGAGCAAGGGGGTACAGAAGTGGGGCAGATGTGAAAGGAAGTGCATTGGTGGGACAGATGAGCAGGGGGTTACAGTGGTTGGGCAGAAGAGCAGGGGGTACAGTGGTGGGGCAGAGGAGAAAGGAGGTACATTGGTGGGCCAGAGGAGTAGGGGGTTACAGTGGTGGGGCAGAGGAGCTGGGGGGTACAGAAGTGGGGCAGATGTGCAGAGGAGAAAGGAGGTACATCGCTGGAACACATGAGCAAGAGGTTACAGTGGTGGGGCAGAAGAGCAGGGGGAACAGAGGTGGAACATATGTGCAGGAGGTACAGTGGTTGGGCAGATGAGCAGATAAATAACAAAAATAAAATACTGCGCTATCTGTAAAACAACAATGATTTAACCTCAGGAAAAAAATATTAATCAAAATTTAAATTCTGCTGCAACTTCACACACAATAATATACAAAATAAAACTTCAAGTTGCGCTGATTGATGGTAAGTAATCTGTGTGATACCTTATACTAGTGACACTTTAACAAATTAATAAATAATAAGTGACCTGTAAAAACAGTTTTCAATAATGCAAGTAGACGTAATTAATAAGAAATCGCTATTAAATCTTTGACAAATAAAAAGCCAAAAATAAGTCCATGTGTTTAGAAGTGATACATTAATATGTTCCTCCACGGTGGCGCACAAAACAAAACACCTCAGGAAAAGTGAAGAGAAAAATAGGATAGTGCCTCCACCTCTGCACTCACTGCCGCTTGCCAGCTGTAAATGATCTCCTGTTAGGCTGGGTTCACACTGCTGCGGTGCGGGAACGCTGCGAATACACTGCGAGTTCCCGCACCGCATGTCTCCCGCCGGTAGTTCACACTGCCCTATGCGAGCTGCTGGGGGTGTCAATGAAATGTTAATGACACCCCCATAGCAGCTCGCATATCGCAGTGCGATCTGCAAACTCGGACAGGAATCGGATCGCATGGTGAGAACACCATGCGATCCGATTCTGCTGCGGACCGAAAAAAAGGGTCCTGTCCGATTTTGGGCCGAATGCGATGCGAATTCAGCCATACTATCTGTATGGCTGAATTTGCATCGCACAGAGATCGCATATGATTTGAACTGCAGTGCGGTGCGAATCATATGCGATCTCCATAACCGCAGCAGTGTGAACCGGGCCTTACGGGAGATCATATGCGCTAGTGGCTTATTCCCCTGCCTCGGGTCTCTATGTTGTGCACCAACACTCGCAATATCCTCACCAAGGGATAGCCTCATACACAGATGCATTTAATGGATCCCCATGGAAAAACAATAGAGGCTTGCATAGTCTAAATCCTTAATTTATTTGGTTAAAAGATAACAGAATTGCACTTACAATTATGATGTTTAAAAACAGGCAATAAAATCGGGGTGGCCGACTCGATAGCAGCCCGTTGCCTCTGGGACCTGCGTAGATGTAGTGATGTCAGCACAACGCTCCTCCCTATGTACGTTTCGTCACACCTGACATCATCCTGTGGCACGGGCGGCGTACTGACTCACCACCTTGTATACTCTGCATGACAAACAGTTCCGCCCTGTTCTGAGCTCCAAGTGTCATACATTCTGCCACACGGACAGCAAACAGGGTAGAACTGTTTGTCATGTAGAGTATATAAGGTGGTGAGTCAGTACGACGCCCGCGCCCCATCTGAGGTGTGAAGGTGCAGGAATTGGGGCTGATCAGAGATGTGAAGGTACAGGAATTGGGGCTGATCAGAGGTGTGAAGGTGCAGGAATTGGGGCTGATCAGAGGTGTTAAGGTGAATGAATTAGAGCGGATAAGAGGCGTGAAGGTGCAGGAATTGGGGCTGATCTGAGGTGTGAAAGTGCAGGAATTGGGGCTGATCAGAGGTGTGAAGGTGCAGGAATTGGGGCTGATCTGAGGTGTGAAGGTGAATGAATTGGGGCTGATCAGAGGTGTGAAGGTGCAGGAATTGGGGGCTGATCTGAGGTGTGAAGGTTAATGAATTGGGGCTAATCAGAGGTGTGAAGGTGAATGAATTGGGACAGCTCAGAGGTGTAAAGGTGCAGGAATTGGGGCTGATCTGAGGTGTGAAGGTGAATGAATTAGAGTGGATAAGAGGCGTGAAGGTGCAGGAATTGGGGCTGATCTGAGGTGTGAAGGTGCAGGAATTGGGGCTGATCAGAGGTGTGAAGGTGCAGGAATTGGGGCTGATCTGAGATGTGAAGGTGCAGGAATTGGGGCTGATCAGAGGTGTGAAGGTGCAGGAATTGGGGCTGATCTGAGATGTGAAGGTGCAGGAATTGGGGCTGATCAGAGGTGTGAAGGTGCAGGAATTGGGGCTGATCAGAGGTGTGAAGGTGCAGGAATTGGGGCTGATCTGAGATGTGAAGGTGCAGGAATTGGGGCTGATCTGAGGTGTGAAGGTGAATGAATTGGGGCTGATTAGAGGTGTGAAGGTGCAGGAATTGGGGGCTGATCTGAGGTGTGAAGGTTAATGAATTGGGGCTAATCAGAGGTGTGAAGGTGAATGAATTGCGGCTGATCAGAGGTGTGAAGGTGCAGGAATTGGGGCTGATCAGGGGTGTGAAGGTGCAGGAATTGGGGCTGATCTGAGGTGTGAAGGTGAATGAATTGGGGCTGATCAGAGGTGTGAAGGTGCAGGAATTGGGGGCTGATCTGAGGTGTGAAGGTTAATGAATTGGGGCTAATCAGAGGTGTGAAGGTGAATGAATTGCGGCTGATCAGAGGTGTGAAGGTGCAGGAATTGGGGCTGATCAGGGGTGTGAAGGTGCAGGAATTGGGGCTGATCTGAGGTGTGAAGGTGAATGAATTGGGGCTGATCAGAGGTGTGAAGGTGCAGGAATTGGGGGCTGATCTGAGGTGTGAAGGTTAATGAATTGGGGCTAATCAGAGGTGTGAAGGTGAATGAATTGGGGCAGCTCAGAGGTGTAAAGGTGCAGGAATTGGGGCTGATCTGAGGTGTGAAGGTGAATGAATTAGAGCGGATAAGAGGCGTGAAGGTGCAGGAATTGGGGCTGATCTGAGGTGTGAAGGTGAATGAATTAGAGCGGATAAGAGGCGTGAAGGTGCAGGAATTGGGGCTGATCTGAGGTGTGAAGGTTAATGAATTGGGGCTAATCAGAGGTGTGAAGGTGAATGAATTGGGGCTGATCAGAGGTGTGAAGGTGCAGGAATTGGGGGCTGTGAGGGTGCAGAATGTTAATTTCTCACTACTATTTTAGTAGTTTAAAGCATTCACTTTATAAAAAATCCTTTTCGTGATTGAGAGTGTGAAGTTGAAATTTTTTTGTAATAAAATCGGCACGCTCAATTTCTTTGAAAACATTTTTCAGCACACTGTGCTCAAGAGGTTGCCTACCCCTGATATAAGATATAGTTGTAACACAGCATGATGTTCAGAACAACAATATCTAAAAATACAGTTTTGATATGACAGCAATGTAGGACTACCCCAGGCAGACTTAGTAATAAATATGTAAAGTGTACACTAACTGTTTTTCTCTTTGCTTTTTTAGTTTACCTGTGCAGCTTTTGCATAGTGGCCTGCTTGTGTAGATTTCAACCAATATTCTATACAGAATACTCTTTTGATCCCAAAGGGAAATTGGGAAATTGTTACAACACAGACAGACTCAACACAAGACAACACAAGTTTACAATAGACTGAACAAGATGCAAAAACGCAACAAAATTACCAATAACAGCCATTAAAGTGGTGGGCCACCCTGAAAAAAAAAACTTAAAAAAAATGTTAATAAAAATTTAAAATGGAAAAGAAAAAAAAATATATATATTTTTTTACTCACCAGAAATGGCTGTTGCTAGGCAGATCGTCCTAATCTATGGCAGATCGTCCTAATCTGCCTCTTCCTGCTCCGCGGTGATGTTCTCTCCTCTGCTCCGAGCGCCGTCTTCTAGTGAATGGGGCGCGGTGTGTTATGGGAACTGTGTCCCACAACACATTGCGTTCCCTATTCACAAATTCGACTCGCGCATGCGCAGTAGGCCGCACGCTGACTCGCGCATGCGCAGTAGGAAGCGGGCAGTGCTCGCTGCCTGTTTCCCTTACTGAGGATGGCGGCACTGGAACCGGATCGCCTAGGGACATCTCAGCCTCCACGACCGACATCGCGGGTGCCCTGGGAGGGTAAGTGTACTTATTAAAAGTCAGCAGCTACTTTTTTTTTAGCTGCTGACTTTACAATGAAAATACAACATAGAATTAATAACACAGATTAAAATAACAGGCAAACTACCACATACAAATAATACACCACTTTCTCTAACACTACCCCAGATAATAACCAACACAATACCAACACACTGCGCTCCGAGCCCACCCAGTGGTGTGACAATAGCAAATGAATATTCGCTATTGCCACACTGATCCTCCTCCCTGGCCAATCAGGAAGCGGGTCCTGAGACCCGTCACCTTATTGGAAGAAAGGATAGGCAATCCTATTGGATGACTAGGAGGAGATGCAGGGCAGAAGCTACCATGATGCAGAGGAGAGAAGACGCGATAGAAGCCACTGCTCATCGCCCTTAGGAGCTCTGCCTGCCCACAACCTAGATGGGGTAAGTGCAGGGCTGGATGACCAACCGACTAACTGACTGACAGGGATTGGGGGAATGTGTGTGTTTGCCACCGACCAACCGGGGGGAGGTTGTTTGCCGCCCCCACTCCCCAAAAAAACACCAGCCGCCACTGCTTAGGGCCTATGCATACCAACCCCTGTATTACAATGCAGCAGCTGGTGTGCAGTGGTATAACTGCAGTGTCGATGCACCCATTGTGGTGTGCTTTATTTTTAAGCAAACTTTATTAAGATGCCGCACAGTGACATTTTATTAAGTTCTATTGGCCACTGCAATTTTGTGGATCACCTCGCACTGTGCTGCGCTTGGCCTGCCGCACTTCATTCATTTATTAATTTCAATATATTACATTTTTTTTAAGCAGAATGACAAGAGATTGAGCAGACACATGTCAGTGCAGAAGACATGAGTTCAATAAACACTGTTGCACTTTCTTTCAGCATACACCACCACAACATGGTATTGTGAACTGGCCACATAGGAGACAAAACATTTTGCTTTGTCGTTCGGTGGGACTGCTCTGAAATAGCCCCCCACGCAGTCCTATCACAACTGGTGTGAATGGGCCCTTAAAGTGTTATCTAAAGACAGAACGTTTTTGAATTGAGTACAGAAAGGGTTAGAATCTGTCAGGCTTTTATTGTTTCTGGCTCCCTGTTTCAGAGATTTACTGAATGTCTATTTGAAAATCAGGGCCCGCTTACATTAAGACGTTGCACTACTACACGTGTTAACACACTTATTACTGCAATGTATGTTGCATGTTTTGCTGTGCCGCAGAGCCATTCATCTAGAATGGCACCCCAATGCACTAAGGCATTGGGTTGCAACACATGGTAACGCATGTTATTGCATTGCAAAAAAGGGGTCACAACCGGTTTTCAGCACGTCAGGGTGAGTGGACAGCCCTTTTTTTTTTTTTTTCAATGGGCTGCATTAACGCAGCTCACCTCAAAATTGTAAATGGCCCCTAAGAAAAAGTCCAAAATTGCTTCTCTTTTCCAAAACAGGATTAGAAGGGACATTTAAAAAAAAAAAGTACATTTGTTTGGCTGACAAATGTCTTGCGCACCATTCGCATGGGTGATTCCCGAGGCTGGGATTGACAGCTGTGTGTGGATAGCAGCAGCTGCCGAGCCCATACACTGCAGTGGTACCTTTAGCAAGGAGTATACTTCTTTTTGGAGAGATTTCCTCTCACTTGCTGGCTTGTCTTTGAGACAGGGAGTGAAGTGAAATCCATTGAATAGGATATACATGGTATAAAAACCTGAAAGCAGTTTTAATCATTCTTTATCCAGAATAAATTTTGGCAAAATTGGCTTTAAATCACTTTTAATTCTTGCTCCATTTTCTTCTTCTAATTAGGAGAAGCAGCTCAGGGCATTCAATGCAGGTATTCGGTTGTATCCTGACTGGTTGACACTCCACCAAAACTTTTTTTTATCAGATTGAGAAAGGCGATACGGTATATATAATGTATGTATGTGTATATATATATATATATATATATATATATATATATATATATATATATATATATATCTCGTATATACTCGAGTATAAGCCGACCTGAATATAAGCCGAGGCACCTAATTTTAACACAAAAGAATGGGAAAACTTATTGACTCGAGGTATAAGCCTTGGGTGAGAAATGCACAGCTACTGGAAGTGGAAAAGAGGGTTAACAATGCCCATTTGCAGCCTCACTGTGCCCATTTGCAGCCATAGGTCCCCCGAACTTGGTAGTTAAGGGTTCCTAGATGCCCCCTAGCTGCAGCGAAAATGTGGGGTCTCTGGACCAGTGATGTAGGTAACTGAGTTAAAATAAACGGAGTTACTTAACGCAGTTACTTTAGAGGGTAGTAATCTAACTGATTACTTTTCCCCTCATGGTAATGCAGTTCCCATTACTTGGGCGGAGTTACTGCAATTACATCTACCACCACTAGATGGCTGTAGTGTAATTCCGGTGTCCTGCCAAAAAAGTTCCCCCGCTGGATAAGGACCCCCCTGTACTGCGCAGGCGCAGCGCTTGCACAGTACGAAGGACTACGGAGCGTACGAAAATTGCCAAACCTAAACAGCTCTGAGTGAACTCTACACCAAGGGGCGCATTTATTATTATTGTTATATATCGAGCTCTGCCCATTAATTTAACATTCGCCTTCTTCTGTAGCCATCCGCCGTTTACACGATATAATAATAATAGACCCGCCCCTTGCTTACACACTATAACAGATCTGCCCCTTGGTTAAAGTAATAATATTGCAGCCCCTTGGTTACACCATATATAACAATAATAATAAATGTGCCCCTTGCTTACAGTAATACTAGACCCGCCCCTTAGTTACACGTATAGAATATAAAAAAAAAAGTCAGTTACTTTGCTGCGTAACTAATTACTTTTCCAATGTAGTAACTGAGTTACTAACGCAATTACTTTTTGGGAGAAGTAATTTGTAACTTAACTAATTACTTTTTTAAAGTAAGATGACCAACACTGCTCTGAACCCAAAGGGTCTCGAAATGACATTGCTGCAGATGGACACAATTGACCGACTTTGGGGCCCTGTATCTCGGGGCCATTTGGGGTTCCTAGCATCAAGTGGCCCCCGAGATACGAGGCCCCAAAGTCGGGTCTGAAAATGTCAAGCACTTTTCTGCAGCAGAGAATTAAATTCCCCGTATCTTGGGACCACTTAATGCTAGGAACTCCGAATTTGGATATGTTGTAGTGTTGGTTACACTGGGTCCACACCAAATTTGGGGTTCCTAGCACTAAGTGGCCCCGAGATACGGGGCCGCAAAGTTGGGTCAGAAAATTTAATTTTTTTCTGCAGAAAAGTGCTTGACTCGAGTATAAGCCGAGGGGGGCACTTTCAGCACAAAAAAATGTGCTGAAAAACTCAGCTTATACTCCAGTATATACTGTATATATAATATACATATATATATATATATATATATATATATATATTTTTTTTTTTTTTTTTATTGCAGTCTCTCTTTACAGTGGAGGAATTTCCTCCTTCCCAAAGGGTCACAGCAATAAAACCTGACAAATGTTCAAATCCTTCCTCATGCAGGTGCTTTTCTGTTTCCTCTCTGAAGAGATTTTTCCCCACTTCCTGTTCATATGACCACACTATAAGTGATGGGAAGTCTACCTTATAGAAAAAAAAACATTAAATAGTAATGAACGAATTGATTTGCAAATGCAGATTACCCCCCCCCCCCCCCCCTTATATAAGCATGCATATAAATGCAATCAAGAGATTAGTTAGCAATTTAGCTACTCATTGCATCTCCTGAAAATATGCAAGTTGATTTGGCTGATTTAAAAAAAAAATCATGCAATTCAGAAATCCTAGCAATTTTAATTCATGAATTTTAGGCCTCATTCACACAAGAGCTGACACCTGTAGTCAGTGAATGGGGCTGTGCGTTTATGCAGCCTAAGCCACCAGGTGCTGGGTGCAGGCAGCCCTTTCATGTCTGTAGGAACGCAGTCCCTGCAAGGACACCGCCGCTCATCCCAATTAGACAGTCGGGTGGGTGCGGGTGTGTGGCCCCAAATGCATACGGTCTCCCCTATATCAGCACATGGGGAGGCAGTGACATCTACCTGGGTAATCAGTGACACCTTCTGACACCAAAGATTACTCAGGGTGGACTCCTGAAGTGCAAAGGTTGGAAGAGAGCGTGGATGAGTGGGTATACCTGGTAGGAGTGGGCTGTTGGGAGGCACTATCATTCTGCCCAAAGACCCCATTCACACTTGTGAATGGGGTCGTGTACTATTACATGTGGGAACCCCAGTGGAGAGTTTGTGATGACTAGCTGCGGGAGGAAGCCCTATTGAAAGCAATAGGAGGCTGACAGTTCCCGCAGCTAATCGCAGCCGCTTGCATGTAATCACTCAAGCAGCAATTACCTGAGAATGATTAGCTTTGGACACAGACTGTCTGTGTCCAGGGGCGAGCATTCGCCGGTATTTGCTCCATCAGCGATTACATATGAGCGGCTGCGATTAGCTGCAGGAGCCATCAGCCTCCCATTGCTTTAATAGGCCTTCCTCCCGCAGTTAATCACAGAGAACCCCTGATGGGGTTCAGTTTGTAATTGCACACAGCCCCATTCGCAAGTGTGATTGGGACCTTAATTACCAACTCCGGTCCAAGCAAAACTGTCATTTAAAGATGATGGAAAGACCTTTCGATTCTTCCTCGCTCTCTTTTCCCATCTTTCCCACTCCAGGGCTTTTACCTCTTACTAATGCTACTGGATTTCAATAACTAAACATCAGTGTTTTCTCTTTAACCCTGTTTATTTCTCATACTTGTCTCTTCATCACTTATAAATATTGTATGAAGCTTTCACCAGTCCTACGGCCCAGTGTTTAGATGCCGTTATTTCTCATCTGATTATACTGTTCTCTGTATTTAAGCGCTCATATTTCGTACAACATTTTTCCTTTTGCACTGTTGTAATCAAATATCCCTGCCCTACATTCTGATCCGTCTCTCTGTAATTGATTTATATATGAATAATGCAGTGTCAGATTATGGCGCATAAGAAACACAGGCTTTAGCAGACTGATTTTTATTATAAGCATCTGTTTGAAACACATATCAGTTGCTTTTCACGACAGTGCCCAACATCTTGTACTAAACCTTTCTGCACATTTGATTTAAGACAGAGTTTAAAAAAAAGGGATACCGTGGTTACCAATCGTCCCCAATATGCAGGGACAGTTCTGTTCAGTGGCTCAAGAATAGGGGAAATGCAACTACTCTTGGGTTGTTTGTCACAGAGGGGGTACTGAAGGCACAAGGGCAAGGAGGGCTGAATGATACATGAGGTGTCGCCATCTGTCGCATGCTAGCTGATTGGCACAAGAAACTAAAGTTCCCTAAACAACAAGCACACTATAATCTCCCACTGCTGCCACCAGGTATCAACCATGTACACCCATGCCAACTTGCTAATCAGAGTGAGCATCTTTTTTGGTGGAAGAAGAATGAGGTAAAAGTTCACCTGTAACATAGTTATCATAGCCTACAATACCTATGGCCAAAATCTAGCTGGCTGGACACTCAGGCAAATGCAAATCTAGTATACAATCTGATCCACTCTAATGCCCCGTACACACGGTCGGAAATTCCGACGGAAAATGTCCGATCGGACCATGTTGTCGGAAAATCCGACCATGTGTGGGCTCCATCTGACTTTTTCCGTCGGATCCTGCTCTCAAATTTTCCGACAACAAAATCCGATCGGACTTTTTCCGATCGTGTGTAGAGAATTCCGACGGACAAAGTGCCACGCATGCTCAGATCAAATTAGGAGACCAAACCTATTGGCTAATAGCCTCTACGTAGTTCCGTCGTACGCAGTGAACGTCACCACATTCAGAATGATCGGATTTTCCGACAACTTTGTCCGACCGTGTATATGCAACACCAGTGTCGGACAAAATCCTTCGGAAAAAATCCCACAGATTTTGTGGTCGGAATTTCCGACCGTGTGTACGGGGCATAAGGGCTATGTACAAAAAATAAACTGCGATAGATAGGACTTTAAACCACACATGTGAGGTATCGCCGCGTGCGTTAGAGCGCCTGCAACAATTATAGCACTAGACCTCCTCTGTAACTCTAAACTGGTAACCTGTAAAAAAAAATTAAAGCGTCGCCTATGGAGATTATTAAGTACCAAAGTTTGGCGCCATTCCATGATTGTGCGCAATTTTAAAGCGTGACATGTTCGGTATCTATTTACTCGGCGTAACATCATCTTTCATATTACCGTATTTATCGGCGTATAACACGCACAGGCGTATAACACGCACATTCATTTGAAGAGGGAAGTTTCAGGAAAAAAAATTTACATTTGAAATAAGGAACTTTGAAGCAATATAAGGGTCAGTGCCCATCTGCAGCATCATCATTGCCATCAATGCAGCCTGATCAATGCCCATATGCAGCCTCACAAGTGCCATCAATGCAGCCTCATCAGTCCACATCAATGCAGCAGCCTCACCATTGCCTTCAATGCAGCCCCCCTCCCTGTCCCCTACAAGGCATCTAAAATTGAAGTATTGGCGTATAACACGCACATGCTATTTGCACCTGATTTTCATGGTGAAAAAGTGAGTGTTATACGCCAATAAATACAGTATATAAAAAAATTGGGCTAACTTTACTGTTTTGTTATTTTTTAATTCATGAAACCGTTTAAAAAAAAAAAAAAAAAAAAAAGGCGTTTGAAAAATGATTGCGCAAATACCGTGTGAGATAAAAAGTTGCACCATTTTATTCCCTAGGGTGTCTGCTAAAAAAAACGTATATAATGTTTGGGGGTTCTGAGTAATTTTCTAGCAAAAAAATTATGTTTACATGAAGGAAAATAGGCCTGGTATTGAAGTGGTTAAATGGCTACATTCCCAATAAGGAAACATTACCCAGTACATTATCTTAATCCTTGTCCTCCAGTATCTCACCCCAAATCCTCCACATAGGTTGTACCGTTACTGTACTGTTTTTCTGTAGCTGTCTTTACCCTACATCTATTCAAAGTGCAGAACTTACACAGGATCTCTCTGCTTCTGAGAAGCAGGGGGTGGAGGGCTGAAGTTACATCAGTGAGGAGAGCTCGGAGAGCTGATTGGAGGGAAGGGACACACCCTCCTTCACACGGCACACAGAAACAGAGCTGAAGCTGTCAATCAGCTTGAGATCCCTCCCCTGTCACCTTTTTTTTTCTCTTGGTGTCAGGAAAACTTGCTTATAGCAGAGGAAGGAGGCATCGGACAGAAAATACACTTGGTGCTCTGAATTGAGACAAGTACACACTATAGAAGGATATGCTTTGTACATATTTCATGCCTGAGGTTTACAACCACTGTAATGCTAATTATGTGACCCAATGTATTTCTTATTGTCTTCTTTTGTTGCAGATTGCACTTATTATGCATAGTCATTTAAAATTATTATAATTTTGTAGCCCTGATGAAGGGGCATGTGAAAGCCCTTAAAATGCATTGGCATACCGTATTTATCAGCGTATAACACGCACCTTTCCCCCCTTAAAATCAGGGAAAAATGGTGGGTGCGGGTTATACGTTGATCCCCGCTGATTGTGAGGAAACGAGCGAGTAGAGCCGAGATACACAAAGCCGAAGTACATTCGGCTTTACTCGGCTCCTCTCGCAGTCATGCCCACCTCCACTGATTGTGAGAGGAGCGAGCACCGCTGACATACAGAAATCCGAGTGTACTTCGGCTAGTCTCGGCTCCTGTCGCTGTCCCGCCCCTGACTGTGAGCAGAGCCGAGTCTAGCCGAAGTACACTGGGCTTTCTGTATCTCAGCTCCGCTCGCTCCTCTCCTCTTACATTCAGCGGAAATCGGCGCCAATTTAAAACAGGGCAATTCTGTAAAGAGACTGGCAAGGCTGCAGATGGACACTGGGCAAGGCTACAATGATGGACAAGGCTGCAGATGGACACCGATAAGGCTGCATTGATGGGCATTCAAATGTAAGTTTTTTTCCTTAAAATTCCCTCCTAAACTTGGGGCGCGTGTTATACGCCGATAAATACGGTATGTGATATGAGGAAATAAACATTACAATTTTGGACTCCTAACAAGGGGTGTGGTTACAATCTTTCTTTTTTTGTGGATTTGATCAGTAGCGCCTCCTTGTGGCCCTTTTGTGCATTTGGAGCCACCTTGCCAATGATATTATGTATCCCCCATCCTAGATTCTCTATATCTAAGAGGAGCCGAATACAAAGCTTGGATCCAGTGCCTCCCATCTAACAGGTCCACCACAGTAAAAACACGATATCTCTATCCCTTCCCCACTCTATTACAAAAAAAAAAAAAGTTTGGTCTAGAGTTGGACTTTAAGTTTTATGCTTATAGCCTATGGTGACATTGTGGTTTACTGCAAATAATTAAATGCCACTGATAATGATATGGCCTATACGAGTATGCATTATACAGTACAATAGATATAATCACAGTTATTTTCTGTTCCCGGTTCACATTCTGTTTTCAGCATCATACAAAGAAACCCTAAACATTTCTATCCTTCGTTAAGCTCAAAGAGTTTTTTTTCTTCCTTTCCAAGTTGAATGGGTTTTAGTGATAGGTCGCTTTCTCATCTAAACACGCCAAAGGCTCAACAACAGTAGCCACATCAGATGAAAGGCACTTTCTGAATAATTGATGGAGAATGTTGACGCTGGATTATCTGAGCAGCCCATGGTGGAGTCTTCATTTGGACCTTGCACGTCCCTGAGCTTATAGTGGATTGTCTGGAATCAAAACACACACAGATGTAAAAAATAAAATAAAATCACCTCCGACACAGAAAGTGGTTAACTCCTTACATACCTGCTAACCCTTCCTCAGTGAGGTTGTAGTCTTCTACTTTTCTAACCCCCTGTTGAATTACTTTAACCTTGGTAGGGTTTAGTTAGGCTGGGTTCACATTTGTGCATTGTGAGAACACCCACAAAATGACGTGTGTTCCCAGCAACACACAAAAAAAAAAACGCACATTCCCTTTGGAAGGTGTGTGGCACTGCCGTTATTTCTTAATAGCAATCCAACGCACCTTGGAAAAGCATGCCAAAATTCATGGTATTCAAGTACCATGTGTTGTGGTGCAGCGCAATTTAAAAAAGGGTCATGCACTTTGTGGGTAGGGCAGTCCATTGAAATTAATCGGTTGCCCTAAATGTGATGCACATAATCTTTAGAAAAGTGCATGCTCCGCTGCCCCTGCAGAGCCTTAAGGCTTATTTACATTTTCAACTTTGCATAAAGCTATAGAGCTCTGTGCCATTGTTAACTGTGGGGTATGAACCCTGATACCTTGTTTCTGAGGGTGCCAAATACTGGGTTTGCATATTGTAGATTTTACATTGCAAGGAAATAATTAGAGTAGTTAAGATTTTAGATTTTTAGGCTGAGCCCTGGGAACATATAAAAAAACACAATTGAATGAAGTTATGTATTAATCATTAAATGTATTTTTATAATGCAATACGTTTAAGTTCCTCAGTTTGCTTTGGTACCAGCCACTTGTACATCCCTTACTGTATACTAGAAGGAAGGAGAAAATTAGTGGTCAATGAGGTGTACTGCATGTGCTGACAAGGAACATTCTGATAGGAGGACAGAACAGAGAGATTAACTTGTCGGCCTGTTGCTGTACCACTTTAGGACCAGGCCTTTTTCTGGCATTTGTTGTTTACAAGTAAAAATCTGTATTTTTTGCTAGAAAATTACTTAGAACCCCCAAGCATTATATATATATTTTTTTTTTTTATTTATTTATTTTCTTTTTTTTTAGCAGAAACCCTAGGGAATAAAGTGGGGGTCGTTGCAATATTATATGTCACACTGTATTTGCGCAGCAATCTTTCAAACACATTTTTTTTTGGGAAAAAATAAATTTTAATGAATTTAAAGACAAACAAACAATAAGACCCCTTTCACACTGGGGCATTTTCAGGCGTTTTTCAGGCGCTTTAGCGTTAAAAAAAACGCCTGTAAAGCGCTTGAAAGAAGCCTCATCTGCAATCCCAATGTGAAAGCCCAAGTGCTTTAAGAGCCCTTTCACACTGCCAGCGCCCGAAAAACAGCATTTTTCAAGCACTATTGGGGCGCTTTTAACCCCTGCTAGTGGCCAAATAAAGGGTTAAAAGCTTCCACAAAGCGCCGCTGCCAAAAGCGTTTTGCAGGAGCTTCCCATTGATTTCAATGGGAAAGGGCGCTTTAGGAGCGGTGTATTCACCGCTCCAAAAGCGCTGCAAAGAAGCTGCTATCAGGACTTTTTTTTGATGCCCTGCCAGTGCACTGTGTGAAAGCACTCAGGCTTTCACATTGGGATTGCAGATGAGGCTTCTTTCAGGTGCTTTTTTTAACGCAAAAGCGCCTGAAAAATGCCCCAGTGTGAAAGGGGTCACGTGTGAAAGCACTCAGGCTTTCACATTGGGATTGCAGATGGGGCAATGAAAAATGCCCCAGTGTGAAAGGGGTCTATAGTTAGCCCAATTTTTTTGTATACTGTGAAAGATGATGTTACGCCGAGTTAATAGATACCCAACATGTCATGCTTTAAAATTGTGCATGCTCTTGGAATGACTTAAAGATCTCCATAGGCAAGGATTTTACATTTTTTACAGGTTACCTGTTTAGAGTTAGAAAGAAGGTCTTGCACGAGAATTATTTCTCTCGCTCTAACGATCACGGTGATACCTCACATGTGTGGTTTGAACACTGTTCACGTATGCGGGCGTGACTTATGTATGCGTTCGCTTCTGTGCGCAAGCTCGTTGGGATGGGGCGCTTTAACTTTTTTTATTTTTTTATTTATTTTACTTTTTTTTTATTTTATTTTTTTACATTGTCTTTTTTTTTTTTTTTTACTTTTATTCCTATTACAAGGAATGTCAACATCCCTTGTAATAGAATAAAGCATGACAAGTCCTTTATTTAGAGATCTGGGGTCAAAAAGACCCCAGATTTCTCATTTACCTTTCAAAGCAAAAAATAAAAAATGACATTTTGCCTTTAAGAAAAATAAAATCCTTTCTGTCTGCCCAAGAACAGGAAGTGATGTCAGATGTCGATCCAGTCCTCCAAGGGCATAGCCATCCGCCGCAACAAGTCGGTTCCAGGCTTACCAATGGTAAGCTTGGAAACGACCCAGGAGCGGTGGGAGGAATCACCTCTCCTGCCACCTATAAAAGTGATCAGGTGGTAAATCTGTCGCTGGAATGACTTTTTTCTTAAAGCTGACCGCCTGTAGAAAAAAAACTGTAAAGTAATGATGTATATTTACAGTTAGGCGGTCAGCAAGTGGTTAAAGATGTATTCCATGTATGCCAGTTTGGATCAATGAAAGTATCTATGTTCCATTCTTGGCCGATCTCTGTGAAAGATGGAAGTTACTGTAGTAGGCACTGCAATTGCAGGGTTATCCACTAGTTTCCCGTTCCTGTGCTGAGTGGCTGCCCTGCTGCATTGTTAGCACAGGAGGTTGCTTGCTTGGCATTGGCGCCATTCAGGGAGCAATTTGCATTTTCTCATTGAATGCAAAGTATACTCTATTTGGACAAGGTGGAAAGGCAGGATGGTGACTTTCACGGTTTCCACCTCATCCAATCATAAAAAACTTTGTATTAATTGAGAAAATTAAAAGTGTTCTCTGAATGGCGCCTATACTGAGCAGACAACCTCCCGCGTTCACTAAGTAGCAAAACACTTGTTTGGAACAGGACCAAGACTAGTGGCAATCACTGTAGTAATGGTGCCTTCAACAGAGATTTTCAGCTTCCATGTAGATCCTACAGGTATTCCACATACTGTGCATATGTTCAATAACTACGTAACTATAATGTCCCATTATACAAGTGTAGAACTCTGCGCCAACTGGAAATTTGTGGATAAAATTATTGCAAGCTGCAGTTGCTAGTGACCAAAAAGGTGTGTATATGTAATATAAATTGTAACCAAGCTGAGTGTAACTAACTACACATTCAATCAATCAATAATGAAATAAGTGCCCCCTAGTAATTCATCATAGGTGATACAAAATCAATAAGTGAAATACATTTAAAAAGTATTTTTAAATTGTGAATAAATCTCTAAAAAAAATATTAGAAAATATATAAGTAACACAACTAATGCAAACGATCCATATATTAAAAAAAATCATATAGGCTCCATGTACACGGGCTTAGAAATCGCTGTTACTACAGGAGTTTTGCCTTTTTCCTGTAGAAGAAGCTCAATGTTTTCCTACAGTGCCTTGAAAAAGTATTCATACCCCTTGATATTTTCCACATTTTGTTACATCACATGTTACAACCAAAAGCGTAAATGTATTTTATTGGGATTTATATTTTATTGGACCAACACAAAGCGACATATAATTGTGACGTGGACGGAAAATGATAAATGGTTTTAAATTTTTTTTTTTACAAATAAATATGTGAAAAGTGTGGCGTGCATCTCTATTCAGCCCCCTTTACTCTGATACCCCTAACTAAAATTTAGTGGAACCAATTGCCTTCAAAAGTAACCTAATTAGTAAATATAGTCCACCTGGGTGTAATTTAATCCCAGTATAAATACAGCTGTTCTGTAAAGCCCTGAGAGGTTTGTTAGAGAACCTTAGGCCCCTTTCACACTGGGGTGGTGCGGGCGTCGGCGGTAAAGCAGCGCTAAATTTAGCGCTGGTTTACCGTCGTTTTAGCGGCGGTATTCGGCCGCTAGCGGGGCAGTTTTAACCCCCGCTAGCGGCCGAAAAAGGGTTAAAACCCCCCGCAAAGCGCCGATTAGCCGGTGGTATTGCCGCGCTGTCCTATTGATTTCAATGGCTAGGAGAACCGCTCCTTCACCGCTCCAAAGATGCTGCTAGCAGGACTTTTTTTTACCGTCCTGCTAGCGCACCACACTGGAGTGAAAGGACCTGCTTTTTTCAGGCGCTATTTTTAGAGCTGTAGCGCCTGAAAAATGCTTAGGTGTAAAAGGGGCCTTAGTAAACAAACAGCATCTTGAAGGCCAAGGAACACACCAGACAGGTCATGGAAAAAGTTGTAAAGTTTAAAGCAGGGACAGGTTATAAAAAAATATCCCAACCTTTCAACATCTCACAGCGCACTGTTCAATCCATCATCCAAAAATGGAAAGAGTATGACACAACTAAAAACCTACCAAGACATGGCCGTCCACCTAAACTGACAGGCCGGGCAAGGAGAGAATTATTTAGAGAAGCAGCCAAGAGATGGAGGCGCTGCAGAGATCCACAGCTTAAGTGGGAGAATCTGTCCACAGGACAACTATTAGTCGTGCTCTCCACAAATATGGTCTTTATGGAAGAGTGGCAAGAAGAAAGTCATTGTTGAAAGAAAGCCATAAGAAGTCCCGTTTGAAGTTTGAGAGAAGCCATGTGGGGGACACAGCAAACACGTGGAAGAAGGTGCTCTGGTCAGATGAGACCAAAATTGAACTTTTTGGCCTAAAAGCAAACTGCTACGTGTGGCGGAAAACTAACACTGCACATCACCATGAACACACAATCCCCACCGTGAAACATGGTGGTGGCAGCATCATGTTGTGGGGATGTATATAAAAATAATGATCAGCGCAACTTATATACCCTATAATCATACAGTAAACAAGTACCTGAATTAGTATTATGCAATCAAAATGTTCAAATCAATAAAGTGCAAATGTGCATATAATAAACAAATGCTGTGCAGACAGTGCTAGCTACTAAATTCCTATGCAAAAAGTAGAACTGTGCAAACAAATATGCAAAGTAAATATATGGTGGAGATTACTGTGCAAACAATCCTAGTAATGGGTTGCTGTGCAAAATATTGCTGTATAAACACTTAATTGTGCAAAATAGTCCTTTATATACACCTAGTGGTGTATACAGTGGTGTGAAAAAGTGTTTGCCCCCTTCCTCATTTCCTGTTCCTTTGCATGTTTGTCACACTTAAGTGTTTCAGAACATCAAACCAATTTAAACAATAGTCAAGGACAACACAAGTAAACACAAAATGCAATTTGTAAATGAAGGTGTTTATTATTAAAGGTGAAAAAAAATCCAAACCATCATGGCCCTGTGTGAAAAAGTGATTGCCCCCTAAACCTAATAACTGGTTGGGCCACCCTTAGCAGCAACAACTGCAACCAAGCGTTTGCGATAACGTGCAATGAGGCTTTTACAGCGTCCTGGAGGAATTTTGGCCCACTCATCTTTGCAGAATTGTCCTAATTCAGTTACATTAGAGGGTTTTCGAGCATGAACGGCCTTTTTAAGGTCATACCACAACATCTCAATAGGATTCAGGTCAGGACTTTGGCTAGGCCACTCCAAAGTCTTCATTTTGTTTTTCTTCAGCCATTCGGTGCTGGACTTGCTGGTGTGTTTAGGATCATTGTCCTGCTGCAGAACCCAAGTTCGTTTCAGCTTGAGTACACGAACAGATGGTCGGACATTTTCCTTCAGGATCTCTTGGTAGACAGCAGAATTCATAGTTCCTTTTATCACGGCAAGTCTTCCAGGTCCTGAAGCAGAAAAACAGCCCCAGACCATCACACTACCACCACCATATTTTACTGTTGGTATAATGTTCTTTTTCTGAAATGCAGTGTTCCTTCTACGCCAGATATACTTGGACACACACCTTCCAAAGAGTTCCACTTTTGTCTCATCGGTCCACAGAATGTTGTCCCAAAAGTCTTGGGGATCATCAAGATGTGTTGTGGAGAAATTGAGACGAGCTTTGATGTTCTTTTTGCTCAGCAGTGGTTTTCTCCTTGGAACTCTGCCATGCAGGCCATTTTTGCCCAGTCTTTTCCTGATGGTGGAGGCATGAACGCTGACCTTAACTGAGGCAAGTGAGGCCTGCAGTTCCTTGGACGTTGTTGTGGGGTCTTTTGTGACCTCTTGGATGAGTCGTCGCTGCGCTCTTGGGGTAATTTTGGGCGGCCGGCCACTCCTGGGAAGGTTCACCACTGTTCCATGTCTTCGCCATTTGTGGATAATGGCTCTCACTGTGGTTCGCTGGATTCCCAAAGCTTTGGAAATGGCTTTATAACCCTTTCCAGACTGATAGATCTCAATTACTTTCTTTCTCAATTGTTCCTGAATTTCTTTGGGTCTCGGCATGATGTGTAGCTTTTAAGGATCTTCTGGTGGACCTTACTGTGTCAAGCAGCTCCTATTTAAGTGATGCCTTGATTGTGAACAGGTGTGGCAATAATCAGGCCTGGGTGTGGCTAGAGAAATTGAACTCAGGTGTGGACAACCACAGTTATAGTATGTTTTAACAAGGGGGGCAATCACTTTTTCACACAGGGCCATGATGGTTTGGATTTTTTTTCACCTTTAATAATAAACACCTTCATTTACAAATTGCATTTTCTGTTTACTTGTGTTTTCCTTGACTATTGTTTAAATTGGTTTGATGTCCCGAAACACTTAAGTGTGACAAACATGCAAAGGAACAGGAAATGAGGAAGGGGGCAAACACTTTTTCACACCACTGTAGATACAGTCCTAATAGATCAAATGGTAATGTCCATATATAAATTCATACATAAGTAAAATAAACATGCAAAAAGTGCTGGTGTGCAGCGATGTGACAAGCAGACTCTTCAAATGACCTCCGCTGTGCGATCTTCATGTGCCCCACTCAGTGCTCTCTATGCTCTTCCCTCCAAGTGGGTAACAAAACGCCACTGTGATCTGTGTGTTGCAGGGCTTTCCTGGGTATCGTAACAGCAGATGGTATCCCCCAGAGTGCTGTATTCCTATGCTGGCTTCCAATTGGTCCGTTTGGCCATTGATCCACAGCATATAAAAGCGAGGAATAAACAGCAATATCCCATAGTGTAGTAAACCTAGACTTTTTTATTAAAAAATAAGAGATGGCTACTTACAACATAAATGAATAAAAACAGAAGATCTGTAAAAACGGCGTTACAGGCGCCTCTGTGTGTCACTGTTGTGGGGATGCTTTTCTTCAACAGGGACAGTGCAGCTGGTCAGAGTTGATGGGAAGATGGATGGAGCCAAAAACAGGGCAATCTTAGACCTGTTAGAGTCTGCAAAAGACTTGAGACTGGGGCGGAGGTTCACCTTCCAGCAGGACAGTAACCCTAAACATACAGCCAGAGCTACAATGAAATGGTTTAGATCAGGGATCTCAAACTGGTGGCCCTCCAGCTGTTGCAAAACTACAATTCCCATGAGGCATTGCAAGGCTGACAGGTACAAGCATTACTCCCATAGGCAGAGGCATGATGGGACTTGTAGTTCTGCAACAGCTGGAGGGCCGCCAGTTTGAGACCCCTGGTTTAGATCAAAGTATATTCATGTGTTAGAATGGCCCAGTCAAAGTCCAGACCTAAATCCAATTGAGAATCTGTGGCAAGACTTTTTAAAATTGCTGTTCACAGACGCTCCCCATCCAATCTGACAAAGCTTGAGCTATTTTGCAAACAAGAATGGGCAAAAATGTCACAAGCTGGTAGAGACATATCCAAAAAGAGGGGGGCTGAATACAAATGCACCCCACACTTTTCGCATATTTATTTGTAAAAAAAAAAATTGAAAACCATTTATCATTTCCTTCCACTTCACAATTATGTGCCACTTAAAATCGCAATAAAATACATTCATGTTTTTGGTTGCAACATGACAAAATGTGGAAAATTTCATGGGGTATAAATACTTTTTCAAGGCACTGTATGTGTTTATGCACATTAGGACAATTACAGGCATATTTTGAGCTCAATGTTTAGAGACAGAAAAAAAAAACCTTCTGGTTTGCGTTTTTTGATTGGAGCTTTCTGGCAGGAAAAACGCAAAATTCTCCTAAACTCGTCTAAATTCTGTAAAAAAAAAAACGGTCTATATAAGCATTTTTTTCTGCCAAGGAAACTGGCATTTTTTTAAGCCCAGTGTGCATGGAGCCTTAAAGTGCAGTTCTTATAACAAGTGAATCCACTAGTGTTGTGGTGCCAAAAAAATTCCAAAAAGTGCTGTGCAGATTCCTTAGTGATCACCGCGTGACCTCTCCCTGAGCACACCGGGCCGGAAAATGATCACATAAAGTCTAAAACAATAATACTGTCATCTTATCTGTTAGAAATTGCAACTCCTCTCTTGCCAAATGGAAAGTCCTCTCCATTACATTAAGGGTAAACCTCATCTGATCATATCACTTTCTCTCACACAGACATAGAGGGGAGAAGAGAGGCGCCCATAGTGTAAAACAGCTTCTGTATTAAAACATTAAAAGTATTTCACTTACTCAGCCTGACTCTGTAGTCGGCTCCAGCTGGGTCACCGAGCTGCGAGCAGACAGGCTGTGCGGGATGACGTCACGATCCAGTCCACATCTTGCGTGGTTCAGCGTCAATCCGTAATCGGATGTGGAGGGATGAACTGTCCCCCGCACCTTTAAATAACATTCTTGTAATGAAACGTCCCACAATCTGCTTGAGCGCTTTCGTCATATACCGCTTCCTCCAGTCTGAATATAGATATCAGATATTCCAAACCGCTGACAACCAATAACTAGACAGTACTCGTTTTTGTTGCTTAATATGAACTGGTTTATTTGAGATCCCACACAAATATATACACCAGAATGACAATACAAACTGTAACCAGAAACCTAATTAACATAAGCTAATTAACTAATCATTTAACCAGACTAGGTGACTAGGCCTTGTCTTCTCCTAGCTCACTGATTATCATAAATATCTTCACAGAACTCATTCACACAATTGCAGAGTTAATTGGCACAAATAACAATGGGTGAAAGACCCTTAGGCCCCTTTCACACTGGGGCAGTTTTCAGGCGGTACAGCGCTAAAAATAGCGCCTGTACACCGCCTGAAAAAAACGGCCCCATTCACTCCAGTGTGAAAGCCGGCGGGCTTTCACACTGGAGCGGTGCGCTAGCAGGACGGTAAAAAATGTCATGCTAGCAGCATCTTTGGAGCGGTATAGGAGCGGTGTATTCACCGCTCCTATACTGCTCCTACCCATTGAAATCAATGGGACACCGCGGTAATACCGCCGCAAAGCGCCTCTAAGGTGTCGCTTTGCAGGGGATTTTAACCCTTTTTCCGGCCGCTCGCGGATGGTAAAACCGCACCGCGAGCGGCAGAATCCCGCAGCTAAAACAACGGTAAAGCAGCGCTAAATATAGCACTGCTTTACCGTCGCCGCGGCTCCCGCCCCAGTGTGAAAGGGGCCTTAGAGCCCACACTAGACTTATTTACAATAAACACGTTATAGCAGACAACAGACAGACAGGTGGCTGGAGTTGATGACATCAGCATCTTCTATGAGTCCCAATAATATGAAGCAGTCAATATTTCTAATATGGCATATACAGGGTTCCCAGAGTCTGTGAGTCTTGGGGGGACATGGACTTGAATCCAAAGTAACATTACTTCAAGGGTGCCCAGGCATAAACCTCACAAAGAGTATTGTTCCCTTAAAATCCAGGGCACATAATCAGTAGGCAAGAGGCTAGCATTCAGTCCCTTCCAAAAGCCTCTGTCCCGGGTGAGTCTATCACAGTTCTTTACAAATTTGTGAACATACAGTACATGGGCAAACTCAACACAAATTATATGTTATCCCCTTCGTGCCGACCGCACACATATATGCAACCTCACAGAAGTGGGCTTTTTTTCCATGGGGCCGCATATATGTGTACCTCTCTTTGTGCTGGGAGCGCGCCGCACACAGCACGCTCCCAGCACAGAGACTGGGCTCTCACTGAGAACCCTGGGTATCGGACTTACGATCGGGACCCGTGACTCACGGTTCCGGGTCACCTGATCGCTGAGATAGCCTCTAAATGGCTATTACAGTGATCAGTCACTGTGAGCCCACCCCTGGGTTTCCTTCCTGTTCTTAATGAAGAGAAATGCATCTTCCTCTTCTTGCAGAAGAGGGGAGAGGAAAGGAATTCTAAACAAACCAAAGTGTGTTAAAGACAAAAATAACAAGATCAAGGTTTGCCAGGGTTAGTGTTAGGGTTAGGGTCAAGGGTCACAGTCAGCATATTTTGGGTAGAATTTAAAAATAAATACATTTTAAATTGATATCAGTGTCAGTTTGTTTTAGGCAGGATAAAAAAAATGCAGAATGCCCACCATTCTTTCTGGGCTGTACTACCTATACAAACAACAACTAACCTGTATATGTGGTATCGCTGCAATAGTCAGAAGCAGAATAATTTATTTTGGGTTGTTTTTTGGTGGTAAATTATGATAATAGCAGGAAATATACAGCAAAATGTTAAAAATATATATATTTTTTACTATTTTGGGCCAGTTTTTCTTTTGATAATAAAAGAAAAATCAGGAGATATCCATTACCATTTACCACCAAAAGAAAGCCTAATTTGTCCTGCAAAAACAAGGTATAATCTACCTGGATACACTAAGTCGTTGTTACCACATGATTTCTACCTGCGCAGTGGGAACGTGAATTTTTTAAAGTGGTTGTAAACCCGTTTTTTTTTTTTTTTTTTTTTAAACCACCTGCAAGACAAAGCCATAATGAGCTAGTATGACTTGCATACTAGCTCATTATGCATCACTTACCTTAGATCGGGTCCCCCGAAGCCGTCCTCGTCTCCCCCACCAGCCGCAGCCATCTCTCCACAGATACCTGGAAGGTTACTTCCGGGTATCGCCGCTCCGGCCAATCACAGCGCCGATGTGATAGGCCAGAGCAGCGAAGACGTCGCTCTGTGCATGCGCGTGGGAGACGTTAAATCCGGCAAGGCCGGATTTGTGAATGGGGATTAACCCTGCGAATGCACTGTTGTCTATGGCGCGCATGTGCTGTAGACAACGTTGCAAAACTTTTTGGCAAATATCTCCTAAACCGCATAGGTTGAGGAGATATTTCTTGTTCCTACAGGTAAGCCTTAATCTAGGCTTACATGTAGGTGCAAGTTGTAATGGAGGGTATACAACCACTTTAAAGGACCAAACCTTCCTTAAGGCAGTACTCTACCTACAGCTGTTTTACACTATGGGCTCCTCTCTTCTCTCCTCTGTGTCTGTGTGAGAGAAAGTGATACGATTGGATGAGACATTTTTAAAGAATTAGATCTTAATAAATATTTTGCAAGGGTTACACTCAAGGCACTCAAAGCACATAGCCAGGGACAATATGTTCCCATATACCCTTTTATTATTAAAAACGGGATTATATGAATCCTATAAAACAATTCCTACAAGCTAGAAATGAAGTAAAAATAAATGTGTATTTCTACCTGTTCTTCCATAACATCTATACTGTGCTATCGAGTATTCCCCGTGGGCAAGGAACTGCAACAAAAAAGTGAAAAAGGTAAAAGACAGAAGAGAATAGAAAAAAAAAAAAAAAAACCCAACAAGCAACAACTCAGATGTATGTTTGTGCCGGAGAAGACTTTCCATTTGGCAGTAGAGTTGCAATTTTGCACAGATAAGATGACAGTGTTATTGTTTTGGACTTTATCTGATGATTCATTTCCCAGCCGGTGGGTACACCGTGTGCTCAGGGAGAGGTCACGTGGTGATCACTAAGGAATCCGGACAGCACTTTTTGGACATTTATTGGCGCCACAAGACTAGTGGATTCGCTTGTTATAAGACATGTGAACTTTATGTGATTTTTTAATATATGTATTGTTTGAATTTGTTGTGTTTAGTTATATATTTTCTAATATTTTTTTTTTAGAAATGTATATTTCAAAATTAACTTTTTACATTTATTTCACTTATTGATTTTCTATCACCTATGATGAATCACTAGGGGGCACTTTAATTATTATTTATTTATTGATTGATCAAAAGTCCTATTATAGTTATTTAGTTGTTGGATATATATTTAGGGATGGTGCCTTCTATAGGGTGTTAATTTTTTTTAATACCCCACCTTTTAAAGAAAAAACACATACTGTAATGTACATACTTGCATTGGTCCAAGCTGGACCAATGTGGCTCTGTATAAATTGCCATACCTGGAAACCAGATTTAGCTGTCCGCTCCCAGGCTGGGACAGAGAGTTAACCTAACTACAGTAAGGAAACGTCAGATCACCAGGGTGGCTGTGCCGTGTGACAGAAATACACATCCTTTGCAGGTAGAGCAGCTCCCATCATATATTATATTCGTGTTTTGAACTGTTTGCCTGGAGTTCCACTTTAAAAAAAATGTATTTTGGACAGAGTGGGGATGGATTACAACATCAGTTCAGTTTTTATTGCTGGGTCCCTGTTTGGGATACTCTTCTTTAGTGCCTAGGGCAGGGGTGCCTAACTAGTGGCTCAGGGGCCACAGGTGGCCCACGGAGCCCTCTGATGTGGCCCGTGACCTCCTGCTCTGGGATAGAATAGAAAGAATACTGTTATTAAAGGTCAGTTTATTACTAAAATCACAGTGTACATATGGGCATATCTTTTCTGCAGTGGTTACTGGGCTGCTTTCAAACTGATCCGCAGGTACAGAACAATTTACCTGTGGGTTACCTGCACTTTGCCATAGACTTCTATTATTACCTGCGAGTTTGGTGAGCTTTCTGAAAGTCTATTGCAAACTGCAGGAAAGCCAAAGGTACACTGCGTTGCAAACGTGATGCGGGTAAACCGCAGCACATCAGTGTGGAAGCAGCCTTGGACCACTTTCACACGGTCAGTTCGACCAATTGGACCCTCCATTCACCTCTAAGTAGTGGTAGACATAAACCGACTTGTGTTCTACCTCCAATACGCTCAGCTAAAGTATTGTGGGCTGCGTCCTTGTCCGTTCTCCAAATGCAGAGTGGACACGGACATGCCATCCATCTGCTCCGCTCATTGTGGCCCGAGACCGGTTACCAAGTCGCTTAAGTAGCCCTCGCTCTTCAAAAGGTTGGGCACCCCTGGCCTAGGGCCACCTGGAATAGGTAGTGAAGAAATATCTTCCCACTGAGACATTGCTTATTCTGCTAAAAGGAAGTGATGTCACAAAGAGGAGCAGCAACAAGTTGGCAGCATAGAGGGACTGCATTGGTGGATCACCAGTCTTTTATCCAGGAGGTGGGTCACGCAACAGCGCAGGCCTGTTGGAAAGAAAAACGACTGCATTGTGGCAGATGGGGTTGTAAATTTTGTCTTAAACATTGAAAAACAGGTCTACTTTAACTTTCAGTTAGGCTTCCTCATAAAGCAAAAGATTGTTATGCCTTACTCCTGACAGGTATGGATAATGGCAAAATAGATGGACCATTTCATCTATGACTGCTGTCAATGCTGTATGATCATATGACTTAGTATAAAGCTGGAAAATCCTGCCAGTGTGTCTAAGTAAGGCTCTCCCCATCATTTCAGCATACTAATGATGTTTATGAGCATGGGAAATACAAGCCACAAAGAGCTTGGGTGCCAAAATGTATTATATATCAAGTTATATAGGCATACCTGCTGTGACTCTGTGACTGACACCTTCTCTGTTCTGTCTGCTTAAATTAATGTCAAGTGATAGACAAGAGCGGATTGTTCAGAGAATATATCTTGTTGTGTGATGCGTGTTGTTCCCTCTTGTCCATGGAATACAGGATGGTGGTGTACATAAAGATGGAAATGTTGAGATTTTGATTTGTTTATGCATGCAATCCAGTACATTGGGAACATGAACATAACATCCAGGATTCGCTTGTGATATCCATCTGGTTTGGAGAAAGGTTCTGGCTTTCTAGAAATTAAACACAATTGTGTGTACCAGCATGTTAAAAAATCATGTATTTCAAAAAGTATGTTGGCTAACACCGCTGGCCTCTGTCTGAAAATTCTACCTACCTGGCTTTCTGTAGCTTGAATTCTTTCTGAGTCTGTGATCTGGAACAAGCATGCAGAAAGTGAAAGGATGCTTTTCCAGTCAAATAGAATATGAAGAGATACTTTAACCACTTAAGGACCGCCTCCTGCACATTTACGTCGGCAGAATGGCACGGCTGGGCACATCAACGTACAGGTACGTTGCACTTTAAGAGCCCAGCCGTGGGTCGCGCGCCGCCGGTCCTGAGCTCCGTGACCGTGGCCGCGGGACCTGCGGACCCGATCGCTGCTGGTGTCCCGCAATCAGGTCACAGATCTGAAGAACGGGGAGAGGTATGTGTAAACAAACCTCTCCCCGTGCTTCCTAGTGAGACTGTCACTGATCGTCTGTTCCTTGTAATCGGGAAAGACGATCAGTGATGTCGAATGCCAAGCCACGCCCCCTACAGTAAAAAAACACACACTCGTCACACTGAACCCCTCCCCGCCCCCTAGTGGTAAACCCCTTCACTGCCAGTGTCATTTACACAGGAATCAGTGCATTTAAATAGCACTGATTGCTGTATAAATGACAATGGTCCCAAAAATGTGTCAAAAATGTCCAAAAATGAGCAAACAGTATGGCCAGGCAATGGGAAAAGCAAATAAAATTCTAGGATGCATCACTAAAGGGATCAACAGCAGGAGGAAGGAGGTCCTGATTCCTCTATATTAATCTTTAGTTCTTACTAGAGGGGTCAACAGCAGGATAAACAAGGGCCTGATTCCTCTATATAGATCTTTAGTTATCATTACAGGAGTTACCAACAGGAGGAAGAATGTCCTGATTCCTCTATATCGGGGGTCAGCAACGAGTAGATCGTGGACAGGTGACTGGTAGATGCAGTCTGGGCTTGCTGACCCACCATTCCAGAGCATCACACAGAGTGCAATGCAGAAGGACTACTTGTAAAGTTGGAGCTGTAGTAGGGAGCAAGAGCCGCATAAGCCGATTCCTCCTCTGTAGTGCTAGCTCCTGTCCCATGTGGAGTGATACCAACTGCGCTCTTATCCCGGCTAGTGGTCTCCAGAGTGGTGCCAGCAGCAGGAAAGAAGAGATCTTCAGGTCAGTGTGAAGTAATACACTGGGCATAATAGTATGAGGCTGCTTTCACACTGATGCGCTGTGGTTTACCCACACTGCGGGTGCAGCGCAGTGTACCTGCAGCTTTCCTGTGGGTTTGCTGCACTTAGCCATAGACTTCTATTATATCCTGCGGGTTTTATGCACTTTCTGACTAGACTTCTATTATATCCTGCGGGTTTGGTGCTCTTTCAGAAAGTGCACCAAGGCTGGAGGATAGAATAGAAGTCTATGGTAAAGTGCAGCTGACCCAGGAAAGTTGCAGATGCACTGCGCTGCACCTAGTGGTGCAGGTAAACCCCAATACATCAGTGTGAAAGCCGCCTTATATGGTAAAACCCCATAGACATGTTTTTATCACAACCCCAACCGCACCCCCTTTAGCTTCAGTGGCCAGGGGTGTACACATGTCACAGCAAGAGTTATACACCCTGGAGATACAGTATATTCCCTCTTCACCACCTGGTTTAAACCCATGGTTACTGTGCAATCCAAACGATTGTGACAAGTTAGTACAACAATTAGAGGTTTAAATTAGGTGTGAGGAGGCAAAACTGTGCCCGGTGATCTTTGACTTCTCCCATTTTGTTCAGTTAGATCTTCACCCCTTTAAGGTTACCTACCCCTTGCTCTATATAGATACTTAGTTATCACAGAGGGATCACCAACAGGAGGAAAAAGGATCTTTAGTTATCGCTACAAGGGTCACAACCAGGAGGAAGGAGGTCCTGATTCCTCTATATAGATCTTTAGTTATCATAACAGGGGTCACCAGCTGGATAAAGGAGGTCCTGATTCCTCTATATAGGTCTTTATTTCTAACTAGAGGGGTCACCAACAGGAGAAAGGAGGTCCTGATTCCACTATGTAGATATTTAGTTATCACTAGAGGGATCCCCAAAAGGAGGTCCTGATTCCACTATATCGATCTTCAGTGAGACCTTATTTAGAATGCTGTGTCCAGTTCTGGAAAATCTCACTTACAAAAAGATAGGACAAGTCCTGAGATGGGTAACAAAAATGGCAAAAGCTGTCACTGTCAATGCCAAATTGGGGCTCTGATGTAAAGAGGGCTCTGATTTGATGGATGCTCTGATGTGAGTTGACTCTGACGTGAAAGGGGTACTCTGATGTGAAGGGAAGGCTCTGATGTGTAGGTGTGAGGGACTTGGAAGTGGAAGGATGACTCTAATGTGAACAGGGGGCTCTAAAGGGGGAATATGATGTAAAAGAGGAACGGTAATGTGAAGTTATTTCTTGGAATGTGTTTATTTATTCATTTATAATAAAAAAAATTTTTGTATAATATACAATGTGGCCCTCATACTGAAAAGTGTGGAAACCCCTGCTTTAATTGATATAAAATACATAGCAGAACATTGATACAAGGATTTATAAAATTGCCAAGGAAGGATTTTTTTTTATCTGTTAAGGCATATTGGACCAGGTTTTATAAGGATTTTGCATCCATCCACATCAGCTGGCGTGTACAAAGATTTATGTATTTTTCTTAAGGTTGAACTTGATGGACATATGTCTTTTTTTCAGCCGCATAACTATGTAACTAATTCTATCCCTCATCCAGTTTATCCAAGCAGGCTAGGTTTGTTCCTCTGCACACGGATCTCTGATAATCTCTGTTTGTGGTTGCAGGGCTGCGATTCCCAGATGAGTATGTCAGAAGTGTCGTGTATGGAGAGTTCTTCCTCCTGTCAATCACTGGTCCACAACACCGCTCCCGAAATCCTCATCGGCCTGCTTTATAACGCCACCACGGGCAGACTTTCTGCAGAAGTGATAAAAGGCAGCCACTTCAAAAACCTGTCAACCAACAGACCTCCCAGTGAGTGAAAAGCCTTTATATTCTTCTTCTTAATGAGTTCTAGCACCAGGAGAGTCTCTGCCTTTTCTAATTACACTTAAAGGACCAGTAAACCAACCAAGTACATTTTATTCATCTGTGTTATACATCAATTGAAACGAATTGCTCCTTAACACATCTCTCTGTGCAGCTTTGAGCTTATTCAGTAGGATAAGAAAAATCTTATAAAGTGCAGTGAACCATAACAACCAATCAGAGTCCATATTTTACAATTTTAGTAAACTGGAATCCGATTGGTTGGGTTGCAGGCTAGTCATGTAAGCAAAGATTTTAATCGTTTCTTTAATCCACCCGGAAAAGTGCAAATCATCCGTTCAAAATAACGCTCCAAGGCAGGGTCCTGAGTTTAAAGGAGAACTCCAGACTCTAATGTGTTGGCTCACCTTGTTGAACACAAAAAAACCTGTATTCTGGAGTTTTAACAATGACACTTCTATTCTTCAACCCTCTACAGGGTCTGCTTTAAAAACTCTCTGGGGCTAAAGAGCTGCCTACTAATATCCATGCACTTTCCACCATAATTGACAATACACCAATCGGTCCAATGTGCCTCCTCTTTACTAGTATGCAGGTCTTTTTCATTTTTTCCAGATTTACAGATGATGGATTCATAGGATTCCTTTAGACTTCTCTATGGTACACTTCACCTAAATATGACTTACCAGTTTTGGTTGGTGCTGACAGTGCGGAGCTCTGGCCTGTTTTTATTCTCCATTCTCCAGTGGCAGATTCTGCCTTCCTCAGAAGTCATTTTTGTCCCCTTTAGTTATAAGCCAAGCAATATAATCAGACTCCCAGACAAATTTGCCATTTATTCATATATAGAGTATTTAGTGTAATAGACTTTTTTGCTGAGGCTGATGGAGATCATTACGGTCCTAGTGGTGGGCCATACTGTACTTGTAAACCTATAAATTAAGTTTTAGGTGGGCTTAAAGTGGTTGTAAACCCTTACATATACCCAGTGAAGGGACTCTTCTCAGCTGATACATAGATAAAACAAGTTTTCCTACATAGGTTTTACCTGTTTTTCTGCAGTATTCTCTTCTCTAAATCTGTTCAAATTACTAAATTTTTACAACTTGTCTGGGAGTTTAGGAAAAAGGGGGTAGAGAGCTGAAGTTACACTCTGCAGAGCTCAGTGAGGAGAGCTCTGAGAGCTGATTGGAGGGAAGAGATACACCGACTTGACACAACACACAGGAACACAGGAACAGAGCTGAGGCTGTCAATCCCCTGTAAATCTTTTTTCTCTTGGCATCATGAAAACTTGTCAGCAGTGATTCATGCTGATAGCCGAGGAATGAGACAGCAGACAGAAAGGACACTTAGTGCTTTTATATGAGACAAGTACACAATATAGAGGCATATGCTTTGTTCATATTTGATGTCTGAGGTTTACAACCCCCTTAACCCTTCTTTATTAAAAAGAACCTTTCACTAATATCAGGCTGGTCAATCCCCATAAACAGTGTCAGAAGCCACTAAATATCTGGGCTGAAGATGCTCCGTGACCCCATCACAGTGATCATGTGATCAAATGCTCAGATATTTGGTCATGTCATCTCTGCTGGTTAGAGGATCGTTCTCAGCACTCATTTTCCCTTCTGCAGCATATGTCATATGCCACATGACTGGCAACCATTTGATCTTGCAATATGGGTTTCTCCAGAGAAGGTAGGTAAACCGTGCCATCTGCTGCTGTGCCTTATGAGCTCAAGGGGCAGGTGGAACAAAGGATTTTATTTTGCCAGTTAGGTTCACGTTAGTTATTGATGCAATAATCCATTATTAGGAAGGCTTTGCACTCTTCATAAAAATAGGAATCTAAGAGAAGCGTTAATAAAAATACTAATTTCCGAATTATCGCTGACAGATGATGTTTATCGGCAGCTGCACATTTATGTGTCCGGCTTCCATCCCTTTTTTGTGGCCATGGCAGTTAGTCACTGGCCAGTGAGAGCAAACCAAATAGATGATCATGTGTACGCTTCTGTAAATGCAACTTGATTATTGGTACTGGCCCTGTGACCAGAAATCCTTATCGAATTGCTCGTATTGACCCTGTGGAATTTATTGTCCTGTATAAGCTTGTTAGTGAAAACCTAGTCCAGGAATCTGTAGTCTGTTATTAAATAATTGATGACAACTCCAAACTGTCAACTGGTCAACATCTGTGCTTTGCCTGAGGGTTTTGTCTTGTAATCTCTGTTACAGTGAGAACTATAAATAAGGCCAGTATGTTGGCAATGGCTGCTATAGTGAAGAGACTGTTAGACTGTGTTAATATAAAACCATGTATATCATCACTGTGACTTAAAGCTGAACTCTAGGGGAAAATGTTTTAGCCTTGCAATGGGCCACCCTCCCCACTGCAACAGTTATCTGCTCCTTTTGCCCAGAGGATGAAGAATAAGGTGATATACTTACCTTATGCCTCACTTTATTTAACTCTCCTATGTTCGGCACTCCGGGTCGTGGGCAGACACTTGGCATTCTCCTGTACAATGCAGGACTACTGGTACTACCTTGTATGGGATGACATCAGAAGTCTGAGATCATTTAGGCAGCAAAAGTAAGAGGCTTTGGAGGACCAGTTGCTTGCAGGACCGAATATTAAAGTGGTTAAAAATGCCACTATGTTATGATAATACATTTCTATCTGTTAGATAACGGTATGTGCCCCACTGTATGTGCAGTATACAAAATATGCTGATTTCTACCTTATTTCAGAGCTCCTCCCGGCGCTCACGTGATTGCTCGCTGCTCTCCTCTCCCAGGCTGACAGCTACAGCGGGAGGGGCTGAGAACTCCCACTGATATCAGCTGAGAAGAGGGTAGGAAATGAGGAGATCGTGAGTGCTGGGAGGTGCTTTGAAGCAAGATAGAAATCTGCATATTTTTTTATACAGCACATACAGTGGGGCACATATCGTTATCTAACACTGTGGATTGTATGAATATAAAATAGTTATTATAGCAGCAGGAAGGGGAGGGGAGCAGAGTGACACTAACTGACAGGCAGGGAGGGGGGGGGGCAGAGGAGAGACAGCAGATGACGGAGACACGTACACTGACCACAATGTCAGGGCTCAGCAGCCATGATATACCGTGGTCAGTTTAGAGGGGGGAGGGCAGGATTAGCCAGGTATTTTAGGTTATACAGGGGACCAAATTACACAGCACAATCACTGTGCTGTTATGCATGCTTTAAGGGAACAGGATCAATTTTTTTTTTCTTAGGCTTACAAACATTTTAAGGCAAGTATATCACCCCCAGGCAAAATGAGCAGTTCACCCTTGCAATGGGGAGAGGGACTCACAGCAGGGGTAAATCTTTTTTCCCGGGAGTTCAGCTTTACGCTCTTCTTGCATCATGTAAAGTTAGTAAAGTGGCAGCTTGAATGTGCCCTCAGCCCTGAACCCCAAAGTATAGTGTAGTATGAATATTCTAACCTCTGCTGTTAAGGAAAATCACTGTGCTACAGAGGAAACAGATTTGGGAGTACTTATTTCAGATGATTGCAAAATGAGCAAATAGTGTGACCGAGCAGTGGGAAAAGCAAATAGAATTCTAGAGTGTATCATTAGAGGGGTCACCAGCAGGAGGAAGGAAGTCCTGATTCCTCTATATAAATCTTGAGCTAGACCACCACTTAGAATTCTGTGTGCAGTTCTGGAGACCTCACTTACAAAAAGAGATTGGCAAGATAAAACGAGTTTAGAGATGGGCTCTTAAAAATGGGAGCTGCCTTGCTGTCATGCTCTTCTCTTGGCTTCAGTACCATTGGAGACACTGAGGCAGAACAAGAATGCAGATAAGCACTTTCTGCATACTTCTTTGGGGTCTAAGATTGAATAAGTACTGAAAGCAGAGAGAGCCTGGCAACTAGCATTTTATAAAGAGAGCCCAGATGTACATATTTTCTTTCCAGTACTACATATATGCTCAAACACTTGTTAAATATCAGTAGGCCTTTGGAAGCAAGATCCCCCTTCCTCCTCAATGAAGTTCTCATCTCTAATTTGTGGTTACTGTTGGTGTCACACTAGTATTACTCCTGATCGGTTTCTGTAACGAACGATTTAATGGTTCATTTCAACTCTGCAGTCCAGTAACTTAACCTGGAAAAGGAAAACTGCACCAGGTAAGCAAAATTAAACAATAAGTATAAAAAAAAAAAACAGTACACATGTGTGATCTGTGTATCTAATTTGTAGTACTTGAGGTACTAATGACCTAAAGAATATAGTCTGCACACAGATTTGAAAAGGGCATAAGCAAACAGTATTAATATATTCTCAGGTTATAACAACATAAATGGCAAAATGTTCATCAAGCAATGTCCAAATAATAGAACTGTGGGCAATGGTAGATATTCTCAGGGTGCTTATGATGAGTAAACTTCAAAACAATGGATGAATCCCCTCATATATAGTAGATTCCACCACACCAATGTGCTCTACTTCTATAAAAGTGCCATCACCAGTAAGTAGGCTCCTTACCAGATATACAGAAAACAAAAGCACTCAGGATTGAGCCTTAAACCAGGATTCCGAACATCAGATATGGTTTCCCCTCAGACCATGTCCTCCAAAGGTCAGCTAATTCAGGCTAGAACTCCAAAGCAGGGGGGGAGGGGGACGTTCCAGTATATGGATGAATAGATAAAGCACTCAACGGTGCGTCCAGAGGACGCACAGTGACGTCACCACGTTCGTGTAACAAGGAGGAAGGGTTTTATTGGATGCCGGCCGGCGCTTCTTTTTAAACAATTCTTGGATTTTTACTGCCTATCTTGTTCATTAAGAATGTGAGTAACATCTGATCTATATTAAAGTCATTTTATTTTTACAATATCACGCGATGGTCTGCCTTTATCATTTACATGGTAACCTCTGGACGCACCGTTGAGTGCTTTATCTATTCATCCATATACTGGAACGTCCCCCTCCCCCCCCCTGCTTTGGAGTTCTAGCCTGAATTAGCTAACCTTTGGAGGACATGGTCTGAGGGGAAACCATATCTGATGTTCGGAATCCTGGTTTAACCAGTTCAATACCCGCCCATAGTCATATGACGCCCACAAGGTGGATCTACCATCCTGGGTGGGCGTCATATGACGTCCTCGGATTCCCGGCCACCTGGGGGCGCGCGCGCGCGCCGCCGGCGGTGCGCGCGCGCGCCCGCGGCATCGCTCGGGACCCGGTGCGAGTGCCCGGCGGCCGCGATGTCCGCCGGGCACCCGCGATTGCCCGTTAAAACAACGGGACCGGGCGGGACCGTGGAGCTGTGTGTGTAAACACACAGCTCCACGTCCTGTCAGCGGGGAGGAGACCGATCATGTGATCCCAGTACAGAGGATCACATGATCGGTCTCCTCCCCTTAAGTCCCCTCCCCCTACAGTTAGAATCACTCCTATTAGGGACAAAAATGTGTCAAAAGTGTCCGAAGTGTCCGCCGCAATGTCGCAGTCACGAAAAAAAAATCGCAAATCGCCGCCATTACTAGTAAAAAAAAAAAAAAAAAAAAAAATTCAATAAATCTATCCCCTATTTTGTAGACGCTATAACTTTTGCGCAAACCGATCAATATACGCTTATTGCGATTTTTTTTACCAAAAATATGTAGAAGAATACGTATCGGCCTAAACTGAGGAAAAAAAAATGTTTTTTTTTTTTAAAAAATGGGATATTTATTATAGCAAAAAGTAAAAAATATTGTGTTTTTTTTCAAAATTGTCGCTCTTCTTTTGTTTATAGCGCAAAAAATAAAAACCGCAGGGGCGATCAAATACCACCAAAAGAAAGCTCTATTTGTGGGAAAAAAAGGACGTCAATTTTGTTTGGGTGTAACGTCGCACGACCGCGCAATTGTTAGTTAAAGCGACGCAGTGCCGAATCGCAAAAAGTGCTCTGGTAAGGAAGGGTGTTTAAAAGCCCTGTATTGAAGCGGTTAAGGCTCAATCCTGAGTGATTTTGTTTTCTGTATATCTGGTAAGGAGCCTACTTACTGGTGATGGCACTTTTATAGAAGTGGAGCACATTGATGTGGTGGAATCTACTATATATAAGGGGATTCATCCATTGTTTTGAAGTTTACTCATCATAAGCACCCTGAGAATATCTACCATTGCCCACAGTTCTTTTATTTGGACATTGCTTGATGAACATTTTGCCATTTATGTTGTTATAACCTGAGAATATATTAATACTGTTTGCTTATGCCCTTTTCAAATCTGTGTGCAGACTATATTCTTTAGGTCATTAGTACCTCAAGTACTACAAATTAGATACACAGATCACACATGTGTACTGTTTTTTTTTTTATACTTATTGTTTAATTTTGTTTACCTGGCGCAGTTTTCCTTTTCCATATTTCATGTGTGTTTATCCCACCATTCTGCCACCGGTTTAGGTTCTACTTTTTTATTCATATTGTGTGATCATTTGTGCATGCCAGGGTAGCGCGTTTTTTTGCCTTCACCAGTAACTTAACCTGTCAGTGGACAAATACAAAAAAAATCCTTTTGGGCAGACATATCACTTAATTTGTCTTATGGTTTCATGTTGTGTAACTTCAGGATCAAAACAAATATTTTCCTTTGAACTATTTCACTACCATTTGGGGTGGTTCATTGAAATGACGAGATGCATCTTGCATATACAGCTCACTGTTCTGCCATTCCACAGCAGCTAAATAGAATTTGTGTGCTAGTATTACCTTTAGATATAGGAGTGAAAGGAGCCATCATTAAATGCTGATCACCAGTAAGGTTATATTTATATTTCTTATGCCAAGTAAACAGTACACCTCCTGCTCATAAGTATGGTGGTGTACACAAAATCTTCCTACAGATCCATATCCTGGTTCCAGATACACACGCACCAAGCCTTGATGCCCTCACAAGACTGGGGAAGTCTCAACAACCAACTGAAGAAAACACAAGGAAGAGAGGGCACACCAGCCTAGCACATTATCTCAATAACCATTTATTAATAAATGAGAAGAATGTATATCTAATTACAAATGGTACAACAGACAAAGCTCATCAGGAAAATACATTTGTACTGTCCATTCAGCGTGC
Source organism: Lithobates sylvaticus (assembly GCA_028564925.1). NCBI lineage: Eukaryota > Metazoa > Chordata > Amphibia > Anura > Ranidae > Lithobates > Lithobates sylvaticus. The sequence goes on from CM053028.1 coordinate 53,806,698, forward strand.
TCATAGGTCTTGGGAGGATGTACCCTAGTTTCAAAGGGTAAACCCTTATCTTCAGATCCGAAGCCTGGTTATGTTGCGAATTAAAATTTTACCTGTAGATTTCAAATATTAAATTTTTATAGCTTGACATCCCAACCTTTGTTGACCTCCCATGCAGAGTGACAGGGAGAGGGGACCTGTGAGACCATTGTGTATAGAAGCTCCTGTGAGATAGAATAGAGCAGTCACCAACATGCCCCAATCTCTGACTGCATTTACATAATGTGTAAAGCAGGGATGCACAACCTTTTGGAGAGAGAGGGCCACTTAAGTGACTTGGTAACCGGTCGTGGGCTACAATGAGTGGAGCCAGGTCTGTGTCCACTCAGCATATGGAGAGCAGACACGGACACAGCCCACTCTACTCTATGGGCCCTTTGATCCAATCTACCCAGGCAGAAGGGGATTGATCCCCTAATGTTTTTTTTTAGTAGATTGGAATGGAGGTAGGCGGTGCACCTGCGGATCAGTTTGAAAGCAGCCCAGTACCCACTGCAGAACAGATATGGCCATATTTGGTATCACTCGGCCTGTGACAAGAGCCAGTGCTATACAGGAAGCATCGGCTTATGCGGCTCTGCTCCACAGCAGCTTGCTTTCTCCACTGCTGGCTTCATTCACAACACTGATGCTCTAGGATGATGGATCGGTGATCCGGTCTTGCCAACCAGCCATCCCAGAGCAGGAGGTAGCGGGCCACATCAGAGGGCTCCGCGGGCCACATGTGGTCCCCGGGCCACTGGTTGGGCACCCCTGGTGTAAAGGGTGGTACTTAGCGGGTTTCCTAAATCCTTCCAACAAGCTAGTGCCTGTATTAGCATTTTGCAACCTGGCAGCTTGACACTAGCCAACTCTTTAAAAGAAATAAGTCAGATTAAGGTAAAGAATTAATGTTGGGGTCCATTAAAAATAAAAACGGACCAGCTACATTACATAGCAATGTATAAACTGCAGTAATTTTGCTTTATAAAGTTGCATGGGCAAGCACATGGATTGACATCGGCATTCACGAAAATGCACAGGAAACAGTCTCTGTGCACAGCAATGTCCACTCCTCATCTACACTGTTTCTTAACCACAGTTCCATTCACCCCTAAAGAGTAGCGTCATTTTTCATTCATTCACCAAAGCCTGTCTAGCTGCAGAGGAAGCACAAAATGGTAATCAAGATGCAGCCCATTGTTTCTCAGAGCAAACCCTTCACAGTCTAAGCCCCAACCCGGGGCTGCAGTATCTGGTACTGTAACGGTCAACCTCTAACGTTTAACCCTCTCTCACCCAACTCTTGTAATTTATTTCTTTTTCTGCTTCCTACCCTCTGTTGTCAGATGGACTGTTCTGTTGTCTTAAACACTTGATAGGTGGACAGGTTTATATAATTCGAGGTGAGTCCCATAGAGGCAAGCTTGGATGTTGTCTTGATCATGCCCGGGAAAACTTGCCAGCAGTAAAGCTGTCCACCATATTGTTTTGTTTTTTGTTCAGATATGTCTGTTACCTGTAGTACACCTAATGGGTTTGTTGATGGTACCAATCTCTGCTGATGGATGAAGGTTTACAGACTGCATATAAATATCTCCAAATACAATCACAATGATGTTAGTAATCTTACATTACCTAAAGGCAGGATATAAAACTCTGACTTAGTCAAAAATAATATACTATTATGACAAAAAATGTAATGAATGCTTAAAGCAGAATTTAGGCCAACAGTTAAATATATGGGGGAAGATTTACTAAAACTGGTGCACTCAGAATCTGGTGCAGCTGTGCCTGGTAGCCAATCAGCTTCTAACTTCAGCTTGTTCAATTAAAGCGGAGTTCCACCCAAAAATGGAACTTCCGCTTTAAGCACTCCTCACCCCCTTACATGCCACATTTGGCACGTCATTTTTTTGGGGGGGGGGAGTGGGGGCTTCATTAGGAGGGGGACTTCCTGTCCCACTTCCTCCTTCCGCCCAGGAACCGCCTAGGCGACTCCTCCCTCTAGGCGATCTTCTGGGACACGTGACAGGTCCCAGGAGATCGCCTATCCACTCCGGGAGCGCATCGCGACTCGCGCATGCGCCGTGCGTGCCCGGCCGTGAAGACGAAAGCTGTCACGACCGGGTGCCCTGAGTGGCAATGGAGGCGCCGGCAAAGAGGAGGGGGAGAGGAGCGACACCCCGTTCGCTGGACCGTGGAACAGGTAAGTGTCTGTTTATTAAAAGTCAGCAACTACACTTTTTGTAGCTGCTGACTTTTAAAATGCCTGGAACTCCACTTTAAGCTTTGACAATAAAACCTGGAAGCTGATTGGTTTCTATGCAGAGCTGCACCAGATTTTGCACTCTCCAGTTTTAGTAAATCAACCCCATGGTTTTATATACTGTTTAACCCAACAAAGGATTTGCAACTCTCTTTAGAAACAGAGATGGGACTAAAGCAATCAAGCAGCTTTCCAACTGAATTGGTACATAGCACAGCAAGACCTTCCTAGAATAGAAGGCCTTCACATGTCTCATTTCATCACATATCCCAAAAATATGAAAATGTAATACTCCTTTTTGGACAGTGGGCAAGGCCATGCAATATGCATTATGATCTACCAGCCAGATACACATCCAGAACCGCTGGTATATAGTGGAAATATATCCTAATATTATAGAGCCATTTATTTTAAACCACATAAAGCTCATTTCAGTGCAGTATATGGAAAACCATACCTTCTGTGGAGAAGGGCTGTGGGGCAAACAAGACAGTGGGGTTAATTAACTAAAACTGGGGGGTACAAAATCTGGTGCAGCTGTGCATGGTAGCCAATCAGCTTCTAACTTCATCTTGTTCGATTAAAAGATAAATTAATTTTCAAAAAAAAAAAGAAAGAAAAGGAAATTTTTTTACCAGTAAAAAAAAATGTGCATTTATTCATTTTTGTTGCAGGAGCCTTGAAAGCAATGCACCAGCGATCAGCAGATTGCTGATGCCATGCAGGTCTCCTGCACACTGTCAGTGTATTGGCTTAGGCCCCTTTCACACTTATACGACTTGTCCCACGATTTGGGACTGCAAAGTAGCATGACAAGTCGTTCCCCATGATTTCCAATGACAGCCATTCATATTAGTACGACTTCAAGTCGTTCCGACTTCAAAGTAGTCCCTGCACTACTTTCCGATTTTGATGCCACTTACATTCCTTGAAATCACGGTAAAATCACGCGACTTTGAAGTCGCACAAGTGTGAAAGGGGCCTTACTCGTACATCCCTTACGGGTAAGCTGATACTCCCTGGCAGGAAGACTCAATGAACTACCACGGCACTTCACAGCGCCGCAGTGGTTCGCTGAGAACTACAAGCCGACAGCCGCTAAGTCGGGGCTTGTAGTTCATTCAGACACACAGAGCTGTGTGTATGAATGACGCAATAATGTGGCGGAGCTCTACGCGGCCAAGCTGATTTTCAAACAGTGGAAGCTAGTACGGGGAACTTCTCCCCATTCTGCTACCACAGGGAGGTTGGGCAGCAGGCAGTGGCTGCAGCACTGGGAACATGTTACACGTTCCGCCTTAAAATCGGGGGAAGCGTAACATTTTTCCCAAAGGTGTACTTATCCTTTAAGCTTTGACATACAAAAACCTGGCAGCTGATTGTTTTTTATGCAGAGCTGCACCAGATTTCGCACGCTCCAGTTTTAGTAAATCATTCCCAGTATACCCATACAGGAATCTGCCAAAATATGGTCCGTGTATGGCCAGCTTTCCTGGTAATGCAACCAATTGGCCATGCAACCCATCTTGCAGAAGTCACAGGATGCAGTGAAGATGAACCAGTGAATACTGCAATTATCTTCTTGGCTGTGTTGTGTAGCACAAGTGTGTGAATTACGAGAGGGTTGCTAATTCTTTGCCAAATAAAACCGTATCCAAATATGTATTTTGATTTTCGGTTTAGCTGTTTGTTGCAGTTCTGTTTTAAAAGTATCTCTACTTCTGCCATCATCACACATAGTAAAAGGCAGTTGAAGTACCCTCGGATGTGTCAAATGGGTAAAGGGTTTTTTATTTTTTTCTGACAGCCAGGAAAAAAGCTAGTCTTAACTTGCAATTATCCTGCATTGTCCATTTTAACCCAGCATGACTGTAATTTCATGACTCGGTATTAGACACACATCCTTTTTTTTTTTTTTTTTTGTACGCTTCATAATACCGAGCCATCTAGCACACATTTGGCACACATCTCCTCTGACTGGAAGCCACCCCAGGACATAATTGTTCTTTCTTCTCAGCTTTCTGTCGTTGCCACTGAAAATGACCATATTTTTTTTCTTTTTTTTTTACAAAGCCCTATGAGACCGTTAGGCTCAAATCTTCTCTGTCTACAGCATGAATATTTGTACAACATCTACACCCAGATAGGAGACAAATGTGATAAAATTGCAGTCTGAAAGCATTCAAGGGATGCTTGGCTCCAGATCTGATGCATTTAACCCTAGCAGAGCCCGACGGAACCAGGGACGCAAATCCTACGCTGGTGTGTCAGCCTCTTGCTGTGCTGGAAGGGTTAAAGCCAAGATCTGTGAGGCTAAACCTCATCCATGCAGAGTGATCCTCATCAGTCTCCATATTTGGCATTACATCCTCAGCTGTTCTGATGTCATCATTGCACTTCTGTTCCTTGACCCCCCCACCACCACCCCCTTCCTTTTCATGAATTGTTCTCATTCCCCCTGTTTATGTCGTTTTAGTCTCCAAAAACTCAGTGGTATGCTTGAAGTGTTGTGGCTAGACAAAGCTTGCTCGGTGTTAGAAACGCTATATTATTTTGCTTAGAGCAACGATTAAGAATGCAAGAGGATTATGAGGTATACCTCATATGCTAATGCAGCTGGCTGAACTGTACTGAGCCAAGACTAATATTCTATGTCTATAATTGTTTTCTCTTATTTTTTCCAGTGTTAAACTTTTAAACCTTTAATTTTCCTATTGGCATGTTTTAAAGTACACCTGTCCTTTTGCAAATAATTAGCAATATGCTGGAAAGGAAGAGAGCAGGGACGTGTATACACCTCTTGTACTTTATTTATGTCGTTTTAGCATTAATGAAGATTTTTGTGTATTTTTGGAAATATAATGGTATGGCTGTCCTCCATAGAGGGGCACACAGGGTGTGCCTGGGCACACCCTAATCACCCTGTGTGGCGTAGATTCCCCCCGCTTAGACTCCTGATATTTCACCAAATCCTCCTAACAGGGCTCCAAAAAAAAGGTTGTAAAAAAATCATTTAAAAAATAAAATAATAAAAACTACTGACATCATCCACTAGCCTACTCCCACCAGTCTCTGCCCTAATGACACCGTCTGACATCTTCAGGATATATACACATGAACACACGTATGTGTTTGAGCTTTGGGGTGCACACCCTAATGCAGTAGGCTGTGCACACCTATGCTCTCCTCCTATACCTTTAAAGGGTGACTGTACAGTGTGACTAACCCATTGCTACTAGACGCACCTGTCCCTGATCCAGCACCAAGTAGGGTTGCGCAGCCACCTGTCAAGATCTTCTCTGCCAGGCCTGCAAAAGCTCACCCAGCTCTCAATTCAATTCCAGTTCTTTGTGAGTTTTGAGGATCAGAGTTGATCCACCACCCTGGATGTCACTAGCACTTATGCTCTGAAAAGCCTAAAGTGAACCTGTACTTTTTCCCCTTTCCCCATTGATGCTTACTTTCACAGTGTTCACCCACCTGAGGCAAGTTCTGTGTAAATAGTCCACCTGGTCAGAGCCGGCTCACACTGAGGCAGCACGACTTGCAGCGCGACTGCCTCCGGCGACCTGCACACGACAGCAGCGGTGACTTGCAAAACGACTTCTGTATAGAAGTCAATGCAAGTCGCCTCAAGTCTTCCCCAAAGTAGTACAGGAACCTTTTTCTAAGTCGTAGCGACTTTAGTCACTCCTATTAGAACAGTTCCATTGTGCAGAACGGAACGCGACTTGTCAGGCGGCTAAGTCGCCTGACAAGTCGCCCCAGTGTGAACCGATTCTCAGAGCCTACACAGGTCTAAAGACCTTTCTGTTGCCACATAATAATCAGGGCTGATAACTAGCCACTCAGGCAACCAGTGGTGTGCATGGGAGGAAGGTAAGTAAAGCAGATATTACTTCATACCTGAAAGTACCAACCCCTTTACTTGCTTCCAGTGGGCAAAGAACATATCAGGGCTGGACTATCAAGTCAACCTGTTTCTTTCCCTTTAATGGGCCAAGTACAGGTTCACTTTAAAGGAAGACCAAATAATCACAGAGAGAAAAATGGAGGAATAAACTAATGTTAAAAAGCAGCTATCTGTGTTCATACCACTTAATCCTTCTCCAGTTTTTTCTGTGGTGCCTTAATTTTTCCCTGGGTAATAGCTGTGCTTATCACATCTAACTATTCCTCATCCTAACATTCAGAGTCTTCCACGCAGACACAATAGGGCAGAGCTTAAAGTGTAGGTCTGGGCAAAAAAATAAAAAATTGCAATATGCCCTATATTACCAAAAGTGTTGGGACACCTGCCTTTACACACATGAACTTTAATGGCATCCCAGTCTTAGTCCATAGGGTTCAATATTGAGTTAGCCCAACCTTTGCAGCTATAACAGCTCCAACTCTTCTGGGAAGGCTGTCCACAAGGGTTAGGAGTGTCTATGGGAATGTTTGACCATCCTTCAAGAAGCACATTTATGAGGTCAGCCACTGATGTGGACGAGATGGCCTGGCTCACAGTTTCCGCTCGAATTCATTCCTAAGGTGTTCTATCAGGTTGAGGTCAGGACTCCGCAGGCCAGTCAAGTTCCTCCACCCCAATTCGCTCAACCATGTCTTTATGGACCTTGCTTTGTGCACTGGTGTCATGTTGGAACAGGAAGGGGCCATCCCCAAACTCTTCCCACAAAGTTGTGGTCATGCAATTGTCCAAAATGTCTTGGTATACTGATGCCTTACGAGTTCCCTTCACTGGAACTAAGGGGCCAAGCCCAACCCCACACCATAATCCACCTCCACCAAATTATTTTTTACCAGTGCACAAAGCAAGTGAAAACTCCAGCAGTGTTGTCAGCTCTGTTTAGTTCTACTACAGTTGAGCCACAGAACACCTACTCTCTTGATGTCATCAAGTAAAGTACAATGCATGGACATAAGCCAAAAGCCCCACATTGTAAGTGAGGATGCAGAGGGACCACTTAGAAGCCTGAGTGTCAGGGAGAAGAGAGGGAGTTGAGCACCAGCTACTGGGGGAGTGAGGGATGAGGTAAGTAAAGGTCCTTTTCTTGGCACCCTAGGCCTTAACAAGTTTTTATAAAGAATGTGTGCTACCGGCGCAAATAAACAAATATTTTATATATTTTTTTTATATTTTTCAATAGTCTAGTTTGCTGCAATCAAAGATACATACCTCCCTAGTGGGAGTGGGATGTTAAAATATTGAACTATGTGTGGATTGCGCTAACTCCTTAACAAGTTTTTAACTTGCTTATTTTCCCCCTGCAGGGGGATCACCACTTCAAGGGAATGTTTTTTTTATGTTTCCCAGAGTTCAGCTTAAAGGGACAAAACATGAGGAAATATGGATGCATTGCAGGGATGTAGCAAATATATTTTAGTTTTTTTCTGCCCAAACATACACTACATTCCTTGTAGCTCCGAAAGCTCCTCCTTTCTGAAACCACCAGGATAAGAGTGATTGGACCTGTAATGCCTTGTACACACGGTCTGACATTCCGACCACAAAATCCGTCGGAACTTGTGTTGCACACACACGGTCAGACAAAGTTGTCGGAATATCCGATCGTTCTGAACGAGGTGACGTAAAAAATGTATGACAGGACTACGTAGAGGCCAGTAGCCAATAGCTTTCGTCTCCAAATTTCTTCTAAACATGCGTGGCACTCTGTGTCGGAAAAAGTCAAAAATTTTAGATCTTGCTCGTCGAATTCCGACGGAAAAAGCCCGCTAGAGCCCACACACGATCGGATTTTTTCCGACCGTGTGTACGGGGCATTACTGTTTATTGATTAAATAAAGTGACTTACTTTTACTGGGTCCAAACCAGTTTGGAACAGTGTTCCAGTAGAACAGCAAACTCTATGTGTGCCGTCATTTATAATAATCATCTACCAGACATGCAGTGGTGCTGGGAGCCCCCTGTTCCATGCATTGGACATTTAAAGGAGAAGGATAGCCAAAGTTTGTTTGGCTATACTTCTTCTGCGGATCACAGAAGTGCAGTTCCTTCTACATGCCTGACCCGTTTTCAGCTGACATCACATAGCCGTTCCAGGGTCAACAAAGATTGCGACCATATGGTCTGGATCCACCTACATGCCTGGACTGGACTGAGAATCTGAGACAGCCGCTCCTGTCCCCTCCACAGCCCAGCACTCCAGTGAGCACAGGGGGGCAGAGCAGAGAGCTGGTGACTGACAGACACCAGCTCTCTGCTCATGGAGTTGTGAGAATCAAGTGATCAGCCATGCTTGATTGCTCTGTGCTCAGTGTTAGAGCCAGCAGGGGACAGATGCAGCGTTGAATCGGACCATCCACCTAGGTAAGTATGATTTAAAAAATTAAAAAATCCCATGCTTCTCTTTTAAACTGAAAGAGCCAAAATTGCCTATTAACTTGGAAATATTAGCATGCATTCCAACATTAATTGCAGCTCCTCCTTTTTACCAGCCTAGAGCCAACAGTACACTAAATAGTACAATACTCTAAAATCTTCATCGATGTTAGAACCAAAGACACAGTCTACTCCTTTTACTCTCCTCCTTCACAGCATAGAGGTGCACATTGAATATTGCAGCAGATCTGAATAAATTATTTTCTTTTGTTCATATGAATGGTATACACCATATCCTTCCCAAGCGATGCATTGCCTACTAACAAGCCATGACAATATAGCTCCTATACTAAACTATCTCATTGCTTTTTATAGATACCTACGTAAAGTTAACACTGCTGAATTCCATGGGCCAGGAAATGTCAAAATGTAAGACATCAACGCGAAGAGGCCAGCCCAACCCCCTGTACAAAGAAACCTTTATTTTCCAAGTAGCCCTGTTTCAGCTGTCGGACGTGACTCTCATATTGTCTGTCTATAACAAGCGCAGCATGAAGCGCAAAGAGATGATAGGTTGGATATCCCTAGGTTTGAACAGCTCAGGCGATGAAGAGCTCAGTCATTGGACTGAAATGAAAGAGTCAAAAGGACAGCAAGTATGTAGATGGCACACGCTGCTTGAATCCTAATTGCCGTCAGGAGGTCTCTTGTGACTCAAGAGAGCTCATCTGCTCTTTTGAAAGGACAGGATGTAATTTAGCCACCTGCAGAAGATTGCTCCTTGCAGGTAATGGGTTTGACATGCTGCGGAAAGCTCAGTACACATCAGAGATGAGGTTTCACGCACAGTAGTGCGCTCTCCCCGGACGTTTGAGCGGAGATGGATAGAAGGCGTGAGCCAAAGCAAACAGGATCTGTAGACATGATATCAACCACTTCTTTAGGTGCTTTTCTTATTTTGTCTGATGAAACTGTTTTGTACAATGTCCCCACTGATTAACATGACCCGTCCTGGTTCTATAAAATGGAAGAGTAACGAAAAAAAAAAAAAAAACCTTTGAAGGCGCACAGATGCCTTTAGTTTGGTTTTCAGTCTTGAATTTTTACAGCAATGTGAAACTTTGTTAGCGTTCTCTTCTATTTCTGTTCTTGCAGGGAGTAGTAAGGTAGAAATGCTACATACCACCAGTACTTACTAGTTAGCCTAGAGCTACGTGGGCGATTTTTAATCACCAGTAAGAGATTTAACTCCTTCTGGGCAATTGCTTCATTTGCAGTGCATTGATTTTAACTGAAGCATTTGGCAAGGGTTAAATCTCTTACTAACCAGTGATTTCAATCACTCATGCAGCCCTATCCTAACCTGTAATGGCCTTAGGATATTTTAGATTGATTGGAGGCTTGAAGGCTGAACCACCCACTGTGGAAAGATTACTGCATCAGAGTTTCCAGCTGCCACCCACTGCAATTAATAGGAGGACTTACTCTTATCGCTGTGGTTTATGTCGGGGGTACAAGGTTGGCACTCTTGCCTTGCAGGATCCTATGTTCAATTATGTTAGGGACTCTATATGCAAAGAATATACATATTCACCCTGTGTTTGTGTGGGTTTACTACCCTAGTCCAAAATATTAGATTTTATGTTCCTTCCAAATCAGCCCCATAGCGTGTATGGCTGGAACCAAACCAAATGGTTGTATTCCTTGTAGAACACCGTGGAATTAGTGTCCACTTATATATTCATTTTACCTTTTAGTGATTGCAGCTGGAATAGCAAGACTCCTATCTTGGCAGCTAGGAACTCTAGCTGGTAGATATTGCCGCTGGTGTCCTCGAGAGACAAAAGTGTGTAATGGGTTGTTCAGCTCATCAAAATGCAATCAGGGCACACATGTCAATCATGGTTGGTTTTACCAAGCATGGATGTTTTGACCGATTCTGATCAGGCTTTATATTCAGAGCAAGTAACTGATTACGAATGTTGAATTTATTTAAATGTCCCGATTTTTCTACAATCCAAAAACATAGATTAACAACGGTTTGCTTCTGACAAAATTGTCCTGTCAGTATTCTTTAGCCTGAGGTAGGGACATTAGATTGTAAGCTCCTTTGGTGCAGGGACCAATATAAAAGAATAAATGCTGTGTGACTGTACAGCTTTGCATACTGTGTTGGTTTTACAAAATAAGCACAAAAATGTTCCAAGCTAAACCATAGGCATAGTACATTCAGAATTATAGGATGTGTTCAACTTTGAGATCAATACTAAAGCTTATTTCCAGGCAAATATAAAATAACAAATATAGCAGTTATGTATTTATTTAAAAAAAAAACATATTTATAAATGCAACTTTAATCTGTCTTGATATAAGCCTCCTATGATCCCCCATAAAGTACCACCCAGACTTGAATAGAGAGGTCCAGCACTAGGAACCAATCAGGATTTGCAACAGTGGTCATGTGCTGGCAGAGAACCTGTGACAGAAGAAGTGAACACAGACATGACTTGACAACAGTGTGCGGTTTCCCCTTAGTTGTCCAATCAGTAAGCTGGGATTGTAAAGTCCCATTGTAGAGCTGTAGTTGCAGGGGATGTGGAGGGGTGGCTGGATAGCAAGTCTGACTGCAGATAACTAACAGTTCTCATATATGTAAAAGAACTCTCTTTAGTTGTTTACATAGAATTCAGCTTTAAAGCGGTAGTAAAGTCCTTGAAGAACAAAAAAAAAAAGTCCACCTGCAAGTTAATGATATAATGTGCTCGTATGCACCGCATATTAGCACATTATGGCATGCTGGCATTATGGCCTAAAATTAAGCCCTCCAGTAGCATGCTGTCACCGCTGCTAGGGCTTCCATCTTCTCCTGGTCTTCCTTCCGGGCTTGCGGGTTCTGGCTGTATGAATGGCTGAGCCATGATGACGTCACTCCCATGCATGTGCGCAGGAGTCCGTTACAGCTCAGAGCTCTGAAGGTATGGCACAGGTATGTCATCAATTCAGAGAGCATGCACCGATGATGTCCCGGCTGCAGTGCAAGTTTAGGAGATATTCACTGTACCTACAGATAAGCCTTATTATAGGCTTACCTGTAGGTGGAAGTAAAAAGTGGACTTTACTACCGCTTTAAATGTTATGTTGCTCCTCTTATCTAGCCTACAGTGCCCTTAGTTATAACATTATTATTTCTACATGTCTTTAGTGCAGTGTGAGAATCACGTGTAAAGAAACCTAAACACATGGAAAACATTTGGCTTCTGACAGGTGATAGGTGTAAACTTTCAGAAGCATGCACATTCACAAAGTTGTCAGTCAGTCAAAACTTCTACTAACTATACCATAGTATTTTTTTTGGAAAATTCTTTTTATTCACAGTTTTTTTTAAAACAGCAACAAACAACAATAACAGAAACCCAAATAAATTGCCCCCCTCCCCCCTCCCCACTGTGCAATGTCCCAAGTATAACAGGCAGGTAAACACAATCACGTGCCCTCCGGCCTACTCAAGTCATTTACAGTACATGCTCAGGTAAAACAATCACAATCACCTAGTAGCTATACCGCCTGTCTCGTCTTTTCAAGCAGTGCATGTTTCTTTCATATAAGATTTAACCCATCACTCATGCAGTAACTCAAACAGTACCATCCGAAGAGAGCCATCACTGCCATAACGTCTCAAATTTTTTGGGGCACCCCCTACTTAAGTATGTGGCTTTATATAAGGGTAGTGCTTTATTCACTATGCCTTTCCAGAAGGCCAAGGATGGAGCCTCAGGTTTTTTCCAGCATAAAAGGATGGCTTTGCGTGCATAAAATAAGGTGAGAGAAATCATAGTTCTTTGTGGCCTAAGTGGTGCTACCTCCTCCACCAGGCCCAACATACATACTGATATCGTCATGGGGAAACTATACCATAGTATAGCAAGGGATATAAATTACATTTGCTGGCGTGTTTCATTAGCCTTTGACTATTAAGAGCAAATGTGTTTGAAAAGTGCATTAATCCTTGAGGCTGGGTTCACATATATCCGGCCGCGGTTCACAGCATGGGGTCCAGTGCGTCCTTCTTCACCGATCCAGGTGTGAATTGGGTCTGAATATTTGCCTGAATTCGCACCTGAATAAGACCAGAAGACGCAAAGGACATTTTTTAAATGCGGACCGCGGCCGCCCCAGAGCTGTGTGAACCGGCTCCATTGAGAGGCGGTCACACTCTCCTGTCATCCAATTCGCATATATGTGAACCCGGCTTTAATGAAGATATTCAGCCAATCCTATTGTAATAAATTTATATGGAGGATAATGAAAAAGGAAAATAATATATAATATTAAACTGACTTAGTGGGGCGCGTGTCAACATTTCCAAATGACACAAGTATCTTCCCATGAATAGAAAGCTGTGGCTCCCAAACTTCCTCTGTTTTCAGGAGCATTATTGGTGTTTAACCACTTGAGAACCAGCTTGCATTGCCCCTCCATTACCCGACAATTTTTCCCTTTTTAGTCCTGTGATAGGTTAACATTTCCCAATGAAACACTGTGCCCAAATCATTTTATATCATTTTTTGAAACAGAGCTTAGTTTTGGTGGTATTTTTTATGGTAAAAAGGAAAAAAGGCCAACAATTTTGAAAAGAAAAGTTTCTCTTTTTGTTAAATTGAAAATGCCAGGAAAGTATTTACACACCCAAAATTACCCCTTTTTGTAAAGTATGCTCCCCAAAGTGATCTCTCTTTTTAGCTCATTTGTTAGAAATGAAAAAAAAACATACTGATATTTAGGTGGTTTAGACATGGAGCTTGGTCATGGTGCACTAGATGTGTATAAAGGTCATACACCGAGTGAGAAGGTGGTGAATGGGGTTGATGTTCAGGTCACATACAAAAGGAGGATGGAGATGAAGGGGTAATGTGCAAAATAAGGGGGTCAAGTGTTAATATACAGATCATATTGAGACAGGATATAGAGCAGATGTAAGGGAGAGGCGGGAGGATAAAAGGGCTAAAAACAATTTCATTGTGATCTGTGCTGTAAATAGAAACTAATGAATGTCTTATTCATTCATTAGTTCTCTTTCCTCCACTTCGTTATAAGAGGAAGGGGCAGGCTCACAGATGTAAACACTACACTCTTTACACAGTGATTAGTTTCTCTATGACCAAACACTATGATCCCAAGGTACAGAGGTGCTCAGATCGACTCTGTACCCAGCCATCCGAGGACTGGTCTGTTTCAGGTGTCAATGAATGAAGCAGCCCCCTGGCGGTAGTTACTTTAATGTGTTCAAAAAATCCTAATAATAAAAATAGCTTGTGGTTGCTTGTAGTTCCATCTCTTAAAATGTTCTTTCCTGGTTCCTGTCTTTGGGCAGCTCTGTCCCCTTTACAGAGGGACACGGCTGGCACTACAGACCAGTCTCCTTATGCTGCATGTGTTTACAGAAGCAGACAACCCTGAAGCCTATGGTGCAAGCCATTCCCCTGTTCCCACCTCTTCCAAGTGAGTGACTGTCAGGATCAGGGGTTAGCGCTGTCCTTTCAGAACTAGTGCCTGTGAGGTACACATGATGCACCGGAAGTCTGGAAAAGCAGCACTGTGCGACCTGGAGCCAGCGGCAGAGAATAGTAAATAATGTAAGTGTCTGTGCAGACATATCCCCCAAATTATAAGATGGGTATTGTTTACGAAGTTGTCTAAAATGCAATAGTTTAAAACAACTGATAGCATAAAAAAAGTAGTATTAAATGCTATCTAATGCTACTTTAAAAAATATATTTAATGGTTTATTTAAAAAAGCATAGCTGTGTTATTTTTTTGTATTTTATATCTGCCTGGAGTTCAACTTTAACATTATAGTGATAACTGAAGCTTTCAACACTTTATCCCAGGGAAAGGGTCCATAAACACTTAATGAAATATTCACCTGCAAAATTATGTAAGTTTTTTATCAACTAGAGAAAGGTTGGGGCCTTTATAAATGTAAATTCTTAAAGGCTAAGTTCATCTTTTCATAAAAAATGAGAAGGTGAACTATCTCGCAGTACCCTTCCCAGTCCACCAGTATCCATTGCATTTATTTAGTATGATCCTCTTCTCCTGCTGCCCACCCAACCAGTGTAATGGTCTCGGTCTGAACACGTAACAATTTCAATAAACGGACCCAGACGCTGTGGTACCATCCCAACAAACATTAGGCTTATTCTTTCTGGAGAAGAGACACTAAAGAGTAGATATGATAGAGATATACAAATATCCTAATGGTGATTCCAGCATTGGAAGAAAATTGTTCATTCTCAGGTCACTCATAAAAACACATGGCCACTCAATGAATTTGGATAAGAAGCGGTTCAACCTTAAACTGTGTACAGGGTTTTTTACTGTTAGAGCAGTAAGGATGTGGAACTCCCTTCCACAATCGGTGGTTTCAGCAGGAAATTGCTAATTTCAAAAAACTCTTAGATGGGCATCTTATTGAACACAATATACAGGGTTATGGGAGGTGGTAGAGACATAATGTATATACACACAGAAACCCACACAAGTTGAACTGGTGTCATTATTCAACCTTATTAACTATGTGTCACACAGTAGGAGCTGTTATTTTTCAACGTGGCAATCTGACTGAGCTACCCAATCAGAATCTCTTCTTTTCTTCCTGATTGCCATGATGGTACCACAGGGTGCTGTGAGCTAGTTCACCTTTTCATTTTTTTAAATGAAAATATGGCTTTTAAACTGAGGACCACAGAGGAGGAACGAGAGGGCCATGTAAAGCCCTAAAAACACCAGTTTGCCTTTCCTGTCCTGCAATACACACTGTGAAACTAGCAGTTTATGGGGCTGAGATAGTATTTTAGATAAGAAGGCCATATTTCCTGGTCAAATCCCAAAGAAAGACCACACCAAAAGATGCCCACATCCATGGATACCCTAGCCCCACCCGAAAATACCCTCCTCCCATTTCAGTCAAGCCCCACCCCTTTAACCCAGGATGGGCGTAATAAATCCAGGATTTCAAGCATGTGAGTCTCGGAGGTTATCAATGATGTCATTGTTTCCTAGCAAATTAATCGTTTACAGAATTGGCTATTTATTGTTAGTGTATTTTAAATGAAGCTTTTGTTCTGTTTTCCTGTGCTGGAACTGTATTGTTATTTTTGTACCATGTCCAGGCTTACAGCTCAGCACTTTATATTTGTTCTTGACTTAGAATGTGAAAGTCCGGTTTGGTGTTTTATGGGCATGGTTCTGTCAAGTTCTGAAGTCCTTGTCGTATGTTTTCAAAATGATTTAAAGGAAAAAGTGTATACAATATTGAATGAATACAAATGCATTATTGTTTTATAATTTGTACATCATTGTATTACAGGGTATGATATTACTTTTCCATTTCATTAATATTTCACAAGTAATATCAGTTGGCCAGATCCTGTGGCGCCGTATATCTGTGGTCATCCAACAACCAGTTATGTATCCATAGATACTTCATTTTGGAATATTTGTTATGTTTACCAATGTCTGACAGTCTTAAAGCCACTCTTAAAATAAAAAGAGCATCAATAAACAATAGAAAAGTAAGGTACGTTGCTGATATGCCCAAATCCTATATTTTTCATAAAGTGAAAAAGAGATTTTGTAGAAAAAAGGACTTTTGAGGACATAACTCAGAAAAATGGTAACACAGAAATCATACAATAAAAAGTCAAATTTTATTATACAAAAAATCAAAAAGGACACAAAAGTGGCCATCTCCATATGTTGCACGAAAAGAGGGTTTACATATTCCATGTACATAATTCTTGTTATTACATAACCGGTCCACATGAAAGCTTTATGCTCACTGTCTTCTTCAGGAGTACATGTTAACACAATATGTTACCCACAGTATGGATCGATTCTTTAAAAACAATAAAATAAGGCCATCTCATATGATAACATCCTAGTGAACCAATTTCTCCAAAGGATAGAGGGGAGCATTTTATGGACCACAAATCATCCTATTAGAATGTATCAAGCCTATCAGATTGCCTCTTTTGGTGGCAATCTGATATCTCTCTGATAGGCAGCAAATTAACAGGACAAATTGATATAATAATTTTGGGTGGTACCTTTGGCATCCTTTGTGCCATATATGATGATTTGTGGTCCGTAAAATGCTCCCCTCTATCCTGTGGAGAAGTTGGTTCACCAGGATGTTATCATCCCAGATGGCAAGCAATTGTGCTGCAAGTTTTAAAATGACTTGCTAAGCTCTATTGCTAGACTTGCCAGGCTTCACAAGTTTGTTGCACAATTGCAGCAAGTCCGCATTGCATGACTCCAGGTCAACTTTCTTTGCAAACATTCTGCAAGTTCTGGTTCAGTTATGTTGTACAGTAGTCATCCCACCACAGGGATCACTGTGGCTGAATTTTCATGCTGTAGACTTTGCAGAGCTCTTGCTGTAGACTCACCACTGCAACTTTGACCTTGCTAGAGACTTGCCATGCAGATTTGCTACAAATTGGAAAAGTGTCAACTAGAACTTGTGCTTCAAGTGCTCTGCAAGTGTACAACTTGCCAGTGAAAATGTACAGCAAGTTAACAAGACTTACAATTCAACACTGCCACAAATTTGTTGCAATTTATCCTTGTTATCTGGGATATGAGATGATGACCTTATTTTATTGCTTTTAAAGAATTGTGGGTAATATATTGTGTTCACATGTTCTTCTGAAGAAGATAGTGAGTATTAGAAACGTGTCGAGGTTTCATGTGGATTAGTTATGTAATAACAGGAACTATGTACATGGAATATGTAAACCTTCTTTTCATATAACCTATGGAGATGGTCACCTTTTTAATGTTTAAATATAAAAATTTGACTTTTTATTGTACGATTTCTGTGTTACCATTTTTCTGAGATATGCCATAAATCTTTTTTTTCACTTTAGAAAACAGTATGTATGTTTAATTGTGTTCTCCACCTGTTTAATTAAGGGCCCTTTCACACAGGCACCTCCGTGTAGCAGATTCCGTTTGCTCAGTGTTGGATCGCAGGCGGGTGACAGATCCATCTCCTTTGTGCAGAGCGGATACCGGCCCGCTCTCCTCTATGAGGAAACTGGATGGAAATGGACCGCCTGTCAGATTCCATCTGATCCGCTGGACAGAAAGTAGGACCACCATCCGTCTGTTTTTTGTGGGCTGGATCCGATCGGTTGGTGGCAGGCGGCAGCAGACATATGTCCGCTAGCATCTGCCGCTCCATAGGGGAGACTGACAGGCGGACCTGATCGGACAGCCCGTGTGAAAGACCCTAAATGTGGAGAAGGAAGTAGAGGCCGTTGTATACAGTCATATAAAAAGTTGTAGCCCAGTTGTGAAAAGTCACCCAGGCAAACTTCCTCTGCTGGTCTCCTCACCTGTCAGATTTTGGTGCCCACCCCAACAACTTCAAGGGGAATACTCTATTACTAAATAAAAGGAGCCGACACTGAATTTAGACAGGTGGCCACCAAGTGAGAGGAGGAGATTATCGGAGGAACTTCACAGAGCCTTTTTAAATGCTACTAATTGACAGGCAAATTACGCTGTGCCACCTGCACATCTCAGGTGATTGAACATAAAACTATGTTGGAATTCAGAAGCCTTTGTATCAAAAGTGATTGTTATATATGGTATATGAATGTCACATGTGGAATGTATTTCTCTTGATTATATGCTTTCACACAAGGTTTCTAACAAGCAGCACAATTGCCTTTCCTCTTGATGGATGTATTCTGTTTCCACTCTAAACCGCTATAGACCACAGTGTAGGGAGACGTTCGTATTTTGGTTTACATGCAAATTTATAAATTACAAAAAGTAAATGGCATTTTTGCAACTTGCTTGCTTCAGAAGTAAATTAAATCATTTTTGTAGACAGGAGTTGAGAATGAGACACCCCTGGTTCCTTATGGGCTTCAATTTCAGACATCATGGCTAAGGGTTCTTTCACCCAGATCTGATATTTCCATTTTGGATAGGTGGCAGAAACATTTGATTACCCTTCTTATATTGATAGCACACCGGTGATGAGATGTCCCCAGTTCCCCCCATTTTCCGTTGTGAAGCAGTTTATTCCTCTAATTTGCATTGCAGAAAATTCATATACGGTGCATTGGAAATGCATGGGGAAGTGGGGCACAGATGTGGAAGCCTGCTGTGGCAAGAAGAACAAGAAGTCTATGGACAATCAAACATACCACCATAGCACCATACCAGTAAAGAAATACTGCACCTTGACCATGCAGAGCAAAGCAACAGTGTCTATGTAAAGGAGCTCCTCCTACCCCCTTATATTCACCTTGCCAGAGCTCCATTGCCACTCCTTCCTCCATTGCTGTTGGTACTAGAGAAACAGTGGTGTTGGTGGTCAGGGTAAGTGGTGACATCACTCCCTCAATCATGTGAAAGTGTTCACGTCTCGCAATTGGCTGCTAAACCCAAGCACAGTCACAGGGAAGGAGTTTACATGCTCCTGATAGGCTGAAGTGGCAGGAGAATGCTGGTAAGGTGAGTATACCTGGGTATCCACATTGCAGAGACTCTAGTGTTGATTTACTAAAAGCAAATTGGCTCTTCATTTTGTAAGGGAATTTTCTCCAGAGCTTAGTGAATACAGTGAAATTTCCCTTTGCAAGGAATACCCAAACATGCGCAAGGGAAGTGAAAAATAAAGAGCGTTTTTGTTTCCACATAAATGGTTGATAGACGTCAGAAGTGCTTAAGTGCTTCGCCTCGTTCACTAAGCTCTAGGGAAAATTAGCTTGCAAAGTGCAACTTACGTTGCAAAATGAACAGCTGTTTTGCCTTTAGCAAATCAACCCCATTGTCACCTTGCTACAAATGCCTAAGGTGACAGTGTCTCTTTAATGAAATGGCAGGTTTAATGGACTTCAGAGGCTGTGACAGACCTTATCCTGTAGTTATATCTGACAGGGGGCATTAGGGTAAATTCTGGAGTGAACAGAACATATATAAAAGTCTTTAGAGAATCTTAAAATATTTTTTTTTTTTTACAAAACTGAGTAGTTCTTATGCCGCGTACACACGAGCGGATTTTCCGTCAGAAAAATCTTGGATGGTTTTTCCGACGGAATTCTGCTCAAGCTTGTCTTGCATACACACAGTCACACAAAGAGGCCATAGACAAGTCGAAAATCAAACGAAATATCTTGGTTGTTCGTTTTTAGCATCACTAGTGTGCCAGCTGCGACATGCGATGTTTGCGTCGCAATGAAGTGTGCATGATCCAACATGCTGGATTCTGTTTTTCAAAAAAACAAATCAAATTATGATACAACGTTCGGTTTTCGACTCGTTTATTTATGGCTTTCCAAAGTTATTTCTCTCCACTGGCTGCAGTCTTTTCTGCATCCTCTTGTTCTCCCCTGACTGTCTTATATTGTACATTTGCCTGCAGCAAAGTTAACAGTATGTGAGCCCAGGTGTAGAGTGTAGCCAGTCATCAAACAGGAAGTAATGCGTGAAACAAACATGTCAGGCTGTAATGTTAACACCTTGCAATTTGCTGGGAATGTTCTATTTTTATGCACAACCTCTCTATTCCATAAAATGGTTGTCATTAAAAAAAGGTAATCGCTGTTCATGCAGGGGGCAGCTTTGGGCAGCTGTGATAACATTTTCAGTAATCAGGAGGGGGTTTCCGAGGCAGCGTAATATTTTAAATGTGGCGATACTGGATTCATAAATAAGGAAGGGGTACGTGGCTACCTCATTACCTAAGCACTGCCATGGGAACTACCAGTTATGTCCTTTTCCTGTTTCTAGAAATGATTTTGAAATGTTCCAATAGGAAATGTTATTTGCTGATGGTACATGGTGTGCCATAGTAGTACAAGCATTCTATAGACAACTGTGCCTAGAATTACCCCCACAGCTAAAATTACTCCAGATGAGCCGCTGTACTAACTATGCAACGTCAGTACAGCGATCTCCCCTGCTGTGCTGTTGTGTTCTGCCCCGCCAGAACACTGTGGTCAGCGCTATCAGTCAGTGGCTAAGAGCGCTGATCGTGAGCCAATCGGCAGAGCTTTTTCGGTCATACTTCATCAACAGAAGCTTCTGTATGACTGACGGACAGTTTCTATTGAACTGGCCAATGCCGCCTGACATTCGACCTGTGTCTACTAGACTTAAAGCGGAGTTCCAGTCATAAAACTAATTTTATATTATTCAGCTGCATTCAATAAAAAGAACAACCTTTGGAAAAAATAATATTTTTTACTCACCTTTTCAATTGTTGCTAGGGGGTCCCTCGTAATCTGCCTCTTCCTCTCCAAGGCGCCTGATGTAATTTCCCTTTGTTGCCATCACAACGGGGACGGGCATCTTGTGATGGCAACGTCAGACGTGTACGCCGCTGTGCTGTACAAACAGCGCATGCGCGAGAACGGGTGGTGCATCCTGGACGCTCAGCTGCACCAGAGCCCGGAAGATAGTGCTTGTGGGCTTCACATGCCCACAAGCACTATGGAAACTGCCTGGAAAGAGGAATATACGATATATTCCTCTACGAAATCATCAATCAAGGGCCGATTCAGGACATAAACGTGGCTAAATGGATACAGACCCTTTAATTTTCCTTAGAGTCCTGCAAGTGCAGCAGTTGATTGATAACTATGAATCCACTCCCATTAGATTCACTGGGCACATGGACACAGACAAACACACAGGGATTTCTTCAAATGACAAAGTAGGAATCTGCAATAAAGTTACTCTTTAACCTTTAAATATTACTCAGACCTAAATATTTCTGCAGAGCCCACTGACCCGCTCATTGAATTGCTTTTTATTGTATCCTGAGGCTTAGGAAGCCTCACTTAGGTCAAGAGCTCCCAGTTGCTCATCTCAGCATCAGTTGTTTTGTCTGGATAAAATCCCCAATGAGCAATCTGCCTAACCTGGCTGTAAAGGGTTTTTATAAAGCTCTGAATAAACTCTGAACTTTCTGGCTGCAGCATGTGTGCAGTATGTTAACTGTTCAGTCATCAAGGAGCCACCCCAGTCTGTGACTGGACAGTAATGAGAAGTGGCATCACATAAGTTATCATTTTGCTCAGTGCAACTGTTAGCAATCTCCCAATGCTAGACCGACAACAAATGCAATGTAGTGCTGTCTGATTGGCTTAAAGTCCAATGTAGTGCTGCCCCTCCCAATCTAAAGCCTGCTGTGCCTGAAATTACAGTAGGCTTAATTACAAGAGAGATTCAGATACTTGTGACATTTATATGTAAAATATAATGGTTCAAGTAAAATAAAGAAGCAGTCTAGAGCATTGGTCATCAACCCTGTCCCCAGGGCCCACTAACAGGCCAGGTTTCCAAGATAACTGAAATACATCACAGGTGATATAATTTGCTGCTCAGTGATTGCAGTATTCTAGTCTGCATCTCCCCAAGGTAATACTTAAAACCTGGCCTGTTAGTGGGCCCTGAGGACAGGGTTGATGACCACTGGTCTAGAGGGTCCACTTACCCTCAGATTCCATAGAAAGAAATTGCAAGAATGCTGCCAACTGTCTATTTAAAGCAACACCTATCCTACAATGTCATTTAAAGTGGTTGTAAACCCTTACCTACACCTAGTGAAGTGACTAGCCTCAGAGGATACACAGAGATGAAACAAATCCTCCATAAGTTTTACCTGTTTATCTGTAGCCCTCTTTCCTCTACAGCCCTTCAAAGTACATAATTTAGACAACATTACTTTTCTCCAGGAGGCGTGGATCTGATGTCACCTACTGTATAGCATAGAGCAGTGAGCTGAGAGTAATCTGAGACCTGAGTGGAGGGAATGGACAGCCCCCCCCCCCAACAGAAGCAGAGCCGTCTCCTGGGATTTCTGATGTTGCAGAGACTGTCAGAAGTGACTCAAGCAGAAGAGTGAGAGATGAAAAAGAAATCACAATAGGTGATTTGAATTGAGCCTAGTACACATATTAGAAGGAAATGCTTTATTAATTTTTAATTTCAGTGATTTACAAACACTTTAACTTAAATGCAGTAACAATTTGCTTAATTCACAGAATTCACAGAAAATCTTTTCACAACATGAACTAACCTATTAAAGTGGTTGTAAAGGCACAAGATTTCTTTACCTTCATGCATCCCCCCCCCCCAATACTTAACTGAGCCCACTTTGGATCCAGTTATGTCCACGAGAGCCTTTCCTCCCCGCCCCGGGGCCAAGTCACAGCTTCGTCTGTGAATGGACACACAGAGCAGCGGCTCTGGTGCCCCCATAGCAAGCTGCTTGCTGTGGGGGCACCCAACAGGAGGGAGGGGCCAGAAGCAATGCGGTGGGACCCGAGAAGAGGATGATCCGGGCCACTCTGTGCAAAACCACTGCACAGAGCAGGTAAGTAAAACATGTTTATTATTTTAATGGAAAAAAAAGAAAAGCTTTATAATCACTTTAAGGAACATATAGTTCTCTGTAAGATAGTTTATGTGTATCATCCCAGTTCGACAGGAAATGTTTTAACAAAGCTCCAGCTTTGTTTTTTTGTTTTTATTATTTATTTTTGCTCTATATTGAGGGTTAATGTTCTGCATCGTACAAGGAATTACATTAGTATGACACAAATCTTTCATGTCAAAATGTTACAACTAAAGATAATTAGAGACATTAAAATCACATTCACCATTGCTTCTGGCATAACAGTAAAACATTGAATGCTGTGTACAGATTGTAATACAGCTTACTGTGGCGTTGGCTCTACAAACTTCTCATGTTGGGTATAGCAGATACAAAACAATCAGCTTAATTAACACAAAACTTGACATAAAAAAAAAAAAAAAGAAAAGCTTTTGCTGACTCAACTCTCTCGTATATGCCAGCAATTTATTTTCCTGGCTGAGTAAAATGTATATTGCCCAGTACCAGGCAGCTCAGTGTAAAATCCAGTTCCCAAAACTGTATGTGCAGAACTTGGTTGCCCAATGGAAGTACATTGCCTAATATAGGAACAATCAAAACCCTTCTGGTCATCTATAGCAGGGGTCTTTAAACTTTCTAAACAAAGGGCCAGTTTACTGTTCTTCAAACTTTAGGGGGGGGGGGACTGTTGCCAGTGGTAAAAGAAAATGGCATGGTGTGAGTGGGTTTAAACAATGACCCATCATTGGTATCAATGGGAGGAATAGTGCCCCATTGTTGGTATCAGTGGAAGGAATACTTCCCCATCATTGGTATCAATGGGAGGAATAGTGCCCCATTGTTGGTATCAGTGGGAGGAATACTTCCCCATCATTGGTATCAATGGGAGGAATAGTGCCCCATCATTGGTGTCAGTGAGAGGAATAGTGCCCCATCATTGTTGCCAGTCGGAGGAATAGTGCCCCATCATCGCTGTCAGTGGGAGGAATAGTGCCACATTGTTGCTATCAATGGGAGGAATAGTGCCCAGTCATTGGTGTCAGTGGGAGTAATAATGTCCCATTGTTGGTATTAATGGGAGGAATAGTGCATCATTGTCGGTGTCAGTGGCAGGGACCATGCCCCACTGTTGCTGACAGTGGAAGGAAAAATGCCCAGAGGGCGAAATGAAAGCAAGCAAAGGGCCAAAGTTTGGAGACTACTGATCTATAGGGACACAATTGAAATCATACCATCTAGCCCAGTGATGGCGAACCTCAGCACCCCAGATGTTTTGGAACTACATTTCCCATAATGCTCATTCACTCTGCAGTGTAGTTGAGCATCATGGAAAATGTAGTTCCAAAACATCTGGGGTGCCAAAGTTCGCCATCACTGATCTAGCCCATCCTTTATCAACCTTTTTATCATTAAGGAACACTTGAAATAACATTCAAGTCTCAGTATACACCTACTAAAAATTATTTTGTGTACAAATCATTGTACGTTATCCACACCATGGTCCCCATACACTGGTTGCCCTTGGAAGTAAGGCTCTGTTTTACTGGTGATTATTGGGAAGAATCCCAATTACACCGATGGTCAGTATAGTGCCTCCATACAGACAGTGGGGAAAATGTTCTTCATATTGGCGGTCAATGGAAAGAATGCAAATAGCATAATCATTGTTATCAGGTGGTTACTTATCTGAGAAAATTGAACTTCACCTGTCCCGTGCCACTGGATCTGGCATGTTGCATTGTACCAGAACTAAGCAGGCACCATCAGGCATCATTAGGTGGTAGTCACAGTAAGATATGGTGAACTCTCTCTTGCCCAGTGATTTGTCTAGTGCTTGTTCCCTCTTGGCACGACTATCCCATAACCATTATCTATTATGGTCCTTTGGGCAGGTGGAAGGTATACTAATCAATCCCTGATAGCGCAACAGAAATCTTATACAATCTTTGGCCTTGTGGAAAGATATTAGCCAGTCCCTTTTGGACAAACAGAGGCAAGAGGACCAATTCCTGGAGGTCTAGTGGAAAATATATTTTTAAGATCAGAACTGTCCAATGGAAAGTACATTTCTCAATCTCGGTCAGCCCCCTGGCAAGTTCAAAAGAGACACAGAAAGCCACTGCCCAGCACTGCCTCCATCCAGCATCTAGAGATGAAATGTCAGTTTTGGGTGGACTTAACCTTTAAACTAGCTCTCGTCATGGAGGTTATGAAATCTGTAGACATAGAATAGTTTTTAAAATACATTCCAATCTCTGAAACAAAACTGCCAACACTTTCTAGGACGAAACATGCTGATCAAAGAGAGTAGGCCACATGAAATTCCTGGGGCAGAGAAAATGCCCGAGACTACAGTTTAAATATTAAAAACAATAAAAGGGAATGCCCATCAAAATATTTTCTTTCATTTCAGATACAGAACTTCTGCCAGGCTTGTATTGCTGTCTATATTCCCTCATTGGGAAGATTTCCCTTTGCTTGTTTCAAATATGCAACAGAATTGAGAGTAAGTGAGGGGAAAAGCAAACTCTGACCATTGACACTGGAACAGGTGTCCTCTCTGTCCTGATAACTATAGTCACCGGGCAAAATGAGAATGAAGTTGTGAAAAGTTTGACTGGAATCCAGCAAATAGGCTTGCTGCACACAGCAAACATAGACTACAAAGTGGTGCAGTACGTAACAAACAATAAGAAACTTTCTTTTTCGTTTTTTTTTTACTGAAACCAAATTTGTTCCTATAAGCAATTGCAATTTTGCATCATTTTTTTTCTTCTTCTTAGTAGAAAAAAATACCGATACACTGTAGAGAAATAGTCTTTCATCTTTGCCCACTTGTTGAAAGTGTGACGATTGTTTTGGGTGATATATTCATATAATGCAGAGCACAATGTTAAAGAAAACCTATTGAGACAGTAATAGGAATGTCATAATGATAGACATACTGTATGTAGACTGCCATTATCTTTCTCCAAAAATACCTTCTGACCTAAAAAAAATTTGCAGTTCAGTAAATGTGAAATTATTTGCATACGTGCACTGGGTCAGTAAGCATTTTCTCTCAATACAGGTTTCCTTTATAAACAACTGGCTACAATTGGGGTTATTCAAGAATCGGAATATTCAGTCTTAAAGGTTTTGAGTTAATCTTGTTACTTTTTTTTTTTTTTTTTTTACAAAGCTTTTTAAACTTTTTTTTTTTAATTAAATGTTTTGTGTTTTTGTTTTTTTTTTTCCAAATAAATATTGAATACAGGTTAAACCCATGACTCTGGTTTTGTAGGACATTTTATGGTTTTCTTTTTTTGTAAAGTAAGAGCACATCAGTAGGTTTTCTCAATGTGACTGTCTCTTTCTAACTGAATCTCTATATGGATTCTTCTAAACAAAACAGGCAAGGTGAGAGAGTCACTTCTCTGATTTATTCTGTTGTATCTAATCTGATCTTTAGCTATTCAACTCTGTAAACATTAGGGCCAGCAAATTAGTTAAAGTTTTAGTAATAATGTCAGAAGGAAATAGTAAATATTATATATTCATCTTGGTAGTTTTTATTTACCTGATCAGAAACATGGAGATATATTTGTAACATTTTTTTTTTTCAGGTGTGAGCAAGGTCACCTGAATTTGCCCAATTACTGCCCTACTAACTTGTATCATGTAGACTTCCAACATCTGAGAGCACATACTAGTTTCAAATAACAGGGCAATGCAGTTTAAAGGTCTAGGAATTGTTTGACATATTGTTCACAAACTGTAAGGAAGCTTTTAAACAAGCCCTTACTGACCTCTGTAGCTGCAAGCGCTGGGTAACAATTAACCTTCAAAAAGGTATTTTGAGTCCACAGCTTCGCGCACTCTGCTTCCCTCTAAATCTCCAGTTCTATGTTTACATTAGAGGATATAAGGCTGGAAGGCTGCTGAGTGATTACTGGGAATGGCATTAGGGGGAGTGGAGCTGCAGAGTCACTGCTGGGAGGGGTAGTCGGGCTGCTGAGTGAATACCTTCTGTGCTTCTTCTGTGAATTTGAAGGTGAATTGTTCCACGGTGCCTTTGCCTACAAAGGCTTGTTAAAACTCAAGAATGTAAATGCTTTTAGGTTTATTGGATAGCCACAAGTTCACTTTAAGACTGAATATTCAGTTTATCTTGCACAAGCCAAATCGTGGCTGCTGCTCTGTAAGGTACAACCTGTACCTTGTATATCACTGAAAACCTCACCAAAGACTGGACGCCGACCAAGGATGCCTTCATTTTGTCGATAAACAGACTTTTATGGCTAGTCTGTTTGGTTCCGTGATCTGATCTCACACAAAGTGAGTTAGTAGTCTGAATTGAGAATCACCATTATGAAATAATCCTCCAGGTCCATGTACACCCAATGAAATCGCCTTCTCTGCATACCCATATCATATAGAGGAATATATGCAAGCTTAACAGATTTCCTATTTCAGGGTGCTTTTCTCTTTTCTGTGTACTGAAGCGAGAGAGTTTTCTATTGTTTTATTTCTATAGAACAATGTTAAATTGTTATTTCCACTGAGAATTTACGTTACATGAAAACATCTGTTCATTTATCTTTGATTGTATTGCATACATGGAAAATGTCACACTTTAGCTTTCTGAATATTATTATTCAAGCTGTACTATTTGATACAAAATAAAAAAATAAAATCTTTGAACATTTTGTTTTAATAAATTCAATTTTTAGACCTTATCAAAGTTAATGTCTGTTTTCATTTGTGCTCAGGCTGAAGAAAGGGCTCACCTGCTTGGGTGATATTTCAGGATTTCTAAAGTTATCTGATTAGTTATGGAAATAAACACACAAGTGTCATCATATGAGGGCATACCCCCCATTCCAAAAACTGCTACAAATAAAATGACTGCCAACAGTAAAAGGCACATGTAATGATAACAATATGGAAAATGATCTATATACTAACTGTAGTGGCGGCTGGTGCTCAACATTTGGGGGGGGGCAGCAAACGAACGCCAAGGGTGGGGAGACAGATGAATAGGAAGCCGAACAAACAAGAGGGCAGCGATCACCCCCCCCCCCCCCCCCATAGGAGGTGGGCCAACAAGAAGGCATCGATCACACCCCCCCTGGCGGGAGACGTATGAGCAGAAAGTCAGCAGTCAGAGGCCTTTCTACCTTAGGAGGCAAGTGACGAGTCCTGGCCGGGATGATATGCTGATCTCCCCTCCTGTCCGAGCCAGGGAGTGCTGGATGTGGCTGCGGGTGAGCCGTCTCTGCTGCACACATTGTTCCTATTATGGCTATTCCCTCACTGCGGGGCCTTCTCCTCCTGGCCAAACAGTAAGTGGGCCCTAAGACTCCCTGGCCAATCGGGTCCCAGGACCCGCTTCCTGATTGGCCAGGAGGCGAATCAGGAAGACAATAGCGAATATTAATTTGCCATTGTCACACAACTGGGTCTAATCATGTGCTTAAAAAAAACTCATTGGAATCCATGCATACGGCGCCGTGCATGTAGATTAGGGGCCGGACGCATGGATATTTTCTTTTCCTGGCTACTGTATACATAACAGTTGTCCTTATTTCCGATTCTCCTCATGTTAATGTACTTGTGGGACCCAACTAGCAATTCAATGCACCTCAAAGGAAAGGTAGACCTTATGTTATCAAATAAAAGTACTGGGGCACTTCCAGTTAGCTGCCTTAAGCTGAATTCACAGACACTTTTGCCACACTCATGGTTGAATAAGCTTTAACCTCTGTCAGAGGGAAAGACTCTTGCTGAATAAGCTAAATGGATCATCTTTACTACCAGTGATGAAAAGAAATCTAGCTGATACTGCCGTGCTTTTCCTGGGGGCTGACGCCATCAGATCCATAGATGAAGTCACCCACTTTGCAAAGACCTGTTGCAGATAGTCACTGTTCAGCTTTCACTCATTGTAATCTACAAAATGCCTGCTCTGTCAATCCACCATCAGATTCTCAGAACCTGGGAGATAACAGACAAGCTGGACCCAAACATGCCGCTCTGCCTACTGAAAGTAGCTGCAGACTTCTGGTCCCGTCTTACCTTGTAAGTCCCTTGCAGAGAGAGATTGGATTTTAATCTGGTGTGCTTGACCCTCTTATGCCGCGTACACGCGATCGGAAATTCGGCCAGCAAAAGACCAATGAGAGCTTTTGGTCGGAAAATGCGACCGTGTGTATGCTCCATCGGACTTTTGCTGGCCGAATTTCCGCCAGCAAAAGATTGAGAGCAGGTTCTCAATTTTTCGGTCAGAAAAAGTTCCAATCAGAAATTCCGATCGTCTGTAGCAATTCCGACGTGCAAGACTCCTACGCATGCTCGGAAACAATTCGACGCATGCTCGGAAGCATTGAACTTAATTTTCTCGGCTCGTCGTAGTGTTGTACGTCACCGCATTCTTGGCGGTCAAAAGTTCAGCAAACTTTTGTGTGACCGTGTGTATGCAAGCCAAGTTTGAGCGGAATTCTGTCGGAAAAAACATCCAAGATTTTTCAGACAGAAAATCCGCTCGTGACTATGGCATAAGCCACATCTAAATCTTCTGTCAATATAGTAAAAAACATTGATGCCCAATGCATGCAGACCTTCTGTTTAGTAAAGACTTTAATTTCCTCATATTCAATAACAGTAATTGCCTCTTTAAGGTTGTAAGTCCCACAGACTGACTTAGAGGGAAAACCGTACACCCAATAAAGTCAGGAAAGTGGAACAAGAGAATGAGCATCGGAGTGTTGAGAACTGGATTTTCCCCTAAATGCCCTAAATAATTCCCAATAAGCCTGATGGGACCTTGATGAATGGTGACGGGTTGCCTGGAAATGCCTGGAAGACTGTCTATGCCTCTAAGTGGGACATGAGCCCTGTTAAAAAAAGCACTTTTTCCAGATAAGCAGTGGATGGACACATGACTTCCTACCTCTCAACATTTCAGGAGAGGCTAGAACATCAGGGAAGAAAGTCAGATAGAAGCTCCCTGTTGAACCAGCCAATATTCAAACCATGTATGGGCAAGCTGATTGTACCCAATGGATGGATCGACTTGGGTACAACCAGCATGTCGGATTCATGCGACTATTGTCAGAGGCCATAGCCGCTAACAACAATCACTGTGTGTTCTCCTGGCAGGGACAGCTCCCCGTGCCCCCCTGCCAGCTGAGGAGACCACAATAGCTTTGTGGGAGGGACCATGTTGATGGGGGAATCAAGTATTTTTCTTTCCTGCAACCGATGGTTGAAGAGAAATCGCACCATTAATGGCCGACTTATCTCAGCTACTCACCGCCCCATGTTGCTCCATGTGTGACTTGTTAAGCCCAGTACTTCTGGGTAGTGACTCACTCCCTCTCCAGCCATGTGACGAGGCTTTTGCTTGCAAATGGGCAACAAACAACCAGAGAGCCTTATGCCCCATACACACGGTCGGATTTTCTGGAAAATGTGGGATCGGATCATGTTGTCAGAAAATCCGACCGTGTGTGGGCTTCATCTGACTTTTTTTGTCGAAATTTCCGAAGCACAAAGTTTGAGAGCTTGATCTCAAATTTTCTGACAACAAAATTGCGTTAATTCCTATCGTGTGTAGCCTAGTCCGACGCACAAAGTGTGCTCCAGGAAGACGCAAGGTATTGCGAAACATGTCAGGCAGGTTATGTTGATACCATCACGTCCACTAGATTCCCATGCACGGGTGTATATTTTGTTTTTAATTTAACCGTTTTTTTTAATGATTTTTTAATTTCTTTTATATTTGTGTACAAGTTAAGCTTATTTTTTAATACTCATGTGAATAAGTTTTTCTTTGTACTACACTGTGACCTTAAGAATTGCATCTTGGGTTTATGTATATATTTTTTCAATAAAACATCCCCCTGTTCATAGCGGTGTTTCATTATTGGGGTCCGTTTTTTTCTTTCCCCTCACATTTCCACTCATGGCCGAGGGGCCTGAGTGCTGATTTTTAACTGCAGGTGCCATCTCGGAGGGCCCCCGTGAATTTGCAGCTCTTTTGGGGAGCCCCCTAAGTCCTGGTGTGTTCAGACGAGGCAGGACTCCTGGGATCGGTCACCTGCGCTGTCAATCAATTTCGCTCCGCCCGTGTGCAGTGGCCGGGGGAATCTGAAGATTGGCATCTGAGTTCCGGGCCGCGTTCGTTCCCCTGGGGGGAGAAGACAGACTGGAACGGAGAAGAGCTGATGAATCACCTATATCCTTGCAGAGGATTGTTTTCTGCCTGCGCTGTAGACTCTGCTCTTAAGGGAGTCCATCAGATGAGGTAAGGAGCCTC
The DNA here is from genome assembly GCA_028564925.1 of Lithobates sylvaticus. NCBI lineage: Eukaryota > Metazoa > Chordata > Amphibia > Anura > Ranidae > Lithobates > Lithobates sylvaticus. The sequence goes on from CM053028.1 coordinate 53,838,052, forward strand.
ACTCACTTTACCATTTGATGATCTCTCATCTTGGAATATAGGATTGGAACTTAAGTTGGAACATTCCCCTGATTTTGCTATTATTCTCAGGACTGTGGAATCAATTAACTGACTCTCAGATTTAAGAACTTTATCATCTAGTTTCTTTTGTATTCATTATATACATTCATTTTCACAGATATTGCTACATATCCTTTTCACTGTCACCTATATATATATATATATATGTGGGTTCGCGGATTTCTTTATGGGGGTTTATTTAAAATGGATATGTGTCACATGTAATCCTTTTTAAGATTCATTGGTTTGGTGCCATTGTCTGGGTTTTCTATGATTAAGAATAGGTGGTGCCTCTAATTAGTCTACACCTGGTCTTTATCTTCACGCTTTCAAACACTTGAGGAATGATTTGATTTGGAGGGCTCACACCAGTGGGGTCCTTTAGCTGCAGCTTTTGCCACATATTTTTTCACTCATTATTTTTTATTTCTAGCGTGGTATTAATTAAATTTTCTTCGACGCACAAAGTGCCACGCATGCTCAGAATAAATTACGAGACGGAAGCTATTGGCTACTGGCTATTGAACTTCCCTTTTATAGTCCCGTTGTACGTGGTGTACGTCACCGCGTTCTTGACGATCGGAAGTTCCGACAACTTTGTGCGACCGTGTGTATGCAAGACAAATTTGAGCCAACATCCGTCGGAAAAAATCCAATGGATTTTGTTGTCGGAATGTCCGTGTGTATGGGGCATTAGCCCTTTGCAAGTTCAAAGTTGGCAACTGTAGTTTACACAGGGTTGCTACTATTTCCTGCCAGCTACTGAACAAAGCTTTGAGGGACTAAAAGGATAGTTAATGTTTCTAGCTGGAAAGGACAGCGGTACAATGAATCTTCATTTTAAGCTTCAAACCATGGCCCTAGCACTAACCTTAATCTTTCACCTAACAAATTAAATATCAAAACAGCTGGACTTAATTATTGGGCACTGAAAGTATCTGCTGTGAATCCTAACATTTTTATGGTGAAGTCTACCTACGCCTAATGCCACGTACACATGGTCGGAATTCTCGTCGGAAAAAGCTCTGATGGTTTTCCCATCGGAATTCCGTCGGAATTTCGCTCAAACTGTCTTGCCTACACACGGTCACACCAAATTCTGACGGTCAGTAACACAGCGGCATAAAACCCGTTCGACAGCACTATAAAAGGGAAGTTTAATGCTTCCGAGCATGCGTCGAATTGTTTCCGAGCATACGTCGGAATTGCATGCACACGATCGGAAAATCCGATAGAAAGGTTTTCCGTCAGAAAAATTGAGAACAGGTTCTCAATCCAAAGTCCGTCGGAAATTACGACAGAAAAAGACAGATGGGCATACACACGGTCGGAAAATCCGTTGAACAGCTCCCATCGGACTGTTTCCATCGGAAATTCCGACCGTGTGTACACGGCATAACTTGTTGTACCGAAACCAACTGTTCCAAGTTGGGAAGCTCGGCTTTGAACTTTAAAAGCTGAAGTCACCATTTGCATTTTTGAGCACCACAGGTTTGGAAGCCCCAAACCCCCTGAAAGATATATGAAGGTAGACCCATCTAGGTGTCTGCTTTTCACCTCTGCTAGAGGTTTTCTGCAAGATCTACTGTCTTCTGCTTGGAGTTGCACTTAAAAATCACTTCTTTGCAGCACAGCAAAAATTATCCACATTTACCCCGATTTACTTACTTCTCCTAAACCCTTCCCCCGTGAGCCTAGAAATGTGGGCTAGCCCACAAATGGAAAGTTGGCTGGGTGGTTTGATCAAGTGACATCTTGCACCACCACTACAGCTTCACTGTAGATAAACTAGTTATAGAAACCCATATATTTTATTGCCATTCAACTGCCGATTAATTCATTCTCTCTTACAGAGCACAAAGCTCTCTGTATTTATATTTGTGATTGTCGGTGTTCGAGGTAGCGTCTCGAGCTGCAGCGACAGACTGTCTTGCTGTCATTAAGCTCTAATGGGTGCCGCCCCAAATGAGCTGATTGTCAAGCGTCAGCCTTATGACAAGAAAAAAATGTTCATATCCATCCAAGAGTCCAAGACGGGGGAGGAAAAGAAGAGCTTTAGTGTTGTACAAAATGTGCGCAAGCTGCCAATCACTGTATAATAGATTTTACTTTCCGTCTGTTATTGCCTCCATCAGTTGGATCCATTTTCTACGCCTGGCTATCCACACCGCGAGCGACTGGGATACAATGCCATCAATCAGACGTGCGCCATGCACACATGGTGGCAGATGGCGACTATCCTCATCATTCCTACAAACACGTCTTTTTCATTTGTGACCAGTTTCTGCTTCTGGGGAATTAAAGACACAATGAGCTTTAGAACAAAAACAAGAGGAAAATATGTTGAAACAAATTTCTTGGCAAAATTACCCACAAGAGGCTGTGTGATGCCAAATATGTTCTCCCACTCCGGTTAATATTCCGCTATTAATTATCACATTGTGAACGTATGGACTGTCTGCCAATTCATATTTAAATTTTTTATGCTTTCTTTCAGAGAAGAAAGTAATGGGTTGAATTTAAAGTTAATCTCTGCAAGTACACCCCCCCCCCCCCCGCTATCCATTACCCCCCTTTAACTAATCGCTGGGTTAGAAATAAAAAGTGATACCTAAAAGCCCCTTTTACTGATCTAAATCTGTGATCAGGTGATGCAATGATCCCAAATTTCTACTTCTGTCCCAGACAGAAATCGACACCCTTCAATACCCCCTACCTCCCTCTAATCACTGCTGCAATGAAAAAATGAACCCTTTTACCCAACCTAAAGCCATTGTCACGTGACATGGCAAGTCTTTTATCTTATTTGACTGCAACTGGAAGAGTTCTTCTTTAAGGTTCACACTGCTTGGGTGACGTGGACACTTCCCAATACAGGTGTCCAGCATTGGAATATTTCACTTCACCGCCTGTTCTGGTGACCGCTGTAAGAGCTCGTGTACACAGGGCAGTTGAAAACCTTTTCTGAATGCTGGAAAACTTGACAACGAAAAACGTACATTTTACAGCTTTTACATACCGAGTTTATGAAAGTTTAGCAGTTGTTTTGAGCATTTGAGATTAGAAGCGTTTTTTTAACTACTTCCCACCCAGCCACTGTACATATACTGTATGGCCGGGTGGGAGCCGTCTACTTCTGATCGGACGTTCCGGAACGTCCTTCAGAAGTAGAGGGATTGCGCGCGCGCGTGCCCGCGCAGCGGCGCGATCCCGATGCGGCCGTGGCACCCGGACACGGCGCATCTCGGATCGGCAGGAGAGCTCGGTGATTGGCCCTCCTGATCACATGACGGCCGTGTCGAATCACAGCCGTCATGTGATGTAAACAAACAGCCGGTTGCTAGGCAATCGGCTCTCCTCTCCTCACACGGAAGTTGTCGGTGAGGAGAGGAGAGCGGATCGCTGCAGCCGGCTGGTGATCAGTGAGTATTAGCTGTTTTTTTTACAGCTTTTTACTTACTGATCACCAGTAGTGTCCCCACAGTGTAAACACACATGTCCCCAAAACACACATGTCCCCAAATAATAAAAACACATGTCCCCAAATAAAAACACATGTCCCCAAATAATAAAAACACATGTCCCTCACATATGTCCCAGAAAAATAACATGTGCCAATGATTATCTGCACACATATGTCCGTGATCACCTGCACACATCTGTACATGATCATTTGCATACATATGTCCGTGATCACGCGAACCAATTATTATACACTTAACGGAATTTTTTTTACTAAAAACATGTAGCAGAATACATTTTGGCTTAAATTTATGACAAAATTTGATTTTATTGGATTTCTTTTAAAAAAGAAAGGAGAAAATATAGTTTTTTTTCAAAATTTCCGCTATGTTTTCGCTTATATCGCAAAAAATAAAAAACGGAGTCGCGAATAAATACCACCAAACAAAAGCTCTATTTGTGCGAACAAAATGATAAAAAATTCATTTGGTTATAGTATTGCATGACCGCGCAATTGTCACTAAAAGTGCGAGAGCACTGAAAGCTGAAAATTGGTCTGGGCAGGAAGGGTGTTTAAGTGCACAGTAAGCAAGCGGTTAAAGATAACCTCAGGAGACCCTCCCAAATGCCCAAAATTCATGAAAAATAAGTAACTTATTAACTATTTCAGCCATTCTGTGAGAGAAGAGAGCAGTGTGCTTGTAGATAGGTGTTATAATTTTGGTGTTCTCACTATGGATCCTATCATGGGCCTGTATGAGGAAATGCTCCTGATGTTGCTGAGACTCTGAAGATGTAGAAAATTGCGTGAGAGGACCAGAGTTCGTCGCTACTGGACTCATCAATTGATGCAGGCAACAACATGTGGTGACATTTTGTGTCTTCTCAAAAATGTTCCCCTTTAAAAACGATTATAAACGCAAACGTGCATAAGCGCGGTTACAAGCATTTGGCGTTTGAAATGCCAGTAAACTGCAGCTGCAATGAATGCATTGGAGGCTGGTGGCAACATTTTTTTGGGGTGGCGGCAAACAGTGCACCCTCAGCCAACCACCCCTAGTCGGTTGGGTAAAAGTCCGGTCGATCGTGTCATCAGCATCACCAGAGTACATTTGATGCACAGCAGCTTCTCCTTCCCCTGCTCTCCTCTTCGGGATTATGGGCAGCTTCCCCTTCCACTGCTCTCCTCATCGGCATCACGGGCAGCTTCCCCTTTCCCTGCTCTCCTCCACAGGCATCATGGCAACTTCTGTCTGCTCCCTCCTCCTCGGTGGCCAATCGGAACGCTTCTTCTTTCGGCCAATTGGGAAACGGGTCTCAGACCCGCTACCTGATTGGCCGGGAGGAGAATCGGTGTGAAAATAGCGGATATTCATTGGCTATTATCACACAACTGTGTGGGCTCAGATCGCAGTGCTCTGTGCACCGAGCCCACCCCTTTTTTTAAACCTTTTAGAGCCCCTGGCTCTAATCAGGTGCGTCAAAAATAAAAACATCCACCCCCATCCCATTGGAATCAATGTGTCCTGCACCCTGCATGTAGATTAGGGGGCCGGACTCATGGATGGGGGGTGGCGCCTGTGCGCCCTAATGGACCGGCCGCCACTGCTTGAATTAGATTTCTCTGCTTTCAAAAAAATGCCTGTAGCCTCAACTGCCTCTAAACCACTATAAATGACTGAGTGTAAATTCACACATAAGATACCAGAGGAGAGTTCAGGGGCTGCTTAAAAAAAAAAAACACCCAACTGCTCCTAAACTTCAGTTTATCAGCTGTAGTGTACATGGAACTTAACAGTTTGAATTCTAATCTAATCACTAAAGTTTGGATTCTAATCACTTTCAATCCCACTGACAATGGTCACCAGAACAAGTAGAGAAGGTAATTCTCCCTATTAGCAACAAAAACAGCAATAGAAACCTGATTGGTGTTCTAAACCTCCCCCACTCTTACCAAAACTAAAGCAAACATTTGAACCTTTTTTTGGTTAACTTAGTTTAATTACTTTAGCTAGGTTATCAAAGCAGAACCCCAGCAAAAAATAACAAGGTAAAAATGATTAGCCCATGAAAAGATAAAATACCAAAAACCAACCCTTGCTGCAATATTCCCCTTTATTCCACAGATTTCCCCTGCAGTACTTTTCCTGCAACTAGATGTCCTCAGTCGGATGGCCAGCATCATTTAACCTGCTTTCCTGGTGCCTCCATGGCAGCATACATGTGATAGAGCTCCGCCTCTACTCCGCCTTCAGGACTAGTGAATAGCATAAATTAAAGGGCATAGCCCCTCCCCCAACATTCTCCTTTTTTTCCTCATTCCTCTTGACTGGTGAAGAGTAGCAGTATGTATGTCCATACCTCTGCAGTCGGCAGCGTCCGCCGGGTTAAGCCTCTCCCGTGCGCAGTCCCTGTTCTTGGGTCCGCTCAATGCACTGATAAGACTGGGAACCCCTTCTGAGGATCTTTTGGGGTCTTGCAGAGTTTCCTCATAGGAACGCAGTCTGCTGAATTTCCAGAAAAACGAATGCTGGTGATGACGGCGGGAGGATCAGATTCTCTTCCTTCTTGGTCAGGTTAGGTTTTTCTTTTGCTTCCATGTCTGCACTGTTTTTGAGCCCTGGTGGTTAAAGCTTATAGGTTTAAAAAAAAAAAAAAAAAAAATGTCCCCTTTAAGACATTTATTCCTGGTCTGCACATGTGCAGAACGGGCGTTTCCTTGCTATTTCTGAGGTTTTTTTCTCTAGCTTTTTTGTACTACCCTTCAGGGTTCTCACTCTCTTGCCGTGGCCTTGGTTTTGTTTCTTTTTGTTTGCCAGTAATAAGGTAGGTCCTTTTTAATTAAGCTGCTCTCCCTTTTTAGCTTTAAAGTGTTGGCTCTAAATTGGACTCAGGGCTGCTCTGCATATCAGGTGTATGCCCTGCAGTCCAGATTACTTCAGCATTACAGGTATGTGTGGAGCTGGCCATTCACCATGCAATTTTCTTGTTCGATTTCCATTAGATTTGCCTTCAACTGTGTGGTACAGGGGCCTGCCTGATTGCATGCAAATTGGGGGTGATTAGATTTGACCACATATTGTATGTTTTTTTTATAGATCTGAGGGAGATCTATAGACGGGGGTTGGGTAGTGTATGGCCAGCCTTATACTTTTATCTCACTCCTATTGCGTTGACTTCGTTTAAAAATTTGGTGTGCAAATAGACTCTATTTCTTTTTGCTTCTTACTTCGCCTTACTACAGCTGATCCTCCTGCCCATTATTTACCATGAGCCATTCGTCACAAAGCCAAGATCCTCTCATATCCAATAGGTATGTGGACCACCTGTACGTGAGTATTTAAAAAAAAAAAAAAAAAAAGAGTGCGCCACTGACAAACTTTGTTTGTTTCAGCCCTGTTCCTTCAAAGCGGTCCAGAAAGTCCTCAAGGCACTATGACAATAACGATAGTCCTGAGCGAAGACCGCGCTCTTCTCATCATAAATCTTCCAGAAGATCAGGATCTTATAGACGTCGTCATTCGCCTTCGCCTCCACCGCGGGCGTCAAGGAAAAAATGTTGGGCCTGTGGCGCGGTTCCACTCCCTGATAAGCTCGTCTGCAGAGACTGTCTCAGGGACTACGCAGCTAACCGGGAATTAGAAGGCCAGCAGGTGGTTGACCTGCTTAAGCAAACCATGAGAGACTCTTTCTGAACTGACGGCCATGATTCCAGCTCACCCGGTTTCACAAGCTGCCCAGGTGTTGGATTTGGACCCCGACATTTCGGGCCCATCAGCTGTTAGTACTCCTTTGCCTCCATCAGGAAAAACAGCTAAACAAATCCCACCGGTAGATTCATCCGAGGAGTCCTCAGATGATACAGAACCGTCTGGTTTCAATTTCTCCCTGGTTCAACCCTTTGTACAAGTGGTGAGGAGCGACATTGCCTGGGAAGACCCGGAAGGGCCTCCTCAAAAATCAAAAAACTATTTCTCATTCCTCAAGAGAAACCAAATCTTCTTCCCATTAATGGGGGAGATCATAGAGGATGAGTGGAACAAAACTGATAGAGTTTTCTGTAGCACGTTTATGCAAAATGTATCCACTGGCACTCAGTTCAGATACTCAGTTCAATGACTGTGGTTGATGCGGCTGTAGTGCGTCTGGCAAAAAATGTAATAATGCCAATGGAGGATTCAACGTCTTTCAAGGATCCCCTAGATAGCTCCATTTGAGGTCTAGATCAATACATCTATCTAGATGCAGGGGTGGCTTGCAGACCAGCCATTGCGCTGACATCTGTTTCCAATGCCATCAGGGCTTGGACGGAAAATATTGAGACAGCCCTGCACCAAGACGTTCCCAAAGATGACATAATCAAAGCTCTGGAGGAGCTTAAGTTGGCGGATTTCGTGGGAGAAGCTGCAATTGACACAATCCGGTGTTCAGCCAATTCAATGCTGCAACTCTGTTATGGCAAAGCGGGCCTTATGGCTAAAGCCTTGGACAGCCGATCTAGCATCAAAGCAGAATTGATGCAAGATTTCCCTTGATGGAAAATCTTGGTTTGTTGAGAAACTCGACAAAGTAATCTCCAGAGTAACAGGGGGTAAATCTGGCTTACTTCCTCAGGACAGGAAGGTCCGGAGAACAAAGGCCTATTTATCACGATTCCGGCAATCAAATTCTAGAGACTTCAGGCAGTCTCGCCCCTTTAGGGACAACAAGAAATCGTGGAGAGGCACCCAGACTTCTTTTCTGGGAGCCAGAAAGTACAAGTCCCTCACTGCTCCCCAGGAGGGGACAAAGTCCTTTTGACGTCAGCGGGGAGGAAACGCCCCCAGTGGGAGCCCGGTTAAAAAAAAACGTTTTCCCCATCTGTGCCTCCAAATGTCAAGACCCATGGGTCCTAGCAACGATCCGGTACGGTCACTTCTGGACTTTCTCTCAGCAGCCTCCTCACACGTCCTTCAAAGAGACAGTTACCAGCCTCCCCACAGAAGGCACTGGCCTTAAACCAATTTTTTTTTGGAGTCCCTGCAGCGTCAAGGGGCAGCAATACCTGTCCCCCCATCAGATCGATTTTACAGGTTTTTCTTCCACCCTTTTCCTGGTGCAGAAAAAAACAGGTGACTGGAGACCTGTAATAGATCTGAAAAAGCTAAATCAATACATCCATCTCGAAAGCTTCAAGATGGAGTCACTCCAAACGATCATACAAACCATACAACCAGGAGATTGATTAATCTCGATAGACCTGCAGGATGCGTACCTCCACATCCCTATTCTACCATCCTTCCAAAAATACTTAAGGTTCGCAGTGGGTCATGTTCACCTGCAATTTCAAGCTCTGCCCTTAGAGCTATGCACCTACCCTCTGGTGTTCACAAAAGTGTTGATATCTGTCTTGGCCCCTATGAGAGGGGGTTAAGAATTTATCACTACCTGGACGATATCCTCTTGCTGTCAAAAAAAAAAAAAAAACTCGAGCCACCTTTTAGTCCACAGGGAGATTTTTTCTCCAGTCGTGGTCGGAGTTCGGGTGGCTGGTGAACCATCGGAAGAGCCAATTAGTTTCAACACAGCAGATGGTTTACTTAGGGGCAATGTTCGGTACGCTCCTAGGCACAGTCTCTTTACCCCAGATGAAGATGGAGGGCATCATTCAGAAGGTATCCAAGGTCATAGAGATCCCATCTATCAGCCTTGCAGTGTCTGAGCCTTATTGGCACGATGTCCTCGTGCATACCTCTAGTTCCATGGTCTCACTAGCATCTGAGACACTTCCAGACGGGATTCTTAATGCAATGGAGACGACAACATCTGTCTCAGACAATCCCGTTTAACAACGCTAATAAGCAGTGGTCATTACACTGGTGGATGAATCCAGAGAATCTCTCCCGGCTCTATCATTTGGGTTCCCACTCATGGTCCACAATTACGTCAGATGCGAGTGGCCAGGGGTGGGGTGCCCATTGCAGAGAATTCAGGGAAGATGGTCCTTGCCCACCAGAGGGACAGTGTCCAACGTCCTAGAAATGAGGGCAGCATTTCTAGCCTTAACCTCTTTTGCATCTCAGGTCAAGGGACAGAGAGTACTTCTATGTTTGGACACCAAGGTGGCGGTCTCGTACCTTCAGAAACAAGGGGGCACCCACAGCAAGACACTTCTGAGGGAAGTGGAACCTGTAATGCTCTGGGCAGAGAGGAACCTGGTAGACCTCAGGGCAATGTATCTCCCAGGCAAGATGAACACAGAGGCAGATGTCTTATCGAGGAGGTTTGGGGACAACGAGTGGTCTCTACATCCCCATGTGTTCATCCAAATCTCCAATCTAGGGCAGACCCCACTGGTGGATCTTTTGCTACGCATGAGAATTGCAAAATCAGGAGATTCTTCTCTCACCTTCCACATCCACAGGCGGAAGGAGTAGATGCGCTATCTTGTCCTTGGACCTTCAAGACAGCTTACACCTCTCCTCCTCGCCCACTCATTTTGAGGTTTCTCCTCAGACTCCTGAACGAACCAGTTAAAGTGCTAGCAGTGCTACCCTATTGGTCGAAGAGACCGTGGTTTCCACTAGCCATGCACCTCAGTGTGGATCATCCGATCAGAATTCCTCCCTTTCTGCAGTTGTTGACCCAGGGCAGGCTGGACCATCCAGACCCACAGAAGCTGGATCTTTGTGTACGGAAGTGGAAAGGAGGAGGTTTGAATCGTTAGGCTGTTCCCAAGAGGTCATATCCACCCTGTTAAAAGCTAGAAAGCGTACAACCAACACAATCTATGCAAGAATTTGGGACAAGTTCTTATCCTATGCCCCAGGAAAAGGATTTGATCCTATCTCTCTCTCTTTCCACTGCTGATGTTCTGAGTTTTCTGCAAACTGGTCTCGATTTGGGGCTCAGCCAGAGTTCCCTCAAGGTACAAGTTTCCGCAACTTCTGCAGCAACTAACACCAGGGGGTCAGAAGACCCTCTAGTGGTTACGTTCCTCAGGGGAGTATTGAAGATGTGTCCCCCATCCAGACGTTCCTTTCCAAAGTGGGATCCTCCTCTAATATTGGAAGTCCTATCCACTCATCCGTTTGTACCGGTTGAAGAGGTCTCAATTTGTAACTTGACTTTAAAAACAACTTTTCTGTTGGCTATTACATCCGACAGGAGGATTTCGGAAATCCACTCCCTGGGCATTGGGGATGATCACATATCCCTTTTTTTCCAGATAGGGTAGAACTTCGCCCTCTCAGAGGTTTCACACCCAAGGTCACCTCAATGGCAAAACCTATCAGAACCATGGGCGTTACCAGTTTTCATGGACTCAGAATCAAACTCCTGTTATGAGTTAGACGTATCCAAAGTTCTCAGGGCCTACTTGGAAGCCACAGCAAGTTTCGGCTCAGGTGAATGCTCCTTCAACAAGAGCAGTATCGGCATCTTGGGCAGCGAGGGCAAATGTTTCTCTTGAAGCATTAGGCTTGGTCTTCCCGACACACGTTCCTCAAACATTATCGTATTGATCCCGGGGCTCTTACAACCGTAGAGTTCGGGAGTAAAGCGCTTCATGCTGCTATGTCTGTGTTTGATTAAAGTTTATTTTTTGTTAAAGCATTAAACCCACCCATGTGAGCTAGTTATTTATCACATGTATGCTGCCATGGAGGCACCAGGAAAACGGAAAATTGTATCATACTTACCGTAATTTTCCTTTCCTGGTGCCAATCCATGGCAGCATAAAATCCCACCCTCGGTATTCTATATTACGAAGAATGTTGGGGGAGGGGCTATGCCCTTTAATTTATGCTATTCACTAGTCCTGAAGGCGGAGTAGAGGCGGAGCTCTATCACATGTATGCTGCCATGGATTGGCACCAGGAAAGGAAAATTACGGTAAGTATGATACAATTTTCCGTTTTCCCTGAGCCAAGGGTGGCTTGGACCCCCAGCCTGTGCCTAGACAATGAAAAGTCAGCACATGAACCAATTAGCTCATAGTGTTGCTACGTCCTCCCACACTCCAGACCTGCTATACTTGGTCTGCAATTGGCAGGACTTATTCAGGTAGTTACACTGTTTGTGTTTGAAAAGTACATTTAAAGGAGAACTAGCTATTTTAGCCCTACTTCTCCTATGGATCACAGGAGTGCAGAACTAAGTGCACTCCTTTGACCCATTTTTCAGCTGACAGTGGGCTTATTTACATTCACTTTACAGATGTCACTTTACAGTTGGGATCCACTCAGATGCCTGGACCGGCAGCTGGCTCAGCCTCTCAGCAAACCGCTCCCACCCTCTGTACAGTCCGGCGCTCCAGTGAGCAGTGGAGGGGCAGAGCAGAGAGCCGGTGACTGAGACTGAATACAGATAACAGAGCAATTAGTGGTTTGTGATCGCTCAGTTCTTGGCTTAGAATCGGCGAGGGACAGTTGCAGCTGGGATCGATGCTGCAGCCATCGAGTATGATTGTTTAATTTTTTTGGATTCCTGAACTTCTCTTTAAAAATTAGGTATTAAAGATTGGAGAGCTCTATTTATTTGTGTCAGCTTTAAAGATGCTTTATTTTAAAGGGATATAAATATGAAATATAACCATCAATTAAAAAAATTACTTTAAATACACTTTAAAGTCTTCTTGCTCGTTCTGGACCAGTCCCTAAGGCCTCATGCACGTGGCTGTTTGTAATTTACTTCCAGCAAGATCCTGAGTAAAACGTGGCCCATACTGCATTTCCACTCACACGGACATACACGTGTATGAGCTGAGATGTGTACTATATACAGTCATTCTGCCCTGCCAACGCTGCCTACGCATTGTTGAGGTTTACATCTCCCCCTGAATGAGTCTTTCACTAGGTAGTGGCAATGGTGCAGGTGCAGAATAATTTGGCCTTCAGTCATTCAGAGTGTCTGAGGGCCGAGATTATTGTGAGCCTCTGCAGTGTGAATAATTATCAATATTCCCATCACACACATTCCTGGAATAGGCTGAGTAATAAATGTTTGCTGCAGCAACAGCCAGCTGGAGACTGGTAAGTTCACAGATCCGCATACATATTTGTCAGCACACCTTGGATCTGCATATAACGTTAAAAAACATTTTTATTCTGAATCACATCACAGCGGAGGAGTGCAACATTGCGAGGCCATGCAGGACCTATCCGTGGGGCCACTCGCTCTACACGTGGGGGTGTCTTTCATCGTGAATGCGCTCATCAATGCCCAGGACCATGTAGGGACTGCGTTCATGTGAAAATCAAACATTAAGACAGTTTCCTGACTTAACCAGTTGCCGACCATTCACATATACTGCAGGACCGCGGCTCCTACAGGCGGAATAATGTAGCTGTATGTGATTGCCTCTTTCGGGCCACCGGCAACCAGCTCCCACTGTGATTGGACACAGCGGGAGCCAATCAGCGGGTCCAGCGGACCCACTGATTATTCACGAGAGAGACAGTACGGCGGTCTGCCTATGTAAACAAGGCAGATCGCCGTTCTGCTAGTAGGGGAGACAGAGATCTTGTGTTTCTGCTAAGCAGGAACACGGATCTCTGTCTTCTCACAGCCAAAGCACCCCCACACAGTTAGAAAGCACTGCCTATGAGCACATTTAACCATGTGATCTCCCTTGATGTTAACCACTTCAATACCGGGCACTTAAACACCTTCCTGCCCAGACCAATTTTGAGCTTTCAGCGCTGTCTAACTTTGAATGACAATTGTGCAGTCATGCTACACTGTACCCAAATTACATTTTTATAATTTTGTTCCCACAGAGATTTCTTTTGGTGGTATTTGATCACCTCTATGGTTTTTATTTTTTGCTAAACAAATAAAAAAAAAATTTTGAAAAAAAATATGTTTTTTTTGTTTCAGTTTAAAAACTTTGTAAATAAGTAAGTTTTCGCCTTCACTGATGGGGCTGCATTGACAGGCACTGATAAGGCGGCACTGATGGTCACCGATGAGGTGGCACCAATGAAGTGGCACTGATGAGGTGGCATTGGTGGGCACTGATATGTGGCACTGATAGGCGGCACTGATAGGTGGCACAAATTGGCACTGATAGCTGGCACGGATTGGCATTGATAGGCAGCATGGATAGGCGGCACAGATGGGCATGGATAGGTGGCACGGATGAGCATGGATGGGCACTGATAGGCGGCATGGATGGGCACTGATAGGTGGCACGGATAGGCACTGATAGGCGGCATTGTTTTGTAGTGATGGATGCCAATCAGTGATGCCCATTGTGGGCACTGATTGGCATCCATTGTGGGCACTGATTGGCATCCATTGTGGGCACTGTGTGTCATCCCTGGTGGTCTAGGGTGGCATACCTGGTGCTGGGCATCCCTGGTGGCGTCCCTGGTGGTCCAGTGTGGGCATCCTCGGGGGGGGCTGCGCTGATAATCGATCAGCACAGACCCCCCCCTGTCAGAGGAGCAGCCGATCGGCTCTCCTCTACTCACATCTGACAGACGCAAGTGAGGAAAAGCCGATCACCGGCTCTTCCTATTTACACTGTGATCAGCCGTGATTGGTCACGGCTGATCACGTGGTAAAGAGTCTCCGTCGGAGACGCTTTACCAAGATCGTAGTTGCACCCCGCAACAACGATCGTCGCGATGCGCGCCCCCAGGGGCGCACAGCAGCTCAAAATCCTGAGGGTCGTCATATGACGTCCGGTCAGGATTTTAAAACCAATATGCCGACGTCTTTTGACAATGAGGCGGGCGGCAAGTGGTTAAACCCTTCCCTGCCAGTGTCATTAGTACAGTGACAGTGCATTTTTTTAGCACTGATCACTGTATTGGTGTCACTGGTTCACAGAAAGTGTCACTTAGTGTCAGATTTGTCCACCGCAATGTCGCAGTCTCGCTACAAATCGCTGATCGCTGTCATTACTAGAAATAAAAAAAAATAAAAACTCTATAAATCTATCTCATAGTTTGTAGACACTATAACTTTTTCTCAACTCATTTACGCTTATTGGGATTTTTTTTTACCAAAAATTTGTAGCAGAATACATACTGGCCTAAACTTGATTTGATTTTGTAAATTTTTTTATTGGATATGCTTTAGAGCAGAAAGTAAAAAAAAAAAATGTTTTTTCAAAATTGTCAGCCTTCTTTTGTTTATAGCACAAAAAATAAAAACCGGAGAGGTGATTAAATACCACCAAAAGAAAGCTCTATGTGAGTACAGGGTCGCACCAACATGCAATTGTCAGTTAAAGTAACGCAGTGCCATATCGCAAAAAATGGCCTGGTCATGAAGAGGGGTAAACCTTCCGGAGCTGAAATGGTTAAAGATGAGCCGTGTCACTGTGTGCAGTAATAAAAGTATAGAGATTCTCTGAAAAGTACTGTCCAGTGTCACTTCACAGTTACGCTTGAGGTCTGGTGCATTTAGGAGGAACACTACTGAGCCCATGCCCTCTCCAAAAGTCCAGCATACCTCTGTTACCTCTCTCCCAGTAACAGAATTGGGTACCATTGTGCACTTTCCTAACTCCTTCCTTCCCCTACCGTGTTGCCAGGCTAAGGGCCTCTATAACGTGGGTTCATTCCCGGTTGTCATAGGAAACTGATCACTTGGAAGGGAGCCAGAACACAGACCCCCTTGCTACCAGAGGACTCTTCACCAACGCCGGGTACCATGCTTCACGGCTGGCTGCTCGTGCTAGTTCTTGTGCTAGTTCTTAGTTACCCTTAGCAACTGCATTACTGCTTTAGCTTGACTTGCTGAGTAGACCTTTTGTGGTGGCTTTACTTCATACCCCTAGGTGCTTTGCTGACCATTGTTATTTTGATACGCCAGGAACCATTATGCACCCCTAATAACTTCAGACCAGACTCAGAACAGTTGATGCACCTTTTACTGTAATGGCAATATGGTCCAACATGAACAAACACATTAAATGTCCCCCTATCTTTCCCTAGACTGCCCCGGCATACCTCCAAATAGTAGAAGTCTATGTTTGGTGCTCTCCAAGACTGGAAGATCTCCAGACTTCCAGCGCCTCTGACGGACTGCAAGGCGCAGCAGTCCTCCTCTGCAAGGTGCAGCAGTCCTCCTCTGCAGTAATCACATCTTCTATTCGGCGGGAATTGGCAAAAGGCCACAGACCCTGGCATTCCCCATTTTTATAATACCGGGCGGATAGGCTGGGTCCCAAAAGCCTGAGAAAAGCAAGGCACAGAATTACCCATCCTAGGTCAGTCGCTATTTAAATAACCCATAGGCAACCTGTCTACAGACCCCTTCATAAGGCATGTGATTAGTGCATACAGGAGTGCAAAGACATTTAAAGATTCATAGTGTGCTGACAAATGTGTGTAGCACCCTCTAGTGTGTGCTAGATGTAGGATAGGTTTTTGTAGTGTAGGTTTGTTAGTATAGGTAAATCTAGTTAGCTCAGGGCTAAGCCTGAGCTGTGAATCTGGGTCAGGGTTCAGTGAGTCAGGGCTGGATGACTCACCCTGACAGCTCCTCTGGTGCCTCCCCCTTGTCTAGAAGGTTTGTAAAAACCTCTAGAACTAGTGAGTGGAGGTTAGGAGAAGCTGCCTGGAATATTTATGAGGGCCTCATCCAATCCCCAGTAAAGGGCTGGCAGGGGGCGGGGGGGGCCTTTGGGCCAGGGCTTGTGTCCCAGAAGGATCCTGCCACAACACATGGAGGAAGCCCTTCCTGAAGGCACAGGAGCAAGAGAGAGGACAGTGTGAGTAAAGCAGCACTACTGGGGACTTACAAGGGGAAGACTGCCACATGTAGCCAGTTTTCTCTGAAGACAGCAGTGTGCTTAGGTCTTCATCCCTTCCCTGGGAGATCTCCTGCAGAGTCAGCCGGGTGGGCTGGTGACAGTCAGTCTGGAGGACTGTGGAGGGCTAGTAAAAGGGGAAGATGCAGCCAGGTGGATTGGCAGTGCCTGAAGAGGTGGTGCTGGGATCAGTAGCCACAGGAGGGAAAGTACAAGCTGATCATTGTGTTTTGCTACACAACAAGGGGCTTCAAGTTCCTGCCTGCAAAGGGCTAATGCTAAATTTCACTTTCAGATCCACTAACAGTGATCCAGCTGGAGACTGCAAGCAAATGAAGTGCAGGAGGAGTGTCAAGGAGACGACTGTATATAGACTGTGTATAAGAAGATGTCCCTGAAGTTGTTGCCAAAGTTTTGTTGCTGAAGTCATGTGGGCATCCCATAACCTTAAAGGTTAAAATCACAAAGCGGGCTTTACTACCGCTTTAACGGTTCCCATGTATCCATCTTTTAAAAACAGATTGTCATTTGTCAGTATCCTCTCCCTTATTTCTGTCCTGAAAAGTTCATTTTATAGGTAAGCTCCCAAATTTTCTCCACATCTCTGTTACTTAAATATCTAAATAGCATATAATACAATACAATATAGAACATTTACATTCAATTTAAATTGAATCTTAGAGAAAATAGATATGTCAGGAATTAACATTTCTTCAGTAAAATCTGTAATTTGCAGCTCAGGACACACAGTAAGTAAGTAAGTCCTGCACTCCATGCATACTCATTAGCGCAAATTGGATAATTACCCACGCAATACACAAGAAAAGCATGCTGCGTCTACAACAAACATATTTTCAACTCAAATTGGCAGCAGCCATTGGACTCAGACCTAAGGGAAATCTGAAAATAATTATAGTCAAATCTGACTTTAAGTAGAACTCTGCTAAGCAAAGTTTGTATTTACAAAGGTCACACATGTCCCCCATTACAAATTCAGTGACCGTGGCTAACATGGCAATATGTGGACAATATAGTGGTAAAACACATGCTTAATTGTATAAACACAGTTTTTCTTCTCAGTTTTTGGTAGACATGTACAATTTGTTTCGTTACGAATTAGTTTTTGGACGAAATTCGGCATAATCGTTCATTTGGAAGCCTCTGAATGAACAAAAGACTCTTGACGGTTGCACAGGAAAACAAACTTTCAGAGAGAACCTAAATCCGAAAGAACAAAAATCCGAAAGAACGAAAAACGATTCAACCTACGAGTTTAATTACTACATTATTATTACTTATTACTACGCTATACAAATTTGTTTATTTTAGTTTTTGTTTCTTTTTTTCGAATAATTTTGTAATTTCTATTATACTATTATTATAGTTTTTATTACTATTTATTATTATAAACTATTAAATGATAGATATTAGGTATTATATAGAATTTCCTTTCAAATCTGGCTAAAGTAACTGTGAATGTAACAAATACGAATGCATCTGAAATTGCGAATTATCAGAACAAATGATCCGATCAACGAAAAAAAAAAAAAGAAACAAAAACTAAAATAAATTTTTTTTCGGTAGTGCACATGTCCAGTTTTTGGATAGCGTAGTGAAGGGCTGAAACACCTGTCAGGCTACTTTTTTGCTGTTTGTGAGAGGATTTGGCCTCCTTGATAGTTGTCATTAGAACAAGTATCTCTATTGGAAGATTTCTCTTCACCTCTTCTTCTGGTGACAACGCAAACATTTTAGATTTATCTGTTTCAGTGACAGTGGGTTCATCTACTCAGTGGAGCAACAGACCGTGATTAAAACCTGGCAGGGGTGTTGGTGGATCCAACCACACCGAGGTACTTGTGTGCCCTTCCACCAAGACCCGCCTAATACACAGAGCTGACTCAGGCTTGTTCACCGGCCACAGCTACAGTCTGCAGCCCTCGCATATTTCCATGTCTACCCTCCAAATGTACGCATGGTGACAAGGAGCTCTCCAATTGTGCTAACTCACCACACCCCTGGTCAGTCTTGACATCGACATGTCCTTTTAGCTGGGGTCATCTGTCACTTCTAATCACGGGAAAAAAACCATGGGAATCCATCTCCCCTCCCTGAGGAACCTACACTGGCTAACCGTAAAGGATCGGATTACATTCAAGACCCTCTGCCTGACCCACAAATGCACTCAAGGAGAGGCTCCTCAATACTTATGCGAAAAAATAAAACACTACACTCCCAATCGCAACCTCCAATCAACCAACCAAAACCTCCTCCTCATCCCCAAGTCCCGGTACAAATCAAAGGGAGAACGAAGATTTGCAGTCCAAGGACCATGGCTATGGAACGCTCTACCTTCGAACATCCGCTTGGAAGAAAACCATCAGGCCTTTAGGAAAAAACTCAAGACCTACCTCTTCTAAGAAGGAATCAACGCAGGTCGGATCAAGCTCCTCGATGCGTTTCAGTTTGCAGATGCAGCGCTATACAAATCATTCATTCACTTCAGGCCTGAAGATTTTCTGTACTTACAGAATAGCACTTCTGCTTGCCTCCCCACCACCGCCCCCTAACTCGACCAGGTTTGCAATCAATGTAGTGAAGAAATCCCAGATAGCCGCACTTCAATACAGTCACCTTTATTAGTATCAAAGACAGCATATAGAAGCACAAGCGACAGCTTTAGCTAACGTGTTTAACACTCTCACTGGTGTTTAGTCATAGCTAAAATAACATGCTCAGACGCGGATATATATATAAGATAAATTACTAAATATGTCAACTTAAACATTGCCGTGTATAGCCAATAGAACACATATGGAAGTGATTACGGCAATTAGGGTAGCTGGAGTAATCAAATTAACTCATGTAATGCCAAAACTCACTATTGCCTTGTTGTTAAAAAACACCCTTTAACCAGTTTAACCACTTGCCGACCGGCACACGACGATATATGTCGACAGAATGGCACGTACAGGCAGGAGGGTGTATATATAAGTCCCTCCTTTAGCCTGTCCGTGCCATCGGGAGCGCGCCGAGAGGACTCGATCGCCGCAGGGACCCCCCCAATCGTCTCACGGGAAGGCTAGTGATGCCGATCTCTGCTCCCTGTGATTGGAGCAGAGATCAGCATTCACTAGCTGACAGCCACGCCCCCCCCACAGTAAGAAACACACCCCTAGGCATACTTAACCCTTACACTGCCCCCTTGTGGTTAACCCCTTCACTGCCAGTGTCATTTATACAGGAATTAATGCATTTAAATAGCATTAATTGCTGTAAAAATGACAATGGTCCCAAAAATGTGTAAAAAATGTCCGATGTGTCTGCCATAATGTCGCAGTCACAAAAAAAATCGCAGATCTCCGCCATTACTAATAAAAAAAAATTATTAATAAAAATGCTATAAAACTATCCCCTATCTTGAAAACGCTATAACTTCTGCGCAAACCAATCAATAATCGCTTATTGCAATTTTTTTTACCAAAAATATGTAGAAGAATACGTATCGGCCTAAACTGAGGAAAAAAAATGTTTTTTTATATATTTTTTGGGGATATTTATTATAGCAAAAAGTAAAAAATAATGCATTTTTTTCAAAATTGTCACTCTATTTTTGTTTATAGCGCAAAAAATAAAAACCGCAGGGGTGATCAAATACCACCAAAAGAAAGCTCTATTTGTGGGAAAAAAAGGACGTCAATTTTGTTTGGGAGCCACGTCGCACGACCGCGCAATTGTCAGTTAAAGCGACGCAGTGCCGAATCGCAAAAAGGGGCCCGGTCCTTTGGCTGCAAATTGGTCCGGTCTGAAAGTGGTTAAATAAGAACCATAATAATAAAAAAAAACATATGGAATAGAATTTGTTGTGAATAAATCACCATGATTATAGCACCACATCCCTTGATTCGAAAGTATGGTTGCGGTTTGGTGGAACTTTTAAGGTGCAATACAAAAATAATCCAGTAGATTTCATTTAAAAATTCAATATTTATTTTAGCAAAAAATTCAAAGAAGGTATTATAGCCTCATAAAAACATATACAGTATGACTCATATGGTACAGTCCTTATGTTTACAGTGGCATTTATGTAGATCCCAACATGTTTCACCCTGAAACTGGCTTCCTCAAGGGGGATATTATCCACTTGGGGTCACAGCCTTCCTGAAGTTCAAAAGATATCTTATTGGTCTACAGTCACTAATAATTTAAAAAAATGACAAGATGCCAAAGCCAACATAGAGCTGCAGGCTGCCACAGGAGGCAGATCAGGACTGCAAGAGTCTAATTTGTAAGGAAGGAATGTAGAGCCGATTTCCTGTAGCGTTTGTGTATGTCCACCACGTGCCGGAATCACGAGGACATGGTCGTACGAGTGGTCATAGAGCCGAGCCCTTAGCCTGCGGGTCATCCGACCCACATACTGGATTGGACATGACAGGTAATGACATAGACAAGGTACCTGGTATTGCAATTAATAAAAGATGAATTTTCAAAATGCTTATCTGTTGTATCCGACTGAAAGGTATCCCCGCTTTAATATGAGGGCAGCATGAACATCCATTCATGCGGCACTGAAAAGTCCCCTTGATGTGCAACCATTGTGTGGGAGACTTTGCGCTGGTGTATAAACTGGGAGACAAGGTGTTACCTAAAGTTGGGGCTCTGCAAGACACTGTCCTAACTCCCTTTGACAGAATTTGAGCATAAGTGGGGTCATTGTATAGTACTGGTAAGTATTTAAGGATAGTATTTCTGATCTTTCCAAACTCTGAACTAAACGGAGTAGAAAAGACAGGAATATCAGTCTGCCGAGACATTTTCCTTTAATTTTTGTCAGTATCCAGCATCAAACTGTTGCGTTGGGTATTCTCAGCAATGTTAAGAATAGACCTGGGATCACCCCTGTCTTCAAAACGTTGGGCCATGTCCCCTATTTCCCTCTTGAAATCTACATCATTACTACAGACACGCCTGAGGCTCTTTTTCTCCCCGTGAGCTCGCGCACCAAAGAAAAGCATACGTAAGTCGCACCCGCAAATGTAAACGGTGTTCAAACCACACATGTGAGGTATCGCCGTGATCATTAGAGCGAGTGCAATACTTTTAGAAAAAGACCTCCTCTGTCACTCTAAACAGGTAACCGTTAAACATTTTTAAACATTGCCTATGGAGATTTTTAAGTATCGTAGTCTGTCGCTATTCCACAAGTGCATGCAATTTTAAAGCGTAACATGTTGGGTTTCTATTTACTATTTGCGTAACATCATCTTTCACAATATGCAAAAAAAATGGGCTAACTTTACTGTTTTCGTATTTTTTTATTTTAAAAAAGTGTATTTTTTCCCCAAAAAAATTGCGTTTGAAAAACCGCTGCCCAAATACCGTGTGACATAAATATTTCAACAACCACTAAGTTATTTTCTAGGGTCTTTGCTAAAAAAAAATATATATATATAATGTTTAGGGGTTCTAAGTAGTTTTCGAGCAAAAAATACAGATTTTAACTTGTAAGCAAAAAGTGTCAAAAATAGGCTTGGTCCAGAAGTGGATAATCATCCCCCGCACCGTCGCCTTATGAGCCCCCCAAACAATTACAGAAAGGAGACCTAGTCTGTGACATTATCCTAAAAATATTTCTGAAGACTAAGCCGGATGTCCTCACAACAACAAGGGTCCCAGAGAAGGGAGTCATTCAGTCGCCATTGGGAAGCCTGGAGAGGCAGAGAAAACGAGGAAGGAAACTAGGTGGAGCAGCAACCGTAAACACCAGACCAGGTAATTTAAATTTTTGTTCTATCTGTGGCCCCATTGATAAGATTTCCCTCACTTCCTGTCACTGTGACACATGTACAAATAGGGAATAGAGTTGGCACCAGGACAGGAGGGCACAGATGGCAATAAAAACATTTAACTCTTCCTCACTCTACCAAAAATATTTTTTTGTCTGTGCCTCTATTAGAGATTTCACATCACTTTCTTTCTTCACAGGGTCACCTATAGCTCTATGGTCTCTTGCACACTGCTGCCTGAAAATGCTCAGTTTTCATATTCAGGCATTTTTCTTTTTTCTTTTTTTTTTTCTTTTTTACTAATCTAAATGCAGCTCGTTGTTTTCAATGTGTCTGTTCACACAGCCATGTAAACATTCTCTGCATATTAATTAGCGATGTACAATTTCTGGAAAATTTGAAGTCATAGGAAAAAATATTTTTTCCCTGTTTTTTTTCTGGAAATTAAAAAAAAAAAAATCAATGTGGAGTAGTTTTACAAATTGAAAGTCATTTGTTACAATGGAAAGGTGAAATGCCATGTATATAAAAGTATTCTGCCTGAAATAAAAGTACAGCTTATTCAGTAAATAATCTAAACATACTTTTTATTTTTTATTTTAAGTAGAATAACAAAAACTGTATATGATAAGAACCCCTTGGATAAGCCTGCACATCTGGATAATCCTGCAAGCACTGTGAGGGTCATGTGTTTTTACTTCTCCTCCAGTGCCTTTGATATTATCAGGCCGGATCTCTTGGGCGAGAAGCTAGCAGCGATACAGGTTGATGTTTCCCTTGTGTCATGTATTGTAGACTACCTGACAGGAAGACCGCAGTATGTACATTTGCAAGACTGTGTCAGATAGGGCGATCAGCAGTATTGGGGTTCCACAGGGGACAGTTCTCTCTCCCTTTCTTTTTACAGTCTATACCACTGATTTCAGCTACCAGACAGAGTCTTGCCATCTTCAGAGGTTTTCTGATGACTCTGCAGTAGTGGGATGTATCAGGGATAGGGAAGAGAGTATAAGACTGTGGTGAAGAATTTTGTCACGTGGTGTGAGGATAATCATCTGGATCCAGTGGCACCCGCTCCATACCGGGAGCCCCCGATCCATGCGCCTAATCTACATGCCGGACACATGGATTCCAATGGTTTTTATTTTTTTTTAAGCACATAACTAAAGCCCAAGGCTCTAATTGGCTTCAAAAGAGGGTGGGCTTGGGCGCAGAGCACTGCGCCTCAAGCCCACCCAGTTGTGAGACAATAGCGAATTAATATTTGCTACTGTCTTCCTGCTTCTCCTCTCGGTCAATCAGGAAGTGGGAGGAGCGCTATTGGCAGAGAGGAGAAGCGATCATGTCCTGGCAGGGGGGAGGATGTACAGAAAGATCCGAGACTCAGGAGATGGCCGCCCAGAGCGAGGGGGGCACCAGCCGCCACTGTCTGTATCTAAAGCCTGGTACACACTATGAGGGTTTTTTGTTCTTTTTCAATCTGACGTTAGTACAGAGATCTCCCCCGCTAAGCAGTTGTGTTCTGACAGAGGGCGGCGGCTCCCCCAACAGAACACTCCGATCAGCGATCATTGGCTCAGAGCACCGATCGGGAGCTGCTCGGCTGCTGGTTTTCACATGGGCCAAATGTCGAAATGTGACAAAGGCAAATGAGCTGGTTGTGGATTTGAGAAGGAGAAAGGCACCAGTGACCCCCATCTCTGTCCGAGGAGTGGATGTACTAGAGAGTTACAAGAATCTAGGGGTGCACATAGATAATAAGCTGGACTGGAGCAAGAACACTGAGGTGCTCTATAGGAAGGCTCTCTATTTTTTGAGGAGACTGAGGTCTTTTAACATTTGCCAAATAATGCTGAAGATGTTTCATGGGTCTGTGGTGGCCAGTGCTCTCCTGTATGCAGTGGCATGCTGGGGAAGCAGGCTTAAGCCCCATACACACGGTCGGATTTTCGCATGGATTCTGTCCGATCGGACAATGTTGTCGAAAAATCCGACCGTGTGTATGCACCATCGGACAGTGTACGTCGGATTGTCCGACGGACAAAGTCCTATCTCCTGCTGGATAGATTTTTGGACAACAAGGTCCGATCACACCAAATCCGATCGTGTGTATGGTAGTCCGACGGACAAAGTGCTACGCATGCTCAGATCACATTACAAGACCAAAGCTATTGGCTACTAGCCTCTACGTAGTCCCGTCGTAGGCAACAAACATCACCACGTTCAGAATGATCGGATTTTCCGACAACTTTGTCCGACCGTGTGTATGCAAAACCAACATCGGACAAAGTACGACGGACAGGATCCGACAGACCTGGTCCTCGGATAATCCGCGCGTGTGTATGGGGCTTTAGGGTGGCTGACACCAACAGACTTAACAAAACTGACACAGTTGAGGCCTCTAAAGCAGCTGTACAGTGCATGGGATTCCTGAGAGCAGAACCTCTCTGGCTCTGGAAACCTGCTGGGGAGGAGGAACCCTGCTAGATTTGAATCCTTCCAACTGGAGGGTCAGCAGGATATCAGGAAGCTGGCTTTGTGAAGCAACATAATCCTTTGTTAACTTAAGCAGCCCAAGAGCAGCAAAACAAACACCATTTCATAAATTTAGGCAAGGCAGCACACTGATAAAGTGACACCATGGGTATTTTTTATTATGCCTGGCTGTCTTACTAGTAGTTCCCGCCTGTAGCTATGCCCCTCTGATGCTTTAACCCCTATTGGGCCTAACTGTGGAGGTGGAGGGATGAAACATGTCAGAGGGGCAGGGACAGGAACAGTAAGCCAGCCAGGCGTAACAAAATGCCTATGGTATGAAGTCATCAGTGTGTGGCTTTGTCTGAATGTTTGTTGCGGAACACTGAGAGGGACAGGCTTCATGAGGTCAGCACCTGATTCACTACAGACCAGAGAGGCACATTGGGGGTTCAATTGGCACTTGTATTGAAGGCCTTATAGTCACAGAGCCCAACACAGATTCAGGTGTGCACAGCTGCTCAATGTAAAACAGCTTGAACACATCTGTCATAACCCTCAACATGAATGGTGTGACCTGGTCAAATTTTTTTTTTTTTAGGAAAACCCATTCTAGTAAACATTTGGAACAGTATCCTGGCAATTGATCTGAATGAAGTAGAGCAGAGTAACAGTTTCATGTATTGGGTGGCGAAGCGAAGGATCACTAGAATGTATTGGTGGCCTTGGGCAGATTTCACCAGGGGGCCAACCAAATCCATAGCTATATTCTTTTATCGACCAGATCAACAAGTGGCTGCAGAAATGCAAAAGCAGAATAATTAACACGCAAATGGGACAAGATCTACAGTATTTCTTTACCTCAGGTTTCAACCCTGGGCCGTAGAAGCAGTAGGTGATATGCGCCCCATTTTTATCAGTTCATGAGTGTCCCCCAAAACATCATTATGGGCCAGATCAAGTCCCTTCCGTCTATATGGCAGGGGTATGAATGAATGATTTGTATAGCGCTGCAACTGCGAACTGAATCGCCTCGAGGCGCTTGATCCGACCTGCGTTGATTCCTTCTTAGAAGAGGTGGGTCTTGAGTTTTTTCCTAAATGCCTGATGGTTTTCTTCCAATGAAATGTTCGTAGGTAGAGCGTTCCATAGCCGTGGTCCTTGGACTGCAAATCTTCGTTCTCCCCTTGATTTGTACCGGGACTTGGGGATGAATGAGGAGGAGGTTCTGGTTGGTTGATCGGAGGTTGCAATTGGGAGTGTAGTGTTTTATTTTTTTGCATAAGTATTGAGGAGCGTCTCCTTGTGTGCATTTGTGGGTCAGGCATAGGGTCTTGAATGTGATCCGATCCTTTACGGTCAGCTAGTGTAGGATCCTCAGGGAGGGGAGATGGATTCCCATGTTTTTTTTCCTGTGACTTGCTGCCATGTTTTGAATGCCTTTTAGTCGTGCAATCTGGAATTTAGGTAGTCCTATGTAGAGGGAGTTTGCGCAGTTGAGTCGAGAGTTGATGATTGTTCCTACCACTATTGCTTTTTCCTTTTCTGGGATGAAGGGGATGAGAGTATCAACAATTGCTCAATAATTGACATAAAGAGAGAGTTTGGGACTTTGTGTGAAGCAGGCGGCCGAATTGAACAACATGAACAAAGAGTGACTGGTGGGTATAAAATGATAAATAGCCTAATTGCATAGTGTTATGACATGTACATAGTAACATAACATGAACCAATTGCATGATTATATGATTTAATTACATATGAATCACATAGTAAGAAGATAACATAGTAACATGAAAGTACATGACATTAACAACATGATAAAAAGGAAACCGCCAGACTCTAAAATCTATGTTCACATAATGTAACAGGTCCATGACAACTTGGTATAGGCCAACATAATAATGTACATATTGTTTGATATCATTCTTGGATTAAAAACGTAATGACAGCATATATATAGCTCAACACGTTTCATGGGTAACCTCCAATCTTCAGGAGCCGATGCAACAATCTATAAACATAATTTAAAATTAATTGATGTGACTGGTCAAATAAAGGGGGGGGGGGGAGTGGAAGAAAAATTGATATAAATAATGATGAGGGTGATATCCATGGATCACACATAGGTAACTTACAGTATACAAGGTATATATATTTAAAAGCATTCTTACAGCATTTCTTGACACCTGCCTAAAATGTTTGCACAGTAATGTGTATTACTTTCTTTGTGATGTGAACACTTTTGTTGGGTTATCCAGGATCACCAGTCTTCAATCCTGGATGAGGTGCCATCATGGCGTGACAACAAACTCAGCTACTGTAAGTAAGAACTGCTTTGAAGGGCTTTGGAATAGGTGGATGGGGGAGCAGGGTGAATAGGAATGCTTTAGATTTTGTCCTTAAGGGTCCCTTAATACAGGTCATTTCACTCGACCCACCCCGTTCGTGAGAGGTTTCCCAAGGTTCATCTTTAATTCCTCTATTTTCCCTCTACCAAAATCTGTGTCACATTCCACTTAGTGGTGTCACTCTTTTCACACTGAACTTCCTACAACTCTTCAATCTAAGAACAATTTCAGGAAATGCATCCTCACCATCCCCACTTCACACATGAAAGGGAATATTAAATGAAACCACTGCAACTTGTCAGATATCAAAGTGTTACGTTAATTTCAAGTCAATTACAGCCTTTCAATCTCTTCTCCAGGAATTAATCAGTTGTCGCCATGACTGAAATATGTTTTCTTTCTTCCTTTTCTCTGTTATTTTGCATATAATTAAAAGATTTATTTTCTGTTACAAAAAAACGATTATGTCTCAAACAATGGAGATTTACTGCTAGATGTCACTTTTAAAGGAAAACTCCAGACAGTATACAAAAATTCACTGATATGTTTTCAGAGTGAACAGCTGTGTGCCTGAGTCTGCTCCATTGTTCCTGAAGACGTTATATGGAAGAAAGAAATAATTTACTGACATGTAGAAGCAAATGAGGCTTATTTGCCATAATGTTCTGCTTCTGTGTGTTGTGGAAAATGGCTCAAACACACCTATCAAGTAACACTCAGTAAAGGCGTGTATTACATCAATGGGCGGTAAAGCATGACATTTTTATTAGTGCACTGCGGGGCCATTTAATGTGAATAGCACCCTAATGCACCTATACAATGTACATGTTATGTGTGCTGCCCTTTATGAAAATGTAGACTTCACCTATGTCAAGACCTGGATCACCTGCTGGTGGTACTGTTTCCAGAGCTGAAGGGCACAGTTCCAGTGGCTACCAGTTGTGTCTCCCAGCAATTCCAGTAATTAGGCTCCATATGATTAGGCCCCCACCCACCAACTTGCTTACCGCTCAACAGATTGCCAACCATTTCAATAACAAAATCGACACAATTCGCAAGGAGATATCCAGCATTCAAATTCCTCCCCTACCCAACACATCGGGTCAAACACCACACTCGATACTCTCATCTTTTTGCCCAGTTACCACAGATGAAGTTGATAAACTCCTCTCCATGGCCGACCTCACTACCTGTTCCCTGGACCCTGTCCCCTCACAATTACTGCGACCACCTTCCCACTCTATCCTCAACTCTCTAACCCACATCTTCAACCTCTCCCTCTCCTCCGGCACCTTTCCTTCCCCGCTCAACCATGCACTGGTTACCCCCATACTCAAAAAACCCTCACTAGACCCCACCTTTTTGAATAACTTAAGACCCATCTCCCTGCTCCCGTTTGCCTCCAAGCTCATCGAATGCCTTTTCCATGACCAAATGAGTCGCTACCTCATGGACAACAACCTTCTCAACCCCCTACAGTCTGGCTTCCCCCCAAAACATTGTACTGAAACTACCCTACTAAAACTCACCAATGACCTACTAACTGCTAAAACCAACGGCCACTACTCCATACTCATACTTTTAGACCTCTCTGCTGCCTTGGACACAGTTGACAACCTGCTCCTCCCCAGCAAATTACACTCCCTTGGCCTCCGTGATTCTGCTTTATCCTGGTTCTCCTCCTACCTATCTCAGCGCACTTTCAGTGTCACTTACAACTCCATCTCCTCCGCTCCCCTTCCTCTTCCTGTTGGGGTACCCCAAGGTTCCGTCCTTGGGCCCCTCCTATTCTCGCTCTATACCTCTTCCCTGGGCCAGTTGATAACCTCCCATGGTTTCCAATACCACCTCTATGCCGACGACACCCACATCTATCTCTCCACTCCTCAACTCACCCCCTCAATCTCCTCACGGATCTCAAACTTACTGAATGACATATCGGTATGGATGTCACACCGTTTCTCAAACTCAATCTAAAACTGAGCTTGTTATATTCCCTCCTTCACGGTCCCCCCCCCTGTGACTTCACCATTAATATCAACAATACAACCATTGGTCCCTCCACACATTCCAGGGTCCTGGGTGTAATCCTTGACTCTGACCTCTCCTTCAGCCTCCATATCCAGTCACTGGCTAAATCCTGCCGCCTTCACCTCCGCAACATCTCCATAATTCGCCCCTTCCTAACTAATGACTCCACAAAGCAACTTATTCACTCCTTGATTATTTCCCGCCTTGACTACTGCAACACTCTCCTTAATGGCCTACCCTTAAAGAGGGAGTCCGGCAAAAAAAATTTTTTACAAGTCAGCAGCTACAAATACTGCTACAAATAAAAGCTGGCTTTTAAAAAATGGCACTTACCCGTCCAGCGCGCCCGCGATGTCAGCACCCAAAAGCCGATCTGTCGATCTGCTCTCGGGGGCTGCCGCCACCATCTTCGGTATGGGAATCAGGAAGTGAAGCCTTGCGGCTTCACTTTCAGGTTCCCTACTGCGCATGCCCGAGTCACGCTGCGCAATAAGGACGCTCCCCGCTGTCTCTGGGATCCGTGTGTTTCCCAGCAGACAGCAGGGGATGACAGATTCTGCGGCTATCTATGCCCGGAAGTGGGTGCAAATACCTGTATTGTACAGGTATCTGTACCCCTCTCTCCCCTGAAAAGTGCCAATTGTGGCACCGGAGGGGGGGGTTCCGATGAGTGTAAGTTCCACTTTAGGGTGGAGCTAAAGCAGGCTATCCTCCTTCAGTCTATTATGAATGCTGCTGCTAGACTAATAAACCTCACTAATCGATTCGTGACTGCCGCCCCTCTCTGCCAATCCGTTCACTGGCTTCCCCTACCCCACCGTGTAAAATTCAAAATGCTAACCATAACATACAAAGCCATCCACAACATCGCCCCCATCTACATCACCAACCTCATCTGCAGATATCGCCCAAATCGTCCCCTCCTTTCCTCCCAGGACCTCCTGCTCTCTAGTAGCTCCCTTGTTACCTCCTCCCATGCTCGCCTTCAGGACTTCTCCAGAGCCTCTACTATCCTCTGGAACTCCCAGCCCCATTATGTCTGATCAGCCCTTACCCTGTCCACCTTTAAGAGATCCCTGAAAACTCATTTATTCAGGGAAGCCTATCCCACACCCACCTAACAACAACTGTCCCCGAGCTACCCACATCAAATCATTCTCTGCAGCTATTACCTTTTGTACCACATGGAGACCTTTTTTTGTTAAAGTGAACCGGCAAACTATGCAAATTAAAGTATGTCCCTATATTTGAACAACCATATTAAAACAAGCCCTCATTGACCTTTGTAGGTATAGGCATTGTGGAGAAATCCATCTTCAATGTTCACTAGAGAGGTATAAACCTTAGTTTATTTTCTATTGCTTTCTATTGCACCAGAATCTTGGCAGCCTGACAGCGTCTAATGTAAACAAATAGCAGGTGTTTCTCAACTGTTACAAAAGGACTCACACCAGACTATAGAGTGTTTATTTTGATCTTTGAGATCCTTGAGAATGAGTTGCCTAACAGTACAAGTACCTAGGTATGTGAGGGATAGCTTGTTTTAAAGCTTTTACTGCTTGTGTGCAGGTGCACTTTAGGCAAACTGCAT
This sequence comes from Lithobates sylvaticus, assembly GCA_028564925.1. Lineage (NCBI taxonomy): Eukaryota > Metazoa > Chordata > Amphibia > Anura > Ranidae > Lithobates > Lithobates sylvaticus. Next base: position 53,868,556 of record CM053028.1, read on the forward strand.
TATGTACTTTTGTTTTACAGCAGCCCTAAAGTAGTGTTGTGCTGTGGAACTGAGGATCTGTTAAGCTGGGTAAACACTGTTCATTTTTTCATTTAACCCCACGGGTTGAGCGCAAAGAAAACAGTTGGCTCTGGTCTAAAACACCCCACTGAGCTGTTGTGTTCTGACAGGGGGGTGGCCCTACCACCAGATCATGCTGATCGGTGCTCTCTGCTATTGGCTGAGAGGGCTGATCGGGAGTCGGTCGGATGCAGGTTTTCCAGCATGCACATCCAAATGGCCGGCTTCTGTCGGACAGACCGACATACACATGGGCAGCATGTCGGCCATTTTTTACCGGCAAATGTCTCCCGACATTTTGCCTGTGTGTGCGGGGCTTTGGGCAATGTTAGTGTGTTATCATACATTCAGATCTGTAAAATAAACATAATAGTAATGGCTAAATTCTAGGGCTGGGGAATTTAAAGATTAATTCCTCGATTAATCGTTAATTCTTTTGATCGATCAAAATTCTTTTGATTGGTACTCACCTCTCCGCCGGCCTTCAGGGAGTTCTGTCGGAGATCCGGTGATGTCGACCCGGTGACTCCTCTCCCCTTCCCCAAGTGCCTCTGTAATGACATATTCGGCGACCCATCGCAGTTTGTTACGGAAGTGACATTCCATCTCCGCCATCTTGCTACACCCCACACTCGTCTACAATAAGGATACACTAAGAAAGGGCAAAGCGCACATGTTGTTACACCAACCAGAGTTTTGCATTTTAGATGTATTTATAACAGTAAAGTCACTTTCTATAGTGAAGTACTCAGTACTTAGAACTCCGTCTGACTGCTTGGATGTTGAATTTTAAAAGCAGCAAACTTCTGTCAGATTAGCAAACCTGTGAGATGACCAGGGTTGCCGCTGCTTTTAAAAATTCAAGATCTAAGTAGTCAGTACTGTATTTCACTATACAAACTGACTTTACTGTGCGCGCGTTATAATTAATTGAAATTAATCGATTAAAAAAAAATTGATTAATCGAACACGAAAATTTTAATCAGTAACAGCCCTACTAAATTCATTACAAAATAAGATGCCACTCGTGGAATAGTCCATAGTAAAGGCTGGCCATACGTTATTACATTTTTTTCCTTTTTTTCCATGGGTTGAAGGAAAGAAAATCACTTTATTCCTTATCAACATCACTTCATTCCCCCATTAACACTGACTGTGTTGATGGGGGAATAAAGGGATTTTCTTTCCTTCAAATCCCTCCCGCTGCGCTGTTGTAGTTTGACAGTGGGAGGTTTCTCCGCCATTAGAATACACTGATCCACACAATGCCATTTGGGGGCCTTGGCATATGCATGAAGAGTCCTCATGAGTAGTGATCCTGCTTTACAGTCTGGGGTGGCAGTGACCCCTAATCTCTGGGAATGATAGATTAAAGACCCTTTCTATTTTCCTTTCTCTATCTCTCTCTTTTTATTCTCTAGTTTGTTGGTTTCTAATTTTTTTATTATTATTAAGCAGCTGTTTTTGAATATTATAAAGTACCTTGTGTGCTGTCCTTGAGTTCTGCTGGATTTTCATTGGCCTGTTTGGGAGCGGTGCCCAATTGCTTAAATTTATGCAGTTAGATCGGTTGATATGCTTCTTTTCCTCAATCCACGATTATTTTATTTTTTTGCATGTCATTTAGTTATAATTATTTATTTATTTAAGGTGCTTATATAGCACCGTCAATTTACACAGCGCTTTACATATACATACAGGGCCGTTTTTAGGGCAGGGCAAAAGGGGCAGCTGCCCTGGGCCCTGTCATTGTTGTGGGGCCCAAAGCAGCTGCCTCATACTTGCCAACTATCCTGGTTTAAATTCCCTCGTGCCTTGAGGTTTTAGTCCTGTGCTGTGTCCCAATATCTCAGTGTGAAGTGCTGCTACTAATGCTGCCCAGCTCTGCCCTATTGTACTGTAGTGTACAGATGATTCACCTGCAGACCCTGTGTTTACATGTAAATAACTGACATTCATATGTAAATAGCGGCAGCATTGATATGTAAATAGCGGCGGCTGGCAGCATTGATATGTATATCATGCCCCCCTGAGGTCATATCCACAGTAATCTCTAGTGCAGAAATCATGTGCTGTAACCTCTAGCAACTAGTCAGTGAGCGGTAATGTGTGCTGTAACCTCTAGCAACTAGTCAGTGAGCGGTAATGATACACTGTAACCTCTGGCAACCAATTGCAATAGCTGCCTGATCTGATTCAGTAAACTGATTTTGAGTCTAGATGCTATTTATTGTATGTCTCTGAGTATGTCTCTGAGCAGGTGGAGAGAAGAATTGCATGGGGGGGGGGGGGGGGGGCCCAATAAAAGTTTTGCCCGGGGTCCAATCAATATTAAAGACGGCCCTGTATACATAGTAAATTCACATCAGTCCCTGCCCTCAAGGAGCTTACAATCTAAGGTCCCCAACTCACATTCATTCACTAGGGCCAATTTAGAGTGTGGGAGGAAACCAGAGAGCCGGGGGAAACCCACGCAGGCACAGGGAGAAGATGCAAACTCCAGGCAGGTAGTGTCGTGGTTGGGATTTAAACCAGCGACCCTTTTTTACCACTAGGCGAGAGTGCTACCCACTACACCACTGTGCCACCCAGCTATGTATCTTTGTTAGACTACTGATCGTTTAAGTACTTTATAAGTAGTCCCTTGTTTAATTCCTTGTATCTTTTGCTGTTTTGTGGAAAAAAATTCAATAAAAACTACATTTGATAAGAACACAATGATCACTGCTGCAGGCTATAGCCAGCGGCAGTGATCCTACAAAAAAACAACAACAGATAGATCAAATTCAGTACAACCAGCCTGCCCATAGATGAATCAAAATGTGTCTGGTTCCTGCTGAACTGGCCGAATTTCAATCCGTTTATGGCCAGCTTAACTGTCGTGTATTAATGGTTTGAATTTATGTAGCTATTATTCTCTAGTATAAATCTTCCCCACTTTGGAGAACTAAGGCGTCTTTGATGCGACACAAAGTGGAGTGGGGTTCCTACAATTTAGTTAGTTGTCCCTACAGAGACACTCTAATTATCCAGAACCTGATGATAGATCAACAACTTTACAAGCATACCTCTCCCCTTTCTGAGATAAGAAAGAAGAGCATCTTAAAACAGAACTTAATGCTTTTAATCAACATGGACTATTTGTAATCTTTATGCTTCTGGCATTAGTAAATGGATAGTATATCATATTTATTTGTTTTAAACTTTTTTTTTACATTTCTTCAGTTATTTTCTGGTTTCCAGGCCCAGGCAAATGATGTTATATATCCCAGGAGTCTTTAGAAGGGGAGGAGGGGTTTTCTTAGCTAAGCATGGTCCTACCTGCATGCCTGAGCTAAGGGCAGATGGATTCCAGGAAGTAAATACTGCATGAATCATCTGCCCTTACTCAAGATTATTGCAGCTAGAAATGCTGGGGGGTTGTTTTTCAAAGTGATTTCAGCAAAATAAAGCACGGAGACATGGTGGATGTGTGGGTTTATTTGAATAATAAATAGCATTTTTGGGTTGTGGTGCTGGCTGGGATGCAGTGCAGTTCTGCTTTAAGTTTATAGACAAAGGACACACCTCTGCTACACAAAAAGTGATTGATTAAGCCCACAAGTGCTTTACCTTTATAGAGGCTTTTGAAACATATGAAATTCCAAATGCAATAATATAGAAATTGATAAAAGGCACAGTGGCTTAGTGGTTAGCACTTCTAACCTGTCATTGGTTCAAATCCCAACTACAACACTCCCTGCATTGAGTTTGCATTTTCTCCCTGTGCATGAGTTTCTTCCATTCTCCTACCACACTCCAAACACATTCTAGTTGATTGATTGTCTCCTGTCTAAATTGGCCCTAGTAGAGTATGTGTATGTATGCATGTGAGATAGGGATTAGATTGTAAGTTCCTTGAGGACAGAGACTGATGTTAATGTACAATGTGGAAGGTGTTGTGTAAACTGTTAGCACTATATAAATACCTGTAGTAAATAAAATAGTGTAGAATAACACTTTTGGTAGTTGAACAGCACATTTGTTTTACTAAACAGTACTACAAAGTACACAGTCCTTCCAAGTAAGAGACAATTGGCAGCTATGATAGAATCAAAATAAAGAATAGAGCTTAGGTGCCTGCGACAAGATCATATTTAATATTATAGTGGGGAAAACAATAGGGCTGTGGAAATTAAAGATTAATTCCTCGAATAATCATGAATTTTTTTGATCAATCAAAATTCTTTTGATCAGTACTCACCTCTCCGCCGGCTTCAGGGTCTTCAGGGAGTTCCGTCTAAGATCCGGTGACGTCACGGACATCGACGTCACCGGACTCCTCCCCCTTCCCCAAGTGCCTCCGTCTGCTAACAAAGGGAGGGGGGGAGGAGTCCGGTGACGTTGAAGTTATGATTGAACGTAACGTCTACGGGTGAAAAGCTGCGCATGACGTCACCCACTGCTGCCCTGCGGAACTAACACGATTGTTGGCTTTACATGCTGTGTTTTTATCATCTTTATGTGAGTAGTTTGTGTTTGAACACAAAAATTTAATCTTATACTTAAGCGGTGAGCACTTAGATCTTTTCTTTCTACCCATGACCTGGCGTCCTTGCTGAGATCTAAGGAGACGTGAGAGAAGTTTATGGTCCGTGTTAACCCTTTTGATACCTGCTTGCATGACCACCTGTTTGCACAGGGGTCCATGCCATAAGGTGAGAGTGATTAGTTAGACCGGAGGTGGAGGGATTGTCACGCTACTGTGGGAAAAAATTACTTACGTCAGTGCTACAGTTTGAATTTAAAATGTATTTGTGTGAACTGTGAAGTTAAGTCATGGATTGTGGAAACTAACTAGTGTCGGGTGATTGTATATAGTGTATACCACATTTACCACTGACTAATGCAGAGTTGCAATGCAAGGAGATCAGCTAAAAGTAGTTGGATCTGTATGTGCGTTATAATTAATCGAAATAAGTTTTAAAAAAAAAAAATCGATTAATCAAATTTTAATCAGTAACAGCCCTAGAAAATAATGATTTGATCCCCTGAAGATTTTGTGTGTTTGCCCACTTGCAAAGAAATGAAGGGTCTCTAATTTTTATCATAGGTGTATTTTAAATGATAGAGACAGAATATCATCCAAAAATCCAGAAAAAAACACATGATACAAATGTTTTAAATGAAGTTGTAGTTAAATAGTAAAATACGTATTCGATCCCCAAGCAAAACATGACTTAGTACTTGGTGGAGAACCCCTTGTTGGCAAGCACAGAGGTCAGACGTTTCTTGTAGTTGGTGACCAGGTTTGCACACCTCTCTGGAGGGATTTTGGTCCACTCTTCTTTACAGATCTTCTCTAAGTCCTTAAGGTTTCTTGGCTGTCACTTGGCAACTCAAAGTTTCAGCTCCCTCCATACATTTTCTATAGGATTAAGGTCTGGAGACTGGCTAGGCCACTCCATGACCTTAATGTGCTTCTTCTTGGGCCACTCCTTTGTTACCTTGGCCTAGCCAGTCTCCAGACCTTGATCCTATAGAAAATGTATAGAGGGAGCTGAAACTTCGAGTTACCAAGCGAGAGCCAAGAAACCTTAAGGATTTAGAGAAGATCTGTAAAGAAGAGTGGACCAAAATCCTTCCTGAGATGTGTGCAAACCTGGTCACCAAATACAAGAAACGTCTGACCTCTGTGCTTGCCAACAAGGGTTTATCCACCAAGTACAAAGTCATGTTTTGCTTGTTTTACTTATTTTACTCACTGAACTACAACTTAATTTATAGCATTTGTTTTATGTTTTTTCAGAATTTTTGGTTGATATTCTGTCTATATAATTTAAAATACCCCTATGATATAACATATAGACCCTTAATTTCTTTGTAAGTGGCCAAACTTACAAAATCTGCAGGGGATCAAATCATTATTTTTCCCACTGTATATATTTTTAAGGTTTAAATCAAAATTACTTGCAGTGGGTTTAAGGGTTGTATTAGTCATATGTAGGTTAGGGCTGGAAGGAGGAAAATGCTTGTTCTTTCTTTGCAACCTAAAGCATATCTAAAGGACCAAAATATAATATATTGCAGCTTACCAGTCCTTAGATGTGCCGCATTCATTTTCTTTTCTCAGGCTTTTTTTCCTTATTTTTCACCTGTTAATTCTTTAATTAATGCACTTTCTATTCTAAGGAAACAATCCTCACTCACTCTACTGTATTTGTAGGAAAGCAAAGTTGCTACAGCAGGACAGAAAGAGTGTGAGGACTACAGAATATTCCACATGTATATATATATATATATATATATATATATATTTTTCACTTAAAGGCGAAGTACAGCCAAAGCTCGTTTCCTAACATTCTTAACCACTTACGGACCGCCCGCCGTCATTATACGGTGGCTGTTTGAAAAGGAATTCCGTTGTTATGGCAGCAGATGCCATAACCCCGGTATCCTCTTCTTCAGTGGGCGGTCCGCTTTCAGATAAAAGAGGTCTCAGCGGCGCAAGATCACTTTTAGCTGGGCGGCACGTGGCCTCCCGCCACGCTCTGATCGTCTCCGCTGCTTAACTAAGCCGCCGGTAGCGGCAGAGACGATCAGGTCCTGTCATGTCCAGAGCCTGGAGCCAAGTGAGGGAAAGATGGCCCCCTACTCGGCTCCATAGCATTGGATGGCGGAAGCAACGTCAAACGTCACTTCTGCCCAATGCTCTTAAAGAGGAAATTGTATTTATTTATTTTTTTAAATGACATTTCAATTTATTTGAGATCTGAGGTCTTTTTTACCCAAGATCTCATATTTAAGAGGTCCTACCAAGGCTTTTTTTCTATTACATTCATACACATGTTTACATTCCTTGTAATAGGAATAAAAGTGACCCAAACATTTTTTTTTTTAAAGAAAAAAAAAAAGTAAAATAAATAAGTAAAAAATAAAATAATTTTCAGCACCCCATCTCGCCGACCCCTTGCGCAGGAGCGAACACATACGTAAGTCACGCCTGCATATGAAAACAGTGTTCAAACCATACATGAAATATCGCCGCGATCGTTAAAGCGAGAGCAATAATTCTAGCACTAGACCTCCTCTGTAACTCAAAACTGGTAACCAGTAGACATTTTTAAACGTCGCCTTTGGAGATCTTTAAGGGTAAAAGTTTGTCGCCATTCCACGAGCGTGACATGTTGGGTATCAATTTACTCAGTGTAACATTATCTTTCACAATATAAATAAAATTGGGCTAACTTTACAGTTGTCTTATTTTTTTTTGTCAAAAAAGTGTATTTTTTCCAAAAAAAGTGCGCTTGTTAGACCGCTGCGCAAATATGGTGTGACAGAAAGTATTTCAATGACCACCATTTTATTCTCTAGGGTGTTAGAAAAAAAATATATAATATTTGGGGGGTTCTAAGTAATTTTCTAGCAAAGAAAACTGATTTTAACTTGTAAACAACAAATCTCAAAAAGAGACTCAGTCCATAAGTGGTTAAAAAGGTTTCCTCACTCCACAGAGGCTCTGAATTCCAGGAGCCATGATGTTGTCCATAGGCTCCCATAGCCCAGCAGTTTTTGGGGCTCCCTCCACTCCCCTGCAGCAGCCGCTCACTGACACAGGGAAACTGGAGCTGCAGGATCACATGACCAGATCGGAGCAGATTAAAAATAGGTAAGTACACAAATCTTTTTATATAGGTTGGGTAGGGGGGAGGGAAGAGGGAATTTTTTGGGGGGAAAATATATATTTAGGCTTTTCTTCCACTTTATGACATAAAAGGAAGCAAATAGAAGAATCTCATTGTTAGGGTTTACATATATTTTAATGATATTTTATGATAATGACACATAAATAAATAAATGAACTAGCAGTAGATTTCCATTTAAAAGGCCACGCTGATAAGGTAAAATGATCTATGTGCTATTGTCATATATTCCAATTGGTATAATTTTTATTAATTGGATAATAGGCCTTAACTTCATTTTATCTGACAGCTTCCTTTTGTGTATATCTGCTATTTTTTTTTTTTTATCTTTTGAAAATGTTACATCTGAGTCTGGTAAAAGACACATTGTAAACTTTAAATGAAAAAAATTGAAAAAAAAAAAAAAAAGAACTTTTGAACAACTGAATAGCACATTTGTGTCATTCTGCATACAAAGTGTCATAGCATTTTCTTTTCTTTTTTCTTTTTTTTTTTTTTTTTTTTCCTTTCTGCAGCGGGGACTGCTTTTCCCTAAAATACATTAAGGGTGAAATTCTTTAACAGTCTCTTGTGAATGGAGACGCAGCCAGGCTTTTCTTCAACAGCTGTCATACAGTTCTTATTTTCCTCCTCTTTTCTAGACATATTGCAATTAACATCCCACACACTTTTTTTTTTTTTTTTTTTTTCTGAAATTCTCTACAGTGCCACCATCATGCAGCCTAGTGAGGGAATAATAGACAGAATTAATGTGGAGCTTTTAACTCCCGGGAAGTGGATGGAAAAGCCTGAAGGGTTGAGCTGTGCGAGAATTGGCAAAAGCAAAGTGCTGGGCTGGGAGGTTGTGAAGCGAAGTCCCCAGGAGATCCCGCGCACTGGACTACTTAAAAACAGCAGTGGAGTCACTTAAGATGGATGACGACCCACATGGCTCTGTCTGCAATGCCGTAACCCGCTGTGCACCCAAGTCACCAACAGTAAATTGGGTTGGGGTTTATTATGTGCAGAAGGACAGGGCATGAACAAGCTGAATTTTAGAGGAATGAAAAAATCTTGGGCTTATTTAAAAAAACAGCAAAACACTAAAAATTATATCAGAAGCTGGTCCTGTGTCTTCTTTAAAGGGGAACTCTAGTCAGATTTAAAACATGCCATTGGGGTGCCCCTCCTCCCATTATATTTTTGATTTAATGCTTGTTTAGTCTGGGGGGGGGGGGGTTGATAGAGAGAAATACTTACCTTATTCCGTCTGCCATTGATGTGTCTTGCTCCCCCTTCAGCCCTGTAATGTGAGACGGCCTTCAATGTCATCATTTACGTCTCATACACACCAGAGTGCCTAGGTACACTCACGTTTCTGGAAGTGCATGGCTATTTTTAAGAGGAACTCGAGACAAAAGGTAGATTTGTATGGGTACTGTTTAGGCACAATTCATATTTCTTTTTTTTTTATATAATCTTTATTTATTTATAATAACAAACATAACAAGTTATGAGAAAACACATTTCAAACATTGTCCGCAATATGCAGTAAGGCAAAACACAATTGTTAAGATTCACACCATCAGCTGTAGGTCATGGTTATTTTCCCGATGCTATTGTGACACTTACAGAGAGGGGGAGTAGTCCACTTAGCTGGTATAGTTGTCAACTAATTTTTGCCGGGGTCTAAGTTCCCAATTCTGAAGGAGTGCACCTACCTGCGTGCCCTCAGTGGGGAGGAGGGTACCGAAATAGCCTCCATCTAACCCTCTCCGGCCAAAATCCAGCCCATGGGCACACAGGAGAAGGGGCCTAGCTCTCCGACACACCCCATCTCCGCTGTAATAAGGAGGAGGGCATCTTCTATTTAGAGAAAGCAGACCCGGATGTGGGATGGTACCTAATGACCTTTATGTGGCCTAAACTGGGTAAACATGTGTGGACCCATAACATAATGGAAAACTTAGGAGAGTAAGAAGGTCAGAAAAAGGAAAAGAGAGGGGGGTGGGGGGAAAAAACGGAGCCTCCTCCACCTGCAACGTATCCACTTCACTACTGGGGACTTTCAATTACTGGCTCACGACCAGCAATCAGCTTTCCAAATGAGAATAAAGTGTATTTATAGTAATGATCCTCATAGCCCTGGTGTCTCCACCTCAGGAGTTTGCACTACATTGCCCGTTACATCCCCGAAGGGAGGGCTCTGCAAGTTCCAGGAGGGCAGTATCTAGACTGGAGGGAATAAACCCCATATCAGAGGTGTGGTGCAGCCATGAAGCCCAGATAGTATTAAAGCGCTAACTAGTGCCAAGTTGCTACCCACTCTTCTGCCTCCTTAAAGCGGTGTTCCGGCCGAAATTATACTTTTTAAATAAAAATACCCCTATAATACACAAGCTTAATGTATTCTAGTAAAGCTAGTCTGTAAACTAAGGTCTGTTTTGTTAGTTTTTAGCAGTAGTAGTAGTAGTAGTAGTTGTTATTTTATAAACTTGCAGCAGGCCGTGGTCATCTTAAGTGTGGGCATCTGAAGCCAGACTGTATTTCTTCCTGGATCTCATCCTTGCAGATCTCGCACATGCTCAGTGCAGCATAAGCAGTGTAATAGGTTTCAGGTCAGGTTTCCATAGCAACGGCAGTGTCAGAGGAAGTTGCTGCCCCTTCCCAGGAGGCATTGCAAACAGGAAATGATGCGATGGGCCGCGGCCAGGGAGGAGGAAGTGAAAAATGAATACAGCAGATATACAGTCTGTGCTGAAAAAAAAATAAAAAAAATATCCAATTTGTTTACAGTGCACAGTTTAGTGAGGGATGCTGAAGAGTTGTAAAAGTGGGTGGAACTCCACTTTAATCTCCTTCACCTTCCTGGTCCATTCTTCTCGACTAGGTATGTGTTCCTGCTTCCAATAAATATGAAGCAGGCGTTTAGCCGCATTTCAGAGAAACGGTGAAAGGAGGACATCAATACCTAGTACGTCTTGTATTTGTGTCTTAATTTCCTTCCAAAAAGGTTGGATTTTTGGGCAATCCCACCATATATGAAGTAATGTGCCACAGAGGCCACAGCCTCTCCAGCAGCGGTCAGACATGGAGGGGTAAATGTGGGAGAGCACAGCCGTCACCCTATACCACCTTGTCAGAACCTTATAATTGGTTTTCTGTGTTCTAGACTCGATAGAGCTAGAATGAGATAGATGGTATAGGGGAGCTAGCTGCGCCTCAGAAAGCTCCCTTTCCAGGTCTCGCTCCCACTCCCTAATATAGACGGGCTTAGTCTCTGATGCGGATGAGCCCAGTAGCTGGTATAGCTCGGATATCATGTGAGGGGTGGATTCCTCCGCAGCAAAGAGAAGCTCGAAAGGCATAAGTTGAGAGGTGGCTCTAATGGGTTTGCCCTGTGTTGCAAAGAAGTGGCTAGGTTGCTTATGGTGCCAAAAGTCCATTGGGAAGCTACCATTGCGAGCCCTAAGAGTTTCCAGATTGGGGAGTCTGCCGTTTTCTAAAAGTTTTCCACAGGGGGCATTAGAATCATCTACCCACTTCTTAAAGAAAGCAGCAGAAGGGGGACACAGGAGGGGCCAGAGAGTATATACCATTAATCCTATCACAGACCTGGTTCATTAGGGGAAATGTGGCGTCTGACAGCCCCCTGTGTTCCCTAGTTAGCAATGGGGCATAGGCCAGGTCCCTACTGGTCATACACTTTTCCAATGGTACTCAAAGCCCTGTGGGGGTATGAAAACGCCAGTTCAGAATCCGCTGAAGAACAATGGCCCTATAATACCTTCGGATATCTGGTACCCCTAGGTCGTAAACCCTCTTGGAGCGTTTCAGCACTCTCATAGCTATTCTGGGTCTCTTTGCACTCCACACAAATTCTGTGAGCATGCTGGTGATCAAAAAGAAGAAGGTACCGTGCAGAGGTATCAGTAACATTTGCAAATCGAATAGTACTCGGGGAGGATGTTTGTTAATAATATTCACCCATCCTAGCCAGGTGAAGGCAGTTTTAGTCCAGTGGTTGAGGTCGCTTTTGACCGTTGCTAGCAAGGTAGGGTAATTGTTGTGGGAGAGGGTCTCAAAGCAATCGGTCAATTGGCTACCCAGATACTTTATAGAGGATTTGGCCCAGGTGAAGGGGAACGCCCCCTTTAAGCTATCCCTGAGTAAAGGGGGAGCACTATCGGTAGAATTTTAGACTTGATTTTGAAATTGGAGAGGACTCCAAACTGATGGAGTTCTTTCATGAGGTTCGGCAGCGAGAGCAGGGGCTCCATTAGATGGAACAGAACATCATCTGCATAGGCCGACAATTTGTGCTTAATATTTCCTACCGTCAGCCCAGTAATGTCCTGGTTAGCGAGAGGGGGCAGCCCTGTCTCGTGCCATTTTTAATTGGGAATCTAGGGGAGAGGAGGCCATTCCCCTTGACCTGGGCACTTGGGGTGAAATAAAAGGCCATAATCCATGTCAGCATATAGAGGCCTAGTCCCATAGTCTCCAGGACCGCTCTCAGGAAGGACCAATCTACCCGATCGAAGGCCTTCTCTGCGTCTGTCGATAGAACGAGGTATGGGCTCTGTTTTGGACTAGTGCTACAATTCGTATTTCTAAGGCCTGTTTCACATGGGCTTCAGCTGGTATAAGACCCCCCCGATCCCTCCATAAAGAGTACCTGTCACCACCTATTACTGTCACAAGGGATGTTTACATTTCTTGTGACAGCAATAAAAGTGATAATTTTTTTTTTTAAAGTGACAATGTAAAAAAATTTAAATAAATAAGATTTTTTTATTTTTAAAGCACCCCGTCCCTGCGAGCTTGCGCAGCAAAGAAAACGCACACATAAGTTGCGCCTGCATATGTTAACGGTGTTCAAATCACACATGTGAGGTATAGCCGCGATCGTGTTTTAAAGTGCCGTCTATGGAGATTTTTAGGTACCGTAGTTTGTCGCCATTCCACGAGTGTGCACAATTTCAAATCATGACATGTTAGGTATCTATTTACTCGGCATAACATTATCTTTTACATTATACAAAGAAAATTGACTCACTTTACTGTTTAGTATTTTTTTAATTTATGAAAGTGTCTTTTTTTCCTTAAAAAAATGCGTTTGAAAGACAGCTACGCAAATACAGTGTGACATAAAATATTGAAACGATTGCCATTTTATTCTCTAGATTCTCTGTTAAAAAATATATGTAATGTTTGGGGTTCTAAGTAACTTTCTAGCAAAAAAATACAGATTTTAACTTGTAAGCAACAAATGTCAGAAATAGGCTTAGGCATGAAAGGGATAAACAAGCTGCTAACAAGCTTCAAAATTTCTTGAAGCTTATTGAAAGCCTGCTGAAGCCTGCTAGCAGCTTGTTTAAAGTGGCAATCAACAACCCCATTAAGGTCTATGCTCAACATTTACAAACTGAGTTTGAATGGTACTTCAACAAAGCTTGCTGAAAACTCTGAAAATGCTTTGTCAAATCTTGCTGTTCACACCGCTCTCAGGGCCTGTTCACACTTGACTAAATTTGTAATGCTCTATGTGCAGTTTTGATCGTTAAGGCGCATTAAAACCGCTCCACAAGCGCCTACTCCATTACAAGAAATAAACGTATCTTAATGCCCAGGGCCGGACTGGCCTACCGGGATACCGGGAGATTTCCCGGTAGGCCGTCTGCCCTGGGGCCGCTTTGCGGCTGCAGCGCTCCCCTCTCTCATGCTCCTGTGTTTCACGGAGCTGGCTGGGCTGTGATCGGCAGCCGCGCTGCAACACGGTCCCGCCCCCCTAGACCGGCTTGTGTGATATTAGCTAGAATCAGTGTTCCACCTATCACATTGGTATAGGGGGGCGGGACCGTGTTACAGCGCGGCCGCTGAACACAGCCCAGCCAGCTCTCCACACCCCACATTATGCATTAAGGTGAAAAACCTTCTGTAGTGCTGTGTTCCCCCCCCCCCCCAGTGCCCCCTTTTACTTACCTGAACCTGGCTTTCTTCTCTTTTCCGGGGACGAGCACACCAGCTCTAACTTGTGTCTCATGTCCTGATTGGATAGATTGATAGCAGCGCAGCCATTGGCTGCTTCTCTGATGGGTCACTCGATGTGGGGAGGAGCTACTAGTGCCGCTGAGGGACCCCAGAAGAGTAGGATCGGGGCCACTCTGTGCAAAACGAACTGCACAGTGGAGGTAAGTATGACATGTTTATTATTTAAAAAAAAAAAAAAAACACAAGGGTTTAGTAATCCTTTAAGCTACCCATAGAAGTGAGAAGAGTGTCTCCCACTCTGGATTGAGAAACCATCATTTGTCATATGGTATGTTCAGAAAGCTCTGGATGGATCCAGATTTCCTGCCTGACCGAGAAGGGGTCCAGCACTGCCCGTGGACATCTGAACAGCACCAGCTTGACAGTGTAGCAACCCACGCTACGGGCTCCATATCGGGTGATCGTCGCTAGCGGGTCCGCAGCCAGGACATCTATCCGGGAATCGCTATCTGAAAGGTGCTGAATCGGCCTGGTCGTTGGTGAGAGGGCAGTTGCCCACCTTTGCAGATCTTCCTTGCTTGTTTACTGGGACACTGTGCTTTACTTTGGGAACACTTCACTGCACGTCTATTCGAACACTGTACATGGGCATCTGTAGCCACAGTCATCACAAGATACACCACCACTCTACTGCTACACTTTATTGGATATAGTTAATGAGCTCCGACTGCCAGTGAAGACCATCAGATCTGCAACGGGGACATTTTGTCATTGCTGCTTAAAAGGCTCCCTTTCCCTCCTTGTTTAGCTTAATCTCTCATTAGGAACAAAGTTTAAAGAGGCCGACCTGGGTTTCTCTTTCTCTTTGTCAGAATTGATGCTTAACTTTATTTATCCTTTTCAGGTTATGTTTTAGTGGTGCTCCATTGTACATACTGTATGTGTATATAGTATTCTGTGTTTGCCAACTGTCTTAACTGGCATTTCTTGTGGAATCATTCTACTGAGCTTGTACTGTTATTCAAAGCTCAGTCGAACCATAACAATAATATCTTAACTGAGGTACTCCATTAAACGTTAATAGATGTGTCTGAACCCAGAGTGTCAGGTGGGTTGGAATGTTTGCAGATGAGCAGGTAAATGTTTGCAGATGAGCAGGTAAATCCAAGCAGTCCCAGTGGGGGCTGTGCTACAATAGTAATGTCTACAGCATTGGTGCTCCACCTGTGGCCCTCCAGCCGTGCTTAACCTGTGACCCTCCAGCCAGTCCCATCATGCCTCTGCCTATGGGAGTCATGCTTGTAACTGTCAGCCTTGCAATGCCTCATGGGACTTGTAGTTTTGCAGCAGCTGGAGCTAGAGCATTGATCCTCCACTCCTGTTCTCAGGACCGACTAACAGGCCAAAATTTAAGTATTACCTTGGGGAGATGCAGAGTAGAATACTGCAATCACTGAGCAGCAAATGATATCATCTGTGATGTATTTCAGTTATCTTGGAAACCTGGCCTGTTAGTGGGTCCTGAGGACAGGAGTTGAGAACCACTGTTCTAGAGGGAACAGCAAACTCTGCAGAGGTGGTCATTACACACTGGAGACACCTGACAGCATCTGGCATAGGAGACAGCTGAAATGCAGTCCGAAAACTGGGCCCAACACAGGAGTCTACTGAAGATGCAGAGTGACAATCCCTGCTCTGTCCTTAACCGGTTCCCGACTGGCGCACAACGATATACATCGGCAGAATGGCACGGACAGGCAGGAGGGCGTATATATAAGTCCTTCCTTAATGCCGTCCATGCCATCGGGAGTGCGCCGGGAGCGGCGCGCTCCTGCGCCGGTCGGGACCCCTGTGAGGCTAGTCGCGGGTCCCGCGTACTCGATCGCTGCGGGGACACCCGCGATCGTCTCACGGGAAGGCAGAACGGGGAGATGCGTAAATAGACAGCATCTCCCCGTTCTGCCTAGCAACTACTGACGCCGATCTCTGCTCCCTGTGATTGGAGCAGAGATCAGCATTCACTAGCTGACAGCCACGCCCCCCCCACAGTAAGAAACACACCCCTAGGCATACTTAACCCCTACACTGCCACCCCCTGGTTAACCCCTTCACCGCCAGTGTCATTTATACAGGAATCAATGCATTTAAATAGCATTGATTGCTGTATAAATGACAATGGTCCCAAAAATGGGTCAAAAATGTCCGAGGTGTCCGCCATAATTTCGCAGTCACAATAAAAATCGCTGATCGCCACCATTACTAAAAAAAAAAAATTATTAATAAAAATGCTATAAAACTATCCCCTATCTTGTAAACGCTATAACTTCTGCGCAAACCAATCAATAATCGCTTATTGCAATTTTTTTTACCAAAAATATGTAGAAGAATACGTATCGGCCTAAACTGAGGAAAAAATATGTTTTTTTATATATTTTTGGGGTATATTTATTATAGCAAAAAATAAAAAATAATGCGTTTTTTTTTTTCAAAATTGTCTCTCTTTTTTGTTTATAGCGCAAAAAATTAAAACCGCAGGGGCGATCAAATACCACCAAAAGAAAGCTCTATTTGTGGGGAAAAATGTTGCACGACCGCGCAATTGTCAGTTAAAGCGCCGCAGTGCCGAATCGCAAAAAGGGGCCTGGTCCTTTGGCTGCAAATTGGTCCGGTCTGAAAGTGGTTAAACAAGAACCTCACCCTATGCTACTCTGACTGTCCCTAGCCAGCGGAAGAACAGTCCCTAGCCCTGCTGAATGCTGAATGCACTGCCCACTTCAAAAATGTCCGCCAGGTCAACCAGGTAGCAGCATCCAAGCGGACAGCTGCTTCCCTGAAGAGAACTGTGGAGGCCTTGGAAGAACCTAATTCCCCCTTGTCCTCTGCCCTCTCTGCACGGCGGCTGCCGGAGAGCACACCACCCTTGCAGGGAGGCAGCACTGCACCTGTCTACAAGGTTACAATTGAAAAAACTGTTAGCAAGCAGGGAAAGAGTTTAATTTGCAGAACAAATGTACAAATTCTCTTCTACCAAAAAATGTATTCACTAGCAATTTTCTAAAATGTACCTTTTCTGCCACTTTAAGCTGTGTCAGACAAAAAAAACTCTTCAGCATTAACAATACGGAGACATAACAAGCCCACTTAAGGCTGCTATTGACTTTACAAAAAAAAAAAAACCCAGAACCAAGAAAATTTGTCCTAAGACATTAGCGGTAATGTTTGCAGACACAAGATGAAACAGATGCTTAATAGCAAAATAACACGGCTGTTCTCGGCTTTTAATACATAATGTGCTATCAGCTTGGGTGATTGTAAGCATTCCTGCCTCGCGCCTATACCCAACGCTCCATCTTTTATCCTGCGCCATCAACATAAGTGTATAGAAAATGTGACATCTCTAATGTGTATCATTTTTTTCTTCTTTTTTTTTTTAAGAGTGAAGGAACGACGGCTAGGATGAGCTTCGCTTTGTCTGCCTGGAAAACCTTTGATGATGTCCTCAAAGTTTTCTGGTGCTGCGTGCTAACCACCAGAGAGACAGGAAGCTCCATTCTTCGTCTCTCACATTATAATAAGTGATCTGTGTGGAATCTTCCGTTACCTTGTCAATCTCTCCGGAGCGTCTCTGCTCGCTGGCTGCCATTATACCTGAGCAGTAAAGGTCAACGACTTTCTCCCTTTCTGAAGTTTGAATGACAAACGCGTGGGTTTCAACGTGACAAGGATGTTTGAAGACTATAAATTAATGTAGGCAGGGAACATCAAATGGTCAGACAAGCAGGAGATTTGGCTGCGTATCAAGGTAAATGCCATTGGAGGAAAACAAATATCACCTATAATAGCCATTTTTGAATGCCAAATCAGGTGTTCCAAGTGTTGTTGAAGATCTGTTTTAAGTTATTTGCAAAATTAAAAACAGACAAAGGCACTGTTTTCCGCTGGTTGGTTATGTAGTGTTGCTTGATGATGGGTTGCCTACTACCTACTGAGGCAAATTGGGCATCTGCAGTGGATTTTATCAGATATTCTGACTTGGCAAGAAGCCCTGAAACTTATGGGGATGCAGTAAGATGTGATACAGCAATAGTGCCCAGGTGCAGCCCCTATACACCTACTTTCTTGCCAACAGGATAAGCAGAACCTTAAAGTGATTGTAAACCCCAACCTTGTAAAACAACCCATTCAGTTTACAATAGAAATGAAAGGCAAAACATTTTTGTATAGATAAAAAAGAAAGCATTAGTTTTATAAAGGAAGTCAACTAACTTGTGTTGAAAGAATGATGGACTTTTTAGGCGTACAATCTAAGTCAGTAAAAGTTTTTTTTATTAAAAACATAGGTATACAATTTATTCAAAAAACCTTAAACAGATCTTGACAATTCCTTTTCTTTTTCTTTTTCTTTTCCGTTTTCAATTTCTTTCTTATTTTCTTATCATGGTGATGGATGGTAGCTCTATGACTCTGACTCTCTTTGAGCCTACACCACATGTAATGTTATCAAAAACAGCACATCAAAATTACAGATGTGTTTGTATATCTATTTATCGTCTGTTTTTTCCTTTTTCTTTTTATTCCTAGAAAATATAGAAAGCTCCTGAAGAAGCGTTACATGACGCGCAACATGTAGGGCAACCAAGTACAAGCTTTTTGTGACAATACTACTCCTATATGGTTCAGAATTGTTTGTTTGATGTCACACTCATATGATGAAATTTGAAAAAGTATTTTGAATTTTAGTGGCTAAACTTGATCCATATTGATACTATTTAGTAAAACTGTCTACTAGCTTG
Organism: Lithobates sylvaticus; assembly: GCA_028564925.1. Classification (NCBI taxonomy): domain Eukaryota; kingdom Metazoa; phylum Chordata; class Amphibia; order Anura; family Ranidae; genus Lithobates; species Lithobates sylvaticus. The sequence goes on from CM053028.1 coordinate 53,887,064, forward strand.
TAGTTATTTCTATATTGTTTTCAGATTGTCAAGATCTGTTTAAGGTTTTTTGAATAAATTGTATACCTATGTTTTTAATAAAAAAACTTTTACTGACTTAGATTGTACGCCTAAAAAGTCCATCATTCTTTCAACACAAGTTAGTTGACTTCCTTTATAAAACTCAAATTTTCGGGACGAGGCATCTAGATTTTTTATCCTATACCGCATCCACAATACCATTATGTGGTGATACGGTAAAACGTTTTTTTCAAAAAGAAAGCATGCTAAATACCCTTTTTATAAGTGATTGCATTCCCTCTGTTCTTGGCTGTATAAGAGCTGGGGGAGGAGAGGCAACGGTACACTGATCTGCCCAGTGAATGACTGTGGGGGGAAGGAGGGGCATTTCAGGGCAAGTATGATCATTGGAGGAGAGCAGGCTTAGCATGCTGTGTTCTCCTACTTAGTGTGGTCAGTTTTTAATAGGAAAGCAGAGGGACTGGCAGGATTACCAGGGATTTCACACAAAGGAAGCAATACAAAGAGAACAGGAGACTTTTTCATACAAGTACATGGTACAGCAGGCACATATCAGGAATATGAAATGTTGGCTTCACAAACGCTTTAGGCAGTGGTTTTCAACCTTTTGTCAGTCAAGGCACCCTGTGCACAATCCTGTATGAGGGCTTGTTCACACAAAGAGGTGCGTTTGAGCGCAAGCGCTTTTTTGTGTGTTCCTGCTTGTTTATTTTATTAGGCTGTTCTATGCTTTTGAAACGAGCAAAAAGGTGCTGGCATGGTTTTTAAATTGAGCCCCACCAAAATGCATGGTACTGCGGTAAATTGGTGCAGTTGGTTGCATTTGGTACTGCAATTGGTGGCTGCGTGGGGTTGCCATTAAGAATTAATGGCACCCACACACAACTGCTAAAAGGCAACACATTTTTGTGTGGTGGGGAAAATGCGTAATTTAACACGTGTTACCGCACTGCACCTGTTATGAAAAAGCTCTAAAATATAGTTTGCGAGGCAGATTTAATATGTCAGTAGGTTGTAAACCCCTCCCTGCTAGCCCAAAAATCACCCCTTTAAATCCCCCCTCTTAATACAAATCCCCCCTCCAAAATCCCCTCTCCTAGCACAAATCCCCCCCCCATACATCCTAAGCCCCCCCCCCAGTACAATTCTCCCCTCCTATCACAAATCTCCCTCCAAAATTTCCCCTTTTTGCCCTTGTCACAGCCCGGTATTGTCTAATCATTATAGATTTTCACTGTTAACTTCTGTGCACAGAGGAGCAGGAGCGATCACAGCCGGCATCCTCCCAGCTCTCTCCTCCTCTATGTGGTTCTCTGTAAATTTGCCAGCTTTTGGGGCTATAGCCCCAAATCTGGAGCCCTGAGTCCAAGGGCTCCCCAACCACAGGGCAGCGGCCCACTACCAGGCTGTTGGGTCTCTGCATCCGCGCGTCGGGCAGCACGGGAGACCCAGAGAGCGGGCAGGCAGCAAAGGAGAGCTGGGCAGGCGAGAAAGAAGAGAGATTACATCATCTTTCACTGCCCGCCTTCTCTCTGGTGACCCTGATGTAAGGAGCGTCTCTCTGGGGACTCTGAGGTAAGGAGTGTCTCTCTGGGGACCCTGATGTAAGTGGGGGGGCTCTCTGGGGACCCTGATGGAAGTGGGGGGCTCTCTGGGGACCCTGATGGAAGTGGGGGGCTCTCTGGGGACCCTGATGTAAGGAGCGTCTCTCTGGGGACTCTGAGGTAAGGAGTGTCTCTCTGGGGACCCTGATATAAGGGGGGCTCTCTGGGGACCCTGATGGAAGTGGGGGGCTCTCTGGGGACCCTGATGTAAGGAAGGCTCTCTGGGGACCCTTATGTAAGGGGAAGGCTCTCTGGGGACCCTGATGTAAGGGGGAGGCTCTCTGGGGACCCTGATGTAAGGGGGGCTCTCTGGGGACCCTGATGTAAGGGGGGCTCTCTGGAGACCCTGATGTAAGGGGGGCTCCCTGGAGACCCTGATGTAAGGGGAGGCTCTCTGGGGACCCTGATGTAATGATAATTCATATATATAATATGCAATGCAATGCCAAGCTGCTGCTAACAAAGCAAACAGAATATTGGCATGCATTAAAAAGGGGATCGACTCCAGAGATAAAATTATAATTCTCCCGCTCTACAAGACTCTGGTCCGGCCGCACCTGGAGTATGCTGTCCAGTTCTGGGCACCAGCCCTCAGGAAGGATGTACTGGAAATGGAGCAAGTACAAAGAAGGGTAACTATGCTAATAGAGGGTCTGGAGGATATTAGTTATGAAGAAAAGTTGCGAGCACTGAACTTATTCTCTCTGGAGAAGAGACGCTTGAGATGGGATATGATTTCAATTTACAAATACCATACTGGTGACCCCACAATAGGGATAAAACTTTTTTGCAGAAGGGAGTTTAACAAGACATGTGGCCACTCAGTAAAATTAGAAGAAAAGAGGTTTAACCTTAAACTGCGTAGAGGGTTCTTTACTGTAAGAGCGGCAAGGATGTGGAATTCCCTTCCACAGGCGGTGGCCTCAGCGGGGGGCATCAATAGTTTGAAAAAACTATTAGATAAGCACCTGAACGACCGCAACATACAGGTATATACAATGTAATACTGACATATAATCACACACATAGGTTGGACTTGATGGACTTTTGTCATTTTTCAACCTCACCTACCATGTAACCTACTACTATGTAACCGAGGAGGGAAAATGGCTAATTGGGCCCAATTTAGACATTTTCACGTAGGGGTATACTAACTTTTGTTGCCAGCGGTTTAGACATTAATGACTGTGTGTTGAGTTATTTTGAGGGGACAGCAAATGTACACTGTTATACAAGCTGTACACTCACTACTTTACATTGTAGCAAAGTGTAATTTCTTCAGTGTTGTCACATGAAAAGATAGAAGAAAAGATTTACAAAAATGTGCGGGGTGCACTCACTTTTGTGAGATACTGTATATGATATATAGAAAGCAATCAGCGCAAACCCCAAAAAAAAAATTGCAAAAATAAAATACGTGCAAGCTGAACACAAAAAAGGCAAATCACCAATCCTTCAAAATACAATATAAATAGTGGAACAAGTGCAGCGCATCAAAATAAAAAAAGGTTGTGTAAAAAATAAATAAATATAGTGACAAAAAAGTTCATATCCTGAAGATACGAGAAGACGTGAGTGGATGAATTATTGTAGATAAGCACCCAGTTGACTGTAGATCATGATCATGTACATCACGCTTCCACGGAGCCCGCCTCTGTCCGCCTCTGTCCGCCTCTGTCCACCGGCTCAGCGGGAGATCTCTCCGTAGATCTCCGCTGAGCCGGCAGATGACAAGTCCCTCTCTGCTCACTGAGCGGGGAGGTGCTTGCGAGCGCCGCTGGTCTCTATGGAGAGATCGGATGAAAGCGGACAGCGTGTCCGTTTTCATCAGATCTCACCCGATCCGATCGGAGAGCCATACGTCTGCTTTTGGCGGATCGGACCGGGTTGGATGTCAGCGGACATGTCTCCACTGACATCCGACGCTCCATAGACTAACATGGAGCGCCCGTTCAGATCCGCCGTCAAAACTGACTGTCGATATGTCAGTCCATGTGAAAGGGGCCTTATTCAAACGAATCTTTAAAGTGAAATCCTCCACCAAAGCAGATAAGATACTCTTACCAGAAGTGCCGAGTACATTCGCATGGACCCAATCAGGGATGATATGTGAGATTCTAAACCAGATACTGTATATGCACTTTTTTGCAGATTATAAAGGCAGTGCATTTTAATGCGGTGCAGGAAGCGCACATGGAATGCGGTTTTCCCATACCGTTTTCTTGTGTGAACCAGCCGTAAGTTGAGAATGTGGATGAGGCAAATATTGACATTCTTGGACAAAGTCAATGGCTAGCTTGCCCCCTCCTACAGCTTCCTATGGGTTCTCAAACATGACGGGCAGCCTTAGTGTCCTTAAGGGCTCTTTCACACGGGGCGGATCAGTGCAGATCCGCCCCGTGGATAGCCGCTTGCTCAGCGGGGATCGCCGTAGCGATCTCCGCTGAGCAGAAGATGACAGGTCCGTCCCTGCACTCCGTGCAGGGACGGACCTGTCAGAGCGCCGCTCTCCCCTATGGGAGATCGGGTGACGATGGACCGTAGAGTCCGTCGTCATCCGATCCGCTCTGCAGACGGATGAAAAAATTGGGTTTTCCTCCGTCTGCAGAAACGGAGCATAGCGGGCACGGACGAGAGCGGGTGTCAGCGGATGCTCATCCACTGACACCCGCTATCCCATAGGGATACCTGTATGTCCGTTTTTCATCCGAAAACGGAAGGGTGAAAAACGGACATACGGTCCGTCCGTGTGAAGGAGCCCTTAAACTGCTGGCAACAGGTGGTGAGCCAACTTTGCTGAGAAGATTTGCTTATATGAGTGTCCATTAGACAGTCTGTTAGAAAGCGTCCCCTCCGAGCCCCATTAGAGTCTACAACAGAGTCTAATGGGACCTGGGGGGAGGGGGGTCTCTCTCTAACAGTGTCCATTAGAGATTCTCTGTTGGAGAGAGACCCCCCTCCAGGATCCATTAGAGACCACAAAAGAGTCTAATGGGACCTGGAGGGGGGTCTCTCTAACAGGCCTTTTCAGTGTCCATTGTAAGCATTTTCTTCCACACAACTGCCACTCACTGGAAATTTTCTCTTTTTTTGGACCATTCTCCGTAAACCCTAGAGATGGTTGTGCATAAAAATCCCAGTAGATCAGCAGTTTTTGAAATACTCAGACCAGCCTGTCTGGCCCCAACAACCGTGCCACGTTCAAAGTCACTTAAATTACCTTTTCTTCCCCATTCTGATGCTCGCTTTGAACTTCAGCAAGTTGTATTCACTACGTCTAGATGCCTAAATGCATGTATGGATCTGTTTAGAAAAGAAAGGGTTACAGAGAGGTGAGTGGGGGCCATACTGGGTTTCTGCTGCCCCTAATGCTGCGTACACACGGACGGACTTTCCGGGCAGAAAAAGTCAGATGAGAGCTTTTCATCGGACATTCCGACCGTGTGTATGCCCCATTGGACTTTTTCTGCCGGCATTTCCGACGGACTTAGATATAGAACATGTTCTAAATCTTTCCGTCGGAAATGCCGATGGTCCGTTGGCAAGTCTGACTGTGTGTACAGGGCATTACATTTAATGAGCCCTGAGAGCTTGGCACTGTATATTTTGACCAATAATGAATTGGATTTTTTATAGGGCTGTGCAAATTAAAGATTAATTCCTCGATTAATCGTTAATTATTTTGATCGATCAACATTTTTTTAATCAATCAAAATTCTTTTGATCAGTACTCACCTCTCCGCCAGCTTCCGGGTCTTCAGGGAGTTACGTCGGAGATCCGGTGACGTCACGGACATCAACGTCACCGAACTCCTCCCCCCTTCTCCAAGTGCCTCTGTCTGCTAAGGAAGAGAAGGGGGGAGGAGTCTGGTGACGTTGAAGTTCTGACTGAATGTAATGCATACGGGGGAGGAGCTACGCATGACATCACCCGCTGCTGCCCTACAGAACTAACACAATTGTCGGCTTTACATGCTGTGTTTTTATCATCTTTATGTGAGTAGTTTTTGTTTGAACACAAAAATTAAATCTTATACTTAAGCGGTGAGCACTTAGATCTTTTCTTTCTACCCATGACCTGGCGTCCTTGCTGAGATCTAAGGAGATGTGACAGAAGTTTATGGTCTGTGTTAACCCTTTTGATACCCGCTTGCATGACCACCTGTTTGCACCGGGGTCCATGCCATAAGGTGAGAGTGATTAGTTAGACCGGAGGTGGAGGGATTGTCACGCTACTGTGAAAAAAAAAAATGACTTGCGTCAGTGCTACAGTTTGAATTTAAACTGTATTTGTGTGAACTGTAAAGTTAAGTCATGGATTGTGGAAACTACCGTATTTATCGGCGTATAACACGCACCCCAAGTTTAGGAGGGAATATTAAGGAAAAAAACTTTTAGGAGGGAAGTTTAAGGAAAAAAAACTTACATTTAAATGCCCATCATTGCAGCCTTGTCCAGTGTCCATCTGCAGCCTTGTCCGTCATTGCAGCCTTGTCCATCATTGCAGCCTTGCCCAGTGCAGCCTTGCCCAGTGCCTTTGCAGCCTTGCCCAGTGCAGCCTTGCCCAGTACCTTTGCAGCCTTACCCAGTGCAGACTTGCCCAGTGCCTTTGCAGCCTTGCCCAGTGCAGCCTTGCCCAGTGCCTTTGCAGCCTTGCCCAGTGCAGCCTTGCCCAGTGCCTTTGCAGCCTTGCCCAGTGCAGCCTTGCCCAGTGCAGCCTTGCCCAGTGCAGCCTTGCTCAGTGCAGCCTTGCCCAGTGCCTTTGCAGCCTTGCCCAGTGCAGCCTTGCCCAGTGCCTTTGCAGCCTTGCCCAGTGCAGCCTTGATTTAAAATTGGTGCCGAGTGGAGAGGACGAGCGCCGCGTGACAACATACCGAAAGCCGCGTGTATTATCGGCTAGTCTCGGGCCGGCTCCTCTCGCAGTCCCGCCCACCTCCACTGATTGCGAGAGGAGCCATACAGAAACAGAACATACAGAAATCCGAGTTCGGCTAGTCTTGGCTCTGCTCGCAGTCAGGGTCAGGGCAGTCTGCGAGAGGAGCCGAAAATAGCCAAACTCGGATTTCTTTATGTTGTCGGCGCTTGGCTCCTCTTGCAATCAGTGGAGGTGGGCGGGACTGCGAGACTAGCCGGAAATACACGCGGCTTTCGGTATATCGGCTCCGCTCGCTCCCCTCAAAAAAAAATCAGCGGGAGATCGGCGTATAACACGCACCCACGATTTCCCCCTGATTTTAAGGGGAAAAAAGTGCGTGTTATACGCCGATAAATACGGTAACTAGTGTCGGGTGTATACCACATTTACTACTGACTAATGCAGAGTTGCAATGCAAGGAGATCAGCTAAAAGTAGTTGTATGTGCGTTATAATTAATCGAAATTAGTTGATTATTGGTTTAAAAAAAAATCGATTAATCGAACACAAAAATTTTAATCAGTAACAGCCCTAATTTTTTATGATGGAATTCATGTTTCTTACCTTTAATTTGAAGTTTTATAAAAGGATACAACCCCTGTAGACAAAGTCCTCTAAATTCAGCTTCACTAATTTCGTACAAGATTCGTCAAACCCTCGGAGAGTTGAACATGAGCAGATTTGCCTATCACTAGTGCGCTTTATCTTACATCATTTTCTCTTCCCTCTAAGCGACCCCTAAACTGACCTGATTTCCCAGCATGTCGCAGACGCCTGCTGCGTACAAGGTGACAGACTCACCGGCACGGTGAAATGAGAATGACGCAAGTATTCTTTTTATCATTCTACATACTGTTAATCTTTGCTATTTCGCCTGACCTTGATGAAGCCAGTAATGATAACTCTTTTCCCACCATTATCATGAATTATTTAAGGTGGAGGGCAAATGATTATTTTAAGATACATTATTTAGAGATGACCTACAACAGTAGAAAGCCCCGGAATGCCTTGTATTGTAATAACGACATTAATCAAAGATTGAATCATAAAGGGAGGTTGATTAAGCGCTTGTGTCATATTCCGAAGATGACTTTTTCTACAGCTCGTTCATCTTCTGAGTGGAATTTTATTCATGAGAAATCAACTTGTCAGGACGTTTCAGGAAAAAATTTGACCAACTGAGGGTATATGTCTATTCATATACATTCATTGCCAAGTGGCAGTGTCTACTGGTAGCCAACCATCCCAGCCAGGTATACTCACCCCCGAAATCTCTCCCTTGCTGCCTCCCTGCTCCATCATGAAGCAGGACTTCTGGATTTAGAGAAGTATATGACCTCCCCATGGGACAGTATACAGGTTTGAGCAGCCAGTGGCCAGGCTTGAACACTCTTGTATGTGGGAAGGGCTGTGAAGTCATCCAGGTAAGTTTTAACATCATCTGACACCGGAGATTACTCAGGTTGGACACCATCAATGGCTGAGTGTCCCTTTAAAGCCTAACTCCACTTCAAGGGTTAAAACCCAAATGCACCGCAAGTGTTAACTGCTTGTTAAGCCGGTCATAGACGGTTCGAACCATGTATGGGCAGGCTGATCGATCAACTTGGGTACAACCAGCCTGTTGGATTTTTCATGTGATTCCCTGTGTGTTCTCCTGGTCGGTATGGCTCCCACTAACCCCTGACCCTCTGCCGGGAGAACACTGTATTGATCGGGGGAATCGAGCGATGCTCCGTACACACAAGCGGATTTCCCGTCAGAAAAAACTTGGATGGTTTTTCCAACGGAATTCCGCTCAAGTTTGGCTTGCATACACACGGTCACACAAAAGCTCTCGGAACTTTCGGCCACCAAGAACACGTTGACGTTCAACACTACGACGAGCCAAGAAAATTAAGTTCAATGCCCGAGCGTGCGTCAAATTGTTTTAGAGCGTAGGAATTTTGTGCGTCGGAATTGCTACAGACGATCTGAAAAATAGAGAACCCGCTCTCAATCTTTTGCTGGCGGGAACTCCGCCAGCAAAAGTCCGATGGAGCCTACACATGGTTGGAATTTCCGACCAAAAGCTCACATCGGACTTTTGCTGGGGGAATTTCTGATTGTGTGTACGGGGCATTACAGTGGTTGGAAAGGCAGTTTTTTTTATCTTGATGCATTCTATGTGTGCAGCAGCCCCCCTAATACTTAGCTGAGCCCCATCTCTATCCAGTTATGTCCACGAATGCCTTGGTCTCTCCTTCCTGATTGGCTAAGACACAGCAGTGGTGCGATTGGTTCCCACTGCTGTCAATGAAACTCAGTTAGCCAATCAGGAGAGAGAGGCCGGGCTGTGGCTCCGTGTCTGAATAGATACATGGAATTGCAGCTCAGCTCAGCTCAGCAAGCTGCCTGCTGTGGGGGCACTCAACAGAAGGGAGGGGCCAGGAGACCCGATGAGGGACCCGAGATGAGGAGGATCTGGGCTGCCCTGTGCAAAACCAACTACACAGAACAGGTAAGTAAAACATGTTTGTTATTTTAATAGGAAAAAAAATGAGACTTTACAATGACTTTAACCACTTGCCTACAGGGCACTTACACCCCCGTCCTGCCCAGGCCATTTTTCAGCTTTCAGCGCTGTCGCACTTTGAATGACAATTGCGCGGTCGTGCTACAGATACAATTTTTTTAATCATTTTCTTCACACAAATAGAGATTTCTTTTGGTGGTATTTAACCACTGCTGGGTTTTTTATTTTTTACAAAAAAAAAAAAAAAATGTTGAAAAACATTTTTTTTTTACTTAGTTTCTGTCAGTAAATTTTGTAACTAAGTAATTTTTCTGCTTCACTGATGTGCGCTAAAGAGGCGGCACTGATGGGCACTGATGAGGCAGCACTTATGGGCACTGACTAGGTGGCACTGATGAGGAGGCACTAATATGCAGCACTTATGGCCACTGATAGGTGGCACTGATGAGCACTGATAGGCGGCACTGATGGGCACTGTTCGGTGGCACTGGTGGGCTGAACTGGTGGGCATTGATGAGGTGGCACTTATGGGCACTAATGAGGCAGCACTTATGGGCACTGACTAGGTGGCACTGATGAGGAGGCACTAATATGCAGCACTTATGGCCACTGATAGGTGGCACTGATGAGCACTGATAGGCGGCACTGATGGGCACTGTTCGGTGGCACTGGTGGGCAGTACTGATGGGCATTGATGGGTGGCACTAATGGGCGACACTGATAGGCATTGATGGACAGCACTGATAGGCGGCACTGATAGCCAGCACTGACTGGCATCGCTAATGGGCACTGATTGGTGGCACATGTGGGCAGTGGTGGGCACTGATTGCTGGCACTGGTGGGCAATGGTGGGCACTGATTGGTGACACTGTTGGCGCTATATTGTAATCAGGGCGCTGATGATCAGTGCCCTGATTACATTGTGTAGATGTCCCCCTGCATGGAGATGCCGCTGATTGTCTCTCCTCGCCACACTATCTGTCAGTGTGAGGCAAGGAGCGCCGATTATCAGCATCTCCGTGTTTACATGTGACCGGCTGTGATTGGACACAGCTGATTACATGATTAAAGAGCCGCGGACGCTCAGGGTCAGGCCGTGTCCTAGCAACACGGCGAGGCCGAGATCGCCACGCTGCGCTCCCCCAAGTGGCCATCATAAAGTCATTGTAAAGGTAAAAGAAAACATGTTGATACTTACAGTTCTGTGCAATGGAATTGCACAGAGCAATCACAAACCTCCTCTTTTCTTTTCGGGTCCCCCGCCATTGCTCCTGGCCCCTCCCCACTGTCCAGGAGGAGGGGCACTCATGCGGGCGTGCTCCCGAATCCTGCTGCTGTGTCCTTTGACACAGACAATGGGACTCGGCCCAGAGGATGGCTTCCTTTCATTCCATCCATTCTGTATAATTGTGTTGCTAGCAGTGATTGGTCACAGTGATCACATGTTACAGAAAGGGCCAATCACAGCCCATCTGTACCATGTGATTAGATGTGACCAATCACAGCTAATCACAACAAAATACACTGAATGAATCAGTTGCATTCAATAAAAATTGTTGCTTATACCAGTGAAATTCATAATGTGAATAAAAAGTCTTGATCACTTTCCCAGAGTAATAATGTTATTATTCCAAATTCTAAATTGTGTGTGGACTTTACTGGCACAAAGAGGACTTTACACATAGAAAAGGTACAAAATATTTACCGGAAATGATGGCTGGGAGGGGGTTTAATTGTTCTGACTGGATGTTATATGATGTCCTTCAAAACAAACCGCTCGTGCATGCGCCCCAGGGGTGCACAGCGCTGCTATCGGTGGTGCGGGGGGTGTCGCTCGGACACACCGCATCTACGATCACAGTAAAGAGCCTATGACGTACGCTCTTTACCATGTGACCAGCTGTAGTTTTGTTTTCTTTTTTTTATCACTTTTATTGCTGTCAGAAGGAATGTAAACATCCCTTGTGACAGTACTAGGCAGTGACAGGTACACTTTATGGAGGGATCTGGGGTCTATAGGCCCCCAAACCCCTCCACTGCACTTAAAAGTATTTAAAACGCCAAAATATCTCAGTTTTTGAATACTTTGTATTTTTTTTTAAACTGGTGCTTTTAGGATGAGAGTAATCCGGAAGTGATGTCATGACATCACTTCCGGGTTACTAGATCTGAGACCCGAACAAAGCTATCGGCATTGTTCGTGTTTCTGGCGGACGTGTCGGCTGGTCGCTCGCTCCTTCCAGTGGGGCGGGAGGCCCAGGCTGAGCCGCAGAAGGTGGCTGGTGTTGTCCCCTCCCGCTATTTGTAGACATGTGCACAACAAAAAAATTTGTTTATTTTCGTTTCGTTTTTTTCATTTCCGTTGATTCGTAACGATTCGTAAATTTGTAATTCGTCGGTGTTCGTAATGTTTCGTACATTCGTAAGTCGTCGGTGTTCGTATTCGTAACGATTCAACATTCGTAAGAGTTATTTTTTCGTTGATCTGTTTTTTCGTTAGTTTAATTTTCGTTTATTCGAAATTCGGACGCATTCGTATTTATTCGTACATTCGTAACATTCGTAGATTCGTAATCGGAGCATAATTTATAATTTTATGTAATGTGTATGCTATTATTACGAGACAAGAGACACGGAAGAGACACGGAAAATTACGAATCGAAAAAAAAAGTTACGAATGTACGAATTTTTTCGTTCAATCCATTCGAAGCACGTTAAGCAGCGCCATTGTAAGAGACACGGAAAATTACGATTCGAAAAAAGAAAAAAAAAGTTACGAATTTACGAATTTTTTCGTTCAATCCATTCCAAGCACGCTAAGCAACGCCATTGTAAGAGACACGGAAAATGACCAATTCAACAAAAAAAATAAAGTTACGAATGTACAAATTTTTTCGTTCATTTTCGTTGTTCCTGTTTTAGTTTTTCGGATTGTCTTCTTTCGTACATTCGTTTTTTAGTTTTTTTCGGATTTTCGTTATTTTCGGATTCGTTCATTCGTACGATAACGAACAAACGAAAATAACGAAAAAAAACGAAAAACAAAAAAAACAAAACAAATTGCATATGTCTAGCTATTTGTGATAACGGCTGAGTGCCTGCTGAGCCACATCGGTTGTTATTACAAGAAAGCGGACCGTCCGCTCTAAAGAATGGTACCGGGGTGATGCTTGCAACTGCATGCATCACCCTGGTACAGCCACTTGAGCAATATCGGTAATATTGGTAAGTTTGTTACCATACCGATTCTTCAAAAAAAGTTAATATCTGCCACGTCGATAATCGGTTGACCCCTACCACTAGTGATGCCCACCTGTGCCCACCAGTAATGCCCACCTGTGTCCACTAGTGATGCCCACCTCTATCCACCACTGATGCCCACCTGTGCTGCCTATCAGTTCCCACCAGTCCTTCATGCCAATCAGTGCCTATCAGGGATGCCAATTAGTGCCCATCAATGCTGCCTTTCAGTGCCCATCAGTGATGCCTGTCAGTGCTTCCTCAACAGTGCCACCTATCAGTGCCACCCATCAGTGCCCATAAAGGCTACCCATCGGTGCCCATCAGTACCACCTATCAGTGCCACCTCATCAATGCGCTAAAATGTATTTTTTTCAAAAAAGAAATCAAAAATGTTGGTCTTTTTTCATTTGTGTAGCAAAAAATAAAAAACCCAGTGGTGAATAAATACCACCAAAAGAAAGCTCTGTCTCAAAAAAAAAAATTATACATTTCGTTTGGGTACAGTGTAGCACGACCGCTGAAAGCTAAAAATCTGGGTGGGAAGGGGGTAAAAGTGCTCAGTATTGAAGTTGTTATTATTGCTCTAAGTACACATAAAAATAAAGAAATATCTATTTTTGAACGCCTGAGTTTAGATACACCCTGGTAACAGAGGGGCGATAGGTTCCAATGTGTAGAGTGGATACACTGCCCTATAGGTGACACTTTGTAGCTTGGAGCAGGTCCCTGCAGTAGCAGCAGTTGTCAGCAGAGGGCGCCCGGCCGGCGTCGCTGGGATTGGGGGGTTGTTGGTGTAGACACGAGGTTGTCATATTTCCTCTGTCACCCTGGGGGCACACTACTATCCCTCCTGCCAGATCCACAGGGAAATGTTAAACAGGATTTACTGGTTTCACACGCTCGCTGCTAGACTCTAAAGCCATCATTTCATAAGCACATCGTCTGCTGCAAGTCACACATCGCACAGCTCGGGTCTCACAGATGCCAGCAAGGAACTGGAGGTCTGATCGCTGCCAGCCTGCCACCCAGCACACACAGGACCCCCTGCACTGCACAGCCCTGGTAAGATGATGGGTATAGGGGGAGGGGGGCACAGAAGGAGACTGCAAAAAGTTTGTGAGAAGTGTGCATGGGTTGCATGACTGGCAGATCACATTGAGAGGTTGATCTTGCATTGGGCAGGATTTTGCACACCTTGCCAGTCTATACTATGTCACCCCATGTTATGTAATGTCTATGAGTTGATGTTGCATTGAACAGTCTTCTGCTGACTGTGATGGAGTAGCTGTTGTGGGACTACAAGTCCAGCAAGCCCTGCCAGTCTATGATATGCCACTGAGCATGCCAGTCTATACCAAATCATATTGGGGACTTGCTGGTGATATTGCATAGAGCAGCCTTTTGCAAACCATGGCTGGTCAGCTGCTGTGGAGATACAAGCTCAGCAGACCCTGCCAGTTTATACTGTGCCAACATGTGTGCCAACCTCATGATGAGGAATTACGTGGGATATTGCCTCAAGCAGTTCATTGCAAACTGCTTTGGGTCAGCTGCTGTGGAACTACAAGTCCAACAAACCTTGCCAGTCTATGTTGTTCTATTGAGCATGCCAGCCTATGCCAAATAACATTGGGGACTTACTGGTAATATTGCATTGCAAACCATGGATAGCCAGCTGCTGTGGAACTACAAGCCAGCAGACCCTGCAAGTCTATACTGTGCCAACATGTGTGCCAATCTATGCTTAATTATGTTGGGGACTTACTAGTTATAATGCATACAGCAGCTTTTTGCAAACCATGGCTTGCCAGTTGCCGTGGAACTACAAATCCTGCAAACTCTGCTAGTCTATACTGTGCCATCATGTGTGCCAACATATGCTAAATAATGCTTAGGACTTTTTAGCGATATTGCATTGAGCAGCCTTTTGCACACTGTGTCTTTCCAGCTGCGGTGGAACCGTAAGCATAGCAAACCCTGACATTCTATTCTGTGCCATCCCTTAGTAACAAAGCTATTCTCATACAAGGCTCCTCCAGAGATAGCTAGGGGGTTCCTTGAGTTGTGGCTGATTGACCCCCAATCTGATGGTGTTCTGGGTCTAATGCCGCTTAGCAGAACCAGCTGCATGACACCAGTGCTCTGTTTAGCTGTGTCTAAGGATGGCATTCTGACCAACACTGGAAGGGGGACATTCTTTATGCTGATCACCAACGTAAGGGGAATTCTTCCATTTGACCACTATTGTAAGGGGCATTCTTCCTATTGTCCACCAATGTAAGGGGCATTCTTCCTATTGTCCACCAATGTAAGGGGCATTCTTCCTATTTTCCACCAATGTAAGTGGCATTCTTCCTATTGTCCACCAATGTAAGGGGCATTCTTTCCATTGGCCACCAATATAAGGGACATTCTTTTTAATGGCCACCAATGTAAGGGACATTCTTTCTATTCATCACCAATGTAAGGGGGAATTCTTTGCTCTGACCAATGTAAAGGGGGCAGGTATTCTTTACTCTATCAATGCAAAGCGGGCATTCTTCACACTGACCACCAATATAAGGAGCATTTTTCACATTGACAACCATTGTAAGGAGCATTCTTCCCACTGACCACCAATATAAGGGGCAATGTAAGGGGCATTCTTTCCATTGGCCGCAAATGTAAGGGACATTCCTTCCTTTGACCACCAATGTAAGGGGCATTATTCCTATTGTCCACTCATGTAAGGGACATTCTTTCCATTGGCCATCAATGTAAGGGGGAATTCTTCACTCTGACCATCAATGTAAAGGGGGCATTCTTCCTACTGACCACCAATAAAAGGGGCATTCTTCACATTGACAACCAATGTAAGGAGCATTCTTCCCACTGACCACCAATCTAAGGGGCATTCTTCCCATTGCTAACCAATGTAAGGAACATTCTTCCCACTGACTGCCAATGTAAGAAGGGAGTTCTTTCTACTGACCATCAATGTAAGGGGGGAATTCTTCCCACTGACCACTGGTGTAAGGGGAGCATTTTTCATACTGGCCACCTATGTAAAGGGGGAAGGGGGGGATTCTTTATATCGATCACAGAGGTAAGGGACATTCTTCCCACTGACTGTCAATGTAAGGGGCATTCTTTCTAAAAAACGTTGGAATTTTCCCCATTGACCTCCAATGAATTGGTTTAGTAAGGGTTACCCTGAGACCCAAAAATTATTTTAGGGTGTTCCTCTGGGGTAAAAAGTTAAGGAGGGCTGCTTTAAAATTCAAAAGTGCTATAGCATAGAACAGCTTCACCTCCAGCTGCTGTAGAACTACAAGTCAAGCTAAACCTGCCAATCTGTACCGTGCCACTACACATGCCAACCCATGCTAAACAGTGTTACTACAACTGCTGGTTCCTAGAACAGTCTTTTGCAACCTGTGACTCTCCAGAGGCGGGGGGACTACAGTGGTGGACTACAAGTTCCATCATGCCCTCTCATCCTGCCTAATGCTGTCCCTAACCAAAGCATTCTTAGGGGGTACCTGTGATCTTACATAAATAGACTTTTGTATTGTGTGCTTGGCAGGGTATGCCAAGACTTTAGTTCCAGTACAGATGCAGCACAGTCGCCAATCATTTAAATTCATTCTCAGAAGCGTTTTTTCTGCTAAAGTGTACCTAAGCTGGATATGATACTAATAAAGGAACGTGACCAATGGTGATTCAGTAATGGCATATTTATTAAACTGGATCAGGAGGACTTGCTTATTATTGTCAAATAAGGGTTGATGGCACAGGGTCCTGCTATATGGCGATCGTTGTCTGCTTCCTGCCCTATAAGAAAGCTGTTGTGCCATACAGTAGAATACCCACGAGTGTTTTGGGCTCTCTTTCTGGCAAGTATTATATTATTATTATACAGGATTTATATAGCGCCAACAGTTTGCGCAGCGCTTTACAACATGAGGGCTGACAGTACACTTACAATACAAATCAATACAGGAGGAATCGGAGGGCCCTGCTCGTTAGAGCTTACAATCTAGAAGGGAATTTTTAACACAAACGGCAAAGATAACACTGACTTTAAAAAAAATAAAATAAGTGTAAGACTTCTAAAACATTATCTAAAAAAATGCCAAGATGTTACGGTAAAAAAAGAAACAGGGATTTTCCCATGACATGTTTCAAGATGTTTCCAGGGACACATCTCCAAAAACTGGAGACCTGGCACAGTTGGCAACCCCCTGCTGCAGGTGGTAAAAGGTTGCTATGGGAAAATCACTAGTCCCTGCATGCGTTGATGTTGTGACACCAGCAGGCAATGGGGCCAGGAAGGGGTTAATCGAATAATAACTCTTAATTGATGTTTGGAATACTAATTGTCTCCTCTAGAAGGGAGAGCATATGATTATGTATCTAGGGATCGTGTCTGTGCTTGTGTGGCGTACAGGTCAGAACACAGCCCCGGGCAGGGAGGAAGGAGCAGTCTGTTCCCAGCAGCAAGCTCAGGCTGCCAGGAAGGTCATTTTAGGTTGGGCAGATGAATATTTTAGTGTTTATGACATACAGTACCTGGGGGAGGGGAGGGGGTGGTGGGGGTTCAACTGCTGTGCGTCTAGCTGTTCTGCACTCAACAGACTTACAAGGATGTGATTGATGGAGATGGTTACTGTCTGTGCTTCAAGTGTCCTGTGGGGGGCAACACTGTACCCTTAAAAACATTTTTTTCCCCCAGCTCTTTAGAGGCTATATATATATATATATATATATAAAAAAAAAAAAAAAAATATATATATATATATATATATATATATATATACAGTATATGTTTGTCATATTCTGCAGCAAAGCCATTTACATCAGGTAACAGCTTGGCATCCCTGTTGAAGTCTAACTCACCCATACTAAGGCCAAAATCAACCTCACTTGAACATGGGGAATGTATGCAAGATAGTGTGGCTGGGAAATTGAGCCCATGTCTCCAGTGCTTCCAGGCTGCAGGACTAAACACTACTACAGATATCACATGCAATGAGGTCAAATGAATACCGCTCTACCCTACCAGCCCATGTAAGTTAAGAGTAGAAAATCGCCTCAGCCTGTGCTTCTCAACAAACCACACTCTGACGCGTTTCGTCCCACCCGCCTGAGTTTAGTCATAGAGGTCTATAGATACTATTACTATCAGTTTTCATTACAGCAATAATAGCGTACCTGTGTCACTGACATAATTGTTTTCATGAATTCAAAAAATACAAAGCAGACTCTAAATGGCGCCTGTGCCAAATGGGGCCGACCTCCTGTATTCAAAATGCATCATGCCGGCCGCTCAGCACAGGACCAGGAAGCTAGTTGAGATGACTAGAGTAGTGAAGTTTGCTTCAGTGATTTCCAGCTTCCAGGCTGGTGTAACTATGCAAAAAATATAATGCCTAGAGTTTCATTTTAATTTAACCCGTAAAGCAAGCACTTAAATACCGCTCAGGCGCCGTTATTACCCTTAAAGCAGACCTAAAGGCAAAATAGCTTTATAGCTTTCATTTTGTATAGGGGAAGGGAGGGTTACAATCATTTCAGGTTTTTATGTGTCCCATTGAGAAGATATTCCTTCACTTCCTATCACATAGCTGAAACAGGAAGTGAGAGGAAATCCCTCCAAATTTAAGGTTTGATGAAAATGTTGGGGTACCGGCGCCACTAATAATCCTTCGACAATTTTCTGTTTTAGTAATGTTCTATATATTATTCAGGGTGTTTTTGGTGTGCTAGCAGTTTCAAAAACAATAATCACCAGCCAGTGATCATTTATATGACGTAATGGAGAAAGGGAAAACCGCGCCACCTTTCGGTATTAATATTGCTTAGAGAAAAAGTCTGCTCTGCTGTGCTGCAAGCAGAAATAAAGACTCTGTCTAAATACTACAACAAATAAATAAATAAAGTGCCATACAATAAATTGATATTTTACCATGAACAAATAAATTGCTTCTGTGCTATGTCCTATGAGAGTGGCTTGTTCCTGTAGGGAGTGGTTGTTTAGAATGTTTAGGGGTACTGTACCCCCTAGATTGATATCATCAAAAAATATATCTATGGTTGACAACACTCATGAATAACATCACCTACACCTGTAGCTGTAAACAAGCTCAGTAATGTAAATAGGCTATCAACATAAACCAATACTAGTGAGTAAAGTGAACAAATGCAAATAGATATAAATAAGAATATAAATGCAAATAAAAATATAAATACAAGTGAATAATTACAAATAAATAATGGTGACTATAAAACAAAGTTCATTTGTGACACCAAGTGCTTGTAAAAATGCTCTGCTTAGGGAGGTTCACAGTGCAGATCTTTTTCCTCTCAGTGTAGCCACCACCAACTATGCAATGGATCACTTACCAGACTTAGGCAAGTGTGGGGCGTGTGGTTTAATTTTGGACAACCAGTCCTATCTGTGGTCTCCCTCCAGTGCCCAGTTCCTGATGCTGGGATTTAGCTTGGTCTCCAATCGTTACCCCAAGGGCGAAATAATAAACAGAGGGACTCTAATGGTGAAGTACGTTTTTGTACAAAAGTTTATTTAAAACCAATATCTAAAAACTCACATGTTCCGGTGCCTTTGGCCGGCACTGAGCATATCCAGCCTTGTAAGAAAATGGAGCTGTTTGCTGATGTTTTGCGTCCTAGATCCCTTCCTGGTGTGAGCTGCCTCCCCCGGAAGTGACGTGATCGCGTGATTACCCAGCAGCCTCTACGCGTTTCGCAAGTACCTTTTGCGTCATCAGGAAATTTAAGGTTTCCCTGGTTGTCACAAGGGTCATCAGAACTAGTGTCCATATTGGAAGATATCCCCACTATTCCTATTCTGGGGACAAATCAAAAATGTAAACTGTCTTTTACTTTCATTTTCGGTGATAATGGTAAAACAGCACAAATAGAGAGGGTGAATCTCCCCCAAAGGGAGCACAGACAGCAAAAAAAAAAAAAAACTTCCAGGTGTTCTAATCCCTTTCCACTATATCCAAAAATAAAAAAAAACAAGGTGTTGCCTTTAGGTTACTTTCACACTGGGGCGTTGGGAGCATCGGCGGTAAAGCGCGGCTAATTTTAGCATCACTTTACCGTCTTTTTGGTGGTCCAGTGGTAATTTGGTGTTACCTCTCCTTTTAGAGAAATCCCTCCTCTAGTGATATAATAGGTGAGGTTAGTGCCCACATAAATGCCAGTGGTGAGTGGAGTCTAGGGTAGACAGGGCATGGCAGCTATCAAGAAGAAGTCTGTTGCAAACTGATATAAAGGGTCCTTTGCATGGCTGAAGTCCCAGGCAAGGTGGTACAAAACACAATAGGAACAACTGTAGTCGTCCTGTCTCCCCTGACCTTCGAAAGCGGGGTGTGGAAGGTCTTGGAGGCTTGGACTGAGTCCTCTGATGTGAGTGATGGTGGAAGTTTTGGAATGAGTGTGCCATCTGGGAGCTTGCCTGACTGGGCAGAGCTATAGAAGGGACATTGAGAAGAGACCGGTATGCTAATTAAAGCACCTTGATTGCCCTGACCATCAGCTGAGGGTCCTCTGACTTGGCGATGAAAGCTAAATGCTGTGGAGTTAGTATACATGGGGAAGTAGTCCCAACTCTGTAGCGGTCCCAAGGAGAGAAATGGAGGTGTAGAGGGAAGATAGATTTAAAGATGTGGGCTTGCGCTCTGAGCAGAAATGAATGCTACAAAATGTCTAACCTTGCATGTGGCATTCCACACAAAAGACTCTGCTAGTATGTCAATGTGATATGTCAAGGAAAGTTCACAGTAAAGTACGGGACAATGCATTTGTATGCGGACATTCCTTTATTCTCAATTATTCAGGCCTGAGGCTGGGGATATCATAAGGGGCCTAAGGTCAGGAGTATGACACAAGATGGTGGAAGGTTAATTCAACAACAGGTGGGTGTCTGCCTTATCCAAGAAGCAGAGTGGGTATTTGCACAGTTTGCCAAATCCTAGTTCCCCTTACACATTGGTGCAGAGGCGGCTCTCTAATTAGGCAAATTAGGCGGTCTCCTTAGGCCTCGCACTCCCAGGGGCCTCGCGGCCGCCTAATTTGTCTGGCATGTGTGGGAGTTGGAGGGAATGTCCCCCAGTCGGTGTCCCCAGGGCCGTCTCTCTGCCCGCTACTACTTTTACCCCTGCCAGGGGCGTACTGTTCAATTCAGCACTGCCAGGGGTGATGTCCCAGGGTCAGTGGGTGGCTCCATGTAGTCCCCTCTCCGGACTCCCCCCCTTCTGCCGGGCTCTGTGGATCTCCTGCCATGTGCAGAGCCCAGCTAATGCCAGCAGCGGCCGAGCAGCTCTCACTCTGCTCCACTCTCCAGGATGAATGTTTGTAATGGGGGACCTGCCAATGCCAGACCAGGCGCCCTGCGATCATCGGGGAGACTGTCTGCCATCGGAACTTCCAGGTACAGAATAATGACGGTCTTGCCCGATACTGGCACATCCCGTGACGTCACCCCTGACTGAGGGGGCTCCGATAATCACTACTGCCAGCCGCCCCACACACAGCCCTGATGATATATATGCCATATGGGCACCTACTGACCCCCTGTCATCACCAAAATTATAGAAACTGTGAATTCATAGTTTATAGGATTTAGGGCTCTTAATATATGCAATTTGTACAGTTATTTTTTTATCGCTTAAATTATTTTTTGCAATTTTGGGAGTGAGTGGGGCCTCATGTTTAAGATTTGCCTAAGGCCTCACAAAGCCTAGAGCCGCCTCTGCATTGGTGGTCCGTTCTTTGTGTGGAAGGGGTTTGTCGTTGGGCCTAATGGTGCTCAGTCACTGGGTGTAGCTGTGGTCACATCATCAGGAATCTAGTACAGTGGGGGTCTGTCCCTGTGACTGGTTTAGTGGGCTCCACTCCTTTGTTCAGAATATTGTTCTGCCCTATGTCTAATGGCAGCCTTTGTGACAATTGCTATTTCCTTTTGAGAGAGAATAAGAAATTGGCACCGTACCGTACACAGTGCCAACCTAATTTTCCCAGAAGTTGGTAACAAAAATGGTCAGATTCTAATCTCACGTCTGTGTTTAGGCAGCCATGCATTTGACAAAAAGCAGAGAAGTTAGATGGAATGCAAGGTTACCATAAACCTGCACTAGCCAGGGTCTGCAAAAGGTGTCTAATGACGTAAATGGTAAAGTCATAAATGAAAGGAAATAAGGAATACACACCTGTAAATATGGGATTTTTTTGCCTAAAACTGCACTCCCAGAGCAAAACTTTATATATATCCCATAATTCCTGCTGCAGTAGTGGCTAGTGGTTACACTAATGTAAAAAGGATACCAATCAGTTAGACACAAAAACACCTATGTTACAAGGTTGAGAAGGCTAATAAAACACATCACATACCTAAGATTTATCTATAGTGGAGCTGCAGGATTAATTGTAAAAAAAATTGTGATCTCGATTCAACCCCCCTCACGATCTCTATGCAGAATTTCCCAATTCCCAACTCAAGTGTAAAGAGTTGTCTGCTCACTCAGCTGTCAAATGAAACAAACTGGGCAGTCTGCCAAGTTTTTCACAACATTGTCCATGCTGGTAGATAACTATGAACATTTGTAACTTTTTCTTATCAAAGGATCAAAGGAATGAAATTCAGTGCGTAGATGAGAAGTTTAACTATTTAAAAAAACTAAACCTTTTTCTGACACGTGTTTCTTACAAAGTTAAAATCTGTATTTTTTGCTAGAAAATTACTTGGAACCCCCCAACATTATATATATATATATATATATATATATATATATATATATATTTTTTAGCAGAGACCCTAGAGAATAAAATGGTGGTTGTTGCAATATTTTATGTCACAATGTATTTGCGCAGCGGTCTTTCAAACGCAAATTTTGGGGAAAAAAATACACTTCAATGAATTAAAAAAACGTAAAGTTAGTCCAATTTTGTTGTATATTGTGAAAGATAATCTTACACCGTGAGAATTGTGATCTTTATTCAAAGCAAAAAAATTTTATTCTCATTTTAGCCAGAAAAATGCAGCTCTAATCTATATTATATTTGGTATCTAACAAATTGTAACTTCATTCTGCTACAGTAAACAATATGCCGGTTGTCAGATTGAGAGACCTTGTCCTATGGAAATATAGAAGTAACCTGGAAAGCTGGTGTCACAGGGTGTGTCCACTGAACATCATAAAATAGTCTCCAGCACACCACCACCCACCTCTCGGACTGTGTGGTTGGGTTAGTTCTTCCACACCATCACTAAAGGTCAAGAAAAAGCTGTTGCACTAGCAACAACGAGCTCTTGAAATATCACTGAAACTGCTAAGGAAGTGGTTCTAAACTCCTGTCCTCAGGAACCACTAACAGGCCAGGTTTGCAAGATACAGTAACTGAAATACATCACAGGTGATAGCATTTGCTGCTCAGTGATTGCAGTATTCTAGTCTACATCTCCCCAAGGTAATACTTAAAATCTGGTCTGTTAGTGGGTCCAGAGGACAGGATTTGAGGACCACTGTGCTAAAGATTCTGAGAGTCCTAAACC
Source organism: Lithobates sylvaticus (assembly GCA_028564925.1). NCBI lineage: Eukaryota > Metazoa > Chordata > Amphibia > Anura > Ranidae > Lithobates > Lithobates sylvaticus. The sequence goes on from CM053028.1 coordinate 53,909,922, forward strand.
TTGCTTATCAAATTAGTTTTACTCTGCGCTGGATCACGTATGTATGTATATCCAAGTAAGGGCCGTGTGTCATATCTGTGCTGTCATTCCGTACAGCGCAAGTTAGTCGTCAGCAGGTCCCAGGCAAAGATTTATGTCTGGGACCTGCTGATCGGCTTAGAGATTGACAGTACAGAGCCCTGTGTTTACTAGCAGCACAGGGCTCTGGATATGGAGCAGATATGTGGCTGTTTTTTCTCCCAGCAGAGCAGCGAGATAAAACAGTCGCATCTCTTAGTAAAAGCAGCACACATTACACATGTTAGGCACACAGTTAACCCTTTGATTGCCCCTAGATATTAACCCCTTCCCAGCCAGTGTCATTGGTACAGTGACAGTGTATAGTATGATTACTGATCACTGTATTAGTGTCTGTTGGTTAGTCACTTCCCACCCAGTGTCAGTTAGTGTCAGATTGCCTGCCAACAGTCGCTGATCACCGCCATTACTAGTAATAATAATAATTAAAAAAAGTTCCAGTATATATACCATAGTTTACTATAACTTTCACAAACCAATGAATATTGTTTTTTTTTTTAACCAAAGACGTAGCAGAATACATTTTGGCCTAAATTTATGAAAAAATTAATTTTTTTTACACTTTTTTATTGGATATGTTTTATAGCAAAAAGTAATTTTATTTTAATTTTTTTTAAACATTTTCAGTGTTTTTTCATTTATATAATAAAAAATAAAAAAAAACCCAGTGGTGATGAGATGGCACCAAAAGAAAGCTCTATTTGTGTGAAAAAATTTTTTATATAAATTTAATTTGGCTGCAGCATTGCTTGACTGCGCAATTACCAGTTAAAATAGCGCAGTGCAGAATATCAAAAAATGGCTGGTCATGAAGTGGGCAAAACCTTGGTTAAGTGGTTAAGTATTTTTATTCACTTTAAACGCTTTAATTTTACTGATGCTTATGCACTGTGTTTATTTTTTTCATTCAGCAATATTTATATTTTTCACTCAGCAATATTTAGAAATCATTAAGCTGAAACTCTGAATACTCTAATGTGGAAATTAATGTATATTCTAAAGGTAAAAATGTTTTTTACCTTAAAGTGGTGTTGCCACCAAAAAAAAAAAAAAATGTGGCTTAAAAATCATAAAAAAAATAAAAAAATAATTGGAAAAAAAAAAATGTTTTATTCACCTCTAAATGCCTGTTGCTAGGGGGTCCCTCGTAGTCTGCCACCTTCATTGCCCGGGCTAAACGTCACTTCCCCTAGGCGCCGCACAGTCATCTGGGACCTGTCATGTGTCCCAGATGAGTGAGCGTCGAATCACGGCGCACGGCGCCGCTCGCGCATGCGCAGTGGGTGCCCGGCTGTGAAGCCACAGCCGTGTTCCCACATTAAGAATGCTGGTGCCGCGAGCGGAGCGGGGAACGAGGGGGGTCTCGTTCCCCCACATCGCTGGACCCCGGGACAGGTAAGTGTCCGATTATTAAAAGTCTGTATTTGTAGCTGCTGACTTTTAATTTTTTTTTTTTTGTGGGCCCTCCACTTTAATGCATTTTCTGCAATAAGGTAAAAACCTTTCTGTGTCTGTGCCTCCCTCCCCCAACCCTAAACACTTACCTGACACCACTCTAGATCCAGCCCTGTCCCTGCCAGAGCCCCCACTCTCTCCTCTCTCCCTGCATTCTCTGAGAGCAGCCAGATCCATTGGCACCCACTGCTGTCAAGTCAAATCCTGTGAGGAGGGAGCGGGGGAGGGAAGGTCGAAATGAGCTTTGCTTTGTGTGCCCCCAAAGCAAGCGTATAAGCAGGTGCAGTTAGATAGTCTGCCACTAGGTGGCCATGCCCCAAAATAGTGTGTAGCATGGAATTAAGTAAGTGGGTGTTAGGTCACCTTTGACACAAAGTCTTTCTGTAGTGATGTTGCGCATGGAGTTAGTGCCCATATACAGTATATGCTAGGTTGGGAGCAGTTGGGGCATAGGAGCCAAGTACCCCACACACTTGCAGATGTAGTCACTACTGCGATGGCCCTGGTCAGGGCAGAGATCGGCCTACATCCAGAAGAGCCAGCTGTAGTCAGCCTGTCTCCCGAAACATGGTCTAGTGGATTCGGAAAATGGTCTAAGTGGACTGGGAGCCGGATGCAAAAGGCCTCTTAGGCCTGGAGGTGTAGCTGCAGCAGTCCTGTCTATGGAATGTCATGCGGGGAGTTGTGAGCTGGATGCATGAAGCCTAACAGGCCCTGAGTGAGTACCAATGACCCTGGGTGTAACAGAGTAACATCAGGAAGCTATTGACTGGTAGATCTCACCCTAAGCTTTGCTCTGTCAGTAGGTATCCTGCCTGATTTGGTTTACATCTATAAGACAGGCCTGGCTCGGTGACAGTCTCTCTGCTTCTGTCTCTCATACTCTGGATCAGATAAGTAGAATTCACAGCGATGACAAGAGAGATTGTGGCAGATAGGCTGTCATACACTTGCACTGCGCAACATGACATAGTGAGGACCAGAGCTAAATAAGCTGCCTATAAATGTGAATAGGAGCCAACTGCAGCCATACAGTGCAGGCTCTTGAGCATCTATGAATAGAGGTGAAACTAAAGAAGACCTGTCATCATATGCATGCACAGCACTGACTCATTGCCATGGCGGTATTGGTCTTTGACGCAAGGTGCCAGCAAAGAGGACCTGTCATTTTTGCATCATGCAGTGTAGCAGAGACTGATTCTGCCTGTAAAAAGGACCTGGCACAATGGCATCGTGTAGTAGAGACCAACCTGTTCAGCAAAGAGGACCTCTTATTATGGCATCATGCAGGTATAGCAGAGACTGACCCGGTCAGCAAAAAGGACTTGGCATTATGGCATCATGGGGTTGTAGCAAAGGCCAAATTGGCCAGTAAAGAGGACCTGACATTATGGCATTATGCAGGTGTAGTAGAGACTGGCCCTGCCAGCAAAGAGGACCTGGCATAATGGCATCATGCAGGTATAACAGAGACCAATCTGGCCAGCAGTAAAGGACTGCCATTATGGCATCATGCAGATGCAGCAGAGACCAACCTGACTAGTAAAGAGGACCTGTCATTGTGGCATCATTCAGGTATGGCAAAGAATGGCGCTGCCAGTAAAGAGGATCTTTCATTGCGGCATCATGCAGTGTAGTACAGACCAACCCTGCCAGCAAAGAGGACCTGTCATTTTGTCATCATGTAGGTATAGCAAAGACTGTCCCTGCCAGTAAACAGGACTTGTCTCAAGACCCCATGAAGATAAAGTAGTGACTTCAGCTTAAACTGCAATTGTAGGCAATATTAATCACTCCTATACACTTTTATTTTTTAGACACATGAACATATTGTTTTTGGTTCTCTTGTCAACATAGAAATAGAAAAAAACAAAACTTTTCCAAATACATTGTTCAATTACAGTAAAATGTTTTCTTATTTTTACTATGCATACAAAATAAATACATTATGGGGTGTACTAATAAAAATAATTTGCATAGCAATTCATCCAGTAAAAGTGCATGTACACTCTTTTTTTACAAATACGGAAAAAATCTAATGTAAAAGGCTATTTCCTGGGCTAAACAGAGTTTTTTTTTTAATTATTTAAAATGGAGAATAATGCATTTGGCCATTAGATGGCGCTAAGTATAATAGTCATGTACTATAATAATTCATGCCCTCTAGTGGCCAAATGAGTTACATTCAGTTTTAAATCAATGAAAAGCAATTGTCCAATACAGGAAATAGCCTAAAAACATTTGTTTTTTCCCCACGTTTACACAGAACAAATATACATGCATTTTCAATGGGTGAATTGCTATGCAATGTTTTTAAAAAAATACACCCCAAAAGTCATGAGCCAATAAGAATATAGAACCTGAAAGTCATCCTTCCGTGCTCAGGAGAGGTAAACTTCCCATGTGGGGGAATTATCTGGGGAGCTGTAGCTGGATGGGCCACCTTTCCCCCTGGCCACTAGGATGCTATACAGAGATAGAGATTTCAGCATTCATTATATCAACTAGGGATGCACTTATATATCGTCCCCCGGAAATTATATGCTGGAAATAGGGTTATTGGCATTTTGCCGATAGTGAAAAAAAAGATGCCGATAATGGCATGTTGCGTCCCATTGACTGCATTGCAAAATCATGTCCCATTGATTTCAATGCAAAAACACCCCCTATTGACTGCAATGCAAAATCGTGTCCCATTGACTTCAATGCAAAAATGCCCCCTATTCTGTGCCCCCAGATCTCGCCCCCCCCATGTGAATGGGTATGGAGTACATAGTACCCCTACCCATTCACCAAAAAAGTGTCAAAAATTAATAAAATCAAAAAGACAGTTTTTGTAATTTCCATTATTAAAAAAATAAAAAAACAGTGTCCCCCGATTTAAATCAATCGTCAATCACGCCGCCCGCCGCACACGGAAAAAAAAACGCTCCCGCCATCCATGCAGACTGACCGCCTACTACAGTCTCCGCTGTTTGACAGTTCTTATATGGGGAAGGGCGGGGCCACCTGGAGATGTCACCTGGTGGCGCCGCCCCTTGTGACGTCACCAGCCCAGCATGCACTCTGGTCCATGACATCGCAAGGGGGCGGGTCCACCATGTAATGTCACCTGGTGGCCCTCGCTCTTACCTATAAAAGAACTGTAGGCGGTCAGCCTTCATGGACGGCGGAAGTTTTTTTTTTTTTTCTTCTGGTGTAGAGGGCGGTGTGATGGACGATGGATTTACATCGGGGACACTGTTTTTTATTTTTTGATAAAGGAATTGTCAAAAACTGTATCTGTGTTTTAAATTACTTTTTGACACTTTTTTGGTGAATGGGTAGGGATACTATGTACCCCATACTCATTCACATAGGTGGGGAGACGAGATCTGGGGGGGGGGGGGGCTTCCAGATTCCGATAAGCCACCTGTCTGCAGACCACCACAACCACCGGTTAGGTTTGTGGGGATGAGGCCCTTGTCCCCCTTTTCCTGACCTGCCCGGCTGCATGCTCGGATAAGGGTCTGGTATGGATTTTAGGGGGGGACCCCACACACTGCATGTTTTTTTTTTACATTCAGCTGTCAGCTGGGAACCCCCTTGAAAGCTAATGGGTCATCCGTTGTTGCGACGGCCACTTCTAAGCAACCAGCTATTTTTGACAAATACCGCATGCGATACCGCCAGAAAAAACCCTGGTGGTAAATATTGCATGTTTTTTTACTCTCTGGTCCGTTTGTGAATTGGACTTAGGCCCATTTCACACTGAAGCGTTTTTCAGGAGCTACAGCGCTAAAAATAGCGCCTGTATAGCTCCTGAAAAAAGCGAGTCCTTTAACTCCAGTGTGAAAGCTGGAGGGCTTTCACACTAAAGCGGTGCGCTAGCAGGACGGTAAAAAAAGTCCTGCTAGCAGCATATTTGGAGCAGTGAAGGAGCGGTGTATTCACCGCTCCTATACCGCTCCTACCCATTGAAATCAATAGGACACTGCGGGGATACCGCGGTAATACCGCTGGCAAAGCGCTGCAACAGCGGCGCTTTGCGGGGGTTTTTAACCCTTTTTCCCCCGCTAGCGGCCGAATACCGCAGCTAAAACGACGGTAAAGCAAAACTAAAAATAGCGCTGCTTTACCGCCGCCGCCCCCACCGCCCAGTGTGAAACCGGCCTTAAAGTGAGTGTAAGGCTTCATTTTTTATTTTATTTAAATAACAAAATGTCATACTTACCTCCACTGTGCAGTTAATTTTTGAACAGAGTGGCCACCGAACAGCGATTTCTGGGGTCCCACGGGGCTCTGGTAGCTCCTCCCCACATCGTATAACCTCCTAGGAAAAGCGCTCTCCCTGGGGGTTACCTTGCGGGCGCGCTCCCGAGTCTAGTATTCGGCGTCCATAGACACCGAATGTAGAACTCGGCCCCGCCCCCAGCACCTGCGTCATTGGATTTGATTGACAGCAGTGGGAGCCAATGGCTGCACTGCTATCAATCTATCCAATCAAGAGCTGAGAACCCGGCGCAGGACCCTCAAAAAACATGAGGGTTTACATTTTTCATGAGATTTTCTTGTGCTTTTTTTTAATGCAAAATCGCTTCAAAAACTGCACAGCCCTTTTCCCCTTTTCCCACACCGCATAACAATTGCACTCATGTGAACCACTGCGGTTGTGTCAATGTTAACTTAATGACACCCCAAAAATGGTTTTCAAAATGCAGTGCGATTGGCAGAATCGAATTGCATGGTTCCAGTGAAACATAAAAAAGCTCCATGCACTTTTTTCATGCCGGTGCAGTGCGATCTGAACCATAACAAAATGTATGGCTCAAATCACACAGTACAGACATGTGATGTGCACAGGAATGCGGTGTGATTCCTGTGCGAATCGCATGCGGTGTCCGCGTTGCACCAGTGTGAAACCAGGCTCCATGTTAAAGCAGCCTATTAGCCAAAAAGGTACCGTTAATGGCCGACAATAAATTCATATTCATTTAAATACACAATGTCACCGTATTTATCGGCGTATAACACGCACCGGCGTATAACACGCACCCCAAGTTTAGGAGGGCATTTTAAGGAAAAAAAGTTTTAGGAGGGAAGTTTAGGGAAAAAAAAAAAAAACTTACATTTAAGCGTCATTTGCAGCTTGCCCAGTGTCATTTGCAGCTTGCCCAGCGCCATTTGCAGCCTTGCCCCGTGTCATTTGCAGCTTGCCCCGTGTCATTTGCAGCTTGCCCAGTGTCATTTGCAGCTTGCCCCGTGTCATTTGCAGCTTGCCCCGTGTCATTTGCAGCTTGCCCCGTGTCATTTGCAGCTTGCCCCGTGTCATTTGCAGCTTGCCAGCGTCATTTGCAGCTTGCCCACGTTTAAATTTCCCGCCGCCGAGACAGACCGTGCGAGCGCCGCCGAGACAGACCACGCGATCGCTGCCGAAAAAGACCGAGCGCCGACAAAAAAGACAGAGCCGACTGTTCGGCTCCGCTCGCAGTCCTGCCTCCCTGCTGTTTGGGGAGCGAGCGCAGGGCGGCGGCGCTCGTTCTTTTTCGGTGGCGCTCGTTCGTTTTCGGCGCCGCTCGATTTTTTTTTGGTCACATTTTTTTGGGGGATCGGCGTATAACACGCACCCACGACTTTCCCCCCGATTTTAAGGTAAATACGGTAATTAAAAAGTGAAATATAATACAATTATATATAAAAATATATATATATTTTTTAAAACTGTCAATTTCGGTTTCAGCCATGTGCATCTTGAATTTTCGGTTTCAGAACTTGAATTTTTAATTTCGGTGCACCACTAGTATATTATTAGCTGCGCTGTTAAAAAGTCTGTTATTTATAGGGCTCACTATCTCCAAAAAAAATTACACACACAACTGGATCAGAATGTAACTCCCCCTCCTCAGTCAGAGAAGGAGATAGTCTGAAAGCAAACAGCTTTCGCTATGCTCTCTTCTTAGAAAAACCCACAGTTCTCTGTGTTGTGTTTTCCATGTATTATAAATGTTTATTTGTAACATAATGCTAAGTGAACAGTATAAATATATATAATTTTACACTTTTACCTTAGTAATTCTGTTCAGTCAGTCTTGTACTTTACACAGCAGGACAGATGACACCTACTGTGTCTCCTGGCTCATCCATGCGCCTTCCCTTGTCAGCCTGCTTGTTGGAAAATAAATTGCCATCGCTGCCCAATGAGCTGGGAAGTGATCCCAGGAACAGTAAAGAAATTGCTGGCTGTACAATTAAGACTGGCTGAACAGAATTAGAAATCCTTTAGCAAGCAAATCAGTTTAAGGCTTACTCCAATTGATGTACATTGGCAATGTTCAGGGAGTAGCATGGATTCAGCCAAAAATGCAATATTCATGTGAACGATTGTACTGTAAGTACATGCTGAGATCTGCCTAAATCTGCAATATGCAAATGAGATCCCCTGTCAAACCAGACAGGCAGAATAATAAGTTGTCAGATTATGAGTCATGGCTTCTTTCTGGGAGATAAGGGGAGTGTTTTATGTGAATCGCAGCATCCCAGCATCTGTAGAACCTGGAGTTTTCCTGGTGCTGCTACTATATGGACGCTGAATCCGGGGATGCCGAGTTTCATCCCTCTTTATACAGTGCATCTGGAAAGTATTCACAGCGCTTCACTTTTTCCACATTTTGTTATGTTACAGCCTTATTCTAAAATTTATTAAATTCATTATTTTCCTCAAAATTCTACAAACAATATCCCATAATGACAATGTGAAAGAAGTTTGTTTGAAATCTTTTTATTAAAAGTAAAAAACAAAAAAAATCACATGTACATAAGCATTCAAAGACTTTGCCATAGCACTCAAAATTGAGCTCAGGTGCATCCTGTTTCCACTGATCATCCTTGAGGGTTCACACTGGTCCGATAAACGCTCCGATATTGGGAGCTCATGTCGCATGACATATGAAAATCAATGTTTCCCTATGAGAGCCGTCTTAACTGGTCCAACTTTGAAAATGCTCCCTGTACTAATTTGGTGCAACTTTGATCCTACTTCAGCCCATTGAATATCATTAAAGTTGGATCAAATTAGGATCCTTGTCCTAACCATCCAACTTTTGACATCAGACATGGTGATTACAACAGCAGTAAAAGGAGTTTATCTCACACTGGGATTGTTTTGATTGGTCAAAGGACAAGTCAGACTATCACAAAGTTGGATCAAAGTAGTTCATTCAAGTCGGATGGATGTAGGACCAATGTAGGACTGATGTCGCAGAGCAAAGTAGGATGAAAGTCGTATGACTGTCGCGTAGTATCAGTATGAACCCGGCCTGAGATGTTTCTACAACTAGATTGGAGTCCACCTGTGGTAATTTCAGTTGATTGGACATGATTTGGAAAGGCACACGCCTTTCTATATAAGGTCCCACAGTTAACAGTGCATGTCAGAGCACAAACCAAGCCATGAAGTCCAAGGAATTTTCTGTAGACCTCCGAGACAGGATTGTATGGAGGCACAGATCTGGGGAAGGATACAGAACAATTTCTGCAGCATTGAATGTCCCAATGAGCACAGTGGCCTACATCATCTGTAAATGGAAGAAGTTTGGAACCACAAGGACTCTTATTAAACTGGGCGATCGGTGGAGATGACCAAGAACCCGATGGTCACTCTGACAGAGCTCCAGCATTTTTCTGTGGAGAGAGGAGAACCTTCCAGAAGAACAACCATCTCTGCAGCACTCCACCAGTCAGGCCTGTATGATAGAATGGCAAGACGGAAGCCACTCCTCAGTAAAAGGCACATGACAGCTGCCTGGAGTTGGTGAAGAGGCACCTGAAGGACTCTCAGTCCATGGGAAACAAAATTCTCTGGTCTGATGAAACAAAGAGTAAACTCTTTGGCTTGAATGGCAAGTGTCATGTCTGGAGGAAACCAGGCACCACTCATCACCTGGCCAATACCATCCCTGCAGTGAAGCATGGTGGTTGCAGCATCTTGCTGTGGGGATGTTTTTCAGCGGCAGGGACTGGAAGACTAGTCAGGATCGGGGGAATAATGAATGCAGCAATGTACAGAGAAATCCTTGATGAAAATCTGCTCCAGAGCACTTTGGACCTCAGACTGGGGCGAAGGTTCATGTTCCAACAGGACAACAACCATAAGCACACAGCCAACATAACAAAGGAGTGGCTACGGGACAACTCTGTGAATGTCCTTGAGTGGCCCAGACTTGAACCCAATTGAACATCTCTGGAGAGATCTGAAAATAGCTGTGCACCGACGCTCCTCATCCATCCTGATGGAGCTTGAGAGGTCCTGCAGAGAAGAATGGGAAAAACTGCCCAAAATGACATGTGCAAAGCTTGTAGCATCGTACTCAAAAAGACTTGAGGCTTTAATTTTTACCAAAGGTCAATCACGGAGGTCACATGATCATAAACCACACCTCGCTTCCCGCATCTGAAACGCCCTAGAGGGCCGGGAGGGATTAACTATCATTCGAAATCCACTTCTTCAGATGGGTTGTCAACTATAGATTGATCATTCCTATCAGAAAGGATTGATCGGAAAAGCAATCATTTATTGAAGCATGTAAGACTTTTTTTCAAGTAAAAAAAAAATCAGTCTGAAAGTAGAAATTTGACGTACGAAGTGGCGGCAGCCTTGCATAGCTGATCTGTCGTAAAGCCAGCAGCACTAGACAGAAGACAAATGACCCTGGAAGGTGCCAACTGCTAGGACTTCTCGTTATATGCAAAGCACATCAATCGGAGCACCTCGGGCACTCTGCACAAACCATGGCTCATGCAGCGCTCTATCTGTTCCAGCACGGCAAGGGGCGCCCGCCTCTCCCCGACCTATCCACAGGCTAGTTTTAAAGGAGCTCAGCGGCTTGTAAAATAAGGCGGGAACGACGTTGTTTATTTGCGTAAGGTAAACACAGCCAGGTTTTTTTTTTTTTCTTCTTCGATCATCGCCTGGAGCACTTTCTGTTCACTTTCCTGAAAGAAAAAAAAAATAACCGTTAAGTCTTGAAACCATATGTTATACACATCCTGAGCTGGGGGGGTGGTGGTGACAGAGGGAGAGCACATGTATTACACAAGATCCCCGAGGTGCTGGGATTTAAACTGCAGATATCCGTGTAATGGTTTATACAGCCATTTCGCACTCCTCACTTCCTTCCAGGTGTTCAGGCTGGCGCGTTTCAGATCCAGGGCAGCAGTCACCGTGTTTCCTCCACTCGTATCGCATATGTGCGTAGGAGGATGAATTTTAAAAGGTTATTTCACTTGAGTAAGATTTGAGAATAGGGATGTAGATCTCAATTATGGATTCCCGCAACAAAATTATTTTGGGGCAATCCGATTACCTTTTATCAAAAAGGGATGCTATTATGGGTTTTGGTTGATTTTACTTTAAAATAGTGTATTAGGGCAAGTGCCAAAGGCACGCTTAGCAGCTCCTGTGTATTGAGACGGAAAATCCCTGGCGCTTTCTGGTGCCCAGAGAGCTGCATGCCACATACAAATGAATGCCTTCTGCATTGGTGTTTACCTGCACATGCTCATGCAGGGGTTTTCCTTTATTGTAAAAGTAGTGCCTTCAGAAAGAAGCACTGCACATGCATGCGTGGGTAAATGCTAATGCAGAAGCCATTCACTTGCATTGATAGCTGTATGTGGTACATGCAACTTCTCAGGGTGCCAGAAAGCGCAGGGGATTTGACACCCCAGCACACAGGAGCTTTTAAGTGTCTGTGGGCATTATGTCTTAAAGCGGTTCTGCACTGGGTTTTTTTTTTTTTTTTTTTTTGGGGAATATGCTAAGGATTAATAGCAAAATTGGGGGACTCACCTGTTCCATCTTCCATCGCAATCGCAGCCGGTTTTCCTCCGATAAAGTTCTTTATATTCTGTTTTTCTGCTGGGGGCCATCTTGCCTGTGGGCATGTGAAACCCCACAGGCACTTTAGATGGCCCAGCATGCACCGCCGTTACTGCGCCGAGCTCGCGCGTGCGCAGTAACGGCAAAGTGCAGCTCACGTTCTCCGAAATCTCGCGAGATGTTGGCACATCTGCCGACATCTCCCGAGATTTCGGAAGATGTGGCCGAAATCTTGCAAGATTTCGGAAGATGCCCGCACAGACTCCTGGGATCAATGACACCAGATCCCAGGAGACAGTGCGTCGTGACGAGGATCCCCGCACAGACCCCGCCCACCCCCGCAGAGACAGAGGACCGGAAGTCATCGATTACAAGGTAAGTGAAAAAAAAAAACACATTTCATTTAGTACTCTTTGCCTGATTTGGAAGGCAAAGAGATTTACTAAATGAAATGTGTGCAGAACCGCTTTAAAGTTTATAAATTGTTTTATACTTTTTGTTATTTGTTTAAAATAAACTTTTAATGCAGGGTATATATATGACATTGAAAGTTCGAAAGCCCAGAAGTATGCTTTCTGGCAGGCTGTGTTAATCCATATGTAGCACCCTCCTAGGTTTAGAGTAGGCTGCTATGTACGTTCAGTTTGGCTCCACTGTAATCAGTGGAGCAGGGATTGACTGATTAGGGCTGCTTAGGTTTTCACAGGTTGCTGCTCTGCTACTTCCCCCTGTATTCTAGAGACTTCTGGAACATAGTGGGGAAGGAGGGCAGAGACTGCAGCCTAAATATTTATCGGACTTCAACCAATCCCTGGGAAGGTATTCCCAGAAGGTGGGGAAGAGCCCATAAATAGTCTGAAGGCTTTCACAGGTTGCTGCTCTGCTACTTCCCCCTGTATTCTAGAGACTTCTGGAACATAGTGGGGAAGGAGGGCAGAGACTGCAGCCTGAATATTTATCAGACTTCGACCAATCCCTGGAAAGGTATGCCCAGAAGGTGGGGAAGAGACCATTAATAGTCTGAAGCCTGAGTAGCAGGGGAGATTGCAGTATGCTGGTGTAAGGCAGCATTCCAGGGTCCAGCCTGGAGGAGACCCCTGTTGAGGGGACTTTCCCTGCTGGTTAGAAGCCAGTTTGAAGACACTGAGGTCCCATCTAGGCTTAGCTGGGAGGGGGGTGGGGGCATTTACAGAGCATCCCAGGGTCAGAAGAAAGCTTACATGAGGAAATCTGGGAAGGAAGCTGTGGCAGAGAGCCCAAGTTGTCCATAGGCTGAGTAAGTCTTCATCTCTTCATCAGGGAAAGAGTCTGGTGGATATCGGTGAGTCAATATTGGAGTGAGTACAAGGCTCCAGTGCTGCAAGAGTGACTGTGTGGTGCTTTAGTCTCAGAGAAGAGGACGGGTCACAGCCAGCATAGAGATTCTTTGGGACTTTTCTGCTGGAATAAGTGCAGAAGTTGTGCCAGTACAGCCAAGTAGGGGTGAAATACCGTTGGGTGTTGTACAAGTGCAGCTGTAGTAGTACAGATGTCAAGTGTTGGGGAAGAGCAGCCAGAAACTTAGCAGTCCTCAAGTTGTTCAATTCAATGCTTCCTATCCCCACTCAAGTTCATTGTTCCCCAATAAAAACAAACACACACAAAAAAAACCCCTCTAGATTGCTTCTTAAACCAGCGAAAGACTGATGAAAATACTGCGTGTCTGGCTGTGTGTGCGTTAAGGGGAGGAAATAAGCCCAAACTATCAGCTGCTTTTTCTGGGGTGTGCTACACACAGGGTGTATACATGACATTGTGTAAAATACAGTACTTTATGGTCCTCGGCCATGAACTTGACTAGCTATACCGGTTCTGGACCCCACCTTATGGTCCTCAGCTGTGGGGGAATAGGCTGGTTGATTTTCACTTTCACTTAAAGGGGTTGTAAACCTTCGTATTTTTTCACCTCAATGCATCCTATTGATTATTAGTGACCGCCCCCCCCCCCCCGTTTTACATGCCTGAGCCCCGTAATTCTGTTGACGGTGACACACTCTCCCTCTCTCCACAAGGTCCTGGCTCTTGATTGGATAGATTAATAAAAGCGCAGCCATTGGCTCCCGCTGCTGTCAATCAAATCCAATGACGCGGGCGCCAGGGGGCGGGGCCGAGTCCAGCATTCTGCAGCTATAGACGCAAATGCTGGACTCGGGAGCACGCCCGCAAGGTAATCCCCCGGGAGATCGCTTCTCCTAGGGGGTTATCTGATGCGGAGAGGAGCCGCGAGAACCACCGTTGGACCCTAGAAGAGGATGTTCGGGGCCACTCTGTGCAAAACGAGCTGCACAGTGGAGGTAAGTTTGACATGTTTGTTATTTAAAGAAAAAAAAAAAAAAAACGACCCCTTACAGTCACTTTGAGGAGAAGATTCCCCTCAAACTGTTATTTGTCAATCATTTTGGAGTATCTCATTTCACCCCTAATCCTCTCCCAAGTTTTTACCAGCAAAAAAACAACAAAAAAAAAGAAGACAACCCCCTGGACTGTTCAATGCTGTCTGCCTGGCTGCCTCTGTGCTGCGTGGGAAAGAACCAGTGAATCATAGCAGCTCCTCCGGGGATAGCGCTTAATATTAGAGATGCACAGAAATTTCGGCAGCCGAAACACATAGGCCAAAAATTGTGTTTTCTGCATTTTGCTGATCGAGAAAAAAATGCAGTTAATGGCGCCGAAAATGCACGCAATTTTGCTGTGATTTTGCCATGATTTTAGTGTGCTTATGGTGTGTTTTCATAGGTCACGTGACTAAAAAAAAAACGCACCAAAAACGCAACACAGGTGCGTTATTGATGTGATCTTGGTGCGTTTTCAATGCATTTCAACGGGGAGGTGCGTTTTTGGTGCAGTCTTTTTAATTTACCAAAAATGCAGCAAGCAAGATTATTACCACCACAATGGAAGTGCAGAATTTAAAGGGATGCATTTTTCTTGAGCTTTTCTTGCACTAAAGGTGCCGATAATGACAGAGAATAAATTCCTATTAATTAGAATTCATGATATTAATTAAAAGGTTGAATACAATACAATTATATACTGTATAAAAATATATATATATTTTAAAAAACTGTAATTTTTGGTTTCGGTCAAGTGCCAAGTTTTTCTGGCAGGCTGTATTATTCCACTAGCGATAATACTGCTGTCTTTGGCAGCAGAGGAGGAGGGGTTCGTCCCTCCTCTGAGCCACTCAAAAAAGAAGAGGGGGGCAAAAGGTGGGGAAGATCCCAAGCCCTGAGGAGGGCATTATTGTCATGTCTAAGTTCAGTACTTATCCAGTGGACAGGTTGGTTTACTTTACAGTGGAATTTTTAGCAACTGTACAAAGGAGCCTGCATAAATTCCTAACATTTACAATGTACAGCGACAGTAAGTATCATTTTTCAGAAAAACTCTACGCTGTTGATGAGATCCACAAAGGTGACTTTGCTTAGACTAAGATGATGTCATCAGTCTGCTGCAGGCAGGAAGAAGCATTTCCTCAGGCCCCTCTCCCATAATGATTAAACTACAACACTGTAACGGTGTAGAAAGTCACAAGGCTGCAGCTGGGGCTGATCTGTGTCAATATTTGTGAACACAGCCATCAGGATTTACATTGTCTTCCCCGAGACTCGACATCTCTATGAAGGAAGCAGATGCTGACCCTGGATGATGCTTGAGATAAGATAGTGCCATCTTTCTGGAGGGAAAAGCAGATCTCTGTGAGAGATGATAAATACCTGGAAGTCTTATTCATTCATATAACTTTGCATCCGGAAAGTATTCACAGCGCTTCACTTTTTCCACATTTTGTTATGTTACAGCCTTATTCCAAAATGGATTACCATATAAATTCGAGTATAAGCCGACCCGAATATAAGCCGAGGCACCTAATTTTACCACAAACAACTGGGAAAATGTATTGACTCGAGTATAAGCCTAGGGTGAGAAATGCGCAGGTACTGTAAGTGGAAAAGAGGGTCAACAATGCCCATTTGCAGCCTCACTGTGCCCATTTGCAGCCATAGGTCCCCCAAACTTCAAACTTGGAAGGGTTCCTAAATGCCCCAAACTGCAGCCAAAATTTGGGGTCTCTGGACCCAAAGGGTCCCAAAATGACATTGCTGCAGATGGACACAGTTGACCGACTTTGGGGCCCTGTATCTCGGGGTCACTTGGTGCTAGGAACCCCATATTTGGATATGTTGTAGTGTTAGTTCCACTGGATTTGAATACTACCAACTTGGAGTTCCTAGCACTAAGTGTCCCCGAGATATGGGGCCCCAAATTGGGGTCGGAAAATGTCAAGCACTTTTCTGCAGCAGAGAATTACATTTTCCGACCCGACTTTGGGGCCCCGTATCTCGGAACCACTTAGTGCCATGAACCCCCATTGGATATGTTGTAGTGCTAGGTCCACTGGGTTGGCATACCAAATTTGGGGTTCCTATCACCAAGTGGCCCCGAGATACGGGGCCCCAAAGTCATTTTCTGCTGCAGAAAAGTGCTTGACTCAAGTATAAGCCGAGGGGGGCATTTTCAGCACAAAAAAATGTGCTGAAAAACTCGGCTTGTACTCGAGTATATACGGTAAATTCATTGTTTTCTTCAAAATTTTACAAACAATACCACATAAAGACAACATGAAAGAAGTTTGTTTGAAATCAAATTTATTAAAAATAAAAAAACGAAAACAAATGCATGAAGTGTTCACAATCTTTGCTCAAATACTTTGGTAAAGCACCTTTGGCACCAATTACAGCCTCCAGTCTTGAGTATGATCCTACAAGCTTGGCACACCTATTTTTGGACAGTTTCTTCCATTCTTCTTTGCAGGACCTCTAACGCTCCATTAGGTTGGATGGGGAGAGTCGGTGCACAGCCATTTTCAGATCTCTCCAGAGATGTTTAATCAGGTTCAAGTCTGGGCTCTGGCTGGGCCACTCCAGGGCATTCACAGAGTTGTCCTGTTATCCACTCCTTTGCTATCTTGGCTGTGTGCTTAGAGTCGTTGTCCTGTTAGAAGATGAACCTTCGCCCCAGTCTGAAGTCCAGAGCGCCCCTGGAGCAGGTTTTTATCAAGGATGTCGCTGTACATTGCGGCATTCATCTTGCCCTCGATCCTGACTAGTCTCCCAGTTCATGCCACTGAAAAACATCCCCAAAGGATGATGCTGCCACCACCATGCTTCACTGTAGGGATGGTATTGGTCAGGTGATGAGCAGTGGCTGGTTTCCTCCAGACATGACGCTTGCCATTTAGGCCAAAGAGTTCAATATTTGGTTTAAAAAACCCTCTTATGGGATTTTGACGGCAACCAAGAAAAAAATAGATTACTATCTAGATAAAAAAATATTTTTATTACAAAATCTCTAAAATAACAGAGCCTCATTAAAAACACATATGGCCATTGTCAGGCCAGAAATCCATTACATACATCAATACATATGAGGTTGATACTTTTGCAATATTACATATCTCTTTGTAGAGTTGATATTCAGCTTATAGGAATGGTGGCAACCGCCCTCCTGAATAGAGTAAACATATATTAAAAAGAGTTCACTCTTTGTTTCATCAGACCAGAGAATTTTGAGAGTCCTTCAGGTGCCTTTTCACCAACTCCAGACGGGCTGTCATGTGCCTTTTACTGAGGAGTGGCTTCCGTTTGGCCACTCTACCATACAGACCTGATTGGTGGAGTGCTGCAGAGATGGTTGTTCTTCTGGAAGGTTCTCCTCTCTCCACAGAGAAACGCTGGAGCTCTGTCAGAGTGACCATCGGGTTCTTGGTCCCCTCCCTATTGCCCTTCTTCCCCGATTGCTCAGTTTGCCCGGGGCGGCCCGCTCTTGGAAGAGTCCTGGTAGTTCCAAACTTCTTCCATTTACAAATGATGGAGGCCACTGTGCTCATTGGGGCCTTCAATACTCTATACAATCCTGTCTCGGAGGTCTACAGACAATTCCTTGGACTTCATGGCTTGGTTTGTGCTCTGACATGCACTGTTACCTGTGGGACCTTAGACCCCTTTCACACCAAGGGCGTTTTGCAGGCGCTATAGCGTTAGAAATAGTGCCTGCAATCCATCCTAAAACAGCTGCACCATTGTCTGCAGTGTGAAATCCCGAGGGCTTTCACACTGCAGCGGTGCACTGGCAGGACATCAGGAAAAGTCCTGCCAGCAGCTTCTTTGGAGCGGTGAAGGAGCGGTGAACTCACCGCTCCTCCAGCGCTGCTCCCCATTGAAATCAATGGGGCAGCGCTGTAATACCGCTGGCAAAACGCTGCTCTTGCAGCGTTTTGCCGGGGCTTTTAACCCTTTCTCGGTCGCCAGCGGGGGGTAAAAGCGCCCTGCTAGCGGCCGAAATGCGCCGCAAATCCGACGGTAAAACGCCGCTAAAAATAGTGGCATTTTACCGCCGACGCTATGGGCGGTGTGGTGTGAAAGGGGTCTTATATAGACAGGTGTGTGCCTTTCCAAATCATGTCCAGTCAACTGAATTTGCCACAGGTGGACTCCAATCAAGGTGTAGAAACATCTGAAGGATGATCAGTGGAAACAGGAGGCACCTAAGCTAAATTGTCGCATAGTTACATAGTTAGCTAGGCTGAAAAAAGACACAAGTCCATCCAGTTCAACCCTTAAAAAAATAAAATAAAAAAAATAATAAATAAAAATTGTGTCATGGCAAAGGCTGTGAATTCTTATGTACATGTGATTTTTTTTTTTTTTTTAATTTTCTTATTTTAATAAAATTGCAAAGATTTCAAACAAACTTCTTTCACATTGTCATTATGGGGTAGTGTTTGTAGCAATTTGAGGAAAATAATGAATTTAATCAGTTTTGGAATAAGGCTGTAACAAAATGTGGAAAAAGTGAAGTGCTGTGAATACTTTCCAGATGCACTGTAACATGAGAACATGTATGGTCCATGTCCTATTGGTTGCACATTAGCTGTACCTCTGGTTTCCTGGAAGGTCTCGATGTTCCTGGGCCCCGCGGTGGTGAAAGGGTTTGTTTTCAGGACATACAGCTCCTCTTGGCTCCCGTCCAGCTCCATGTGTGTGCATTTCTCACACGCATACAGTACACAGACTAAACCCCCCAGTAATCCTCCGGAGCGGCCCGTCTGGCAATAAGGAGAACCATTCTTCTGAGGGCTCCTGCAAAGCTGGCCTCAATTTCTGGACGCGGTTCCAGTAGAACTGACTCACCCGCATGGAATCCTACCTTTGGTTTTTAATTCCCCTAGAAGGAAAACTTGTAAAAGAAAAATAAAATACAAATAATAGCATCCATCGGGACAGGAAAAGGCGCTCTATCTCTGAGCTTATGTTTTTACCCAGCGCGGTTATCCATTTTAATGTTTTCTTTCTGGAATGTGACTCAAGCGTTTATGGGTGACTTAATATATTACTAGTGAGTACTTTCAGATTGTGTCACTTTTTATAGAATGTTCACATGGTCTGGGCTTACTGTGCCAGCTGAACTTCAGACACAACATTTTTCATTTAAATATTTTTCTCAAAAGCCACAAAGGATATAAATCCACTGAAAGGGCGCAAAATGCCTTTACAAACCCAAATATTAACTTGTAAAAGTAGTGGTGACATCATCACTGTGCTGTACATAACCTTTGCAGAGAGCAAAGCTGTGGGAGGGGCCCAGCAGACCCCACCCCACTACAGGCTGCCTGCAGAAAACTACAGGAGGTGGGCGGAGACGAGACCAGTCACCCTGCACAAGGAGAGAGAGCAGCAGGGAGTGGTCTTTATTACAGGAAGCTCCTACACAGAGGGAAAGTCTCACACTGGATGTTCTATCTAATGGTCAGCTGCATGGCAGATAGTGCAGTCAGCATCCCTGCTGAATACTATGTATAACAGGAAGATCTTCAAAGCAGGCTGCCTACCCCAATATACAGAAATTACCAACCAGATCACTCATAGACTTCACTTTTTCGACAACAAAATCCGATCAGACTTTTTCTGATCGCGTGTAGGGAATTCCGACGGACAAAGTGTCACGCATGCTCAGATCAAATTACGAGACCAAAGCCATTGGCTACGAGCCTCTACGTAGTTCCGTAGTACGCAATGAACGTCACCACGTTCAGAACGATCAGATTTTTCGATAACTTTGTCCGAGCATGTGTATGCAACACCAGTTTCGGAACAAAATCTGTCGGAAAAAATCCGACAGATTTTGTGGTCGGAATTTCCTACCGTGTGTACGGGGACTTAGGCTGGTCTTCTACTTTAACAATACTATCTTTTTTCTGTATACAGTAAACCCCCGCTATATCGCGGTTCACTTTTTGCGGTCCCGGTATATCGCGCTATTATAATTAGGACCCGTTATTCCGATATCGCGGTAATATTTCGCCATTTCGCGGTTATGTAGCTGCGAATCATATCGAGGCAGCGGTATAACGCACCAAGCGTGTTGACGTTAGAGGGGGCGGTAACTGTGCTTGTACTGTACTTGTGCCAACCACAAGCAAGGATACTGTACAGTAGCTGCAAACATGCCACCCAAACGCCGATCATCTAAGGCTGCGGCTTCTGGTGAGCCACAAAAGAAGAGGAAGTTCCTTACAATAATGGAGAAGGTGAAACTTCTTGACATGGTAAAGGAAGGACAGAGTTATGCTGCTGTAGCCCGCCATTATGGTATGAATGAGTCAACGATCCGCTACATCAAGAAGGATGAGAAGAATATCAGGGCAACTGCTGCAGTGTCCATCAACCAAGCTGCAAAAAGAGTTGTTTCTTCCCGCAATAAAAACATTGTTAGGATGGAAACTGCGTTGGCCATTTGGATCCAAGATTGCAGAAAAAAGAGCATCACATTGGATGGTAACACCATCAGGACCCAGGCAAAGAAGCTGTATGACACTTTTGCCAATCAAGGAGGCTCTGAAGGAGGCTCTGCTGCAGCTGAACAGTCAGACAGCGACAATCCTGATCAGCCTTCTAGTACATCAGGAGGTTTTTCTGCCAGCAAGGGATGGTTTGACCGCTTCCAGAAACGCTATCAGTTGAAGAGCGTTTCATTGCAAGGTGAAGCTGCATCTGCCGACAAAGAAG
Source organism: Lithobates sylvaticus (assembly GCA_028564925.1). NCBI lineage: Eukaryota > Metazoa > Chordata > Amphibia > Anura > Ranidae > Lithobates > Lithobates sylvaticus. The sequence continues at coordinate 53,930,415 of CM053028.1, forward strand.
CTGCTGCAAGGTACACCAATGAGACCTTCAAGAATATCATTGAGGAGGGTGGGTACCAACCAGTGCAAGTCTTTAATATGGATGAGACCGGCTTGTTCTGGAAAAGAATGCCCAAACGCACCTACATCATGAAGGAGGAAGCCCGAGCACCTGGATTCAAGGCTTATAAGGACAGAGTAACCTTGGTTATGTGTGGAAATGCTGCTGGGTTTATGATCAAGCCAGCCCTGATCTACAAGGCCAAGAATCCCAGAGCACTGAAGAATAAAAACAAGAACCAGCTACCAGTCCATTGGATGCATAACAGTAAGGCTTGGATGACTAAAGTCCTCACAACTGAGTGGTTCCATAATTGTTTCATCCCAGCCGTCAAGGTCTACCTTGCCCAACTTGGCATTGCTTTTAAGGTGCTTCTGCTGATGGATAATGCAGGAGGCCACGCCATGGATCTATCATACGAAGGAGTGCAAGTTGAGTTCCTTCCACCCAACACCACGTCTTTAATTCAGCCCATGGACCAGGGGGTGATACGAGCATTCAAGGCACTGTACACTCGCAACTCCTTGAATCATCTTGTCGAATCCATGAACAATGATGAAAATTTCAATTTGAAGGACTACTGGCGTAATTACACCATTGCAACCTGTCTGGAGAACATACAAAAGGCCCTCAAGGAGATGAAGAAGGAGACTGTGCATGCCTGTTGGAAGAAGCTTTGGCCAGATATTATTCACAATTATGAAGGGTTCTCTCCTGACGAAGTTCATCATTCAGCTGTGGACAAGGCAATTAGGCTGGCCAAGTTGCTAGGAGGTGAAGGTTTTCAGGATATGACCCAGGACGACGTCAATGACCTAATTGAAACCCATTCAGCTCCACTAACCGATGAGGATCTGACAGAACTCACCAAGTCAGCGAGTGAGGAGGAAGTGGAGGAACAGGAGGAGGAGGAGGAAGAAGATGAAGGCTTGTCAATTGAGCGCCTTGGCAGGGTCGTGCGTACGGCCAATGACCTGAAACAGATGTTAGCTGAGTGGGATCCTGACATGGTTCGTTCACTGCAGTTCCAAAACAGCATTGATGGAGCCATCCAGGTGTACAAGAACCTCCTCGCCCAAAAGAAGAAACATGCCCAGCAACTGTCTATAACTATGTTCTTCCCAAAACAGAAGAAGGCCGCATCCACCCCAAGTACCTCCACGGCCACCTCTGATGTAGAATTGGAGGTTCTGGAGCAGCAAGAAGACAACCCACCTACACCTGAAGAAGCTCCTGCTGAACCTGCACCTTCAGAAGAACAGTAGCTGCTCTTATTTGATTATTTGCTGCTTACAGTATACAGTACTGTAGTCATCTTCTTTTCTGCTGAGTACAGTACTGTACTGTACATACAATACTGTACTCTATATTTTACTTTACAGTATACTGTACTGTTAACACATATATTCTCTCTCTCTATCTTTTATGTGTTCATATTGCTTAAAAGTGTGTTTAAAGACCTTTAAATGTTATTAAAAAGTTAACAAAACATGCCTAGGGTGTATTTAAATAGGGTCTTTCTATTTCGCGGTTTTTCACTTTTCGCGGGTGGGTCCGGAACGTAACCCCCGCAATGGAGGGGGGTTTACTGTATTAATTAACACTAGGTTCGTCGCATACTAGCTCATTATGAAATACTTACCTTAGAATGATGCCCTGGATCAGCGCCGGCACACCGCTGACAGGGCCATTGTGTTTCCCAGGGTTACTTCCAGGTTTGCGGGCTCCGGCGCTATGATTGGAGCAGCAATTACGTCACTCCCGCGCATGCACACGGGAGCCTCCGGCCACGGCACGGGCCCTGAAGAAACGACACAAGCAGGTCGTTCCTTCAGTGCGCATGCGCCGATGATGTTAGCGGCAGGGTATACAGTAAATATCTCCTAAACAGTGCAGGTTTAGGAGATATTTACAGTACCTGCGGGTAAGCCTTATTATAGGCTTACCTGTAGGTACAATTAAAGAGGAAGACTTTACTTCCTCTTTAACATGTAATATGTAGGGTTGCACCATCTGCCACAAAATAATCTACATAGGTGTCATAGCAAATCAGAGCCGCTGGAGGTGCTCACAGGGCTGGAGGAGACATTTTGGGAACTTCTCCAGCCCTGTGAGCACCTTCAGCGGCTCTGATTTGCTATTATCAGTGGACCGGGACACCTATGTAGATTATTTTGCATGTGGCCAGATATGTACTGTGGGTTGTAAAATTTTTTAAACTGCCCACTAGATGGCACTTTAATCCATTTCTATACACCCCCACACATACACAGGAGCAGTGGGGGAAATCGCATGCGATTCAGACAGGAATCACACCACATTCCTGTTCAAATCGCATGAAATTCTTTGCAGTGTGATTTCCGCGAATTCATTTTGTATTGACGCAAATCGTACCGCAAAGGTTTCGGTATTGGCGGCATACTGGTATCGGTATCGGTTCATCCCTAGTAATATGTATGAGATATCCATATCATTGTGTGTCTCAACATGTGAAAGCTTTACAAAAAAAATTTGTACTGGTTGTGGTCCTGCAGATCATATATATAAAACAAAAAGGTCTGCTCCCATGAACCAAGTGGAATGATTCTTTCCTACGTCAATCATGGTGATGTACTATTGCGATTCCATGGTGGTAGAAAGTGATATGAAATCCCAAATTTTGTTGTGGTCACCGAAACAACTGTAGAGCGGAAATCTTTCAGTGGGGACACCTGTTGTGGTGACAACTATCTACGATTTTGTCTCTCTTTCTATTTACTTCCTGTTATCTTTGGAAAAGGAAGTTAGGGGAAATCTCTCGAAGGTGACAGAGACCCAACAAAGGTTCTAACTGTCCTATACTGTATCCAAAACTAATTCTGGCCATACATAGATCAGATTTTTTCAAGAGAACAGGGGTCAAGTCCTGGGGAAAAAAGTGTGGGAACTCCAACCCAAGATCCACTCGCCCACCCAAAAAAAAATTATACGCTCATATGCACGAACGCTTCAAAAGTGGTATTTTTCATCCAATTTTCGTATTGTGTGTATGAAGCTTAACTGTTAGTACATAAAAAAAAACTATTCTCAATAAACATAAATACGGTAATTCTCTGAATAATCAGCATTCATTCAATTGTGCTTCCATGCAAATGTGAACATCATGTTCTGATCTTTATTGGGGAATGTTATTTTGTATATAGAGTGTTTATGTGTTGAGTTTACACTTTTCATTGAACAGAGTTTGGATAACACAGGGTTAAACGGAAAGGTCATAAATTAACTGCACATTATCTGGACAGAATGCTTGGGGAGATAGTGATGTGTTCCTGCTTAGGAGACGTATGTTAGCTTGGGGGGCTGCAAACTCTGCAGGGCTCCAACACACACTCGCTGCTATTCCAACCCTTCACATATTTCCACATAAACTTCCCTCCTGGCATTAAACTTTGCCAGGTATTGTGCTCAGCTTACCACCCCAAACTGATGTTCCTCCCTCAGCTCACCTCTCTCCCTGCATGTCCTGTGAGCAGAATAGCTGTGCTCCTCCTCTGGGTTCTCTCATCATATGGCACTGAAGATAGAGGAGGGGGGGATTCAGCGGGACACACATAGCAAGTATGCAGGAGACTGGGGGGGGGGGGGGGATGAGGAGGCAGAAAATCAGGAGGGGCCGGCGGGGAGGAGCGCATCACGAGAGGTCTGACTAAACACAATCTCTTAGCAGCAGGGACCTGATCTACCTGTCAGCTAGCTGTGATTGACAGGTAGATTGAAGCGGAAGCTGTCATGGGGCCCCCTACTGGCAATGCCTGAATGGTCAGGTGTGCGGCACTTACTATTGCGAGCTGTGTCAGCAGCTGCTGGTGTAGCACCTGCCACACAGCTCGCATACTTCAAAGTCTTGCAGGACACGGCTGCTAACGGGAACTGAGTTCCTGTTGTGGAAAAAGTACAGGAACTCCGTTCCCATGCGTTCCCGCAGGACTTGAGCCCTGCAAGAGAATATAACAAGCCATTGTTTGCCCATGCAGGGGTGACATTGAACAGGCACGTACAAAAATAGTGAATGTATGTATGATAAATAAGGATCAGTTTTTTGTTTCAATCAGCTAAATTTATTGGATTCCCCTTATCCACACAAGCAAGGTGGATGGAGGAATCCTTCTCACTGAGTTATTGCATTTTGACAGGCCTCCGCTGCCAGAATACACTGATCAGTGCTGCAGCTAATTGGCTGCAGCACTAATCAAAGAGACATTTTCCAACAAGCCAGTTAGATAGAAGTCTTCTTAGATAGAAGTCTAGACTTCTGTGGAATGGGAAAGGTTATAGATGGATCGAAATTTGGTCAGTCCTTGCTGAACCGGACAGATTTCGATCCATCTATGGCCAGCTTTAGGGGAAAGGTTTGGGCTACAGATATCCTTTATTGAGTATATTATTAGCTTTGAAGGCTGCTAATAGGTTATGCTTAGAGATCTAATCATCTCTGCTATTGGAAACTACAGAAGAGGGTTCCTTAGACTGGAGTTCCTCTGTAATTACCGCCCTGTTCAAGCCTCTGCAGCAGCGATGGTGAGAAATTTAGGAATTAATTAGAACTTTACATTCGTGGGACTTCAATCACAGTGAAAAGCTGAACCCTGGATGTCTTGTTCAGTAGCTCGCCTTTGCAGACTGGTTTATTAAATAACAGTCATGTAATACAATCCCTGTGCGGATTAAGCCGAGTTCCCGGCAGTAGTCTTCGAACTCCGCCATTCTACAGCGCTGATTACACAATGAACATAATCAAAGCGCAATAACAGAAGCTGATTTAAAGGTACACTGCATTAAGGCATGAAAATCCAGCATGCAGAGGGGCTCAAGGTGCAGAGATTACCCGATGATCAGCTTTTATGTTCACCCCGGATTGCAATCAGCGTTCAGAGTTATCCCGAAGGTGTTGAGTAGGGTTGAGGTCAGGGCTTTGTGCAGGCCACCCAATTTCCTTAACACCAAGCTAATAAAACAACGGTTGTGTGCAGCTGACCTGGAACAGAAAGGGGTTTAGAAAATAAAAAATGAGGACTTGAATGGACTCACAGAGATTTTAGACAACCAAAAAAATCTGTATTGAGTCTGATATGAATTCTCCTTTCTACTGCAATTATACACTATGGTTAGCGGTGGTTAGTTGCCACTAACCACAGTGTACGATTGCAGTAAGAGGAGAGTTCATTTGTGATCACATTGCGAACAACTAAAATCATCTTGGACTCTTACATCTTTTGGTTTGGCACCGTTTCTGTCTATTGATAGGAAACTGGGTGAAGTTTTTGACTTTGCAAGGTTGCAATAGGCCCCCGAATAGCATGCCAACTGGTTTTAGTTGCAAGAATCATGCCTAACTAATGCTAGTTCCCTCGAGCAGACACCAGATGTTGCCTGTATATACAATACATCTAGCTGTTAGATAATCTTCTCCTATGCTGCCCAGGTTCCACTGAACCCCCAGCAGATATGCCTCACCTCCACGTTGAAGCTCTGGCACACCAACTGCTGTCTTCCTGTACATTGCTGGTCTCCCAGCACCTGTGGAGAAGATCTCCCTGTCCATTGTGACATAGCGAGGGGGGGGGGGGTTGTGTCAGAGCTCTGAGAATGGGCTTAAAGTGGCTCCATCACTTTAAAAATGCTTGTAAGACAAGACTTACCTGTCCAATGGAAGGTGGGTTCTCACTTCACTCTTGGCCTCAGAATATCCACATCCAACACACTTCCCATTGCAGCCCCCTGCATCACTACAGTGTTGGGGCCTACAGTGGTGGAGAAAGCAGGCAACCAAAACACCAGAAAGTGTTGTATTTGAAGACTCTGATGGAAGCCAGAAAATGGGGGCTCATCTCCCGCTGCAGCGGTAAGTGTTAGGAACCTCCTTTGGTGGACAGCTTTTTTTAGAATTTGTTTTAATGTCACCATTTTTTTTTTTAATGCATGATAAACAGTGCCACTTATCCTTAAAGCGGAATTCCACCCTAAAGTGTAACTTCCGCTTTTCGGAACCCTCCCCCCCTCCGGTGTCACACTTGGCACCTTTCTGGGGGGAGGGGGGTGCAGATACCTGTCTAAGACAGGTATTTACACCCACTTCCAGGCATAAACTCCCACGGGAGTTTACGCCACTTCCTGTCCCGGCGCGCTGTCTGGCGGGACACACACGGGTCCCAGCAGACAGCGTGGACGATTCTCATTGCGCTGCGTGATTCGCGCATGCGCAGTAGGGAACCGGGAAATGAAGCCGCAAGCTTCACTTCCTGATTCCCTCACCGAGAATGGCGCCGGCAGCAGCAGAGAGCTGAGTAATTGATCGTCCTCTGCTGCGGACATCGCTGGAACCTGTGACAGGTAAGTGTCCATTTAATAAAAGTCAGCATCTGCAGTATTTGTAGCTGCTGGCTTTTAAAAAAAAAATTTGCAGGTACAATCCCGCTTTAATAAGGGAAACTCTGTGTCTGACTGAAGGCAGTGGGTGGAAGGAGGAGGGGCCGGACATTCCATAGAGTGTCACACATTGATCTTACGAGGAAGTGGTAGCAGATACCTGGTTTTGAAAGGTTCCAAATGTGGCAGCAGGGGGGGGGGGAGCAAACAAGCGAAGCTTCCCCTTTTGGGTGGAGCTCCACTGTAAATGACCCTATTACATCAAATTGGAAGTAAACCCATCGATTTAACAGTTTCCCAAAACAGTTACATTCAAGGCATGCCATGAAAATTAACTGTCATAGCTGTTTGTGCTTTTAACCGTCAAACCATCAAATGGCTGGTGCCATAACTGATAACATGTACAGCATCATAACAGCTCCAGATCAAGCAGAGGCTAAGATGGCAGCTTCCTTGGGTGTAAAGGATAGGAGGGTTTAGTTCCGTTAAAAGCTGGCCATACATTGCTCCTATTTTGCCAGATTCATAGCAAATCGGCTGGAATTTGACCTTTCGGTGGCCCTGTTGGCACCACCCTGCTGAAAAAGAGAAGTCTAAAGCCTCGTACACACGATCGGATTAGTGGCCAACAAAACTGTGGAGTTTTGTCTGAAGGGCGTTGGCCCAAACTTGTCTTGCATACACAAAGTTACACAATTGTCGGCCAACAAATACGAACGTAGTGACGTACTACGTTGTTTTTCAGCTCTTTAGCGCCACCTTTTGGGATCCTTCTGCTAATTTTGTGTTAATAGAAGTTTGGTGAGTGTTGATTCTCACTTTTCATTTCGCACTTTTAATTTTCCACTTTTCATTTTGCGCTTTTCAGTTCATTTCTGAACAGCAGTTCGTCAACCAGCCATGTTGCATAATTGGAGGAGATAACATGTTATTTATTATTGGCCTTGGAGTTATTGCTTTGACATTATTGTTTTGGTTGAATAATAATGATTTGATATGTTTTCTATATTTTTGGATGCATAGAATGCACTTTTTTGTTAAGTTCTATTGGCAGATAGCATGTCTAATTTTATTTGTTTTCTTTTTTTAAAGCACAATAAAAAAATTGTGGAGAATAATACTTGGCTGTGTGTTTTACTTCAAATGACAGTTTGGGAGTTGGCAGTTGCATTTAAAAAAAAATACAATGTAAAATTGACAAGGGACACCAACATAGTTGTATCTTTGATCTTAAAAACTACAGGATAATGGTGTTGTGGTAACTTGCCCAAATAAAAAATAAAAAAAGCATAATAATATTTTTCTTGATATCACTAGAAAATAAAAAGCCTTTGAAAATTAATTTGCAATAACTCCACCAGTATCACCGGCAAAGCAGCTTTATCCCATTAAAGAAGAAGAGAATTGTGCGCTGCATTTCAAGATTTCATAATTTGCCACGTCACAAATGTTAATTCTCCATTACGAACGCCAGTTTACAAGACCGACCGCTTCTGCTTCCGAGCATGCGTGTTTGTACTTTGGACTTTGTCAGAAAATCCAAAAAACACACATTTTGTCCGTGGAAAATTTTAAAACCTGCTAGCCAACATTTGTCCGCGGAAAGCCTGACAACAATTGTCCGATGGAGCATACACACGCTCGGATTTACCGACAACAGCCTGTCATCGAAAATTTACCGTCGGAAAGTCCGATCGTGTGTACGCGGTTTTAGGGCTCGTTCACAACATACATGCATGACAACTGCATGTAAAACGCATCAGTTATGTGCCCTATTCACACCAATGTTGATGTCATGTCAGTTTTTTT